>JAQHUG010000022.1:13397031-13469378 GCA_028555095.1 Dicrostonyx torquatus | reverse complement strand
TTTTTTTTTTTTTTCAGTTTGTTTATATGGTGGATTACGTTGACAGATTTTTGTATGTTGAACATCCCTGCATCTGTGGTAGAATTCTGAGCTGAAACCATCTGGTCTTGGGCTTTTTTTTTTTTTTTTTTTTTTGGTTGGGAGACTTTTGATGACTGTTTCTGTTTCTTGAGCAGTTATAGGTCTGTTTAATTTGCTCATCTGATCATGATTTAATTTTGGTAAGTGATATTTATCTAGAAAGTTGTCCATTTCCTTTAAGTTTTCCAAGTTTGTGGAGTACAGGTTTTCGAAATAAGACCTGATGATTCTCTGTATTTCCTCCATGTCTGTTATGTCTCCTTTTCTGGTTTTGTTAATTTGGGTAATTTCTCTCTGCCTTTTGGTTAGTTTGGATAAAAGTTTGTCTATTTTGTTGATTTTTTTCTCTAAGAACCAACTCTTTGTCTCATTGATTCTTTGTATTTTCTTTGTTTCTATTTTGTTGATTTCAGCTCTCACTTTATTTCCTGCTGTCTAGTTCTCTTGGGTGAGTTTGCTTCTTTTTGTTCTAAAGTTTTCCAATGTTCTGTTAATTCACTAGTGTGGGAATTTTTCAGCCTCTTTATGTAGGCATTTAGTGCTATGAGCTTTCCTCTTAACACTGCTTTCATTGTGTCCCATAAATTTGCATATGTTGTGTGGTCATTTTCATTGAATTTTAGGAAGTCATTAATTTCTCCCTTGGCCCATTGATTATTCAAGTGAGCACTGTTTAATTTTCCTGTGTTTGTGGGCTTTCTGGAATTAGTGTTACTGTTGTAGTCTAGTTTTAAGCCGTTGTGATCTGATAAGACACGTGGGTTACTCCAGGTTTCTACCTGTTGAGGTTTGTTTTCTTTCCAAGTATGTGCTCAGTTCTTGAGAAGGTCCCATGAGGTGCTGAGAAGAAGGTATATTCTTTTATGTTTGGATGGAATGTTCTATAGATGTCTGTCAAGTCCATTTGAGTCATAAGTTGTTAGTTCTCTTATTTCTTTAATTTTCTGTCTGACTGACCTGTCCAGTGATGAGAGGGGAGTGTTGAAGTCTCCCACTATTAGTGTGTGGGGTTTAATGCATGCTTTAAGCTTTAGAAGTTTTATATATATATGTATAGATGTTCAATATTGAGATTTCCTCTTGATGAATTTTTCCTGTGACTAATATGAAATGTCCTTCTTTGTCTCTTTTGATTTTAGTTTGATATTAGAATAGCTATAAATATTTTGTTAGATATTAGAATAGCTATAGCAGCTTGTTTCTTAGGTCCATTTCATTGGAAATTTTTTCCTAACCCTTTACTGTGAGCGATGTCTGTCTGAGTTGGTGTGTTTCTTGTATGTAGACAAAGGATTGATTCTGTTTTCGTATTCCAATCTGTTAACCTGTGTCTCTTTAAAAGTGAGCTGAGTCCGTTTATATTAGGGAATATTAATGACTATTGATTGCTATCTCCTGTTAATTTAGTTTTTATTGTTGTTGATGTTAATTGTGTGTTTTTCCTTAGGCATTGGCTGCTGTGAGACCATCAATTGTCTGTTTTTGTTGGTGTAGCCAACTTTCTTGGGTTGGAGTATTCCTTCTAGTACTTTATGTAGGGCTGGGTTTGTGACTAAGTATTTGTTAAATCTGGTACTGTCATGGAATATCTTGTTTTGTCCTTCGTGGTGATTGAAAGTTTTGCTGGGTATAGTAGTCTGGTCTGGCATCTATGATCTCTTAATGTCTGCATTGACCACAACCTTCTGGTTTTCATTGTTTCCAATGAGAAATCAGGTGTAATTCTGATCGGTCTGCCTTTATATGTTACTTGATTTTTTTTTCCTTTGCAGCTCTTAATATTCTTTGATTATTCTGTATGTTTAGTGTTTTGATTATTACGTGGCAAGGGACTTTTTTTTTTTTTCTGATCCAGTCTATTTCGTAAGCTTCTTGTATCTTCATAGACATATCTTTCTTTAGGTTGGGAAAGTTTCCTTCTGTGATTTTGTTAAATACATTTTGTGTGCTTTTGAGTTGACCTTCTACTATTCCTATTATTCTTAGGTTTGGTCTTTTCATTGTGTCCCATATTTCCTGAATATTTTGGGTTAAGCTTTTGTTAGGTTTAATGTTTTCTTTGACCGATGAGTCTTTTTCTTCCATTGTATCTGCTGTTTATGCTTGCATTTTGCGGTTCCTGATCATTTTCTCATGATTTCTATTTCTAGAATTCCCTCGGCTTGTTTTTGTTTTTTTTTTATCGTCTCTATTTCAGTTTTTAAGTCTTGAATAGTTTCTTTTATATGTTTGATTGCTTTTTCTAAGGGATTTGTTGCTGTCTTCCAATTGTCTTTTCCTCCAATTTTTTTTTTTTTTTTTTGGGAGGGTATTTCTCATTTCCTCTTTAAGAGTTTCAGACATTCTCCTGAAGTTATTTTTTAGGTCATTTTCTTCTGCTTCATCTGTATTTGGTTGTTCAAGACTTGCTGTTATAGGGTCACTAGATTTTACTGGTGTCGTGTTGCTCTTTATGGTGCTGTGTGTGTTCTTACCTTGTCTACCCATCTTTTTCTCTGGTTTGTGTTGTTGGGGCTATTACTATGGTGAACAATCCCTGACCTAAGAGGCCTAATTCCTCGTAGGTCCCAGACTCACGCCTGGACCCATAGTGGTCCTGGCTCAGGTCTACTTGCTGGTCCCAGAGTCATGCCTGGACCCGCAGAGGTCTTTGTACCTGCTCCTGTGGAGTTGACTGTCTCAAAGCAGTGGTTGGCACTCTTGGTGTTCATGAGTTGACCCGCAGGGCTATATCCTGCTAAACACCACGTGTGAGGACGGTGCTTCAATATGCTTGGTTCTCACCGCTGTGTCCTGAGAACATGAGCTCTCCTGTCAGCTCAGCGGGAACTGGAAATGTTGCTGTTTCCTGTTTTGTTTCCGTGTGTAGCCCTGGCTGTCCTAGAACACCTCTTGAGTGCTGAGAGCAAAGGTGTGCACCATTACACCCAACCTTTATTATTATTCCTCTTTAACTCACATTTCTTAGATTGAGTTAAATTGTTAGATTTATGAGGCTTTTAACTATGTGTTGTTGCTGTTGAGATTAAATGTGCAGAGAGGGTTCCATTTTCCTGTGCAGCTTCGGTGTAGAGTCTGTGATGAGAGCGAGTTGATGGTTCTGCTGAGTGTTTTCACACATGTGCTTAAAATGTTATTCTTGGCCTGGAGAGATGGTTCAGTGTGTAAAGGCCGTTCCTGCCACATCTGGTAACCGAAGTTTGAGCCCTGTAAGGAAAGAACTGAGTGTCTACCCGTGTGCCGTGATGTACAATAAAGCTATTCATTCTCATGTGAAGATAATATTTCAGCTTGAAATTCATAAAGGTTTTTAGGTGCCCATTATTTCTAGGCAATAGATTATTTTTTAGAAAAACTTTTTTTTTAAATTTTTGAGACAGTCTCCATTATCTTTGGTTGTTCTTCAACCTGGTTGGTTACCAAGGGTAATCTTGACTTTATCATCCTCAGCCTCTACTTCCGGGGTTCCAGAACTGGAATTACAGGTGTGTATTGCTACACCTATTGAACTAGTAGCGCTAGAAGCACAGACTTCAGGTAGGAATGGCAGGTACTCTGCCAGCTGAAATACATTCCTCACCCCAAGAAGTCTTTTCAGCTTAAAAATTGATTAAAACTAGCATGTGTCATAGTTACTATGTTCTGATGAACTCCAGGAAATAGAACAGCTGTGGGGGTGCCTTGTGCTCTTGATAAAATCCATTTGAGCAGTGCTGGAGCATGGAGTAGTGCTAGCCTTGTCTGGAACCATTCTGTTAGTTACGTGGGGCAGTCTGCTGGGCAGGCCTCAGGACTGGGCTGGGCTCGTGCTTTCCTTCACTTCTCTGCTTCCTGTTATTGGTGCTTTAAGAGGATCCTTAAAATTCAGTGACAGCATCATTCAGTTTGTTGAGATTACGACCAGTATTTAGGCACTCGGTATAGCCCTGGCTGGCATGTGATTTACTGAGTTCTTCCTGTTTGTGTAGAGATTAAAGGCATTGTTTATGGTATTGCCTGTAGGGAGATTAGGTAGAAGATCAGAACACAAAGGATGACAAGCCTGTTTTAGCTAAGAATAATGACAGGTTTTAGTATTTGCCTTTTAAAGAATTCCATAGTCTATTTTCATTTAATATAATTTACATTCTAAAAAATATAAGTATTAAGGTGTAGTTACCACCAGAGGCAGAATATTCTCTAGGAATGGAATGTTCAAAGTTTCCTGTACTACTTTTTATTTTAAAGACGTTTTTAATTTTATGAGTATGAGTGTTTTGCCTGCATTTATGTCTGCACACCAGTAGAGGGCATTAGTTCCCATAGTACTGCAGTTCTAGACAGTTGTGAGCTGCCTATGGGTGCTGGAAATTGAACCCAGAATCTGAGAAAGCAATTAGTGCTCTTAACTGCTGAGTTACTCCTCCAGCCCCAAGACTGGACTGACTTTAAGACTTGTAGAAGCACCACATAGATGAGACAGGTGAGGCTTTGTAGTGGGAAATGGAATTGTCACTATGTGGTCAATAAGGAAAGCCCAGAGAAGAGAACCTTGTATTAAGAGGTGTTTGGTACTTTAAAGGGGCTTGCCTGGGACGTTTAGCTGAACGTATGGTAGGAATCATGGGTTAAGGGAGGAAGTGAATAAAAACTAGGATCTGTTGTAGAGGGTCTGCTAAAATAAGAATGGTCTCGTTGTAACCAGAAGTTTCATTCTAGAACTAAATTTACCTGCCCAGAAACTGGAACCCAGTTTCAAATAATCTGTTCTCCTGAATCAGGAATCACCAATATGGTGCAGGCTAAAAGCATAAGTTGCTTCATTTAGAGATAAGCAAACATAAGGCATAAAAAGGAATATTAAAGAAAAATGCAAATAAATAATAAGAGCCCAGCTTTACTGGCCAGGAGAAACGCAGTGGTAGATATAGATAATAAGACAGAATGGAGATCTACAAGTGGGTGGATGTTCCAGGTCTGAGTTGGGATTGCTTGTGCTTAAAAAAGTTAGCCAGTATGAATAAGCAGAATCAATCCACCAGTGAGCCAGAAGCGCAGAAGCAAACTCTACAATTAAAATCCGTAACCGACTTTAAGAACCCAGTGGCTGAAGCTCAGTGTACTGACTCAGGCCTTTAATCTCCAGCGGGAGAGTCATGGGTTCAAAGCAAGCCTGGGCTGTATAGCAGGATCTGTTTCTTAAAAAATCAGAACTTCAACCCTCAAAAAGAAGGGAGTGGATAAATGTAACAGAATATGGACAAAACAAGAGATTGGAGAAAGAATTAGTGAGTTGAAAGGTCAGCAGAGAAGAGATAGCGTAAGAGGTAGGTTTTGACTAAATTAGGTACTCTTGTGTAATTGATGTTCCTCCAGGGGAAGCACATTTAAAAAGTGTGTGGATTGTGCAATTAAAGTATATATTAAAATGGGTGGGTTAAATATTAGAAAATAGAGATTGGGTGAGTGTGGTGAATACCATTATTCAGGTGGCTGAGACAGGAGGATTACTGTAAATCAGAAACCATCAAGGGCTCTATCGTGACTTAAGAGTTAAGTTAGACCCTGTGGGGCAACAACACTGCCATAAGTGTTAGAGAGCAGTGTTTTAGTCCAGGCAGGAGCGGAGCGGAGCAGCAGACGTGTGTAGCTGGAGGTTTGCTGCGGAACACATGACTTGAGTCAAAACAGTTTGTTTTGTTGTTGTTTTGAGAGATATCTATATATAACAGCTCTGGCTGTCCTGGAACTTGCTCTGTAGACCAGACTGGCCTTGAAATCACAGAGATCTGCCTGCCTCTGCCTTCCTTAGCTGCAGAGGCAGACAAATATGAGTTTGAGGTCAACCTGGTCTACAGAGTCAATTTCAGGATAGACCCCCTCCCCCCAAAAGAAAATACACCTTGCACTTTGGTCTAATTTTTTTTTTCCATTTGTAATTCTACCCTTGTCCTTGTTACACTGAATAGTGCTAGTTACTGAGGCTTTAGTGTCTTAGAACTAGATCAGACCTTGTCAGACTTATTCTTGTTCTTTTTTTTTAAATTCTTTTTTAATTTTAGATTTATTTATTAAGTAGACAGTGTTCTGTCTGCATGTATGCTTGCAGGCCAGAAGAGGGCACCAGATCTCATAGATGGTTGTGAGCCACCATGTGGTTGCTGGGAATTGAACTCGGGACCTTTGGAAGAGCAGCCAGTGCTCTTAACCTCTGAACCATTTCTCCAGCCCCCTATTCTTGTTCTTGTTTGCTTGTTAGAATTGATCGGAATCACGTGTGAGTTAGTGTGTACTCTTATGTCACCTTGGTCAGCATGTCAGCTGTTATGAACTTGGGAACTGCTGAGCTGTAGCTAAGGAGAGACTATAGACAGACTCATGTGTGCTGTTGACTTTCAGTTTAGCCCGATGGCCAAAGGACCTCAGAGATACATGGTCTCCACTGGTGCTGACGGCACTGTTTGCTTTTGGCAGTGGGATTTGGAGTCCTTGAAATTCAGGTGAGTGACTTACATGACATTTTCTTTTTAATGTGATAGGGACAGTCTAAAAGGCAAATATTCTCCTGAGTTCAATTTGTTACTGCATCAGCTTCAGTGGAACAGGAAAGTGTAAAAAACTTTTTCATTGCTCACGTTTGTAAGCAAAATCAAATAACAGATATTTAGAAAAGATAGACACGGAGAGTCAGGTGTGTAATCAGAAGCGCTGACAGTAGCCCTGGGTTCAGGAACGCTTGCTTTTAGAGAGCAGTGGCTACGGAGCCGCCTGTGACCACTGAGGACTTAGTATTCTAGTGTACGCGAAGAGCTGGAATGCTCATCAGTCTGTGGAAACGTGCAAAAAAAAAAAATTGTATAAATGCCTCTAATCCCAGTAGGCAAAGACAGGTGGATCTGTATAGGTGTGTCTCTGTGAGTTCAAGACCATCTTGGTCTACAGAGTGAGTTCCATCCAGGACAGCTAGGGCTACACAGAGAAACTCTGTTTTGAGAAAAGGAAAAAGAAGCAAAACTTTTTTTTTTTTTTAAAAAAAAAGATTTATTTATTATATATACAGTGTTCTGGCATGTATGCCTACATGTCAGAAGAGGACACCAAATCTCATTATAGATGATCATGAACCTCCATGTGGTTGCTGGGAATTGAACTCAGGACCTCTAGAAGAGCACAGAATGCTCTTAACCTCTGAGCCATCTTTCCAGCCCCTACCCGCCTCCTTTTTTGAGATGGTCTCACTACAGAGCTCTGTCTGGCCTAACACTTCGTATGTAGATGAGGCTTGCCTCTAACTCAAAAGGTTCCATTTGTTCCTTCTTCTGAGTGCTGGGATTAAAGATTTGTAACATTGAGGCAGAAACCTTTTTTGTATGTCTTGAAAAAATGTGAGAGATTTTATATACACATACGCATATTTTGTTATTGTTGCTTATAGATGAAAGTTTCTGTCCAGCCTGGTCCTGCAGCCGTTGAGTCCCAAAGAAACACATAGAGGTGTATATTAATTAAAAACTGGTCTGTTAGCTCAGTCTTAATATCAACTAGGTCTTACAATTTAAACCCATAAGTTTTGTCTTTGTTTAGCCATGTGACTTGGTACTTTTTCTCAGTAAGGCATTCTCATCTTGCCTCCCCTATATCTGGCTTTGACTGGCTTTCTGCTGTTCCTCTTCCCAGAATTCTTAGTATGGTTGCCCTGCCTATACTTCCTGCCTGGCTACTGGCCAATCAACATTTTATTAAACCAATATGAGTGACAATTTTTTTTACAATGTACAAGGGCATTATCCCACAATAGTTGCCATATTGGTATCTGAATTTATAATATATTCCAGCCCCAACTTAAGTATTTTTTGATGAAAATTAAAGATTGATATTGATGTACTTTGTTGTACATGAACTAAAGACTCTAAAAGCCTTTCATTGAAGTTGTGTCAACATAGAAATATGTTGATATGGTACACCTGAGTTTGTCCCATTTTTATGTTGACCAAATCCAAACTTGTTTAGGCAAGCAGGAAGTCTACTAGTTGAGTTGTATCCTCAACACAAGGAAGTGATAGTAATGTAATTAGGACATGTTTAAGGTAGTACTTTAGGGCCCCCAATCTGATGACTTGAGTTACATTCCCAGAGCCCATGGAATACTCCTGAAAGCTGTCCTTTTGCCTCTGGTAGTGTGCCATGGCATGCATTCAATGTACACACATCTAGCATACTTCGTAATAATAGATAAAACTCCCCAGTGCTCTGATTAAATATGTTAGCATGTATTCTAAAGGCATATCATCTCTTTTAAAGTCAACGCCCCCTGAAGTTCACAGAAAAGCCGAGACCTGGTGTTCAGATGCTGTGCTCTTCATTTAGTGTTGGTAAGATAACACTTGATGCTTTTCCCCTCAGTTTAAAACAGTGTTCATCACGTCACTTGGTTACTGTTTGGGCCTCAGTCAGAAAAGTATCCCATGAATTCTGTTTTCTATATTAGCTAAATTTGCGATGATAATTTCTGGAGTTCACTATATGATTTTTAAGTACTGGGTTCGGTGGAGCAAAGACAAACCTGAGAACATGGGTATGGGCTTGTTAAAGGAGACTGTCAGCGAGGTTCAGCCCACTCCCTCTTTCTTCCCTCTGTGTTGACTAACACTGTTCGGTCACTAATATGTAAGAGAATTCTCAGCAGGGAGGCTCATGGTATCATTGTAAGTAAGTTGTTCTGGGGTCATGTGGCCATGTGTAGGATATTCTTCTCTGAGATCCTGCTTAGATATGTATTTTTGTTTGAATGTGACAGAATCTTGGAGATGTTATTCCCCTCATTCTTTCCTTGTACAGCCGACTAGGCCCACTCCATGTCCTAGTGAGCTCTGCTTGTGGGAGCTCAGGAGACAGAGCAAACCCGTTCGGCTGAGCTTTGTGAGCGCGTTTACAGAGCTGGAGGATGGGCTTGGGGGACGGCCCTGGTCTTGAAGTAGGGGGCTTCTGTGTAGAAGTGTGTTCTGTTGCTGTGTGTGTTAGAAGCTACACACTTACACTCTTAACATTTTTATTCCAGGTGGCATGTTTCTAGCCACGGGCAGTACTGATCATGTGATTAGAATGTATTTTTTGGGGTTTGAAGCACCGGAAAAAATCGCCGAACTTGAGAGCCATACTGTAAGCATTCATTTTTAAAATTCTGTAAATGTGTTAATCATTCTTTCACTGCAGAGGACAATTTTACTAATTTATCTGAGGGTTTTGTTTTTCCTCCTCCTGTTTAACAGATTACTTTTATTTTAAAAACCGTTTTTTACCCTTTGGGCTTTTTGAGACAGATCTGATCTTCCTTTGTGGTGTCAAACTGCATTTTCCAGCCTATTTAGTACAAGGATTATAGGTGTATGACACTTTGCCCACTTTCTTTATTTTTAAAAGTAGTGTGTATATACTCGTAGTTCTGTTAGGATGGATTGATATGTCCCCTTGAGGGCAAACCAGAGGAGGCCAGAAGGAAGGGCGTTAGGTCCCCTGGAGCTGGAGTTGCAATTGTGAGCCCACTCCACATTGTGTGGGTGCTGGGGACTGTTCTCAGGTCCTCTCACAGAACAGTGTGTGCTCTTAACTGATAAGCTGTCCTTCCAGACCTGCCCCGCTTATTTGTACAGACATGATGTTGATTATTTGATTCGTTGTTTCTTTCTATCTTCTATGAGAGTTTGTATATATTTTGATAATATTTACCCCACCACACCCCCTCCAACTCTCCATACCCACACAGCCAGTTTGTCTGCTCACGTATTCTTGGATGTATGGCCTTACACTGGCACATGGGCAGCTTCACTCTCATGGAGAAGACGGACTTTTTATCCTTTCGGTTTGTTGCGCACAGCACCTCAGCTAGGTGGGATTTGTGGGAGCTCACCTGGTCAAGTGCTGGTTGTGTGAGCATGGCGAGCTGAGTGCAAGGCTGGAGCATGGAGAACACAGGTCCTCCCAGTCTCACCAGGTGGGGAGCCGCACTCGATGTCCACCTCACCTTCACATACGTGTGCATAAGGATAAACATGGACACACTCACTCGCAATACAAAAACACTCTTTAACTTAAAAATTAATTTTTATGCCAGGCAGTGGTGGCACACACAGTTAATCTCAGCACTTAGAGTCAGAGGTAGGTGGATATTGGAATTCAAGGCCAGCCTGGTCTACAGAGCTAGTTCTAGGACAGCTAGGACTGGACAGAGAAACCCTGTCTCCAAAAAAAAAAAAGAAGAAGAAGAAAGAAAACAAAAATTAATTTTATAAATTTAAGTGTGTTTTTGTTGTTGTTCTTCACTTTGGTTATGTGTTTTTGTTTTTTTCTTTTGGAGATAGTGTTTCTCTGTAGCTTTGGTGCTTTTGGTCCTGTAGACCAGGATGGCCTTGAATTCAGAGATCTACCAGTCTTTGCCTCCCAAGTGCTGGGATTAATGGAGTGCTCCACCACTGCCCAGTTTAAGTGTGTGTGTTCATGAATCACTTGTTACCTAGTGTTCTTTGAGGACAAAGGAGGGCATCAGGTTTCCTGGAGTGAATCTTGTCTCATGGTTGTGAGACCATGTGTGCACCCAAGAGAAGTGAGCGGCTGCTCTTAGCCACTGAGCCATCTCTAGTCCCCCAGCAATACAGTCTCATGGAAAGCAGTCTATATTCAGAGCTTATTTAATGAATGGATTCAGGTTGTTCTAAAAGAGGACCTGTTTTGTACATAAATAAGAAAGTGCTGCCCCCTTTGGCTTTGCTGGAGTCTGTTTGATCTTTACTTGCAGTCAGAGTCAAGGCGTGATTTTCAGCACAGCTACAGTTTGTATGCCCGTCTTTTTCTGGAGTGTGGTTCTCTTGGGAGCGTTTCAGTGCTCTTAGTGAACCCTACAGCCTTTGCATAGGTGTGACACATGTATAGTGACTGGACACGTCTGTTTCTTGCTATGAAACCATTGAATTTCTTTCTTATTTTCTCTCTCTCTCTCGGGACTCTATGTAGCCCTGGCTGTTCTGGAACTTGTTCTATAGACCAGACTGGCCCCAACCTCACAGAAATCCATATGCCTCTGCCTCCTGGCTGCTGAGATTAAAGGCATGTGCTGCCACACCTGGCCCCCAGTGTATTTCTTAGCATATAAATTTGTTCAGTGAGTAATGTAGATAATTTTCATATTTGCTTTTTCCTCTTTAGGACAAGGTTGATAGTATCCAGTTTTGTAACAATGGTGACCGGTAAGTGTGTGCTTGCATTTGTCTATGTCTTCAGGCAAAGAAAATACTCATTGCTCTAGCTGCTAAATAATTTGTACTTGATCCCGTTGGTACAGCCTAGTGACACATGTGACGGTCGGAGTGGTAGACGGAGTGATGGGGATTGAGCTTGACCCTGTGCATGGTAGACGAGCGAGTATCTTGCATTGGGCCCTAATGTCATCCTCGACTTTCTCTGACCTTGAAATTACTCATCACACCCTCCTGATGTCTGTGCATTCCAGGGGCTTTCAGTGGTCAGAGTGACTGAATAGAGCATGGTGGGTTAGATTTTAGAGTGTTCCTTGTTGCTTCTGTGGCCAAGGGTAACTGCTCTTAACCAGAAGTTGATTCCTGAAAAAATTAAGTCCAAGAATGACATTTTTCTCTTTTTTCTGAGTAGGTTAAGAAAAATCTTAAAGCCCTCATGAAAAAGCATTTGATTACCCATATTAGAGCTGCCTTCTGGCCTATAGGAGATGGCTGGTTCCTTTCCCAAAGTGCAGTTTTGTGTTTTTTTTTTGTTTTTGTTTTTTTTTTTTTTTTTTTTTGAGACAGGGTTTTTTTTTCTGTGTAAAACCCTAGCTGTTCTGGACCTAGCTCTGTAGACCAGGCTGGTCTTGACCTCAGAAAGATCCGCCTGCCTCTGCCTCCTGAGTTCTGGGTTTAAAGCTGTGTGCCACCATCGCCGGCTTTTTTCCTTTCTTTCTTCTCTTTCTATTTTTTTTTAAAGATTTATTATGTATAGTATACAGTGTTCTACCTCCATGTTTGCCTGCACACCAGAAGAATGTACCAGACGCATTACAGATGGTTGTGAGCTAACCGACGGTTGCTGGGAATTGACCTAAGAGCAGCCAGTGCTCTTAAACTCTGAACCATCTCTCTGCCCCCCCCCCCCCCCGTCCTGGAACTCAAGAGATCTGTCTTTGCCTCCCTAATACTGGGACTAACATGTGCTACCATGCCCCGCCCCAAATTGTACTTAAAAATTTTAAGTTTTCCATAGTTTATATTTCAGAGTTTGTTATGAGTTAGAATTTAAAACTGACATGCTTAAGATGGATTTCTGGTGCTGCTAATCTTTCTATATCTTTTTTTTCTTTGTTTTTTTTTTTTTTAAAGATTTATTTATTATGTATACATTGCTTTGTTTGCATATGTGCCTGTAGGCCAGAAGAGGGCGCCAGATCTCATTACAGATGGCTGAGAACCACCATGTGGTTGCTGGGAATTGAACTCAGGACCTTTGGAAGAACAGTCAGTACTCTTAACCTCTGAGCCATCATTCCAGCCCTCTTTTTTTTTTCTTTAACTCTTTCTTGGTACATTTCCCCCCTCTTGTGTTTTATTGTCTCCCTAAAACTCAGTGTATTTGAGATACATGAGAACAGATGATGTGTTCTGCTTTGTAGGGCAAGGAAACCAATAGTAAATCAGGGCTTCCCTGCGGGGCTTTGCCTTGAGTAATTTGACCCTGGCGCACACTTGGTCACTTTCAAGAGGCTGTTTTATTTATTGTGTTCACTTAATGTTGATTGTAACGTTGGTGGAGAGCCTGTTGAGTAGATGAGTTTTCTGAATGTTTCAAGGTTCTTAAGTGGCAGCAGAGACGGAACAGCACGCATTTGGAGGTTTGAGCAGTTGGAATGGAGAAGCATCCTACTGGATATGGCTACCAGAATCTCGGGGTAAGTCGGGGTTGTTTATTCCACATAGACGAACTCCTGGTGTGTTTCTTCTGCATGTGGTTAGTTTTGTTGGGAGAATTTTAACTCCCTCCTATGTAGTATGAATAAAACTTTTCAACCTTGTAACCAAATTCATGCAAGAAAGTGCACATGTATATTTCCAGAAAATAAAGGAGAAAGGATTTATTTTAGTTGACATTTTGAGGGGCTTGGGTCCGTCATGGAACACGGATGTGACACAGAGCAGAACAGTGTGTGCTGTGTTGGATCAGGAAGCTGAGGACAGAGGGACAAGGACGGGAACAGGCTAGGACGATATGGGCCCTATGTCGTGCACCCAGTGACCTACTGCCTCCCATTAGGCCCACCTGCCACCCTTCCCCACCTCCAGTTTCATCATGTGAGTCCATGCTGTGTTAACCATTGCGGTTAGGCTAGAGTCCTCCTGCTCTCCTTGTCTTTTAAAGTATGACAGACACGCATAGAAGGGTCCTTCACTCCAGTCAGCAGAATTCTTCACTTTGTACTTTTATTGTTTCTTTCTTTCTTTCTTTTTTTTTTCTTTTTTTAGAATTTACATTTAAAACCTACAGTTTAGAGGGGAAAAAAACCCCAACCAAATTATTTTCAGTGTTGCAAATTTGCATTCTAAAGATAGGATTTTAAGGGTCAGCATTGGTGGTGCCTGCTACTTGCAGGTCTCTGAGTGTTCAAGGTCAGCTACACAGAGAAACCCTGTCTCCAAAAACAAACAAAATAAAAGAATTTTAAAAGAAATTCTTTTGTTTATAGGTGGGGGAGAATGCGTTTGTGCATGCCTGTGGAGGTCAGAGATCTGGAGTTGGAGTCAGAAGTTGTTGTGAACTGCCTGTTATGGGTGCTTGGGACAGACTTCAGATGATCCCCTCTATACGAGAAGCAAGAACTCTTAACTGTTGAGCCATCTCGTCACCCCCACCCTCCTTTTTTTGAGGTGGCGTGTCTAGTAGCCAAGGCTGGCCTTGAATTCCTCATCTTCTTATTGCCACCTCCTTGATGCTGGGTTTCTAGGACTACCTCTGCTGCCTGGCTAGAATTCTATTTCTGTAGTCTATATTTCTGTCCTGTCTTCCTTTGTGTTGCTGGATAAAATACCCTGACACAAAGCAGCTTAGAAGTAAAAGGGTCTATTTGGCTTATAATTTACAGTCCATGTGGGAAAGTGATGGCAGGAACTCTAAGCAGGTATTCACATCCACTATCCAGAGCAGGGGAGAATGAATCTCCAACTCAGAATCCTCTCTAAGCTTACAGAGCTCAGGGTCCCCTGTCTAGGGAATGGTGCTGCCACATTGGGCAGATGTTCACTCAATTAAGATAACAGATAATTCCTCTCCCGCATGCTTTCATGCTCACCTGATCTAAGTAGACCCTTACTGAGTGAGACTCTTCACAGGTGATTCTAGATTGCAGGTGGACAATCTAATCCTCGTAGTACACAAGGTGGTCCTTTGCTGCTGTCCCTGTGTGTGTGTGTGTGTGTGTGAATAACAATAGAAGCTTTCTTTAACTAAAACTGGATAACATAATAAGCAAATACAGTTTATTACAATGAAAATAATTTGGGTTCACTTGGAAACTTTTGCATGCTAAAATTATTGATTATAAAGTGGCTTTGATGCTGAGTGTGGGGTCACCTGATTGGGTGAGTGCTTAAGTCCTTGCACTTGAGGAGGCAGGCAAATCTTTGTGAGTTTGAGGTCAGCCTGGTCTATGTAGTCAAGTTCCAGGGCAGCTTATGGCTGCATAGAGAGAAGACCCTGTCTTACTTTCCACTTAAAACAAAACAAAAACAAATTGGTGTCTTTTGAAAGGCATATGCTATTCTTGGTCTGGCTAGTTTTGTGTTTTGTTCTCAGTCTGTTGTAAAACACTCACCATGTCTTAGTTTCCTCTGTGTCACACGCACACCCTGACGACAGCAACCAGTGAGACAGGTTTATCTGCTACACAAGTCCAGGTTGTAGTCTAAGATCCAGAGGCTTGAAGCAGGCAGACATGACCTACCCTCATAGTTGAGCAGAGAAGAGTGTTTTAATGTATGCATGCTAGGACTCACCTCGCTGTCTACACTCTTCCAGTGTAAGATCCTCTGCCTTGTCTTTCTCTGGATAGAAAGGTATTGTTGGCACATGCCTTTAATCCAGGCAGAGGCAGGAGGATCTCTTGAGTTTGAGGCCAGCCTGGCCTACAGAATGAGTTCTAGGACAGTCAGGGCTACTCTAAAAACAAAGTCAAACCAAACAGGCTGGGTAGTGGTGGCACACGCCTTTAATCACTCAGGAGTCAGAGACAGGTGGATCTCTGAGTTCGAGGCTAGAGCCTGGTCTACAGAACCAGTTCCAGGACAGACTACAAAGCCACAGAAAAACCTTGTCTCAAAAACAAAAAAGTGAGCAGGATAGTTTTTGTAAGTAGCTTGGTGTCCTAAAGTCCGCCCCGACATTAGTTTGTTAGTTGTCCTCTGCTCCTCTGGTTGTTGATAAATAGACACATGAATTAGATTCCTCCCAGCCATCTTTCCCTTTCTTCATCATGTAACTTGGACTGGCCTTTGAACTCAAGTAGTTGAGGATGACCTTGCTTTTATGATTCTCCTTTCTCCACTTCCCACCTACTGGAATGACTGGCTTTTACTGCCATACGTGGTGTTATAACTCTTATGTACTGGGGACCAAGCAGTTCACCAACCGAGCTTCATCTTAGATTTCTTTATTAATATTTGTATTAGTGAGGGACTGTACCTTGTGTGGTGTGCTTTCCAAGTGATTTTACACAGTGTCTTTGCTTTGTTAGAGACACATCTTCTGAAGAGGAGAGGTTTATGAAACCCAAAGTTACAATGATAGCTTGGAATCAGGATGACAGCATTGTAGTCACAGCTGTGAATGACCATGTCCTCAAAGTGTGGAATTCCTACACTGGACAGCTGCTTCATAACTTACTGGTAGGTAGTTCCAATAGAGTATGATAATTCAGAATTTTTAATTTACTTTAATAATTTTTGTTTACTTTTTAAGCTGAGTGATTGGTTGATTGATTGATTGGAGACAGAGTTTCTCTGTGTAGCCCTGACTGTCCTGGAACTCCCTCTGTAGACCAGGCTGACTTTGAACTCAGATCTGCCTGCTTCTGCCTCCCTTGTGCTGGATCAGAGGGGTTTACCACCACGCCAAACTCAGATTTTCTTTTTTTTAGTCTTTGAGAGAAGTCTGGGTTAACTTTCAACTTGGTGTATATGTCAGAAACACCTTGAACCTGTGGTTTTGGATTTTGAGGTAGGGGATCTCTCTGTAGCCCTGATTGTCTTGGAACTCCCTATATAAAACAGCCTGGCCTCAAACTCACAGGGTCAGTGACCCTGAATCCCCCCCTTTTTTAACCATAACATTGATGTTATGAATATACTGAATAAATCATTTTTATTTAAATGATTCAAATGACTAGGAATATTTATATGCATGTATAAATCATTGTTGATAGTATATTTTAAAGCCCTTATATATGACTTTATTAATTTCAACATATAAGTTGCAAACTGTCCTTAATATTATGACTTTGTTGAATAAAGGGACATGCTGATGAAGTGTTTGTTTTGGAGACACATCCCTTTGATTGCAGAATTATGTTATCTGCAGGACACGATGGCAGCATATTTATATGGGATATTACAAAAGGCACCAAGATGAAACATTATTTTAATATGGTAAGTGAAGCGAGTTTTTTATTTGTGCTTTTATGGGGTTATGAGAATTGATTGACATGTAGTGGCAACTTTTATACAAATCAAAGTAGTAGAAGCTTACTAAGTGTCCGATAGCTTCATATACATATATCCATGGCATTCTGTAAACTTACAGATATTCATAAGTTTTACTTAGATAACTTTTTATTTCTACATGTATGCCTGTCAGTGTGTTTATTGGCATGTGTATAAAGTGAGTGCAATGCCCAATTGGCCAGAAGACAGCTGCAGAATCTCTGAAACTAGAGATAAAGATGGTTGTGAGCCACACTGGGGGCACTGCTGGAAATTGAATCCCAGATGCCCTAGAAGAGGTGCCTGTGCTCTTAACTGCTGAACCATTTCTCCAACCCTGTCAGTCAGTATATATAAAACTAAGTCAGTAGTTAGATTCTAGAACCAAATGAGGATCCTATTGAAGAACTCACTGACATGCCCATAACCTGAGGAAAAGTGTTTGATCTGGGTCTAGATTGGTCGCCCCAGTGCCTTGGCTGCTGCTTGAGTCTGGATCCACTGTAGGTTGCTATGTGCTGTATTAAATGGCTGAGTTATATAGCTCTCTCTGAACTCCTGCCTCTGCCTCTTAAGTGTTACAGTTAAAGGTGTGTGCTACTGTGGTTGGCTCCAGTATATTGTAGTTTGAATTTAGACAAAATTATATTAATTCAAACTTTAAGTGGAATATATTTAATCTAAACAAAGAATAATTGACCTTGTATGATGAGGTCTCCTTACCTCACTGCCCATCTGAGAGGCCTAGGGTTTTTGTTTTTTCAAGATATTAATTGAATATATTGGAGATCATTATCCATGTTGAACTTTCCATAGCAAAGTTGTTTGCTATCGAGAGCTTTGTCGGCTCACCAGAGGAATCAGTTAACTTGAGCTTCACAGATCTGGTGTCTTCTGACCTGACACATTAGGCATGAACTTGGAACACATATACACATGTAGGTAAACCACCCACATATCCAAAATAAAGTAAATCTAAAACCTTTCATAGTGTTTGTATAGTAGCTGGAGAGACAGCTCACCCAGTTCTGGTGCACAAGGACTGAGTCTGTGTATTTAGTACTCAGCCTGGGCTGACACTGCCTGGTTCCCGCAGTCGTGAAGTTCCAAAGAAATCACACAGAGGTCTACATTAACTATAAACTGATTGGCCCATTAGCTCAGGCTTCCTATTAACTCTTATAACTTATATTAGCCCATTATTCTTATCTGTGTTAGCCACGTGGCTTGGTACCTTATTTGTTGTGGCAGTCACATCTTGCTTCCTCTGTGGCTGGGACAGGACTACAGATTAGGACTTCCTTCTGCCCAGAATTCTCCTGTTCTCATTGACCCGCCTCTACTTCCTGTCTGGTTTTCCCACCTATACTTCCTGCATGGCTACTGACCAGTTAGCATCTATTTAAAACTAATTGACGGAATATAGACAATTGTCCCACACAGTTCTAGATGGTCCTGTGCCCCTCTGGCCTGTGTAGGCCCCCATGAGCATGTAGCATAAATTTAAGCAGTCATATAGCTTGTTAATGTGGCTGCTCTTTTTTCCGGGCTTTCCTAGATCGAAGGACAAGGGCATGGAGCCGTGTTTGATTGTAAGTTCTCGCAGGACGGACAGCATTTTGCCTGTACAGACTCTCATGGGCATCTTCTGATATTTGGTTTTGGATGCAGCAAACCATATGAAAAGGTAATTCTTACGTTTTTTTATAGCCTATGAATCGTTGGGAGAGATAGTTTGGAAATAGTTATTTAATTTCCTGTTGTTTGTAATTTTACATACCTTTATTTAATATTGTTTGTAAAATGTCATTCCATGATCTTTACTTTCCTAGATTCCTGATCAGATGTTTTTCCATACTGACTACCGACCCCTGATACGAGATTCCAATAACTATGTCTTAGATGAGCAGACACAACAGGCACCTCATCTTATGCCCCCACCATTCTTGGTAGATGTAGATGGAAACCCTCACCCAACCAAGTACCAGAGATTAGTACCAGGTCGAGAGAACTCGGCAGACGAGCACTTGGTTCCGCAGCTAGGCTATGTGGCCACGAGTAAGTGCAGATTCCGTCTATGTGTGTGTCTGTCTTATCTCTCTCTGTTTATCTCTGGCTTGTCTGTAATTTCCTATGTAGAATAGGCTGTCCTTCTGCTTCAATAGGAGTGCTAAGATTGCAGGCATGTACCTCTATGCCTAATCTCTGGGCCACCACCCAGGGCCCCCGTGGATTGTTCCAGACCTAAAGTCTGGACAGCAGTTTTCCGTGCAGCAGAGTTAGAGGAACTCCGCAGGAAGCTTGTTCTTCTGTGATTTAGTATTCCAGTCTTTTTGCTTTTAATTCTTTTGTTAATAACCCATCTGTTGTATGTAGGGTGTTTTCCTACTAGGTTATTTTTTGAAAAGAAATTCATTGTAGTATTGTTTTTGTTTTCCTTAGTTCAGGGTACCTGGAATCCAGGGTCTTGTTCATGCTGGACAGGTGCTCCACCACGGAGTTTCATGCCCAGCTCTGTTGATGTGTTTTAGTGAAGATTTTATAGTTTCTCTGCTCCCACATATCATGATTACAGAGTAGTGGATGACTTTGTAGGTGATGGAGAGGTGATTGAACAGATCATAAGTTTACAGACCAATGACGTTGGTGAAGCTAGCCCCGAATCCAGCATTCTTGATGGGATGATTCGGCAGTTGCAGCAACAGCAGGACCAGAGACTGGGGCTGGATCAGGATGGGACTGCAAATGGAATTTCACATGGGGAGGAGACTCCCCGAAGAGGGGGTGAGTACCAGTGAGATATTTCGCTTTAACACGGTAGTACTGAAGCAATACACTGCAAGAACCAATGAGCAGCGTATTTTTGTACCTAGTGTTCTGAAAATTGTTTTGTTAACTCAATGATATCAATGGAATGATAGTGGACTTGAGGTTTTTCAAACTCTGAAAGGCTTTCAGCCTTCTTAGCTATAAGATGGGTTTGTTTAAAAATGTATCACATGAGAGCAAACGTAAAAGGGTAAAGTACATTCTGCTTTGACATTCACCTCTTTCCAGAAACTGGAGTGGAATGAGCTGGAAGTACGTCTCCACTCCAGTGCTGATGTGTCCATTAGGTCGCCATCTTAACAATCATGGGGCAAGTCCACGTTTTTTTGCACTTTGCTTTTTGTCCTAGTCTAGGAATCACTGCTTACTAATGAGTTGGTTTTTTGTCTTTCTTTTTCTTTTCCAAGACAGGATTTCTCTGTGTAGTCCTGGCTGTCCTAAAACTCACTCTGTAGACCACATTGGCTTCGAACTCAGAGATCCACCTGTCTCTTACTTCCAGTACTGGGATTAAAGATGTGTGTTACATCTTTAATATTTAATATAGATACTTACATGTAAGGTGTGTTGTTTTGGGCAGTATAGGCGACTTATGAGAACATAGCGCTTTTAGCTCATAGGAGGTCTTCTGGCCTCTTCTATGCCATCACCTGTCACGTTCCACTCCCAGTATCCAGGCATTGCCCATAGAATTTCATATGTGTAAAGTTTATTCCTGTTTATTACTAATGTGTCTGTTGAATGCATGCCATGCCATGCTCTGGTGCATGTATGTTTATGCATGTGTGTGAATACCCATGGAGCCACAAAAGGACTGGAGTTAGTTAGTTGTGAGCTGCCTGTTAAGGGTGCTGGGATCTGAATTTTAGGTTTTCTCTAAGAGCTCTTAACCACTGAGACATCTCTCTTATTTATATGTATATGTATGTGTTGGCCTGTTTGAGTGTTTGCCTTTTGTGTTTAAGTGCTTGTGGCGACCAGAAGAGGGTTACCTAGAGCTAGAATTCAAGGAAGTTCGAGCCACCTGACATGGGTGCAAGGAACTAAACTCGGGTCCTCTCAACGAACACTTAAATGCTCCTAACTGCTGGCCATCGTTAGCCCTTTGTGGGAATTAAATAAAAAATATTTTTGAAATTATACTAATTTGTATGTATGTCTGTATGAGAGAGTGTTTGTGCTGTGGTGTGTGTATCTTTCTGTCTCACAGAGGCCAAGATCCCCTGAAGGTGGAGTTGAGGTTGTTGACAGTTGCCTGCCTGGTTGCCTTTTTGTGTAGCCATCCCGGTTTGGGGGGAGGGGGCATACATCCTTAACAAAGGTTTTCCCTAAAGGCAAAATGTTTTGAAATACAAATGCAGTGGAATATGCATTTGTATATTTTTTATATTTTGCAACTTCAGAAAGTCTTAATTTCAATCTGAAGTTTATCAATTAAGTATTCTTCAGTGTGTTAAAATTTTTCTTCTTGTAAGTTACTTTTAGTATGTTTACTTTCCCTGATTTGGGGTGTGTGTCCTAGTAAGAATGCCCGCCCTCCCTCCCTCCCTCCCTCCCTCCTTCCTTCCTTCCTTCCTTCCTGTCTCTGTCTTTCTCTGTTTTGAGACAGGGTTTCAAGCTCACTCTGACCAGGCTGACCTTGAACTCACAGCCTCTGCCTTTGAGTGCTGGGATTAAGAGTGTTGCAACGACATCACCACCCGGTGGAAAGAATGCATTTTTGTTGTATTGTCTTAAGGTTTCTATTGATGTGAAGAGATGTCAAAACCATGACAGCTCTTGTAGGAAAGTGGCCTACATGGTCAGAGGTTTAGTCCATTATCATGTTGGACATGGTGGTGTGAAGGCAAAAATGGTGCTAGAGAAGGAGAGTCCTATGTTTTGACTGCAAGCAACAGAAGTGAACTGTACCACACTGCATACAGCTTGAATAAAGGAGACCTCAGCACCCACCCCACAGTGACACACTTCCTCCAGTAAAGTCACACCTAAAAGTGCCACTCTCTTGTGGGACCATTTTTTTCCAGATCATCACATGTTAAGTGAATAATAATTTTGAAGTATTTTCAAACTAATTTCCTGATAATTTTTCTAGGTTTTAGAAGACCGAGTTTAGACATTCAGTCTCCTCCAAACATCGGTCTCCGCCGGAGTGGGCAGGTTGAAGGTGTTCGTCAGATGCATCAAAATGCTCCCCGGAGTCAGATTGCCACCGAGCGTGACCTGCAGGCTTGGAAGCGGAGGGTGGTTGTTCCAGAGGCGGCACCAGGCTTGTTCAGGTCTGCTGAAGGATACGCTCTTAGCTGTCGAATGTTTCCGTGTCGTTATCTACACACCTTGTAGTAGAAATAGCCATTTAAGTATATTTCAGTAATGCATGTGTATCTATTTTAATTGTGGAGAGGATTCAAATTTAATTTCCCAGCATTGTTACAAAGTGAATTATGCCATAGCCAGTTTTATTTCATCTCTGAAGACGCCATTTCCTCCTTCAAGACACATAATGTTGTCTTCGGTAATTTAGCATGTGTTCATAAAAATCAACATTATTTTCTCTACCACATCATTAAACATATACACAGTTTCTCCATATAACCAAAGGTTTAGTCAGTATTGAAGTTACCAGCGGTCTCAAGTGTAACATTTTCTTTTTTTGCGAGGCTGGTGTAATATGTCATAAGGCACATGTAACATCTGTTTTTTATTATGTCAGCACCTATGAATGCTAGATTCATTGATTAGCTAATAATACAGTCCGCGTCTTTTTGTTTAGTTTGTCATGGGTACTCCTTTCTTTTGGTTTTTCGAGATGTGGTTTCTTTGTATAGCTTTGGAGCCTGTCCTGGAACTCACAGAGATCTATCTGCCTCTGCTCTGCCTCCTGAGTGCTGGGCTTAAAGACGTGCGCCACCATTGCCCGGTTGTCATGGGTACTCTTAAAAAGAGAGGTTTCCTCTTAATAGTCTTGATGATGCAGTTGTAACAGATCTGTGAAAAGCTGGACATGTTCTCGACTCTTTTTTTTTTTTTTGCCTTTAAAATAAAAATTTATTTTTTCCTTTTGTTTAAATTTAGACTTTTAAATATTACAAAAGTTCAGGCTGGAGTGGTGGCTCATTGATAAGAGCACTATCTGCTCTTTTAGAGGGACCTGGGTTAGATTCCCAGCATCTCATACTGGCTCACAACCCTCTGTGAGTTCTATAGTTCTATAGGATCAGCTGTGGTAAACATGCATAACTGTAGGCAAAACACTCATACCCATTATTGAAAAAGCCTGCTCTCCACCATTTTATTTTATTTTTCAGTGTTCCTTCAAAGTCAGTTTTTGTTCCTTGTATGTTGTTACATAGGCAACATGGCTAAGACACCAGCCTTTTTACATTGAGACATTACAAACATGAAGCCAGATACTTCAGTAGTGTTCAAATTAGAATCAAGGGTCCTTAAGTCTACTCCACAGAGAATGCTATTTTTAACTCCATGGTAACACGCTCCCCAGTTTAACGTTATCCCACCCCAGTCATGTCCTGTGCAGTTAATGATGTGCACACAGAAGTGAGCAGCTGTTTGTTAATGTGGGGTGCAGAGCATGGAGCTGAATCATTTGCATAGGAACGTGTTGATTTCGCTTTTATTTACAGACAGGAAGTGTAATCCTTAAATGATGGGAGACACCTGCGAGCCCTGAAACAGCATATCCTGTCGAAGTGGTCCTAATGGAACCTCTTCAAGTTAGTGTTTTTGTATTTAGTGAGTAGGTATCACCGAGATTTTGTTTTTAGTGATATTAAAAAGTAAAAATAGATAAAATGTAAAGTTCTAGGCAGTTTGTTTTTGAGGTATGTCTCAGGTAGGACCTCAGCTCCACAGCCTGAGTGAGCCTTGACCCTGAGGGCCTCCCCTCCACGTGATGGAAAGAGTCACTATGCCCAGCTGAATGTTTGAGTTTAATCATTTCATGTATCTTTTAAAGGCTTATGAATGGTTTTTAAAACTGTAGTGATTTACTGTGAATATCAGTCCCACAGCCTGTAAACACATACTTAATTTTGTAGGCGGTTGGAAGATTTTCGCATTGAGAAAGGCGAAGAGGAGAGAAACCTGTATGTGATAGGAAGGAAAAAGAAGTCTTTCCAGCTTTCACCAAAGGTACCTCGACTCTCCTACGACAAAATTAACATTCAATGTTCTTTGTGATGTATAAAGATGTCAGTTGCTGGGGCTGGAGAGATGGCTCAGTGGTTAAGAGCATTGCCTGCTCTTCCAAAGATCCTGAGTTCAATTCCTAGCAACCACATGATGGCTCACAACCATCTGTAATGAGGTTTGGTGTGCCCTCTTCTGGCATGCAGACATACACACAGACAGAATATTGTATACATAATAAATAAATAAATATTTAAAAATAGGGTATTGACAGCTTGAGGTCTGTGGTTGGGTGCTTAAAGCCAATGTAGAACTGCTCATTCCTAGTGTGTTCTGTAGCGTTAAGGCCTCCCGTTGACAGTGTCTGGTGACCAGGACATCAAGGTCTCTCCTGTCCTGTCCTAGCTTGTAGAGCTCCAGCGGTCTCAGTCACATGCTGTCTTGGTTTGTTCCCCTCTAAAGCTCAGTTGCTGGAGTTTTTTTCTTTTTTTGGTGGTAGTGGTGTTGGTGATGGTTGGATGGGTTATAGTGTCTCAGTTAACCAAGCTCTGTCTCAAATAAGCCGTATAGCCAAGTTTATTTTACTGTGTGTGTCTTTGCCTGTGGAGGCTAGGTGTTGAGTCACCTGGACCAGCTGCAGTTCTAGGAGGGTGGTAAGATGCTTGGCATAGGTGTGGAGACTAGAAGATGTTGGGTAACCTGGACCAATGCCTAGCGTGGGTGCTGGGAGTCGAGCTCTAGCCCTGTGGACCATCAGCACATGTTTATAAAAACTTAGCCGTCTCTCCAGCGCCTCCACCTCCTGCACCACAATGCTTTATATTTACCATGTAAACATTGAAAATACTTGTTTGGTTGAAGGTTGTTTTTGTAACTATTAGGTATTGACATTGTGGTAATGTTTAAGGTTGATTAGTGATCCATATATATATGGATCTATATGCAAATATGAGTCCATATTTATATATAAAACCTATTGTTGTATATTTATCCTTGCATAGCCAAAAATAATGTGAGCTTTTAATTCTCCTCCCTCTGTCTCTTGAGGGCTGGGATTACACAGGTGTGTGCCAGCACCCCCAGGTATATGGGATGCTGGGGATTGAACCTTACTGAGCACTTACCAACTTACACCCCAGCCTGTGAAATCCTGTTCTTTGTGGCTTTATGTCATTAATGGTAACCGGGTAACTTACCAGTTAGTGTATAAAAGGTGAGTAACTGGCTTTTTTAAGCTCTCTGAGGAATTAGTAGGAAATAAGAACTCAGAGTAAACAGTATTTAGTAAAATTATTTTTAATCTTTGTTTCTTTCATGCCATTTGTAGTTAACTACATACAATGCCCATTTTGTTGATAGTGTTCATGTTTCTTTATGTTTTAGTCCGATTCAGTGGTTTCAGTGTCCCAGTCTAGACAACGGACTTGTAGGCGTAAATATGCAAATTATGGTAGAAGAAGTGCTGGCCGTTGTGAATTATCTTCTGGAAATGAATCTTCAGGCTCTCTCAGACATGTGAGTAGAAGCACTTTATAAAGATCGTCTCACACGTGTGCTTGTGTTGTGGTGTTAGGTGTTGAGCTAGGCCTGGTAGACATGGTAGGTAGGTCTAGACATAGTCAGTGTACTGGGAGGTCAGCTCAGTGCTTCTCAGACCTGTGACCTGACAGGGGGTTCTCCTGTCTACCACACCATTGGGTTTGCAGGCCTGTGCCAACAGATTCTCCTGAGTTTGTTTTAATTCCGTTTTTTGTTCTTTAAATAATATAATTTTTCAACATTTTGTGTGTGGATGTAGATAGGTATAAGCATGCCATGGTATGCTTGTAGAAGTCAGACTGTAACTTGTAGCAGGCCACACTCTGCTCACACCAGGTTGGTTCTGGGGAATCCAACTCAGGTCATGAGGCCCGACAGCAAGCGTGCTTTTTAAGATTTTTATTATGTATACAGAATTCTTCCTGCATGTGTCCTGCAGGCCAGAAGAGGGCACCAGATCTCATTACAGATGGTTGTGAGCCACCACGTGGTTGCTGGGAATTGAACTCAGGACCTTTGGAAGAACAGTCAGTGCTTTTTACCTCTGAGCCATCTCTCCAGCCCCAGCAAGCACATTTTATTCCCTGAGTCTTTTTTTCTGGTGGCATGGTTTTAAGATAGGATTTCTTTGTTTGGCCCTGGCTGTCCTGGAACTAGCTTTGTAGACCACGCTGACCTTGACTCATAGAACTCCCGTCTGCCTCTCTCCGGCTGCTGGGATTGAAGGCGTGAGCCATCATTGCCCGGTCTTAATTAATTTTTTACTTTGAATCTAATTCACATTTATATTAAAGTGACACGTAGATGAAGATTACGCTTCACATGTTTTGGTTTTGACCCTTGGTTGGGTGTTAGAGAAAAGAGCCATGTTTTGCTGTGTCTTGGAGGCTGCCTAGAGTTCCTGAGCTCAGGCAAGTCTCTACCAGGTGTCTGAGATGACGGACACAGCCTTTGATCTGGCTTTGCTCTCAACGTGTTCACAGCTAGCCTTACTATTCTTTGCCTTTTATCCTTTCTTCATGCGACATGACAAGCACTTTCTGTCATGTCTGCTGAGATTAGCTCCCTTATGGCCGGAGGGTGGCCTGTTGTGGTTTCCATTTTCATCTGTCTAATCTCTAGAAAGTTACAGGTACTTTTCTTCACTTACATAGCATTTCTCAATCTTTGTTTTTAAACTGATTTTCCTGCTGTCTGTCACTGAAGTAGGCTAGGAATGTCCTTTGGCAGATGTATTACTTGAGAATCATTCTTACGTTTTGTGGTTTTGTTTTTCCATTGGGTGTTGATCTTGGCCTTTGAAATAAGATTGTCAGGTTTGTTAAGTGTTTTTATGCATTGAGCCATTTTGCCAGCCCTGTGAAATTTTTCTGTTGGTTTGACTTTTAAAATCTGTCTTGTCTCACGCTGACATTTGACATCCGTGGCTCAGGATGCCATTTCATGCCTGCCCCTTTGACTCATCTGGCTTAAATGATGTTGAGGATATTATCCAGGGATTCCTGCTCTAGGCAAGCATGCTTCCAACTGAGTCCCATCCCCAGCCTGTGAAAACAGCAGTGAAGCAGAGCAGAGCTGCCCAGACTGACTTCAGCCTCTTGCGCACCTGGAACTTTAGAGCGTGTGCCCCTTCTGCTTCACATTGACGCCTTTCTTAGGATATCAGTTGAAACCATAAGTTGTATTGTCTTTTATTCCAGTTATCTTCGTGCTGTTTGTAGCACACATTGACACATTCTGTCTTCGCCTGGCTAGATAGCTCATTTATTTTTTGCGATAGTTTATTCATTGTTTGAAGGTAACACTTTGGTGATTGAGTTTTGACAATTATGCATGCAGACCTTAAGCATCTTTGTACAAGTTGTTGGGAATTTTATAGACTGTTGCCTCAGGAGCTTCTCTGAAATCCACGGAAAGTGACTACACTTGTTTGCTTTCTCATTAGCAACAAAGGAGCATCCCTGTTGGCTCATATCTTTTTCAGGATGTTTCTGTTGTTAAGTATGATTCTAGTCAAAATCCCAGCAAGTTACTTTTGTAGATATTGGCAAACCGCCTTTTTTTTTTTTTTTAAAATTAAATATATGGAAAGAAGGAAAATCCAGGACAGCTAATATAAAATTGCAGAAGAGCACAATTAAAGGACTGGTCCTGCTGTCATTGTCACTTGTTGTAGTATAGTTTTCAAGACAGTGGTGTTGGGGGAAGAAGAGACAGAGTCAGGGAAACATGGTCCCAAACAAATCAGTTGTCACCTGGTAGCCAGCGCAGACAACTCAGTGTCCGGGTGAATACTGTGTAATAGCTGGACATACACTTTCCACAAAATCACCCTGCAGCTAATCTTTCCCATGAGCTCACTCAGTCTGTCTGGTGCTAGATGCTTATATTGCTGATCCTTGGGCCCTGACTGGGGAGAAGAAACAGCTCAAAATCAGTCACAAGCTCTGAATGTCAATATAAAAAGAGTTTAAATTTGTAGATACTGAAGATATAGCAGAGGTGTCTTCAGAGACAGGAATGTTATTTTACATGCAGTCTGCAAATTAGCACCTGCGACTGAATTGAAATTTCAGAATTGCTCCAGAAAGGGTAACTGTTCTGAGATGAAAAGATGAAACCACACAGTGGGGAAAATCTTGTATTCAGTGTACACAAGGAGCTGTTGAAGCAGATCAGTAGGGGAAACGGTCGGTTTTCAAAGTGGGAAAGCACCTAATAGTCGCTCTGTTAGTAGGGAAACGTAATGGGAAGTCAGAGTATGGAAAACTACCGGTCCTCTCATCTCGAGGGTTAAAATCAGACAACACTCGGGTTACCTCAATCCTAATCACAGAGCCCAGATCATGGTCCATCATTTCCCTGACTATGTTGGCTGTCAGCCTCACAAGTCCTCTTTGGAAAATACCTTGATAAAAATAAAGATTTAGAAGCTAGGCCTGGGGATGGAGAGATGGCTCCATGGTTAAGAGCACCTGACTGCTTTTCTAGGGGACCTGGATTCAATTCCTAGCACCCACACAGCAGCTCACAGCTGTCTGTAATTCTAGTCCCAGGGGACCTGACATCCATGGCAAAACACTAGTGCGCATAAAATAAAAAGAAATAGAAGCCATGCCTGGCGGTGCATACCCGTGATCCCAGGAATGTCAGGAGTCCAGAACCATTCTCTGCTACACAGTGAGTTGGAGGTCAGCCGGAACTACCAGGCCTCCTCTCAACAAGCCCTTCAGTGGTTTAGTAACAATGGCTTGCTTTCCATGTTTTATCGAGTTACATTTCTACTAATTTGAGTTTTTTAGATATGCTAGTCTTGTAGGGATGTCAGCAGTTTTATGACATGTAGCCTGTGGGATCAAAATTTGTCTTTTCCCTTCCCAATCTAGGAAACTTCCTGTGATCAGAGTGAAGGCTCTGGGTCTTCAGAATGGAGAAGTGACAGAGGAAGTGAGAGCGACAGTGACAGCTCAAGGTACCGTCCTCCTCTGCATCTCACAAGAATTTAGTTCTCGCCTTGGGTCAGAACTCTGATGCTGGTTAACACCAGACTAGCTCTGGACTCTACAGGATACTCTGGAATGCTCTGCCATGTGCTTAAGAGTGCATAGCCAAGAGGTTAACTTAATCTTAGGCCACATTTAAAATGAGTATTCCATCCAAGTGTGGGTGCAACCTTATGTATTTATTACTAAGTGTTTTGAAACATCTTTAATTAGGACTCAGGTTTCAGTATGATTTTTCTCGTATTAGTTTACTCTATACAACCTTTTTAGCCATGTCCAGATGTTTTCCCATACTCATAGTACACAGACCATCCAGCCTTCCAGGCCTTTCCATATGGTGCTCTCTGCCTGTTTCCTTGTCTACTTGGCTCTGCTGTGACTGGGCTGTGAGTCCTAGAGCACAAGAATATGCATTATTCTTTTAAATGTTCTGTGAATTATGGAGCATCCATGACATAAAATACTATCTATAGCCAGGCAGTGGTGGCACACACCTTTAATCCCAGTACTCAGGAAGCAGAGACAGGCAGATCTCTGAGTTTGAGGTCTGGTCTACAAAGCTAGTTCTAGGACAGCAAGGATTGTTACCACAGAGACAGAACTGGAGATGCAGCAGAGTTCTCGCCTCCTGCTGTGGGCTGAGAGCTTCTAGCACAGGCCCACGTCTCTGCTTTGACTTGTTACACGCCCAGGTGCAGCCCTTGCCAATCTTTTGTTGCATTCGTAGCACGTCAGAGGGCCAGCCTTTTGGAAGAATCCATCATTTCCTTTTTGGGATTGAGTTGCTTCCCTTGGTGTCTCCATTGGTGGTTTGTAATGCAAGGTGGAATTTAGGAACCAGTGTCTACCAGCGTCTTGGAGGCGCTGGGGCTCTTGGTTCTCTGTAATACATTTTAGCACTGTGCTTTGCTTTCTGAGGGGGAAGTTATCACTTGGCTGTAGGCCTGACTTTACATCAGCTCTCATTTAAAGGGTTCTTGACAAAAGAAAAGGGCTGGAGATGTTGCTCTGACAGTAGAATAATTGCCAGGCACGCATAAAGCAATAAATAAGAAGTTCCTTTAAGAGTTAGCTTAGGTTGCTGCTAAACAAAAATATTCTAATGCTGGGCAGTGATGACACACAGTTTTAATCCCAGCACTCGGAGGCAGAGGCAGTTGGCTCTCTCTGAGTTTGAGGTCAGCCTGAGTTCCAGGACAGCCAGAGATACAGAGAAACCTTGTCTCAAAAAAACAAAAATAAACAACAACAACAAAAAACATTTCAAGTGCTTACCTTCTTCTCATTGTTGGTGAATCAATCTTTTCTGCCTTTTCTTCATTTCCCCTTCCCTTCCCCTCCTTTCCTCTTTTTTCCTCCCTTCCCTCCCTACCTCCCCTAGTTCCTTCCTTCATTTTATGTGTAAGTTTCTTCCCTGAATGTGTGTCTGGGTACCATGTGTGTGTCTATTATCTAAGGAGGCCAGAAGATGGCATTAAATCTCCAGGAACCGAGGTCCCTAACAGCTGTGAGCCACCATGTAGGTGCTGGGAATTGAACCCTGGACCTGGAAGAGTATCTGGTGGAGCCATCTCTTCAGCCCTGGTGAAAATTTCTTTCTCCATCTTGATTGTGATCTGTGGTCTGTTGGTCTTCGCTAGTCGTGTGAGCAGGATATTTAAATTTCACCTAGGCCCTTCATTTTCCTCTCTCCATGCTCACCCCTCTATTTCCCTCAAGGGTCTACTCTGAACTTGCTGTTAATGCTTACATTCTGGTCCTGTGCAATTTAAAGCGTTCTGTTCTTGCAGTGACTCCTCGTCTCGATACTCTGATTGGACAGCTGACACAGGAATCAACTTGCAGCCTCCATTAAGGATGTCGTGTCGCCGCCGAGTAACCCGGTTCTGCAGTAGTTCAGAGGATGAGATGTCTACGGAGAATATATCTCCTCCAAAGAGAAGGCGGAAAAGAAGGAAAGAAAGCAGGCCTCAAAGGGAGGTAGGAAGAACAAACCTAAAGATGCTGTGTGCCTCTATTCATATGCAGTGTGTCCTTTCTGATTTTGGTTGTTTGCATTACTTTTATTTTTCTATAGTTCTCTTTTCTCTTGGTGCTGGGATTGAACCCAGGCCCTCAAACCTCACACCGAGGTGAACTCTCTGCACTGCATTAGTGAAGAAGCATAAAGGATATGCAGAGTCACTCTCTCCACAGAGCCTTCCTCCTTAACAGACCTCCACTGCTTCCTGGCTCCCGCCTGGCTCTTGTCTTTAGGTCACCTTTCCTTGAGCTTTATTTTTGTAAACAAATGTTTTTAAGGTTATCCTTTTTATAGTTGTCGGGGTTGGTCTGTTGCAAACGAGTAAAGAGAAATGTGTTGGAAGTAGTTAGGTTCCATTGTCCTGAGTAGTGTTAATACAGTTTAGAGTGGAACCTGACTCTGCTACCAGGAATAAATTTGATGTGTTTTGAACATACATCCTGCCTCTTGTTGCGTTTGTTTTGGTTTTAGATTTTTGTTGTATTGTCCCGTCCCGTCCCCTCCCCCCAATGGTTTCTGTATGTAGTAGTCCTGACTGTCCTGGAACTCACTCTGTAGCCCGGGCTACAACTCAAGAGATCTGACGTCCTTTATCTCTCAAGTGCTGGGGTTAAAGGTGTGCACTGTGTGCCATCACTGCCCAGCTCTTCTTGACACCTTTTATTTTGTATACATGTCTCATCTTATGGCTGTAGTTTGCTTTATTTCTTTAGCTCATGCCTCGTAGATACTGTCTCATGCCAGTGTTATCATTTAAAGATGTCAATTTCATTTTTGTTTTCTCTTCCTGTGTAACAGATTCCCTTAGGTATAAGATTCACTTAAGTGTAAGAATGAGTATTTCTTACTTTGGGTCCGGAATGTAGGTTCCTGAGTTACAGGAACTTAGCTAGCTGCTTGGACATCCCGACAACATGCTCTCTGACCTTCTCTGACCTTCCCCTGAGCCACTCTCCAACAGTAAAGCCAAGGTTACACCTTAATGCTTCTGTGCCCCAAACTGCATACTGTTGATTTAGGCGTCTTTGTAGTTGCCAGAGAGTCACAGTCTCAGCTGAGCTCAAAAGGAGGAAAGAATAAGCACCAACCTTGAAAACCTTACAAGAGAAGATCTATAGGGCTGGGGCTGTAGTTCAATTGGTTCCTTGTTTTCCTACCATGCTTGATCCCCTAGTTCTGTCTCTAGCACACGTAGGGTAGGCACAGTGTTGACATTCCTGTAACCCCAGCACACAGGAGGTGAAGGCCGGAAGTGAGAAGTTTAAGGTCATCCTTAGCTATGTACTGAGTCTGGGTTCATTTTGGGATACATAAAATCTATCTCAAAATTCTGAAATACAAAAGGAGATTCCTAATTATTACTAGGGTGTGTTGAGATTCAGAGTGGAGTCTGAGTAGAATAGCTTGTGCCTAGAAGATGTTTAGCGGGACCTGAGGCCATGGGGATGAAGGAGCCGAGGCTGGGTTTAGGTAGCTCCACAGTGATTTTAGAAGCTACAGGTAAGTGGAGGGTTAGAGCCAGGCACTTTTCATAATTTTTTAGAAGGTAGTACATTCTTGTGTATTGAGCCAGACAAAATGACTTTGAATAGTGAAGTACTTGTTTTTCAATTTAATAGCATATCTTGCCCCTTTCATACCAGGCTTTATTGTCTTCTCTTGGCAGAGTTTGCGAAGGACGACTCCAGCAGAGCTGGCAAATATGGAACGTTTGTATGAGTTTCACCCTCCTGTTTGGATAACGGACACTACACTTCGCAAGTCTCCCTTTGTTCCTCAGATGGGTGACGAGGTGAGAAGAGCAGCCTCCAGAGTGTGCATGAAAGCCAAGTTCTCGCTGCTCAGGAGCTTCCTAGTAAACAAACCCTTCCCTTGGCAGGTGATATACTTTCGTCAGGGTCATGAAGCTTACATTGAAGCCGTCAGAAGAAACAACATCTATGAGCTGAACCCTAATAAGGAGCCGTGGAGGAAAATGGATCTCAGGGTAGGCCATAGTTAGAGCCTAGTGCATTGTTTCCATAAGATGTTAGTGCAGAGGGCAGAAGCTCAAAGATCTGAGTTCAGTCTCCATGTCCCTCATGGTAGAATGAGAAAACCCACTTCTACTTGTACTGCTTTGACCTTTACATGGCACCTTGTCACACGCACGTGCACAAGTAACACATACAGTAAGTGCAACAAAAAAAAAAAGCGAAATTGAAAGTATAAGTCAAGAAAATGTCAGATTATTGACTGGTTATCTTGTACTGATACTGATCCACTCCAGACTTCTAGTGAGTTCACTGACGCTTACGTGTGCTTCTGTGTGAGGTGTCTGTCGTCTGCAGAGGGGAAGGATGATTGCAGTCAATGGCAAATTACACTGTGTGTCTGGAATCCCAGGTTAGAAGCTGGCTAGTCTAGCAGTAGTACATAGAGAAATACAAGAGTGATAAATTGACGTTTTAAAAAAGAAAATAAAAGTTATAAATAATTATTTATTACAGGATCAAGAGTTGGTCAAAATAGTTGGAATAAGATATGAGGTTGGACCACCAACACTCTGTTGCCTCAAACTAGCTTTTATAGATCCTGCAACTGGTAGACTTACAGATAAATCTTTCTCCATTAGGTATGTATTATTATATTTCTGTGGAATTACTTAAATGTAGATTTTACATCTTACTGATTAGTAGGCCCTTCCCCTTTAGCTGCATCATGCATGTAGACCCGTGGACAGGTCTGCCCGGGAGCAGTTAAGCAAGGGGTTTGCTGCATGAGTGACTTCCACGGTGCTCACCCGGGCAGAAGAGCACCTGTGCAGGGACTGGTGCATGGGAGTAGTAGATGACAGGGTCCTCACTCCCTTTGGGTGGGTACCTGCCTGTCTCTGCCTTCGTAGTGTTTGGATTATAAGCACATGGCACAACTGGCTTATATATGGATACAGGCAGTCAGAACTCAGATCCTTACATTGCCCTGTTAGACAGGCCTGGGAAGATGGCCCAGCTAGAAAGTCTGAGTTCCACTGTGCTGGGCAGAGACAGGTCCTTGGTACTCACTGGTCAGCGAGTCCAGCCTGCAGGACAGGTGGGTGGCATTTGGGGTGATGACATTCAGGGTTGCCCTGTGCACATGGACTCAGGAGTTTGAAATGACAGTGTGCTTGTGCCTTTTGAACATTGTTGTTTTCCACTGTGGTAATTTTTAAATTTCTTTTAGATATCATGATATGCCAGATGTTATTGATTTTCTTGTGTTGCGTCAATTTTATGATGAAGCAAGACAGAGAAACTGGCAGCCTTGTAAGTCTGTCCCTTTTGAATTCTATATATTATTAGAAACCATTGAGCTGCTCTTGAGATATAGCACTTTAACTACGGTTTATACAGACGGTTTCTGGAAGCGTAAGTAACCTTTAAATATATTGGCTTAGTACTTGTGCTGATCGGTAGACTTTTTAGCCTTGTGATATTGCTTCTGCTTATGGTGTTTTGGAATCACTGTTTTGTTATTTATTAATAATATTGATATTTTAGAGACAGGGTCTGTCTTTGCAGCTCACAGAGCTCTACCTGCCCTTGCTTCTGCCTCTTGAGTGCTGTGATTAAGGTGTGCAGCACCACACTCGGTCGTGTGTAATTATCCTTAATGCAGTGCTTGTGTAAGTTGTACTTTTACAGGATTTAAAACAGCAGTTCTCAGCCTGTGGGTCACAGATACGGAATATCCAACATTCTTTTTTTTTTTTTTTTGAGACAGGGTTTCTCTGTAGCTTTGGAGCCTGCGCTGGAACTAGCTCTTGTAGACCAGGCTGGTCTCGAACTCACAGAGATCCGCCTGCCTCTGCCTCCCGAGTGCTGGGATTAAAGGTGTGCGCCACCACCGCCCAGCCACATCACTATTCTTAACAGAAGCGAAATTACAGTTAAAAAGTCACTGGTTGGGGACAACCATAGTATAAGTAACTGCATTAAAGCGTCGCAACATTAGGAAGGTTGAGAGTCACTGATTTAAAACAATCTGTTAAAAAATAATCACAGGGCTGGACATTGGTGGTGTATGCCTATAATTCCACCACTCAGAGAGAGGCAGGTGGTTCTCTGTGAATTCAAAGCCAGCTTGGTCTACAGAGTGAGTTCCCGGACAACCAGGACTATACATAGTTGACACCCTATCTCAAAGGAAAAAGAAAAATACAATTATTATGTAAACTGAGTGGTTGTAGCACTTGGAAGGAAGAGTCAGGCAGCTCTCTGAATTTGAGGCCAATCTGTTCTACTGAGCAGGCAAGCTCTTTGTCAGGTCTACACAGCAGCCCTGTATCTGAAAAGAAAGACGGGTCCTTTAGGAAATAGACTGGGAAGGTTGCTCAGCTCTAAGGAAGAGGAGCAGAGTGCACTGCCAAGCACCTGTGTCAGACAGCTCATAACTGCCTGTAAGTCCGTCTTCAGGGGGTTTGATACCCGTCTTCCCACTGGGCACCTATATGCATGTTCTTTGAGTGTGGGTGATGCCCACTTCCCACCCCAACCCCGTTTTTTAAAAAAATGTAAAAACGAAAAGAAACACAAACATTTGAATCAGCAAGAAGGCTGAGTGGTGAAGGTTCTCCCTCTGTATCCCAGCCTTCCAGCTAGAGTCCGGTCCTGGAATCGGCATGGTCTGTGGAGAGAGTGACTCCTGGACATTGTCCTCCTGCCCAGCACATACACACACAGCAGGAACGGAAACAAAAAACTCTTTAAGCTACTTTATGGTTTGTTTCCTTTGTAATCTAGTGGTTTTGCTTTGCAGTTCATGTGTATACAGGAAGCTGATTGATCTCATTTTTATACTGTGCCATTATCCTATTATTACTTATTTGTTTTAAAGAGTTATTTTTTGAGACAGCCTCTCATTGTGGCCCTGGCTAGCCTGGAATGTACTGTAGACCAAACTGGCCTTGAACTCACAGAGAGGGGTAAGACAGATGGATGGGTGACTTTGATGTTTGAAAAATGTGGGGTTAGGTTATAGTATGAAATGACTGAAGTGAAGTCCGGTTTCAGTGTTGTAGGGCACTTTAAAATCCTTATAGTCTAGAACCACTACTGCAAGTTACAATTTTGATATTTAGTAACTGGGGCCGGAGGAGGAGTGCAGGGGCTCATGCTAGGCCACAGACCCATTCTACCTGAATACATATTGTAGAATCCACAGGGTTCTGTAGGAGCCATCTCAAAAGCCCTTTACAAAGATCTGCTTTCTTCCTGTTGAATTATTGTGAGACAGTAGAATTGATTAGTGATTATGTAGTTTTTTTTTTAAACAATAATACATTTTTAATGCTTGAGTATTTTCAGACCTGGTTTTTAACCTTTTCTTTTTGTGCATTTTAAGTGTGTATGTGTCAGTGAGAGCATGCCATGTGGCTCATGTGAAGGTCAGGACTTTGGGAAGGCTGTGATCTTCTGTCATAAGAGTCCCTGAAGACTGAACTCAGGCAGGCATAGTGGCCTGCGTCTTTATTCCTTAACCTATTTCAATGGCTCCAGACCCCGCTGCTCATGAGATTTGTAAGGACTTTCAGCGTATGTCTATGTTGTATGTAGACGGAGACTGCGCTTTCATTTCCTGCCCGCCCAGACCCGAATAATCACATAGAAACTGCACTAATTAATTACAGCGCTGTTTGGCCGATGGCTCAGGTGTATTCCTAGCTAGCTCTTACATATTTTACCACAAGGCTCATGGTTTGTTACCTCATATCATGCTTCTTGGGTGGCTATATGGTGTCTCTTTGACTCCGCCTACTTTTTAATCTCTGGATTTTCTGCCTGGCTTTACTCTGCTAAACCATTGGCCAAAACAGCTTTGTTCATCAACCAATGAAAGCAACACATTTACATAAGGACATCCCACACCAGTTGTATTTAAAGCAACAACTGCAGTCGTAAGACTAATCATAGCTGTTAAAATTTTCCTGCAGATTTTTAGAATATTTTATACATTTCTCAAGCGTATTTTAGTTGCACCCAGTAGAGAATTACTTTCTCTCTCTCTTGTCATGTTGGTCGAGCACAGGGACTTAGCACCCACTGTGATATACCCAGAAGGCTAAGGACTTTGAATTTCATAAACTTTGCACTTCATCTCGCTTCTTTGTGTATTACGATATTTCATAGGTAGAAGGTGTTCATAATGCTAGCAAATGCACACCTCAGACTTGATCGCTTCTCTTGTAGGTGACAGATTTCGATCTATTATTGATGATGCTTGGTGGTTTGGAACTGTGCTGAGTCAAGAGCCGTATCAACCACAGTATCCTGACAGTCATTTCCAGTGTTACGTTGTAAGGTTTGTATGCAGAGAGAGACTTGACTGTTTCAGATCACTATGACTGACATGATTTAGGGTCTATTTAGCGCCATTGAGTCAGTGACCTCCAGAATGTCTCTGAGACCGGAAACACACCTGTTTGCTGCTGTCTAATATTCCCGAGACACAGGTGCTGTGTGAATATTCACAAAAGCCTCCACCTCACCCACTAGCTGGCTGTAGGGTAGAAAAGCCTGGCGTTCAGGCTTCAACACTGACTGTGTTTCCCTTACTCTGAGGGCAGCTTGCTTAGGAGTTCTGATGTTTTTGTAAACCTTAAACTAGTTATTTTTCCGTGTGAATATTTTGCCTGCATGTACCATAACACGTGCCTGGTACCCTTCAGAGGCCAGAAAAGGGAGTCAGATCCTTCAAAATTGGATTTGCAGATAGTGGGAGCTGGGAATCAAACATTTGTACTCTGTTAGAGCGGCCAGTGCCCCTATTCCCTGAGCTGTCTCTTCAGCCCCTCGCATAAACGCTTTAATTTTTTTTGTTTTGTTTTGTTTTGTTTTTCGAGACAGGGTTTCTCTGTGGCTTTGGAGCCTGTCCTGGAACTAGCTCTTGTAGACCAGGCTCGTCTCGAACTCACAAAGATACGCCTGCCTCTGCCTCCCGAGTGCTGGGATTAAAGGCATGTGCCACCACCGCCCGTCTTTTTTTTTTTTTTTTTGAGATAGGGTCTATCTTTGTCATCCTTCCTGTCCTAGAACTTGCTGTGTAGACCAGGCTGGACTCGAACTAAGAGATACACCTGCCTCTGCCTCCCAAATGCAAATTAAAAAAGGTGGGTGCCACTACCACCTGGCCTTTCTCAATTTTTTTAATACTAATGTTGGAAACGTAATTCCTGCAGTTAGACTAATTTTCGGTATTTCTTTTGTAATGTCTTGCTATTCTGTACAGTTTCTTTTCGGGAAAGGTAACTAATGCTTCCTATTGTCTGTTAAACAGGTGGGACAATACTGAAACTGAAAAGCTTAGCCCATGGGACATGGAGCCAATTCCTGACAATGGTACATATTTGTCATAAGTTCTGAAATTATTTTTTTTCCATGTTTCTTTCTTGTGCACGTAGTGGGACACGCTTTTGTCTGCTTGTAAATGTCCTGAAATTACCACAGTCTCAGAGCTTTGCTAGAAGAAAACTGTTTGATACCTGTTTGTTTTCCTTTGGTCTTGGAGATGGTAATTGTTGTAGGTTTTGTAACAGTTGATCTGTCACTTGACCCACTTTATCTCCAGCACACGTGGCCCCTCTTGTCCCACCCACCCTGTTTTTTTTTGCGGGGAAGGGGGGTTCCCTACAGGGTTTCTCTGTGTAGCCCTGGCTGTCCTGGAACTGGCTCTATGGACCAGGATGGCCTTGAACTCAGAGATCTATTCACCTGCTGGGATTAAAGGCATGTACCACTACCGCCTGGCTCAGTTTTTTTTATTTTTTTTAAAGATTTATTTATTTATTATGTATACAGTGTTCTGCCTCCATGTATGTCCACATTCCAGAAAAGGGCACCAGATCTCACTATTTATGGTTGCCAGTCACCATATGATTGCTGGGAATTGAACTCAGGACCTCTGGAAGAGCAGCCACTGCTGGTAAATGCTGAGCTATCTCTCCAGCCCCAGTGGTGCCTGGAACTTTACCTTTGGAAGGGATAGACTGAGGCCCTGAAGACGGTCTCTATTCAGTCTTTATCCAGGTCATAGTTGGCTTACACCTCAATTCAAGCAGTTTAGAATTTTGAAGGATTGAGTTCTTCTTTTGCCCATAGAAATAGTTTAGTTCATGATCTTTTCCAGTTGAGCTTGTGTATATAGTATAGATTGTGTGTTAGAGGTTGATTCCCCACCCCCCATACCTCTAATTTTCTTTACAATGGAATTCATAGTTGATCCACCAGAAGAATTGGGAGCAAGTATTTCTGTCACTTCAGATGAGCTAGAGAAATTGCTTTACAAACCACAAGATGGTGAATGGGGCCGGAAGTCAAGAGATGAGGAGTGTGAGCGCATCATCAGTGGTATAGACCAGCTCCTAAACCTCGGTGAGTGTCACTGGCTGAGCCTCACATGTGTCTGCCTGGTTCTCTTCTTCACACAGTGTCATGAAATGGAGTTATCTCTTAGGAATGTTTGGTGTTTTTTTTTTTTTTCTTAAAGCTAATTATCATCTATAGGTAATGAACTTACTGTTTAAAAGCTTAGAATTTTGTCTTTTACAGATATAGCAGCAGCTTTTGCAGGCCCGGTGGATCTATGTACATATCCAAAGTACTGCACAGTGGTGGCTTATCCAACTGATCTTTACACAATTCGAATGAGACTTGTTAATCGATTTTATAGGTTAGTAGAGCACCCCTTTCAAATATAAAGAGCACTTAGGACATAGTAACTAGCATGAATGAGAGGTACAGCTTGCATACAGTTACTTTGAGTTTTCAGTGCTGGTGAACATCATTTCCTGTTGTTGCTTGTTATGTCTTTGGGTGAAAGACGTATGTTGGGTCAGGCATCAGATGGTATACCAAGCTTCATTCATGTGTGCGTGTGCTAGAAATTAGATCCTGTTTTTTCCTCAGTTTGTCAAATTCTTTTTAAATGCATGAGTTACTAGAACTTTAATTTTTTAAGCTTCATTTTTGTCTGTCTGTGTGTATATGCATGTATGCATGTCCTTGTGTATGCAGATTTCCTTTTGAGTCCAAGAGAGAGTTCCATCTCCTGGAGCTGTATTTAAGGTGGTTGTTTGCAGATATTGGTTACCGTTGAACCACTCTGTAGTTCAATCACAGCTTCATTCATAACCATGAACTAAAGATGGTAAAAGCTTATGAAACAATATAATTCACATTTTCATGATAATGTAGATAGAAATTTAGGTACATATTGCTTTGTGATACAAAGTCTACTTTGAAAGGAGTGGAGAGATGGCTCAGAGGTCTTGAGTTCACTTCCCAACAGCCACCTGTAATGCAGTCTGATGCCCTTCCTGGTCTGCAGTGGACATGCAGACAGCACGGGAATGTAAATGGAGGCTGACCTGAGTAATCACACACAAACTCTTAATTACAGTACTGTTGGGTCAGTGGCTCAGGCGTTATTCCTAACTAGCTCTTTCATCTAAAATTAACCCATTTCTATATTTTCTATTTTACCATGGGCTCTTGGTTACCCTCACATCTTGCTTTTTGGGCTACTGTATGGTGTCTCCTGACTCTGCTTCACTTCTCTCTACTCTGCATTTAGTTTAGTTTTCCCCCTAGCTCTGTTCTGCCCTGCTGTGGGCCAAAACAGCTTCTTTATTAACCAACGGTAATAAAACATACTCACAGCATACAGAGGGGAATCCCACATCACTGGAATAAAAGGAAAGTAACACAAAATCTGTAAGAGTGCTTGTCTTGGGGTAGTCCCAATTGGACTCTGAATTTTGCCCCCTTTTCACGGATTTCCTGCATTTAAAAGTAGTGATGGAATTGTTCTTCTGAGCAAAGCTTATTTCTCAGAGATAGCAACTTTTTGTTGATTTTTAAAATAATTGTTAATTTTAAAATCACTTCTTTGTAATTGTTTTTACAGTAATTGATACTATTTAAATTTTTATGATCCCATTGATAGAAATACTGTTGGACATAATTATTATTCCACAATTATAGTGGAATATATCTAGTCATATGTGTTTAAGCTAGGAACCAATTTGTAATGAAACTGACTCAGTTGGTGTTGTACACATTTTTCTCAGTCTGCGTGTGTGTGGTGGGTGCTGTTGGCATGTGGAGAATTTCCAGGATATTCCTCTGGCACTTTTTGCCGTACTCCCTTGATGCTGAATCTCTGAGAGACCTGGACTAGCTGACTGCCCAGTGAGCTCTTGTGTAGTAGTATCAAAGAGTTCCACAATTGCCCAGAATGCAGTACATTTGGGGATAAACTCACACACAGTAAGAGCAGCCATCCGCAGTCCTCTGCATGCACTGAGAACCGAATCCAGCCGGAAAAGGGGCTATGCACATTTTTCGTCTATACTTTTATAGTACGTGAGACCACACCCAGACTGGGCCAGTTATTGGCCGAAGAAGTTCCCACAGCACTCTTGGGAGCTATATTTATCTCCAAATGCTGGAGTTAAAGGCACCCTAGCCGTGCTCACTTCATTTTCACATGGCTGCTGCAGAATAATGTACAAGCAAGCTAGTATACCTATGGAGCCACTTCCCAGCTGTGTTGAGTTTTGACAGCTTCAGAAGGTACTCATAGGCATGGTGGAAAGGAAAGGCTGGTGTGTGTGTGTGTGTGTGTGCGGTGTGAGATAAAGTGATTGAGGTGGATTACTTAAATTAGGTTTTGTAATTCGTTGTCTATTGTAACTATAATGACTGTCTGAGTTGAGAACATGAGGTTATGTAGTGTGACCTTTCACGAGTGCTGTCTTTGAAGACATGTTGCATTCATTTAATAGGCTAATTTGGCTAGGTTTTGATTATTTTCCTTTTAAGTAATGTTACTTTTCTTTTCAAGGCGGTTATCTGCATTGATTTGGGAAGTCCGATATATAGAGCATAATGCAAGAACATTTAACGAACCGCAAAGTGTAATTGCGAGGTCAGCTAAAAAAATAACCGACCAGCTTCTGAAATTTATTAAGTAAGTGATCTCATGTGTGGTGGGAAAGTGATTTTTTTTCAATATACTGTGTTTTTATAGCGTCTCATGTTTGTTGCCTGAATTCTTCCCATCTGAGGTTTTACTTGAGGGAACATTTCCTTGCATACTTTCAGTAAAGGAATGTGACCAATTCAGTTTTAGTTTTTAGTACTTCATTAAGTGTATGAGTATTTTGCCAGCTTTATATGTATGTGCACTTCCTTGTGTACCTGGTGCTCTTGAAAGCCAGAAGAGGGTGTGGGATCTCCATGCAACTGGAGGTCCAGAGGATAGTTACCTCCATGTTGGTGCTGGGGTTGTAACCCAGATCCTGGGGCGGCACAGCCAGTGTTTACCACTGAGCCATCTCTCCAGCCCCAACCTAAATTAATTAAAATAATTTCATCAGTTTTATCTGCATGTGTATGAATCATGTGTATGCCTGGTGTCTGATGAGGTCTGCAGAAGGACAACATTGGGTCCCCTGGAGTGGGAGTTAGAGGTGGTTGTGAGCCCATTATGTGGCTGCTGAAAATTGAACCCAGTTCTTGTGCAAGAGCAGTCTGTGCTCTTAACTGAGGTTTCATCTCTTCAGCCAATGTGAAGTATTTTATCCTATTGTATGGCTAATACCCAGTTAGTTGTGAACGTAGCTGAGGTATGAAGTGTTAGGTTATGAACCCTGTCCAATGTTGTAGTAGTTTGTGCGCCAGTGCCCTTGTGTTTCAGAGTCAGATCTAGACTCATTTCATTCAGTGTTTGTTTGCTTTGTTGTCTTAATCGCCTTCTAAGTTTTCTTGACTCATCATTTTTCTGAAATGTTGGTCACTTAATTTTGTAGACTGTTTAGGTTTTCCAGGCATCTTTTAATGACCGGGTTACTCTGAGTCCATTTTGATTGTACTCTGTGAAAGTAGATTGTATAAATAATCTGTACGTTTGCTTTCTTTGTAAATGTATCTGAAATTCCATGAATACTGACATGGGAATTGAGACCTGAGTTCCTTTAGAGATGTCGTTTGTGTGTCTCCTCATGAGAGACTAAACTTCCTTCCCATGTGTCTTACCTTCACAGATTCTTTGAAAGACAAGGCTATACCAACCCTGAACATGTCTGGTCTTGTCTGAAAATAAACAAACATGCAAGTCAGGACAGTGTTGTAAAGAGCCCACAAACACATATGCCCCTCTTCCTTTATTGTTGGAAAGGAAGTTGCATTGAGCAAATAATAGTGCCGCAGTTAGCTGAAATGGAGGAATACCTGGTTCCTGTCCTAAGTCCTAAGATTTGGATGTTGGCCTCCAGAAGCAGTTGTCATTGCTTTGGGGCTTCCTTTCAGCATTCTTTCCTTTGTTTATTCACTGACATTTAGATGGTTGGTTTGGTTTGTTTCCTTTCTCTTCTGTCTTAAATCTCCTTTTCTCATGGTATTTGCTATATCAATATTACTGTGGTAATACCTAGGAGAAATCATGCTGCGTTCATCCTTAAAAGGCCACTTAGAGTACCATTATTTCTGTGTTGCCAACATTCTAAATTGGAATATTAAAGTCAGTCTTTTCCATAGAGGACTGGTTATAGTCATGTGTCATGTTTAAAGTTGGGTGTGTCCAGCCTGGGGAACCATCGCATTTTAACGTACAGTGAGTACTTGTGAGGGGAACTATCCTGCATGTGGTAATTGTGAAAATTTTAACTTTTAGGAATCAAGAGTGTACAAATATATCAGAACTGTCTAACACATCGGAAAATGATGACCAGAATGCTGATGAATTGGTATGACGTTTTCACTTTATAATGATGCATTGATTTCAAAGCGAGAGTAGAAAATGTAGGTCTTCTAATATCCGCTTTTGTGGTATGTTCCAGTTAGCTATGGCAGTAGGGTGCTTGATGAGAATGTTCATGGTTAAGTGATGTCTCTGGTACACCTTTTGCTCAGATGATGATTTCTGGTGAGAACTCCATAGTAAGGTGCTCTGGTTTATCCTAGGACGATAGTGATCTCCCTAAAACATCTTCTGGACGGAGAAGGGTAAGTCCCTCTGCATGGCTAACTGGTTTGTGTGTTCTGTGTTCATCTGGATCACAGCTTCTGCCTTAAAGTTATATGGTGATACTGCATGTTTTGTGAGATAACTTAGTTTGGTTTATTAGAGAAAGGGGAAAATTACTAAATTCAGGAATGTCTAGTTGAGCGTTGCTGCTGGAACTGAATTCTCAGATGGAGTAAGATATGGCCTCCCACGAGAAAGGAGGTAGAGCATCTGTGTTTGCCGGCTTTGCAGGACACTGGCCTAACTTGTGTGTCCGTTGGTTTTCTTGGGAATAGAGCACCAAATCCAGGGATTGGATGTGACTGTAAGGTAGAGCAGCAGCTGTAGCTGTAGTGCAGGGTAAGGGGTCTCTGATGGTTGACTAAGAGTAGTCTTCATAGGATTTAAAGCCCAGGTACAGGTAGTGTTGTTTTCTTGGAATATAGAGGAAAAAATGATAAGCTCTTTTAAGGGGAAAAGCAGATTAGCTAGGATTTGGTAAGATCTGTTCAAAAAAAAAAATCAAGTATCATCTGGGTGTGGTGGCATACACCTTTTAATCTCAGCACTCAGGTGGCAGAGGCAGGTAGATCTGAGTTTGAGGACGTCCTGGTTTATACATAGTTAGTTCCAGGACAGCCAGGAGTACATAGTTAGTAAGGTCCTATCTTTTTTTAAATCTGCCAGCCAAAGATGCTGAATACTCATTTTTTTTTTGTGTGCAATGATCGTCCTAATTCACATTGAAGAGCTAGACATGCAGTTGTCTTGTTTATTTTCATGTTGCTTCATTTCCAACTGGAGTGCCAAGTGTTTTCCTATGTCCGTTTCTTTGCTGTATCTGCTGTTGCAAATGACATACTTGATTTCACAAGCCAGATGTTGCTGTGTGCATGGAGAAGTTTGATGTGACTCTTAATAAAATTGTGGTCTTTCTCTATTTCACGCACTCATTCACACACACACACCCTACTCCTGTGCTTTCTGTTTGAGTTCATTCAAACCAGACAATAGCTTTTGTGTCGTCTTTGTGGTCTCTATAAGGCACCGTTTCCCATGTAATAGCTAGGCTCTGTGACAATTTTGGTTGAGGAGCTATTCTTTTTTTTCTTTTTGTTTTTGTTTTTCAAGACAGGGTTTCTCTCCGTGTAGTTTTGGAGCCTGTCCTATCCTGGAACTAACTTTTGTAGACTAGGCTGACCTTGAACTCACAGATCCACCTGCCTCTGCCTCCTTAGTGCTGCGATTAAAGGCGTGCGCCACCACTGCCCAGCGAGGAACTATTCTTTCTACCTCATTTTCAAATAATCCTGACAAACAAGGCGCATGGTGAGAGCGAATGGGTAGAGTCGCTTCTTAGAATGTATGCCCTGTGCCCACTGTGCTCAGTTTCACATTTAATGTTACTATAATTCTTCTCATCAATCCTTTTTTATTTATTTATTTATTGGTTTTTTTTGAGACAGGGTTTCTCTGTAGCTTTCGAGCTTATCCTGAAACTAGCTCTTGTAGACCAGGCTGACCTCAAACTCGCGGTGATCTGCCTGCCTCTGCCTCCCATGTGCTGGGATTAAAGGGGTATACAACCACCACCTGGCTTTCATTAATATTTTCTTAAAGTATGTTTGATTGTCTTAATTTTTCCTTTTACAAAAGTGTGTTTAGAACATTTTGAAACATGATTGGATGTTTGTAGCACTCAGCTTTGTCCAGCTAGATAACAAGTTGGAAACGGCCACAACTTCTATACAATACAGAACGTAGAAGAGCCCACTTAATTATTTTTAAGCCAGTATCTTACACCTTAATGTGTAAGTAAGTGCTCTCTCCACATTTCCCACCCAGGCTAAAATAACCTACAGATGTGTTTCCAGGTCCACAACTGGAGACAAAGGAGCAGCAGAGCCACCAGCTGTGTTGAAAGCGACTGGAGGAGGCAGTGCAAAGCCTTGCTTATCTTGATCTTCCAGTGCGAGGACTCTGAGCCCTTCAGACAGCCTGTGGACTTGGTCGAATACCCAGTAAGTTTCCTTGCACAGAATATTGGCGCTCTGTTGTTGTTGTTGAGAAGAGAGTGGGGTTTCAGATTTATATTAAACCCAAGAGAGTAAGGACAGGCTTTATTCATGTCGGTATGTCTTCTTTCTACTACTAGGTGAGTTGTAGACATGGTAACTCACTTAAGAACTTAGACATAGTTTCACAGTGTACTGTGTGTGGGCTTTGCTCTCTGTAGGCACAACATTAATTTACTGGAGCTAGAGAGGTGGCTCATAGGTTAGAGGTCTTGGCTGCTCTTACAGAAGTTCCTGACACTCACATAGCTGCTCACAGCCATCTCTAACTCCAGTCCCATGGGATCCAGTGCCCTCCACAGGCAGCAGACATGCACGTGGTGCATATTCCTACATATGGGAATACTCACTCATTTGACACAGTAAAGAAGACATAGCAAACAGGACAGGTGGACATTGATCAGGACCATGAACCCAAAACACCACCTGCTACAGCAAGCTTGGGATTACTGAGGACTGTAAAGCAGAAAATTAAAATACCGTTGTTCTATGACCAGTATGAATTATCATTTGATGACATGTGTGGTGCTGGAGAGATGTCTCAGTAGTTAAGAGTGCTTGCAGAGGACTAGAGTTCCCCACATATTACAGCAGGCAGTTCATAAATAACCTGTCTTTCCAAAGGGGTCTGAAATGCTCTTGTGGCCTCTTTGAGCACTGCACTCACGTCCTAAGATAAAATAAGATAAAGTTGGCCGGGCAGTGGTGTGGCACACCCTTAATCTCAGCACTCCATAGGCAAAGGCAGATGGATTTCTGTGAGTTCTAGGACAGCTAGGAAACAGAGAAACCATGCCTTGAAAAACCAACCAAATAGAGATAAAGTAAAATCTTTAATATTTGATATTTTCTACCATACTGTTGACTGAGTTGTCTGTCCTGCCCAATTACCGCAGTCATTAAGTCCCATAGAAATCACACTGATTGGATCCTTAGCTCAGGCTTCTTATTAACTTACATTAGCCCATTATTCTTGTCTATGTTAGCCATGTGGCTCGGTACCTTTTTCAGCAGGGGAGTCACATCTTGCTTCTTCTGTCTGGGCTGGGACTGCAGAGGAATGGGCTTCCTCCTTCCCAGAATTCTCTTGTTCTCCTTGACCCATATCTACTTCCTGTCTGGTTGTCCCGCCTAAACTTCCTGCCTGGCTGCTAGCCAATCAGTGTTTATTTAAGATATAATCAACAGAATACAGACAGTTGTCCCACACCACCGTACCTTTCTAATCCTGAAATATTTCACTTTTCCCCCTTCTATCATTTTGAATATTTTAGAGATCTAGGTGGGAATGCTTCCTTTTAAAAAATTTGTATATGGGTATTTTATGTGTTCTATTTGCATGCATATTAGTGTGCCTTGTTTGTACTGCCCAGGGAAGCCAGAAGAGGTGTCAAATCCCCTACGACTGGAGTTACAGATGGTTGTTTGCCACCTTATGGGTGCTGGGAGCTCTGGTCCTCTGAAAGAGCAGCTAGTGCACTTAATTGCTGAGCCATCTTTTAGCCCCTTACGTATTTACATTTTGAGGGCATGAAGTTCATCTGTGAATTGCCATTTTTAAAACAGGATTACCGAGATATTATAGACACTCCAATGGATTTTGGAACGGTAAGGGAAACTCTAGAAGCTGGGAATTATGATAGCCCTGTGGAATTCTGCAAAGATATCCGATTGATATTTAGCAATGCAAAGGCCTATACACCCAACAAAAGATCAAAGGTAATTTTTTTCCTTGCTTTATTTTAACAAAGTATGCATGACGTGTACTTTTCTACTTGTTAGTAGAAACTACTAAGTGGTTAGAATATGTACAATAACCGGGTAAACACGAGACCTCCGTGTTGGACAAGTTGTTGCCAAAGCTCTCGTAAGAACAGTTTTTCATCTTAAAGGTACCCTCGTGAGTATGAAGTTACATGTGAATATAGAGATTGCTGGTGGGATAGTGGTGGAGTTTATTAGTTTATGAATTAGACATGGTAAGAGATAAATTGTATCTATCAGTAAGTAGCAAAATTAATAGTGATAATAATAGAAGTTACATGAATATGGTTTTAATTGCCATGAGCTGGATAATGTATACGGTTTGGATACTATGGCCATAAAGATAATTCATGTCCAAAATTGGTTGTCACAGAATGGCATGAATCTATATCATGCTATTCAGAATGGTATGAATTTCAGATTTTTAAGTGTAGCTTATTTGTGGAAGTGTCTCTTAATATAATTGGATCATGGCTAAGTAAGACCCAGGTGCTTCTCTGTAATGTTGGAGAGTGAAGTTGAAAGTTTACTCCTCCTATATATAGTATGTTTGCTTTGGTGGTTGTTAAATGCCCCTTTTTATATTTAATTTGTCACTGTCAGCATCTTGGTTTTTTCAGTTCAAATATGTTTCTGAATTTCCAGTGTGAAAACATGAAACATGATGATGCCCAAGGTGACTGCATTTCAGATGTGAAGTAGCTCAGACAGTAGAGCTAGCCTTGGTGACGTTACTGTCACACATCGTGGCTCATAGAGTCCTGTTAACTCACGCTGCTATTCAGTTTTGAAAGACAAGTACAAATTTAGAAAGTACTAGAAATAACTGTCAGATTTCCCTAAGACAAAAGTGGTAACAGATTGAACACTCTTATGTCTGCAAAGCAGAAACATGTAGACTTTTAGAGCTCAGTTTTACATTTTTTAAAAAGTTCTCTGGAGTAGAATTCCTCTTAGTGATCATATATGACTAATAATCATATGATTGGTACTCTGCTATTGTGTGCATGGGTGTGTACCTATGTGTATGAACACCACAGGACAGCTTCGTTGCAGGGAACCAGCTGCTTGGTTGTTCTCAGCTGCTCAGCCCCAAAATAATCATGCAGAAACTATATAAATTAAAACACTGCTTGGCCCATTAGCTCTAGCTTCTTATTGGCTAACTCTTATATATTAATTTAACCCCCTTCTATTAATCTGTGTATCGCCTCGTAGCAGTGGCTTACCAGTAAAGATTTGGCATGTCTGACTCTGGCAGCCCCATGGCATCTCCCTGACTCTGCCCTTCTTTCTCCCAACATTCAGTCCAGTCCTCCCTGGCTACCTAAGTTCTGCCCTATCAGCAGGCCAAGGCATTTTCTTCATTAATAGTAATCACAGCACACAGAGAGTACTGCCACATCACAGCTTTGTGTGTTTCAGAAGCTGCTCACTTTAAAAACAAAAGCCATTTTTGAGACCGTGCTTGAGGAGGGGCTCCCCAAGGAGAGGGTGCTTGTTAGCTGTCAGGTCCAGCAGCCTGGATCAGATTTTCAGAATCCACATTATGGAAGGAGTGAGCTAACTCCTACAGGTTGTCTTCTGATTTTTTTTTTCTGTCCAAACATAAGTAAAAAAATGGAAAATAGGATAAAAAAATTTTGAGACAAGAGTCTTTGACTGGCTTGTAACTTGCCAAGTAATAGTCTAGACTTGCTAGCTAGCTAGCCTCAGGGATTCATGCCTATCTCCCTGGGATCGTAAGACTGTTCTACTGTATCTGCTCCCTCCCTTCCTCCTTCTTAAATGTGGATTATGGGGCTTGAACTCAGGTCCTTAGCTTTCAAAGGACATACTTTCTATTGGCTGAGCCATTTCTCAGCCTAATAGTAAACTTTTGAGTATTATACCTGTGCATTCATTTCTGGATTTAATGTGGTTGTGTGCAGGCTTCCTCCATAAGTCACATAGCTTACACCAGTTGCTGTTGTTATGATCTGATAATATTGAGTTTGTTGGGCTTGCGATTTAACCCAGTCGTAAAGTGTTTACCTAGCATGTGTGGAAACCTGGGTTCTGGTCTCCATGCTGCATAAGCTCTGTAGTGATGGAGGAGGACCAGGAAGTTGTCTACCTTGTAAGTGACTGTATCTATTTTCTGTATGGGATGAAAGACGTTCTATATCATATATAGATTTAGGTGGTATTCCAGTCAAATTTCAAAATGATTGCTGTAAAAATGCTTTTGTTTCTTTGATCCAAACAGACACCAAATAGCAGTATTAGAAGTAACTTCGAGATTTCTTAAGGAGAAATTGTACTTTGTAACTGGTTGGACCAATGTTAAAGTGTGTGTGTGTGGAGGGGGGAGCCAGCTTGTTCTCCTGAGGATATCCACTGAGTTGTGTCTTTACCACTAGTCTGAAAGTCAGCTGTCAGTGTCTGGATGTCTCCGTATCCTGTCGATGCTGCTGCTGTGTGGTAGGTGGGAAGGGAAGAAGGTATTCCTCTACCTACAGTGACAGAGTTACTTTGTAATTCTGGTTTTGTTTTTGTGTCTGTGTAGATTTATAGTATGACCTTGAGATTGTCTGCTTTATTTGAAGAAAAAATGAAGAAAATCTCCTTTGATTTTAAAATTGGTCAAAAATTTAAGGAGAAACTTCGGCGAAGCCAAAGATTTAGGCAACGGCAAAGTTGTAATGGTGCCATTCGGGTTGACAGAAGTGTAAGGTGAGTGGGAATGGCATTGCATGTAATTGGTTTTTAATTTAAAATGTTTTTAACTGTGCTAAAAAGTCATCTTTTTGAGTACTGATCTACACTCTTGTCTATTATATAGGCTTCTTTAACTCTAGAATCAAGAAACCTTTTAATACTTGGCTCGTATAGTTCAGTGTCCTTTTATAAAAGTGTAGGTTTGCATTATTCTATTGTTGTTTTCCCTCACTCCAGCCTGAAGATTTCTTTAGAATGCTTTGTAAAGCAGGCAGATGAACCTGCAGTATGCCTCTCTATCTTTGTGTTCTTGGTGGTGTTTTAATTCTACCTTCATTTTGAAGGTAAATTTTAAAAAAATATTTTGGGGAAGGAAAACAGTTTGAGGCCAGCCTGGTCTACAGAGTGAGTGCCAGGACTGACTTCAAAGCTACATAAAGAAACCCTGTCTTGGAAAAAAAAATTGGTTTGGAAATTTTATTTTTATTTTATGTATATTACTATTTGTCTGCATGTAAGTATGAATATCGCTTGTGTGTCCTTTGGAAGCCAGGGAGGGTATCATCTCCTGAGACGGGTTTGTAAGCTACCATGTTGTTGGTGCTGAGAATTGAACCTGGGTCTTCTGGGAGAGAGAGTGGCTGCTGATCCCTCTCTCCAGCCCAGAAAAATCATTTGGATGCGTAGTGAATTCCTGTCCCTTCACTGACCTTATCAGCTGCTGGTGTCCTGCTGAACATCTTCCCCCTGTTGCATACATTGTTTTCCTTCTGCTGATCCCAAGGTTTCTTCCTTTTTTTAACCCTCCATAGGAGTAGCTTTGGAGTTCTTGAGTTTGTATTACTTGGGTGTTTATCCAGTTCTGTGGGTATGAAGTGTAATTTGTCAAATTTGAAAAGTTTTTATTCACTGTTTCTTTAAATATTTTTTCCTTTTTTCCCTTCTTTCTTTGGGACTACCAAAATTTCTATGTGACTAATACCCAGATTTGTAACTTAACAGAATGCATACTTAGGTGTAATAGTCTGTTTTATTGGGTCATTTATCCAAAGTTGAATAAACCTATAAAATTTAGAGTAAGGAAATACTTATTAATCCATCTTTAATAACCACTAGTAGTGAATATTTGAAGGCTAAAAAGCAATATACTTTTATTTGTGTATTCTCTGGTGATTTACTTTTATGTTTCATTAATAATTGTTTCTCTTGTTCATACTTTTTTACCAGAAATATCAAACAGAAGCAGATCAAATCTCAGACAAAAGTAATTCCACAGTTGTTGTGTCCTCCCAGCCAGTCTACCTCAAGTAGGGCACCTTTGTCCTCAGCCCGCAAGATAAGCACTGGTGCCTCTTCAGGCTTCACCTCTGGGGACTCCTCAGATTCAGCAAGGTCACCAGAGAGAACGAGAAGACATAGATCTGAAATGCTAAGGAATGGTTCTGAGTTGTCGGGTGAGGAGTTAAACGTTACTCAAGCTTTGAACATCGTAGTGTGCAGTGCTGCGTATTACTGTGGTTTAGAACCAGCACAGAACAGCCTTGACACCGAGGAGACAGAATTAGTTAATCAATTTATTTTTCAGTATGAAATTGTCTTAGTTATTGTCCTAGTTAGGATTTCTCTTGCTGTGAAGAGACCTCGTGACCATGGCAACTGTTCTAAAGAAAAACACTTAGTTGTGGTGGCAGCTTACCATCAGAGGTTTAGTCCTTTGTCATGACAGGAAGCAAGGCAGCGTGCAGACAGACATGGTGCTAGAGAAGGAGCCGAGAGTTCTTATATTTACTACCAGGCAATGGGAAGTGACTTGAGCTTACATCAGACCCCAAAGCCTGCAGGACACATGTCCTCCAACAAGGCCACAGCTCTTAATAGTTCCATTCCCTGTGGGGGCCATCTTCCTTCAGACCACTAGAATATGGACACAGTTACAGAATGAAGTCTCCAAGTATGTAAGAACAGGAAACTGGGATACCCTATCTGTCTGGGATTTCTTTTGCTGTGGTAATGCAGCCAATCTGATAGAAGTGTTTTCTCAGATGGGGTTCCCCTTTCCCAAATGATCTTAGCGTGTGTTTAGCCAGCTGACTCCATGTCAACTTGACACACAAACAGATCACTGTTCAACTAACTAGATCCTTTTTTTTTGTCCCTAAGATGGCATGTTAAATTAATGTCAAAGTATAAAACAACCCAACTTTTTGAAAGTCCCAACAGTTTTTAAAAATTTTAAAGTTCAGTCACTTTAAAACATCCAAAGTCTCTTTCAAAGTTCAAAGTCCTTCTAAAATTTCAAACTCTCTTAACTGTGTGGGATCCTTTAAAATAAAAAATAAGTTATATACCTTCATATTTACACCAAAGCAAAACCAAAATTCCTAGTGTAACAGTTTAGTGCTTTATGCCTGGAATGCACTCATTGTCTGAACACCAGAAGGCCTCTGGTTCAGATCAGCTCCGTTCCACAGCTACTGCTGTTTTTGGTGGTCGTCCCCTGGCAATCTTCTAAAATGCTGCAGTCTGCACTACAGCTGGGCCGCACTTTTCCAGCAGCCTCCCTGAGCCCTCTTTACGGACTCCGTCACTACCACGTGGTACCACCTCAACTTCTCTCCGTGGCTTTTTCAATCCTGGGGCTTAGCTACCATTGAGGTGCACCTTCACCTCTGGCCTCTCATAATGTCAAGCTTTAGCTGCTCCCAGTGACTTCATATCTTCAAAACAGGCATATTGGCCTGTTTGCTTGTAGCTCCTAGGACTGTGAGCCCAGGGGGCCTCCTACATCAATCACCAGTGGAGACAGTCCCACACAGTCTTGTCAGTCTGACGGGAACAGTTTGAGTTGACAGCTCCTCTTCCCGGATGACAGTGTGTGTCAAGTGGACATAAAACAAGCTTGTACACTGTCTCATGCTCATGTCACCCATGTGCGACTGAAAAAAAGTTACTGGTTTTGATTAAAGTATTCCTTTCTCCCTGTGTGAGCTAGGTTCATGTGTTACAGCTGTATTGTCAGGAGCTGCTGGGGATCAGAAACTCTGCCTTTTGAATGATTTTATCTTCTAGCATAGAAACGTCTCCATGTCACAGAAGGCATAATAATTAGTGAGGCTAATTTAGTTTGAAGTGGAAATTTGCTCTTTTCATTTTTTGTTTTTCGAGACATGATTCCTCTGCAACTTTGGGAAGTTTGCTTTTAAATTGTTTTCTAAATCTTGCCCAGTATGTGGTGGTCAGTTTTTGAAAATACAGGCATAACTTAATTAGGAACACTGAACTGTACTTGTTTTTAATTACCTCTTAAGTCACTTTTTTCATTATTTGCAAACATTCAAAGCATTTTTAGAGTCTTTTAAATTTGTTTTAAAATTTCAGCTTATTTTCTCTGTATTTCATGTGCCTGGTGCCTGCTAAGGCCAGAAGAGGGCATCCAATCCCCTGGAACTAGAGTTAGTAGAGGCACTTGTGAGCAACTGTCATATGGGTGCTGGGGGCTGAACTTGTGTCTTCTGCAGGAGCAGTAAGTGCTCTTACCTGTTGAGCCATCTGTGTAGCCCCAAGAATCTGGTTTTAGTGTAAGTTAGATTATGAAATATTTGAGTTATGAAACAAATACCTGTTGTGGAGACCTTATCATTTTTGTTTTGTTTTAGAAAGTGAAATGGAAGATTTCATAGCTACCTCTACATCCTCTTCAGCTTCGAATAGTTCTGAGGAAAGCAAAGAGAGTTCCAGAGCTCCAGAGTGCTCCTTGCGCAGTGGCCTGTTGAGAAGCAGTGGTCTCAGGGTGACGAGGACAAGAGCTGCTCGGAGGAAAGCTGGTCAGTGACTAATCATTGTGGGTTGTCATGTTTGAATTCATCTAGATGTGATAAAATGGCTCAGTTCTTTTAATTTGGAATGGAAAGTCATCAACATGTTTCAGTCAGTCCTTGTAGAAACATTTGAAAAATTAGTGTGTCTGGTGTCACCTTAGGAAGCTAAGGCACAGCGTTAGGACAGATGCCAGCTTGGCCTGTGTCTGCGTAGTAGACTGTCCCGAATAAGGAAACAGTTCCCTAACCCCATCACTTTATTTTCAGGTTCTGTTTCTTTAGAAAATGGATGTGGCAGAAAAGCCACTCGGAAGAGAGCCTACTTAAGTGATTCTGATAACAAGTCAGTGGAGACAGATGAAGATCTGAAAGGCAAGGCTGCGAACAGCCGGAAAGTCCTCCGGAAGTGTGCTGCTGTTGCTGCCCACAAGATAAAGTTAATGAGTGATGCGGAAGAAGACTCAAGCTCTGAGAGCCTCTGCTCTGGCCGCAAGCTGCCACATCGCAATGCCTCGGCTGCAGCTAGGAGAAAGTTACTGCACAATTCTGATGATCTTAAGTCCGAGACGGAAGAAGTAAAAGACCAGAGCCGAGCACCGTTGCTGTCTACTCCTCATTCTGCCCAGGACAGTGTCAGTGACTCCGACAGTGACTTGAGAGTAGCCCGGAAGAACTGGCATGCTAATGGCTGCACATCCCATACTCCAGCAACATGCAAAACAAAGTTCCTTCCAATAGAGTCTTCTGAGGAAGACTCCAGATGTCACGAATCAGATGATGGGCTCAGCAGCACTGCCGCCCCTTCAACATCTGGGCAGAAACTTGGGACAGAGAACATCTCTGAGGAAGTTGGCTCTGAACCAGGAAGCATTAAATTATGCAGGAATGCACATTTGTTTAAGAAGGCGACTGTCTTGAGCGATTCAGACGACTGTGAAGAACGAGGACGAGAGAGCAAGAGAAGTCGCACAGTGGAAGGAGACCCCGTCCCTGAGGCCTTGAAGAGTGAAGCTGCTGCTGTGCCGCAGGGTCTCTCGGGTCCCGGGTCTGAGACCGGAGTGGATTCAGATGTCGGCACAGCCAAAGATGAATTGCACAGCGATATGAATGGTAATTCTAGACACCCTTCCTCCTTTTTCTATTGGGTAAAAGATGTTTCCCCTCCTCTAGATTTCTTTTTGTTAGCTGTTTTCTGATTGTGTACCAGTCCTGTGTTATCTTTCTGTTGTCATGCTGTGCACAATCACTGTTAGTCACTGAACATTTAGTCTTGGCTTTAACTATTCTGTTAAAGATTTTACTTTGAATATTGGCAGTGGGGCATTGTATTAGAGACAGGACTGCTTGAGAAAGAGAAATGATGGGATTGGTTCAGTGGTAGAAATGATGGCAGCTGGTGGAACAATTTTGTCGAACCTGTTCACATTGTCATCAGTTGGGATCTGCTGCACTCAGGCAAAGTGTCAGGACTTGGGAGAGTCACTGGTACAGGATTACTGGTAAGGACCAGCCCATGTCCTATCATCTAACATAACCTGACTGTGTTAGTAAGAATTCAGCCTTTAAATTGCCTTATGTTAAACATTTGATTACTTTAGAAATAGTTACTCATATCAAAGATAAAAAAATACTCTTTAATTTTTAGATTCTCTGTCTCGAGAGAATGGACAAAGCAGAAAAATTTCCCGGAAAAGGGTCTGTTCCAGTGACTCGGAAAGCAATCTCCAGATTATGAAGAAGTCACCCAGAAATCAAGCTGGTACCTCGAGGATTACTCGAAGCGCTAGTGTGGCTGCTGATAAAATCAAGCTCACAAGAGATGCAGAAAATGTCACCTTAGAAAGGGTGTGTACTCGAGGTAGGAGGAGAAGGAAAAAGCCCATCCGATTGGCTTATACCCCAGCAAAGAAGATACTGAGTGGTGGTGAGACACATGCACGCCGTGAAGTGCCAGAGGTACAACGTGCCTGTGGTAGCAACCTCCCCGAGTCTGAATCCCAAGGTAGTACAAAAAACGCCAGTGAGTCTGTAAATGCAGAGTTGGATTCTGAAGGGGCTTCCAGTTTTGAGCATACAGAAAGCACACGGGACAGCGTGGACATACGAATGCCTCCTAAAACGCGAAGCTCCTCTGCCGGACCTTCTCAGGAAGATCCCAAAAGCCACACCCCAGATAGTGAGATTAGCTTCTCTTCTGAGTCATTTTTGGCCCAAAAAGCTAGCACAGAGAATAACTTTGAAGAAGACCTGAATTATGGGTTACGGAGGTGGAATGGCAGAAGACTCAGGACATATGGAAAAGCCCCTTTCGATAGGACAGCACAAGTGACTCCCAGTCTGCAGGCATCTGCAGAGGTTGGAGGGAAGAGGAGACTGCGTCCTAAGTTAGACAGTGTGGACACGCCTGGACAGACGGAGACTCCAGCATGTGTGCCTCACACCAGTCCTAAGTTGTCAGATTTGGGATCAGTGACTGAATCTGATACTGAGTGTACTGATAACACGAAAACCCGGAGGAAGGAGAAAAGGAAAGGCAAAGGAAAGGTGGTTAGGAAAGGAAAAGCCCCTCCCTCTAACCCGTCTAAGACTGCAAGACATCAAAGACAGAGTAAAGGTCCCAGGTTGAATGTGGATGACAACGATTGGGAGGATTTGGACTATGCAAAAGCTAAAAGAGTTGTTCGGCGCTCAAAAATAAAAACGAGAAATCAGGGTAGGAGAACGGTGAGATACCATGATGGGGAAGATGACAGAAGCATAGAAAACGCACTGGAGCTCAGTGACTGCACCTTGTGACCGGAGGAGCCGGCGTGCTCACAGCGGCTGGAATGTATTGTGAAAGCTGGCTTACAATTCAGGGAATATATTTATATTTTTCTATGAGAAGTTTGTGAATGTGACTAAATCATGACTGTTATTTTTATTTGCACTTGCTGGTTTTTGAAGCAGCATTCAGCACAGGTGCCAAAATATGCTTCCTTTGGGGGCGGATCTACTTTACAGTATTGAGTGCAGACAGCAAGAGTTGGAGACACGTTAACACTACCCACACCAGTGAGCATTACTTTGTAACAGCAGAGTCACGCAGTTACTTTCTGAATTGTCTAGAAGTGGTAGTTTCTAAACCCCTGCCATGTAATTAAAGTAGGGAAAAAATCCTCTTGACCTATGTTTACAGAATCTTGATAACCATTATGTGCATACTGACATTATAATCATGGTGAGTGTAACCATGATTAGTAGGCAAGGCACCTACCACTTTTTTTTTTTTTTATTAACCACTTGTTTGTTTTTTTGTTCTTTTTTTTTAAATCAATTTCCCTGGAGACTTGAGTAGGATACATTATACCCACGTCTGGTCATCTTTATTTAACATGGCTTCCACTTTTTTTCTCAAATGCTTGTTGGGTCTTACTCTTACCTTTTTCAGGAAAACCTGATGACTTTAATGTTTATAAACTTGAATTTATAAAGTGCTGGTAAATGATTTTACATGTTTAGAGTGCATAATTTAAAGGTCTACGTTGATTGAATAGTTAGAATATTTTCTTTTAGATTGTTCACTGACAAATTGTTCCTTGGTTTTGTCCAAGATTTACTTTCCATTAGGATTTACCAAATTCTTGCTCTTCCATAATCTTACTCTGAAGTAGAGAAGTTTGTGTGCCTTAGATGTAGGGAAAGTGTTCTTTCATAAGAGCATGGGGCTAATGGTATTTGAGTTCTGTGTAGATTTTCCTCTGTCAGAATTGTGGAGTTCAGAGTACAAGTGTGAGTCCTGCCTCTGTAGGAAAACAGTTCAGTGTCCTTCTCCATCCAAGTGCACCGTCAGCATCCTTTGCATCTTTACTAGTGACCTCCCATGGAAGAAGTTCATGTTTGAGGCACAGTGATTGTGAAGTCACCTCCCCACTGAGTACTAGAGTACACTTGTTTTTGAGCCAGGTTCTTTTCTTTGTTGAGTTGGTTATTTTTGGGCTACTGTAGGTAGCTCTTCCGGGTAGGTTTCCCCTTGAGTTTCCGTGAGCAGTAGGGATGGTTGTGTTTGCTCTCCTATGTAAACTGCCCCCCTTTCCTCCTGTTCTCCTGGGGTGGCAGATCAGGAAGAGCACCTTTGGTGTCTCAGTTCCATCTGTGGCAGGCAGCACTCCTCTGTTCTCATGCAAGAGATGGGGTTGGCTTTGGGAGTTTCCAGCGGGGGTTGGTAGGTACTGTTTCTCAGGGTAGTGATCTCTCCCGCCACACATTGGGAGGTTAGATGCTTACCATAGAGTAGATGGAAGGTCCTGTTGTCTTTGGCTATTGACCAGAAATATGTTTGATTCCTGTTACGTCCCTCAGGATTCTATCTCCATGTTTACCATTATCTGCAAAAAGGCATCAAAAACCCGTAAATGAAGAGCACTCAGGAGTGAGTTTGGGTTTCATATGCAGAACGGTTCTCAGTCTTAGACTAAGTTTTAACTGATAATTGATTAGTCGTACAGTCCTTTCTAAAACTCCCCCTCCCCCTTTCTTTTTGGTCCAATTGTGTAGAAGCAGTATTTCGGGTTCGTCAGATTAAGTTCCATCAGAACAGAAATGAATCTGGTAACCTTGGGTGTGATTGACAGTGACTCTCAACTTGTGAAGTCAAGATGAGGGGTTTGAGGAAGTATTTCTGTAGGGTTTTGTTTTTCATTTTTTCTGTTTGGTTCTGGTGCTATCTGTAACATGAACGTTGAATATGTGACACACTCCTAAGTACCATTAAGGGTTAAGGATGATTAATAAATAATAGTTAAATGTTTACATTGAGCACTAGGTGTTTAAATGCGCAGGGATTTAATGCACAGATGTACTTTAATGTTTAGGATCATTCGATCTTTTTGGGAGCATTACAAGGTGAATGTGAACTGGTCCAGAGACAAGTGCTGCAGCCTCTGTTGCACTTGAAGTGTTAGTGGTGTAGATGTAAGGGTAGACTTCTCCCCGCTCGAGTTTTGTATGTCCAAAGTCTATGATCTTATTCATTTATGATTTTTTTAAGTATTTAGGTTTGATTTTTACTTCTTTTGAAATTTTAATATTTCCAAGCATATTAAGAAAGATTTAAAAGGATCCCCTCAATATCTATTTTAAAAGTGTCCTGACAATGTGTGGTAATTTATGAATAAAGAAAATGTGTCCCATTATCAGGTAATCCTAGGGTGGTCATTTTTATTTTTTAAAATGGAAAACTTCTGATCAGATAATGCCTGAGGTTAGTGTACCCTGGGAACTGTGGCACAACAGTTGTGGCTCACTCTAAGGGTGACAGCACAGGGGCGGCCTGCACCGAATGGGGAGTTGGGTTTGAACACACATGTATTTAAAAAGCACTTCACGCTCTGGGAGAGCTGTGCAGAAAGGTTATAAACAGTCCAGCCGTGCCACCAGACAGGTGTGTCGCTATCTTTGCCTCCTTGATGTCTTCTTAGGGTAGTGATGGGCTCACACCACACTCCCAGGTTCTATGGTAGTTTTCCCCTAAATCACTGTACTGTATGGTATAAAAGTTGATTGGGTCTTAGTCTCTTCTACAAGTTGAAGCTGATTGTGTCCACTGAAAAAAAGACTTAGAAGGTTTGTGAATCAGTAGAATGCAAAACATTAAAGAAACGTGATTGGTTTGTTTTCCTCTTCAGTTCATTGATTCTGCTAGGAACGTTCATAGGCTCAGAATGGTCGTCTTCTCCTTTAATGGTTGAAGTAACCAGCTCCATTCTTTCATCAGCATTAAGCCAATGTGTTTCAGGTATTTTACAGTTGTTAACCAAATCCTTGAGTTTTTCTTATGGTGCAGAATCATAGTTCCTCTAGTGTGCAGGAGTGTGCAGGAGCCTTGCAAAGCCCGCCTTCTGTTGACTACTGGAGTTAGACCCTCACCTTTGGCTGTGGAGAGCAGGAAGTAATAAAGAAGCAGAAGACGCCAGTCGGCACGGGGTCCGGTTAAACCTGTCGTCCCGGTGCTTTGTAACGTGTGTTCCAACCCAGATTTGTTAATGCAGGGGGTGAGGCAGTGTGACTGTGAGTCCTCCACGTAGTTTCTGTTGTCATTACTAGAAGGACTGTGCTGGAGGCTTTGTTGTCTTTTCTTACATTTTCACATTCCTTTAAGTGTCCCTGAGGATACCTGGGAATTTTCAAAATGAAAGAGTTGATTTTTGTTTGTTTGTTTGTTTTAAGCAATTTCTGTATTATCTGCAAAGCTTGTATCTAGTATACTACCACATTGGTAGGAAATTTACCTCCTTAACCGGTATTTTCTCATGAATTTGTTGGTCAGAGTCCCAGAATCTTGATTCCTACAGTCTTACCACTCCTGTCATCCGTGTGTAAATAGTGTGGCAAGACTTGATAGACTCCACTGAAACTTTAATGTGTGCTTGCTACACTGAGCATGTTAAAGACAAGTTTATTATTAAGGCCTTTACTTTTTATATTTTAAATTTTCACTTATTTTATATGTACGTGTTTTGCCTGCATGTATTTCTGCACTATGTGTGTGCCCTGCCCACAGAGACCAGAAGAGAGTGAGTTCAGATCCTCGGGGACTGGAGTTACTACCAAGGGTTGTGAGCAACCCTGTGTGTTCTGGGAATTATTTCTAGTTGCTCCTAAGTGCTCAGCCTTTTCTCCAGCCCTTTATTTTTTTGAGACACAGTTGTTTGAAGAGAATGTGCAGTATTGACCATCCGGGAACACAGACATCCATTTGCCTTTGTCTCCCAGTGCTGGGATCAGGTTTATTGAAGTGTCTGAAGTGGCAACATTAACGTCCTGATTTTAGGATCAGTTGCAGACTGCCCACCTCCATCACTAGTAGTTTGGACTTTTTATCAGTGTTGGAAAGGTTGGAAGTATTTTTAATCTCTTAAGTATATATCCTATAATTTCTAAGTATAAAATTGGATTTTGTGCCATGCTTCCTCTGCAGTACTCCTACCAGTCATCATATGGGCTTGTTATGTGGTTGAAGTTCCAATGGGCAGATCTTTAAATTTTCTCCCACATATTAACAACAACAAAAGCAGTGCATGGGATGCATCTGAGGACCTTGCTCACGGTAGACTGAGATTAAACATTTTCACAAGCTAAAGTCATGGGAAGTGTGACTGCTACACTACGAGCAAGCTAAAGGTCTTTCAGCACTCAAGGAGCTTCCCTGACCTCAGTGGGTCCCACCCCTGCAGAACCTGACCTCTGTCACTGGGTCCCACCCCTGCAGAACCCTGGCCTCCGTCAGTGCCCCCCCCCTGCAGAACCCTGACCTCTGTCACTGGGTCCCACCCCTGCATTACCCTGACCTCTGTCACTGGGTCCCACCCCTGCAGAACCCTGGCCTCCGTCAGTGGGCCCCACCCCTGCAGAACCTGACCTCTGTCAGTGGGCTCCACCCCTGCAGACAGAGCGATGGCCTGCAGTGCTGCAAGGGGGCCAAAGTGACTTGTGCTTCAAACGGCCTTGCTTTTCCTGAGTGAAAGTCCTTTATCTTTGACACTTGAACCTCCAAACCCGTAGTCTGTAATGCTGAGAAATTTCTGAAAGAATAGCCACCAACTTTTCATCTTGATACCAGTTTTCAAAGGAGGCACAGTTGTGTAATAATGAGCTAACTTAGACATAGTTGGCCACTGGATATCCACTGGACTGCTGAATGAGCCCAGTTGTTTGAGGCCACGTCTCTTGTCCTGCTGCAGGAGATACTGCTGCACCGTTGCCGCCTTCCCGTAGAACAGGAACTGGAACCTAATCACAGGACGGACACTTTACATATAGATACTTCGTTATCTAGAGGGATGTTTCTGGAAGGGTGGAAGTGCAGACAGTAGTCTCCAACTGTAGTGGGTTCTGGTTAAAGACTTGTGGGAGAAGCAAAAGTTTACAGCTAACTGTAGGGTGCTTACTGGATTCAGTGCTCACCACCCACAGCCCCCAGTAACACCAGGAGCATAGCAGTTTAGGTTGGACATCTCTTACCTTGTCAGATTTGAATACTTGAACTAAGAGATGCTGGCCAGATGAAGATTTTCAAATGCTTGCACGCTTTGGATTCCGGTAGAGAACTCAGGATCTATTTCCCCACACTCCTAGGATTGTGGAGACTGAGAGTAATGTTTAAGCCAGAACAGCCCTGTCTGTATCCATTGCTTCTTACCACAGACCATTCTAGAACACAGGTCTTTGGGTTAGCAGTCATAAGGGGAGGCGCTGCAAATGTGAGCTTCAAACTGCTGACAGAAGCTCAGGAGGAAGTAATGTCTCGTGGTACTCTGAGGTGGTGCTGAATGTTAGTGTGGCAGACCAACAGGGACAGACAGGCATTGGACCACTGCTACTGATGCACTGATGAGTGGCGGCCTAACACATTCAGTTGGTAATTGAACATAATTTTGTATTTTTTCTGTTGTATTTGTGTCTATAATGCCACGCAGTGTGGAGGTCAAGGTGACTTGTGTGTCTACAATGTGTGTGTGTGGGGGGTGCACATGCCACGCTGTGTGGAGGTCAGGATGACTTGTGTGTCTACAGTGTGTGTGTGGGGTGGTGCACATGCCACGCAGTGTGGAGGTCAGGGTGACTTGTGTGTCTACAGTGTGCGTGTGGGGTGACTTGTGTGTCTACAGTGTGTGTGTGGGGGGTACACATGCCACGCTGTGTGGAAGTCAGGATGGTGTGTGTGTCTACAGTGTGTGTGTGGGGTGCACATGCCACGCTGTGTGGAGGTCAGGATGACGTGTGTGTCTACAGTGTGTGTGGGGGGGTGCACATGACACGCTGTGTGGAGGTCAGGATGACTTGTGTGTCTACACTGTGTGTGTGTGGGGGGGGTGCACATGCCACGCTGTGTGGAGGTCAGGATGACGTGTGTGTCTACAGTGTGTGTGGGGGGTGCACATGCTACGCTGTGTGGAGGTCAGGGAGGCTGTGTTGTGTCTACAGTGTGTGTGTGGAAGACCTGCCACGCTGTGTGGAGGTCAGAGGGTAGTTTGTGGAACAAGTTCACTTTCCCACTTGCGCATGGGCTGCACAGATGGAACTTAGATCTCCGGGTTGTGCAGGAAGCGCCTTTCCCCAGGAAGTTGCAGACACTCGGTACTCACCTGTGTGCTCAGAATGGGAATTGAAGAGTTCCCATGCAGCCTTCCACGGGATTCCCATTTGCTCACCTTTAAACTTGGGACCTCATCCTCTGGAGTTGCTGTAGATGGATTCTGGACTTTACCCTACTTAGAACATAAGTATTTGAAATGCAAATCTACTTTAAAAGGTGTTTTTAAATGCTTTTCTGCGGAATACTAGCTTTCCCCTTTTTGGGTTGGAAATAAAAATTAAAATGTCTTTAAGAGTTTGTACTTTGTGTTCACAAACTGCGTGGGTTCTTCCATCCCACCTTACAAGAACTGACTACGACAACTAGGTCGTTTTCTGATGGGGAGATTGTTAGTAGTAATGGGGTTTCCTGTAACATATACGGCAGGGAGTGAACCAGTTGTCTTAATTTTCTTAGTATGCAGATAGGTGTAGTTAGAGAGGGTGCATGTCCCCTTAATTTGGCTATATTGCACTTTGATAGCATATTTATATCCTAGCAATTGCCCAAGATGGATTTGGTATTGATCGTTGGAGACACCAGCTTGTAATTTTTCAATTTCTAAGAAAGTCCTCTGCCAGTAAAACATTTCAAGGCACTCACTCCCTTTCCACAGAGTCCGATTGAAGCATTCTTCTGGGGTTGTATCAGACCTAGTGACGGCACTTGCAGCTACATGAGGAAGTTAAATAGCGCTGAGGGAGGTGTCTATTAGATGAGTTTGTGGGTGTTGGAGAAAGCAAAGCTTTCAGGTCTGTCTCGTAGGCAGAATAAGGCTTTACTTCTCGTTCCCAGTATATGGATGTCCCCTTTCGGTAGAGAGAGATGTACCAGGCACACGGAGTGCCTGTGGAGTCTAGCACGTGGTTGGTGACGTGGGCAAACATTCAGGCCAAGCAGGCTCGGTAACAGTACGTGACCAAAAGGCTATCGTTTTCGGGGTCTTAGTAAGGGATATTGCCAAGTTCTCCAGATGCCTGCTGCCACTCTGCCATCTTATTACCGTCAGGCTGTCCCTTTAGATTGATTTGACTTGTCATGCCTGCAGGACTAGTTATAAGACCCAAACCCTAGCCGATAACAGACACCGAAGTGCCACAGCACTTGAACTTTTACAAAAAGACTTGACTTACCTGCTTGACAGACAGCTCTGTGGAAGGATCTGCCTAGCTCAGGTGCTGATGAACCCCTTCACAATATTTAGCTCACCAAAATGAAGTTTCTCAAAAGAATCCTTCCCCAAGTCCACAGAGCAAGTGCTAGTTAGCGCTTATCAGTTAAGAGAGCCGTGCGCACATGGTTGGAAGGGTTCCTTTGTGTCTGTCATAACCTGGTTCAGAAGTATGAGCTTCATTCAGTCTGCCCAACTTTTTCCTATTATTGGAAAGAAATTAGGATTAAGGCCATGCTAAACTTCATAGAGTCAAGTGCAGTTGTTTTTGTTACCAACTTAGCAACTTAAATACTCGAATAAAGGAAACCCTTGTCTTGGAAGTGCACCTTGAGCCCTTGAAGTCAGGTATCCGGACACTGGTTCTCTCCTAGGGCGGGGAGTTATGTCAGGTATTAAATATTTCAAAAATGGTTTGAAGGAGGGTTAGAACGAAGCCCGGAAATTGAAACACATGCTTTGCTCTTTAAATCTAGATGTTTGGAAATGGTGCCAGGAGAGTAGCTTTGTGAAGCAAAGGTACTCCTCTCTTTTTTTGCAGACTGTTACTGGGAATGCCCACGGTCCTCAGGGAAGCAAATGAAGTCATCACCTGTCAGACGAGTTTTTTAGTTGTTCATTAAGTCTGAGCTCATTCAGGGCTGTTTTTGAGGAATTCACATAGTACATTTTTTTTTGTGACGAGATTTTTGTGTTCATGCGAATTTTCACTCATTTTTTCAGAATCTTTTCAGAGAACCCAATACAAAAATGAGTCCATGTATGCATAATGAGAAGGATGCAGTGCAGATGCCTAGTGACACTCTGAGAGACAGTGGTACCCAAGAAAGTCCCCCCCCCGCGCAGATGTGCTGTCATTGCTACAAATAAAATAAGTAAAACGGTCTCAGGACCAGAGGATGTCTGGATTAGGAAACCACCCCATCGACAAGCTTCCGCCGTGGCTAAGGAAGAGGATGGTGTGACCATACACTGAGAACCAAAAGGAGCTAGAAGATAGTACCAAGTGTGTTTTTTATCTTAGGCGGTTCAGATCCTGGAAAGGAAAGCCCAGCCCTGACTGAGATAGGGTACCTGGAAATGTTCGCACCTCCAACGCCTGCAGCTGCAGTCCGCCCCCAGCCCTGGGTCAAAGTGGGAGGAAGAAGGCTTCCAGTGAGCCCCGCACAGCAGAGTCTTAGTGGGAGGAGGGTGTGGACTGGAGTCGGGACGCAGAACGGCCGCTTTCTGTAGAGCAAAGGCTTGATTCTTTAGAGAAGACAGGAAGTGTATGGGATATGTGGGAAAACTGATTAACTGTCCAGATCGAAAATGAGGCTGTTTCCAAAGGAGGCGTCAACAGGCCTATTCGAGTCCTGATTAACTGGATCTAATTCCTGTAAGGTACATCCCTGGGAACCAAACACACAAATTCTGTATGGAGAAGGTGGCTGCACTAAGTGATGAAGGAGCCTTCAATTGGGAGAGAAGGGGAGCTAGGGCTGTCAGAGCACAGAGGGAAGAAGCCAGCCCATGGGCTCACAGCATCTAAATGCATGTCTTTTTTTATATGTATCTGCTTACATGTGTGCATTGACCCTTTTTTTTATTGATAGTTACTGAGCTCTACTTTTTTCTCTGCTTCCCTCCCTGCCTCTCCCCTCCTCTCTTCAGTTCTCCCCCAAGGTCCCTATGCTCCCAATTTACTCAGGAGATCTTGTCTTTTTATACTTGCCCATGTATATTAGGTCTATGTAAGTCTCTCTTAGTGTCTGTATTGTCTAAATTCTCTATGATTATGGTTTGTAGGCTGCCTTTCTTTGCTTTATGTTTAAAAAGCACCTATGAGTGAGTACATGTGACAATTGTCTTTCTGTGTCTGGGTTACTTCACTCAAAATAATGTTTTCTAGTTCCATCCATTTTCCTGCAAAATTCAAGCTGTTATTTTTTCTGCTGTGTAGTACTCCATTGTGTAAATGTACCACAATTTCTTTATCCATTCTTCAGTCGAGGGGCATTTAGGTTGTTTCCAGGTTCTGACTATGACAAACAAAGCTGCTATGAACATAGTTGAGCACATGTCCTTGTGGCACGATTGAGCACCCTTTGGATATATACCTAAAAGTGGTATTATTGGGTCTTGAGGAAGGTTGTTTCCTAACTTTCTAAGAAATCGCCACACTGACATCCAAAGGGGTTGTACCAGCTTGCATTCCCACCAGCAATGCAGAAGTGTTCCCTTTTCCCCACACCCTCTCCAGCATAGGTTGTCATCAGTGTTTTTGATCTTGGCCATTCTTACAGGTGTAAGATGGAATCTCAGAGTTGTTCTGATTTGCATGAGAACTGCTATTTTTAGGTGCTTGGGTTTGACTTTTTTTTTTTTGAGCTTTAATGAAATGTTTAGTCATAAATGTCATAGAAATTACTTACTGGGTATATTATATCCTCAAGAAAAGCCATGAAATGAAACTCCTCAGTTGTAAAGAGGTGAATCTTGACTGTGGCTCAAAGGCTTGGATTTGAAATTTGCTGTGGTAGGGACGAATTTCTGTCACCATCTGATCTGTTCAGCTTTCCGTAACAGTAATGGATCCCTCTCTAGTTTAGCATTTGTTTAATTGCAACATATTTTTATTTACCCTTTAAAGTGTTTGGTGTCTTTTTTGAGATCGCATGGAGTAAGCTTTTTAAAAACTAGCGCTCTTGTAAAATTGCTCTTGGAAGACTGTGCAGAATTGAAAGCATGGCCGATAAGCCCCGACTTCTCTACGGCTTACAATCATGTTTCAGATTTCTGTGACGATATGATTTTCATGATGTGATTGAGAAATTGAATATCTCACTGGCAAAATAACAGCTTAAGAAAAATACAAAGAGAAAGCCATGCACGAGTCACCTGTTTACTTTTTTTTATTCAGCAGTTCACTTCTGCCAGCTAACCCTGGAGTCTTCGAATCTTCAGACACCATAGGGGGAATCATATGTGCGTTCTAGCTATACATAGTTATGTGTTAAAATTAACACACTATTTTTTTGCAGCAACTTTGGGTATTGTTTTTCTACATCGTGAGAGGTTTTAAGCAACTTTCTGAGAATTTTGATTGTTTTTAAAAGTCCCTCTGGTTTCCAAGTACTTACCCAAAGGTTTGGTGGGCAATGCAGGCAATTACCCCTCCCCCCATTTTCCTCACATGTAAATTTACAATGTGTTTTTATTTCTCACTGAGGAAAAGTCCTTTCCCTTCGCGGTTGTTTGCTTTTCTTGCGGGAACAGTGTTCGGTGGAGCTTTTTGTCTTCCAGCAGACAAACCAGAATCACACATTTTGCTTGTCAATGAAAGGTCATTAAAATAGAAAACATTGTATATTCTTTAAAACGGCCATTAAAAGCATAGCCTAGCGTTCTCACTCCTGTTCTTTGGATCCGCTGGGCAGTCACCACCCCTGAAGCGGTCGCCGTGGGTTTGGATCCGAGGGAAGCCGAGGGCAGCGCCCGAGCCCGCCGGGCAGGAGGCCTCCCGAGCAGGCTGCCGGCTGCGCTCCTTCTACCCCGGGTCCGGGAGCCGCACCGCGGACCGGAAGCTCCAGGACCGAGGGGCGTGGTCGTGCCCGGAAGCGAGGCGGGGGCGTGACTGTAGGGGCGTGGCCGGGCGCGGGCGCGCAGGCGCCGTCGAGCGGCGCGGTGCTGAGTGGCCATGGCGGCCACGTTCTTCGGTGAGGTGGTGAAGGCGCTGTGCCGAGCTGGGACTGAGGAGGAGGAGGAGGAAGAGGAGCAGAGCAGGCGGGACACGCCGGAGGACCGGGAGGTCCGGCGGCAGCTGGCGCGGAAGAGGTCAGGCTCCGGGGAGGCCTGCTCGCCGGGCGAGCGTCACGCGGGGACACCGACTCCCTCACGGTCTTCCCTCCATCCACCCCACGCTCGAGGTCACATCGAGTGTCAGCCGGAGGCTCTGTGTTTAAACACACAGACGAGAGTCACGGCTCTCCCCGCCGCCTCCCCGAAGTATGCTGTTTTGATTCCTACACATTTATTTTGTGTTTGGGGCCCGAGGTTGAAGTTGGGTGTCATGTGTCTCATTGAACGCAGAGCTCACTCTTGGTTCTGCACTGACTGGACCCCAAGCCCTAGGGAGTCTCTCGTTTCCCCACTACCATTGCGCTTTTAGGTGGGGTCCAGGGATCAGAACTTGGGTCGTCATGCTTGTGTTGGCCACTTAGGACCTTCCCAACCCTAAGTATGCTAATCGCAGATTTTCAGCATCATTCCAGGCCAAAGTCAAATTCACCTCGTTTTTCCAAATATTCTATTTTCCAGCGGCTTGCACCAACTACCAACTCTTTTGACAGTTCGTTTCATTTTCAACAGCAGCCTCTCATTTTTCACTCCTGTGAGCGCTGATTTGTCCGATGGTGTCCCCATGCAGTCATTTAACGCGTACAGTCCTCATCTGCATTTGCCACAGCTAAATGTCTGCACGTTCGTTTGGAGTCTCAGTCACACACAGCGTTTTGCTGGCAGCAGTCTTTTGGGGGGCTCTGTCTGGCTCTTAGGGGTGCCGGCATGGGTGTGTCAGTATGAAGTTTGCAGTAGTTTTACCCGTTGATTGAGCTCGAGTCTACTCTTCCTTTAAGACTGTAGTATGGGCCGGGCGGTGGTGGCGCACACCTTTAATCCCAGCACTCGGGAGGCAGAGGCAGGCGGATCTCTGTGAGTTCGAGACCAGCCTGGTCTACAAGAGCTAGTTCCAGGACAGGCTCCAAAGCCACAGAGAAACCCTGTCTCGAAAAACAAACAAAAAACCAAAACAAACAAAAAAAGACTGTAGTATGTATTTTGTCAAAGGACAGTGTGTACCTTTCCCATTTGTAAGGGACACTCTCATCGAACACCACATGTCCATCCATCTCTGCATCTCCCCACCATCCATCCTCCTGTATCTTCTATCACCCGTCCATCCATGTTTCTGTGTGTATGCAGTACCTGCCTGTCATCTGTCTACGTAGATAACATGTCCACGGCCCACTGTTTCTCATCTATCCTCCATCCGTCCGTCTCGATATACTATATCATTTATTCTTCGTCAGTCATCTTCCACAGCATGGTACTTGTTGACTTGACTCTCGTCTCTTGTTGTTAGGGAGGTGCGGCTTCTCCAAAGACAGACAAAAACATCTCTGGAGGATGCACTGCTAGAGACGCATCCCTGCTCCAAGTTCATAATCGCAGTAGGAAGTAATGCAGCAGGTGAGTGCCGGCACCAAGATAGACGTGCTGTTGAGAGAGTGGAGCAGGAGGGCAGCATAAACTCCTCGTTGCTGACACCTTAGAAAGGTCACAGTATGTTGGGCGGTGGTGGTGCACACCTTTCACTCCAGCACTTGGGCAGCAGAGGCAGGTGGATCGCTTTTTATTTATTTATTTACTTTAAAGATTTATTTACTATGTATACTATGTTCTGCCTGCATACCAGGAAAGGGCACCAGATCTCATTATATAGAGAGATGTGAGCCACCATGTGGTTTCTGGGAATTGAACGCAGGACCTCTGGAAAAACAGCCAGTGCTCTTAACCTCTGAGCCATCTCTCCAGCCTGGCAGATCGCTCTGAGCTCGAGTCCAGCCTAGTCTACAAAGTGAGTTCCAGGACAGCTACGACTGTTAAACAGAGAAACCCTGTTGCAAAAAGTCAAAAAAAATAAAAAACTAAACACGTCACAGCAGGTGCTGGGCATGTGGCTCAGGCGGTAAAGTGCATTCGGTACCCAACACCGTATAGATTGGGCATGATGCACTCAGCACTCAGGACGCAGAGGCAGTAGAGAGGAGCATGCCCTGTCGTAAACAGTCACAGTATTGCCCGCTCCTTCCGTCTTTGTAAGAAGCATAAAAAATGAGGTTTGAAGGAAGTGTGCTTGGCTTCTGAAGTAGAGTTCAAGGCCCCATTTCCCAGTGTCCAGTGGTCTATCAATAATTGCAGACATTTCGGAGCACGTCAGTTCTGAGGTCTTTGAATGCATTTATTGACCTGGTAGATTCACAGTAGAGCAGTGTGCGTTTAGATGCAACAGCCTTGTCTGTCAGTGCACGTGGCTTCGTGAGCTCTAGTTCAGAGCCCTTGCCCTTGTGAGGTAGCCTTTGTACTCAGAGGTCGCGTAAGTAAGCAGTGGGTAGCCGTTCACCATTATGTAAAGGTCTGCTGGCCTAAGTTTTATTTATTCACTCATTTATTTATTATTTTTGTTTTTTGAGACTGATTTCTCTGTTTAGCTCTGGCTGACCTGGAACTCTCTTTGTAGACCAGGCTGTTCTTAAACTCTCAGTGATTTGCCTGCCTCTGCCTCCCGGATTTAAAGGTGGGCATCACTACTGCCCAGTTTTTTATTTTTTATTTTTGTTTGTTTTTTGAGGCCCAAATGTGTTAGAACAGTGTTAGGGTGTGAGACTGGCATAGAGTCTGTGCACAAGGCCGTCCTTCCTGTCCCTGGTTGTCATGTCTGGAATGTAGGATTTCATTCCTTGGCCTCAATTTTTCTTTGCTCCAAAGTGGACCAGTTAGTCCAGTGGTTCTCAACTCGTGGATCACGCCCCCGTTTCACTGTGTTGCATTACAGTTTACAGCAGTAGCAAAAAATACAGTTATGAAGTAGCAACAAAATAATTTTATGTCAGGGTGTCACTATGACATGAAGAACTGTATTAAAGGGTTGCAGCATTGTGAAGGTTGAGAACCACGAATTAGACCATCTTTAAATGTTTTTTTAAGAGGTTTTCAAAAGAAATTCAGTTATGTATATATGTGTATATGTGGATTTGTTCAAGAATACAGGCTAGGGGAAGGCGTCAGATCCCATAGAGCTGGAATCATAGACAGTTGTGTGTCCCCAGAGGTGGGTGCTGGGAACCAGTCTGTGGCTTGACAAGAGCAGACTAGATCTGAGCCGTCTCAGGTAGATGGTTTGGGATGATTGTTTCAGCTCTGAATTCTGGGGTAACAAGTAGGAAACACAATTTGCATGGCCAGACACCAGTTTATATGAACATTTTTTTCTCCCACAGCATTTTTGTCATCATTTGTTATGAATTCGGGAGTCTGGAAAGAAGTTGGTTGTGCTAAGCTCTGGAATGAATGGTGCAGAACAACGGACACTGTCCATCTGTCCCCTACAGATGCTTTCTGTGTGTTCTATCAGCTGAAATCAGACCCCTCGGTATGTGGGCCTTCACTCAACAGTCTTAAGCATAGTCATTTGTGCAAGAGTCCAGATGGTCAGCACTTCAGGACCTCATATGCCAGGGCTCTCCTTAGCCACTCAGTGTATTCTTGTGATGTTTAATTTCTAACGGTCTAACTGGATTGTCGGCCTGACTCTGGGTAAACTGCTGTGTCGTCGTCTGTTGCCTAGTAAATGTCTAGAATACTCAGCTGACATAGAGAAGAGGTTGATTTGGGCTTGGGAATTCTGAAGTCCCAGTGATTGCAGCAGACCCTGGGCTTCTAGTCCTGCTGGGTGGGGAGGCGTGGTACTCTGTGGCGGGATTGTACAGGAGCAGCACCCTGAATACAAGGCCAGAAGGCAAAAGAGGAGGAGAAAGGCGAGTACCACAATCTCTTAGGCACTGTGAGCCAACACTTGGGCCTCTGGGGGATTTTGGCTCCACAGAGCAGTGTCAGTTACTGGTGTTTACGGGCTGGTCATGGATGACAGGGCCGGATGTGTCTATGTTTCACTTGAGAACGCTTGAAATCCCCTTTCCAGGTTTTCCTTTGTCAGTGTAGCTGCTACATTGCTGAGGATCAGCAGTTCCAGTGGCTGGAAAAGGTAAGAGGAATGTAACATGAGGG
>JAQHUG010000022.1:13282828-13297837 GCA_028555095.1 Dicrostonyx torquatus | reverse complement strand
ACACATACATACACACACATACACACATACATACACACATATACATACATATACACACACGCACACACATCCCCACACCAGGATACACACACCAGTATACACACACATACATACATACACACACATACATACATACATACATACATACACATACACATGCACACACACACACACACACCAGGATACAGACACGGAGACACACGGAAAGAGAGACAGAGGTAGACAGACAGGATCAGGAAGACAGAAGGGAAGGAGAAAGAGAGAGAGGAGGAAAGCACAAGAAACGATAAAAAAACTACAGATTGGAAAAGAAATGAGCTGGTGGCCGAGAGACTGGCTCCTCACTGCTGTGGGAAAGTGACTAGGTTCAAATTTGCTGACTCAAGGGCCCTTCGGGAAAGTCTCCACCCGCCGTCCAGTTGCTCTGGGAACCAATCACTTCTCCCCAAACCACAGACCACAGCGCCAGAGGAGGCAGATTCTTTGCTGGGTGTTCCCCAGGCCAAGTTGGAAGAAAATGCAGACAACAGCTCGGGCAGCACACACGGAACAAAACCGACCTTTCAGACCAGCCAACACTAACTCAAACAAAGCAAAAGGAAGCCTGAAATGCCAGCCTGTGCTGGGAAGAGGTACCAAGGCTGAAGACACCTTGGAGTGAGCCCAGCAAAGGGAAGAGTGACCGAGCCAGGGGGTCTCTCAGTGACAGGTGGCAACAGTGTCTTCTAAAGAAGCTGGAGAATCAGATGTGCTTGCCCTGGGGATGACCGCATCAGCTGGAGCGCTCTGTGAAATGGGGAAAATGCTGGGTCTCTCACCATGACCCGGGGCTCACCAAGTAGCGAGGCGGGATGGCCAATGACCGGAAATCCCCTGGCTTCTGCCTCTTCTACCTCCCCACCGCTGTGATCGCAAGTGTTGGTTCACCTGCCGGTTTCTGTGGGCGCTGAGGACTGGACTTCATGGAGTCATCTCCCCAGCCTCGAGAAAAGGCTTATCTGCTCAGAAAGTGCCGATTCAAGCTTCTCCCTTGGGTCATGAAGCTTCCACTCCTCCTGTAGGTGTGAGAAGTGATTAGATGTCAGACGGTGATGCTGACCAAGCCTCGTGGAAACCCTCCCAGGTTGTCTCGTGGTACCAAGCATGAATCTCCCTAAGGTTGCCAAGTAATACAGAAGATGCCCAGTAGAATTTCAGGACCATAATGACTAAATGTTTTAGTACATGTGTGTCCCATTAATATTTGGGATACATTAAAAGTATCTGTTGTGCATAGGAGACTCAGACTGGACTTGGTGGCCTCTGTGCTACCAACTCGGCAATGCACAAGCTCAGACACCGTAACTCTAAAGGGTCACTGCCAAAAACAGTGACAGAATTCGGGAAGCCAAGCTGGGCTGGCACGCCAGGGTGATGGACACCAACCAGAGAACTGTCACAGTTCAGTCTCTATGTGTGGCCTGGGCGGCTTAGGAAGGGGGAGGCTGGTGTCTCCCAGCGACGGTAGGTCTGAATGCAAGGATGAGCACCAGGAAGTGCTGGGAAAAGGTCTACTAAGGCCCTTATGCCCCCATCCCTTGAGGGCTTTCCCTCTGTCTCAGCACCCTTCCCCTGTCTGGGAAACTACACCCTTCATAGTGGGCTAAGCCACCCCGAGGGTCTCATTTTTTACTTCATGTTCTCTGCAAAGGACCCTGTCTCCAAATCAGGTGACCTTCTGAGGGGTTCCAACTTTTCTGAACCTCTTTCTTTTCTTTCCCTGATCTCTGTTTATTTTGCTATACAGAGTTAGCAGCGAAGCCGTTTTCATTCTTGTAAGTATGTACTTTGTGCGTGTTCACCCACGCCCCAGCCTCCTTCCCTGGTTCTCTCCTTGCCTCCTGCTGGTCAACTTTGACCCCCAGGAAGTTTTGGTTGTACTTTCGTGTCGTCTGCATGCGTGACTTCTGTACCTAAATAGCTTAGGACTCACAGATGAGAAAACATTGAATTTGTCTCCTGCGAAATGCCACTCCACCTGTCTGTTTGTTTCACAGTTTTGGTTTTTCCCCGCAAATGAAAACTTCATCTTATAAAAGTTATTTGAACCGGGTTGACATACTATACATGCCATATTCCCTTCAACTCCTGGGGTAGCTGTGGTCCTGGAAAATGTACCTGTGGTTGAGAAATGAAGATTTGACAAATCACCCCTCCGCCATGCTCATATAAACCATCCTAGTTAAACTCATTCACATATACATACTTACACACACATGTGAGCATGTATGTGCATGTATGTGCTCCCACACGCCAGAAAGTGGACTAAAGAAAGCGAAATTGAATCATGGGAAGTAGGTAATAAGGACTATGAATATGATCAGAATACATTATATACATGTGTGACATTATATACATGTGTGGCATTGCATACATGCGTGACATCATATACACACATGGCATCATTATATGCATGTGTGACATCATTACACACATGTGACACCATTATATACATGTGTGACACCATTATATACATGTGTGACACCATTATATACATGTGTGATATATACATGTGTGACATTGTATACATGTGTGACATTGTAAAAGAAACAAATAAACCATAATAAATAATGAATAAAAGTAAGATGTGAAAGAAGAGAGAAGAGGGTGGGGAGGAGGATGGTGGATAGGGGAGAAGGAGAAGTAGGAGAGGAAGGAGAGAAGAGGAGGGTGCTGGGTACAGGAGCTGTTGACAGGAGACCTCCTTAGATTCAGGAAGAGGCTGTGCAGGCTGTGAATGTGGGCATTCCCTCACTAAGGACAGCCAGTTCTGGCTGGAGTCTGGGTACAGGCAGGGCAGCCAATTTCTTGGCAAGTCCTCTTGGGGGTCTCTATTTACCACCAACAACCCGGATCTCCCAGCCCCAGAGGGTGGTTTGCAGTGACCAGTGAAGACATTTGAGAACCCCTGGGAGTGGAGGAATGAAATACCGCAGGGGGGCCGCACATGTGCAGATGTGATACGGAGATGTTGGGTGAAAATCCCCAAGCAGGAAATCCAAGAAATTCCCCAATTAAGATTTTACTAAAGATCAACTTGTCCTCAGGCAAAAGAGGAGAAGCGAGACAGAACAAAATCAAGAAGAAATCTTAGAGGTGGAGAAAAAGATCCAGCCAGACATTCCCAGAAAATAAATGGTTAAGAGGGGGCAGAGATGGGTGATGACTGTGTTTGCATCTTTAGCCCTTCTGGAACTTTCTGTAACTTTGTGTAACATAAAACGCGTCCCATATCTTTATATTCACTACTTTTGTGAGGTTGCGATTTAGAAGAAACTCTCATAAGTAGGTACGGCATGACATGGTTATTCAAAATCTCCCTGTGGGGAACATTCCCTGCTTGTCGGCAATGGTGGGACTCGGGGTGTCTCAGGAAATACCCTGCACAGTCACTGTGCTGAAGGATCACGTCGGCATTCTCGGGTGTGTAGAAACTTCCAGACAGTATTTTTCACCAAAGCCAAAGTGGGACATGCACGAGCCATTTCTAGCACAGAAACTTCTAGAATAAGCACCTACTAATGATCCTTTGCCAGTCTCTGTTCCTTTCGGGAGTCGTGTGTATGTAGTTATCGGGCCTTTGTGTTGCTGAAGTAAAACTTCCACAGCATAACGTGGGTCTCATGTTAACAGTGCGGGGCACACTTGTCTCAGGCTGTAGGTGAGTTTGAAGTGTTAGGGTGCAATGGGGAGTGTCACCCCAATGCTTGTTCAAGGCTCAGAGGATTATTTCAAATGGCCTTGCAGTTCGCCCACGTGTGTGTGTGTGTGAACACATATCTGAAGGTCAGAGATCACATGTCCGTCATCTGTCTTTCTCATTCACCACCTTATCTTTGAGATCAACCTTTCACTGAAACTGTTGCTCACTGATTGGCTATGCTGCTTTGCCCGTGAGCTCTGAGGATGCTTGTGTCTCCAGAACTGGTCTTACAAATATGTGTTAGGTCTGCTATGATGTGGGGCTGGGAATCTTAACACACGTCCCTCCGTTAGCGAACACTTTACTGACCGACACTCTGCCAACTGTAGAAAGCTGGGGGACCCCAGCGGAGGAAGGAAGGACTGAGTCGCACTGACACTTTGACCATTTGACAGGCGCATCCTATCATTGACATTGCTCCCATTTCTCCTTCTATTTATTGTTTTTAATCATAAGCACTTTCCAAGCCACTGAAAAGTATTTAAAAGCATTATTTAAAAAAAAAAACCAACAACATTTTCTTATGGAAACATGAAAACATCATGGACTTAGCACACTGACCACCCAGTTGGCTCCGTCATCACCCGGCCTGCCTACCACTTCCCTTCCAAGCCTTGCTTCCTTCCAGAAACTTTGAAGCAGTTTACAGGAATCAGATTTTATCTCTAGATGTTTTAGTATGCATGAACTGAAAGATAAGAAAGACAAAATCTTAAACGTAATCACAAACCATTTTCTCATGTAAAAATAATACTTCAAATATCAGAATATTTTGCCAGGGTTTAGGTTTCCTAGGTCATCATATGAATTTTAGTTTTCAAGAGTTTATATTGGAATGCAAACAAATTTGATTCATTCTTTTAGACTGACTTCCATCCCATTTTTTTTTTTAAATTGAGGAAGCCAACGTAGTTGCTCTGTGGTTTTCTGTACATGGGGTAGAAGACGTGGGCATCTGACATGGTTGCTGATGCCCCCATGATTGTCTCCAGCATGTTTGGATGCCATTTAGCTTTTCTGTATGTTTGTAATATGTTAGAGCTAGCGGTTTGGAAAGATTCAAGTCCAAATGAACATTGTTTTGTTTTTTGAGACAGGGTTTCTCTGTGTAAATAGCCCTGGCTGTCTTGGAACTCCCTCTGTAAACAAGGCTGGCCTCAAACTCACAGAGACCTGCCTGCCTCTGCCTCCCGAGTGTGCCACCACCGCCCTGCTCACAGTTGGTATTCTTAATGATTTTCTAACTACACCTTCTTGACAAGCCAGAACTTACTGAGGTAGACCTGTGATTTCTTCCAGCACGTCCCTAGTAGACATTGGTAGTTGCCTTGTTTTCTGAATGATACAACGATGGGGGAAGCTTTGTTAACTAATCATCTTTAAGAGGCGGAACCTAGTTAAGGCGTGGCTTCCTGGAGCCCAAGAGAAAATGGGTGCACAGCCCAGGTGTACTTTCTCTTTGTGATTCCCGCAGGGTACAGCTGAGCTTGGACTTCTTGTTCCTGTTTCATGAGTTTTTCCCTTATAATAAATAAAAATATAATTGTTTTATCTTTTAGCTAGCCTGGTTATTTCCCGAATCCAGCTAATTTCTATAGTTGGCGCCCAATGTGGGGCTAGAGTCTCCAATGGCTCTGACAGTTGCGATCAGTCTCCACGCTGTTCATGCTGTTGGTTTTGGGTATAGAATTCCTGGCCCTGAGTTGCTGCTACCAGCTGACTTCTGGGTCCAAGGCAGGACCACCACGGACAATGTGCCCTCTATCCCAAGCAGGAGGCATCCACCTCCCTAAGCCGACTATCTTGTGTGACTGCCAAACAGTCAGGGACCTCATCGGAGCCCACGATCTGTGATTTACACTAAATAACTACTTTTAATTTAAGCCAATCATTCAGTATTTGATGCTAAATTCAGATTCAAACCAGCCACGTGACTACAAGTGTGCAGCGACACCTACTGGCAGGTAACAGTCATTGCACCTACTCCAGTTAACCACAAATAAGATTTAAAAATCAAAAATATAAATTATAAATTTATCGTTTAAAAGGGCATAATGACAGACAACCATCCAGAAACCTTTTTACTTGTACTATGTACAAGATTATGCAAAACTTATATGATTTCCCTCCTACATCAGTATATTTGATTCTGGAGATTAGTTTTGTCCTCCATATTTTCTCCTTAAAAACATGGTTTGATAATAGGGCCAAGAATGAGGCACTTTTAGAAATAATTCAGTCTTTACAGATGGACGCTGATCAATTAAAAGGAAAATTCAAAACTCTGGAGAAGGATACAAAGAATTTGACTCACAAAACCCAGTCAAATGAGGTACTTTTACAAATGGTACATTCTCTACGACCTTCAGCAGGACCCTCCGGCTCTCTAGACCTCGGTTGCTGCATCCATACATCAGGACATCAGCCTCCGGCCCCCCGCATCCTGGTGATGTTAGGAACAAGACAGAACAGAGTCACTGAGGAGCCTTCCATAGCCGCAGAACCCAGTCAGTGTGCAAGACAGATGGACAGAACCTTCGTACTGAGGGGTGGGAGTCATGTGACACATGCCGATTGCCCCCTCACTCCTCCTGTCCTCCCTCCTCCTATTCTCCCTCCCTCTCCCCTTTTCCTCCCCTTCTTTCCTTTTCCCTCTCTCTTCCTCGCTCCCCTCTTTCTGTCTGGGGTGCCGGACCTAGGACACAGCCTCCATCGCTGAACTTCACCCTGGAGTTTGGCCATGCTAATTTTATTAATCTAGTTTTAGAATGTAGCTTGAGAACTTTCAGGTCAGGAAAGGAGTTAAAAACTCCTTTTGGCGGTTCCTTCCCCACCCATTCAAAGTGTCTTGGGGGCTGGAGACATGTCTCCATGTTAAGACATGGCTCAGATGTGAAGAGGACCAACTGCTCTTCCATGGGACCCAGGTTTGAGTCCCAGCACTCACATGGCATCTCTCAATCATCTGTAACTTTAGTCCTAGAAGAGCCTGCGCCCTCTTCTGCGTTGTGTAGGTACTGCACGCATGTGGTACACAGACACACACGCAGACAGAAACCCATGCATATGGTACAGACAGACACACACACAGACAGAACCCCATGCATATGGTACAGACAGACACACACACAGACAGAACCCCATGCATATGGTACACACACACACAGAGAGACACACGCAGACAGAAAACCCATGCATATGAAATAACAAAATAAATAAATACATAAACAAACAAATAAAAATTTACAAAGTCGTCTTGGGCCACAGAATTTCAATCGAACAGCCTGGATTAAAGGACTAGGAAGCCGCTTGCCGTCCTGGGGATGGGAGCTGCCTGCTCTGGGTCATCATGGACCACGAGGAAGGAGGCTGTTCTGTCACATCCGGAGGAGTGTGCCCAGGCTCCCTAAACCACAGGACCCCAAACAAGGTTCCCAGGACCCCGACTTGCTGGACTTTTCTGTAGAGCACCTCAGCTTGCATTTGCAGCAAACATCACCTGACGCTATTTTTCTACCATCTACAGTGGCCGCTCACACAACTTCAGAAGCTCTCTGGAAGGATAGTAATGTGCTAAAAACAGCAGCAATTGCAAAACTCGAATCTGGTTGTTTCTTAGCATCTGAGAAGAGCCTGTGGGGCTTGCAGGACGACAACCGGGTGTGACAGAAAAAGGCTCTGTCCTGTCCTTCTCTCTAGGTAGCTCAGTGTGTTCTCTTTCTTCCACTCCTCTCCCCTTCCAACCCTCCCCTCCTTTCCTTCCTTCTCTTCCCTCCCCCTTCTCTCCTCCCCTATTCCTCTCTCTACACAACAGTCCCACCTTATTCCTGGTTTTCCTTTCTGTAATGTCAGCCACCCAATCTCAGCAGCAGTGTAAAATATGAAATTGAAAATTCCAGAAATGAGCAAGCCATATGTTGTAAGGCATGTGCTACTCTGAGCTGGGTGATGAAATCTCGTGCCACCGTTTAGTGTGCCAGGGTTCAGAGTCATCCTCTGTCTGCCACATGGTATCCACATGGTGTGTGCTACCCTCCCGGAGGTCACCTAGCTGCCTTCTTGATGGGTATACATAGTGTGCCATGGGCCCTGTGTTATTGCATGCAGTATCGGACTCATGCTTGAGAACAGCACCTCTGGCAATTCCAGATGCCAAGCTGAAGCTGCAGGCACCTTGCTCCTTTTAAGTGGAATGGAGAATCTTGATTTGGAAGGTTAAAAAAAAAGCAAACCTGTTGAGGTTGATGAGACCCATAGTATAAGCAGGTGCTGAAGGGAGAAGCATTTCTATAACTCAGAACAGCTCAATGCCTGCCTCCCTCGATTTTTCGGCATTAGCTTCCTTTTTAAAATTTATTTTATGTGTATGAGTGTTTGCCTGCATGTCTACGTGAGAACCGTGCATGTGCAGTGCCTGCTGAGACCAGAAGAGGACTAGGAAGCCCCTGGAGCTGGGGTTACAGACTGCAAGTCACCATGTAGATGCTGAGTATTAAATCTAAGTCCTCTGCAAGACCTGTTGTCAGAGAGGCACAGCATGGCCCCTGACAAGCAGCGAGCATTCTTCACTCCCAAGCCATCTCTCCAGAGATTTGTTTAGACTTACTTATACAAATGTTTTTCTCACACGTATGTATGTGTACCACGTGTGTGCTGGTGCCCACGGAGGACAGAAGAGGAAGCCAGGTCTCCTGGGATTAGAATTATAGACAGTTGTGAGCAGCCATGTGGGTGGTGGGAATCAAACCTGGGTTCTCTGGAAGAGTAACCAGTGCTCATAATGCCTGAGACATCTTTCCAGTGCTGGTCCTGTTAATGTCTCCTGTCTGATTTCTGAATTAAATTTTGTCATAGGTATGTACAGGAAATAAATGCAGTGCATATACTATGCGGTACTACCCAAGGCTTTAGGAACCCACTGGGGGTTCTGGGTATATCTAGGCACTCCTAGAAGCAGACACTGGCTGTCAAGCTCCCCCCATGAAGCTCAATGACTGTAACCCTCTGAAGCCATAATTTGATGTAGGAGGGTCCTTCTTTATTTCTGTTGCTTTCGTTGGTTAATGAAGAAGCTGCCTTGGCCTGTAGAATAGGACACAGCCCTTAGGTGGGCGGAGTAGACGGAACGGAAGGTGGTGGGAGAGAAGGAAGTGAGGCAGACACCATGATCCTCCAGCCCAAGATGGATGCAGATTAGACTCTTCCGATAAGTCACCACCTCGTGGTGACATACAGACTTTTATAATGGGTTAGTTTAAGATGTGAGAGTTAGCCAAGAAGAGGTCAGTGATAATGGACCAGGCAGTATTTAAATGAATCCAGTTTGTGTGTAATTTGTGTATTCCTGGTATAGCCATGCGGATGTGTGGCCAGGAGCCGGGTGGGACACAGCCCGCTGCACCCGCACCTATTACAACAATAATTCCTAGACAGACTCTTTCATTTTTAAATTGCCTTGGTGCTAGTGTCTCATCACAGCCACAGAAAAATAATCAAGACAAGGAATGAACCATGTCCTGGCCACAGTGTCCACTACCTGCACTATGCAGCTGCCACAGATCCCAGCTCATGTGACCGGCTTCCCAGGGTCTTGGAATCCCCCAAGAAAAGTCTCCCATGCTGGATGTTCCTTTCCTTCCAGCTCTCTTGTGGCTGACGCACAGGGAAAGACAGATGTACGGTCACACCCTATGCAGACGTGTGGAATCTTTAGGATGATGGCTAAGCGGACACTGCCTAGAGTCTTCAGAAAGTTCTGGTACCTTCTCTGGAAGCAGCAAGAAGGCTGCTTTGTGGGAAGTCCTTGAATACCCAAGTGGAGGGGGACGCAAATACCCTTCTTGCTGCCATGGGAAATCAGGGGGCAGAAAATTTTGTTCTCCGTTAGGCGACCGCAGGGCAGTGACCCCTTTCTATACAAAGCCATGTTTTAGGTATTTTAGGTTTTGGACTTGGGTGGATATCTCTGGTCTGTCAGGCTGCCCTGCAGTTTCCTGAGTGGCTGACACACTAATGTGTGCCGTTTACCCTCTGAACACATAAACTTTATGCAGATATCTGTAGAACTCTATTTAATGGACATGAACATAAGCTTAAGTGTGAAATTATGCAATTATGTCCTATGGTAACATCCATATGTGCATAATGGGTTTCTCTGGCAGGGTGGTGGCTTGATGATAAGGGTAAAATCAAGATTCAGTTGTGAAGATAAATTTCATTAATAAAAAGAATGCTTGATGGTATATTTTCCATGGTGAGATAGAATAAGCAGTCTTGAATGGAGAAACCAGAATATTTATGGTCGGGTCTTCTGCCTCTGACCAAAGGGCATCAAAGGGCAACAAGATTTTTATCAGTCCATACTTTGTGTGTGTGTGTCGGTGGGGGGGTTGTATCAGTGTTTATCCTCAGGGTTTTCTGGGCCAGCATTGGGCACAGGGAGTTGGCTATGATTCCAGGGAGTGAAGCAAGGCACTCCACGGCACTGTAGGTGCTTGCCCAATCCCGCCTCTGCAGACGAGACTACTTACGGCTTGTCATCCACACCTCAGAGGGCTTTAGGGGACCATTCGGTGGTAAATTTAGGCATTATTCACACTTGCTAAGGAACAAGTCATCTCATGGAGATGACAGAGCTGGTCTGGAGCAGTGATTTCATGGACTCAGAAGAAAGTGATGAGGCACGCCATGTCTGAGTCTTTGCATAGTTCACCTGGCTGGCTCTTGGGCTAGCTGCCAGGCAGAGCGGTCCTGCCACCCAGCAGTTCTGCGGACTAGCCTCAATAATAGCTTGCAGGAACAAGGTCTAACAAGCATTCTTTCAGATCCCACAGGTAGACTCTGCCGGGAAATTCAACCCAGAGCCGTGGGCAGGAGGAGAGTTTCTGGAAGCTTGGGTGGCTATCGGTGGGAAGAGTGGCTGGGTTGGCTGGGAATAAGGACTCGAAACCACTGTTCCAGCAGAGCTCAGAGCTCTTGGAAAGAGAAAGCAGGAGGTGGTGGGGAGGAGTGTCAGATGTAATAGTTTCTTTCTTTCGTTTGCCTCTTTGTTCCTGGCTAGTAACTGCACCCACCCTTCTGTGATTTCTACTGTAACTGTTAGCACCTTTCTTCACCAATGCCAGGATGTAGCTTCTCTAGGAACTGGACTCCCCAAGTCTCAGCTCAGTCACCAACAGGTCCCTACCATCAGTGTTCTCATTAACTTCATCATTCCAGAAACTCTGCCTGACCCATTATTTATAGCCTTTTCTTGGCTAGCTCTCACATCTAAACTAACCCATTATAAAAGTCTGTATGTCACCATGAGGTGGGTGACTTACTGGACGGTTCTATGGTACTTCCATCTGCAGCAGGAGCCTCATGGCGACTGGCATACTTCCCTTTTCTCTCACCGCCTTCCGTTCTGTCTATTCCGCCCACCTAAGGGCTGACCTATCTTACAAGCCAGGCATCCTTTTTATTTAACCAACCAAAGCATAGAAATAAAGGTGGACCCTCCTACAAAGTCCCTAAGATGCTAAGTGAGCCCATGGGAGCAGAGGCTAATGTTCAGTGTCACAGCACTGAGTGACAGGGATTCTTCTAAGGGAGCACTGCCACTTGCCCTAGGGATACCTGGCTGCTTAGCTCCTCACTGCCATGTCTAGGGGGCTACTAAGCACCAAGGAGATGCTCAGGTCTCATTTTCCCAGAACCAGTCCAGGATAGGCCTTTAGAGGTGTTTACACGGACTCTCAACTAGGCTAAAATTCTTATGTTTTATACTCTGCTGTAGTTGTCACTTTACTCTTAGGTGACAGCTATGGATAGACAGTTGGTCACTTGACGCTACCTGGTTTTCAGATTCTCAAATCAGATCTGTTCCATGAACATGTAACCCCACATACTAGCTCTGCTCCGTGGGTGGGGATGACTCATCTAGATAGGGGAGCGTCAAGTTCAAGCCCGGAATGAGGGTACTTGGAGGGACAGCTGGAGGCCCAGGCTGGTTTGGAGGCCTTACGACATTGGGACCAAGAAGTTACAGATCAATATCACTGGAGACTGATCTATAGTAAGTATACCCATGTGCTGGTACACACATGAACACCCACACGCATGCATGCATGCGTGTGCACACGTTTGCACACACACACACATGAGTTCTGATCTGCGTTTGCACTGTCCAGAGCCTGTTATACTTTCTGGGAAAAACTGCTATGCCCTATTCAGATCCTGAAAATACTGACTTTCAGGAAAGGACAGTGTTGACTTTTCTTGGACAGTCAGATGTGGGTGGATACCCTGTCCTCTGCCTCTGTCACAGTTAGACCTGATTGTCAGCACAGTTGGGCTGAGACGCTCACAGATAGTTGGTCCAGCAAGCCGCCAGGTGTATCGGCCCTCTATTTCCAGGAGGGGGTTATCTTGCCTGTGGGAAAATCCTGCCCAGCACTGTCCCATAGGCTAGGCATTGGGACGGCATTAACAGGGGAAAGGAGAAATCAAGCCCCTCTCAGGTGTCCTCTCCCTCCGCCTCCTGGCTTTGCCGAGGGAGAGAGCTTCACTTGGCCATGTCCTTCCGCCATGATAGACTGGAACTGGGAACCCAGATGAATCTTTCTTCATTTCTTTCCTTGTTTACATCAGGGGTTTGTCATGGTGATGAAGACCGCGTGCAGACTTCTCCTATATCATGCTGCGTGCTTGCTTGAGAGGACTCCACATTTTCCTAGTGGTTTGAACCCCAGAGCATCCTCCAGAGAGTTCTGGAACTTTCCCTGTGGCTGCTGAGACCTATGGGTGAGATGTTCAGAAACTGGTGTCTTTAGTGAACCCGCAGGAATATCTGGGACCATCCAGGGTAGGTCTGGCCAGGAGACACCCTGAGCAGTGTTAGGGACAGTGGCAGGTACCTGCCCTCCGTTCCCAGAGTCATTCAGAACAGTCATAAAAGGGAAGTGACCCAAGTTCCTCTTTAAGTGGACAAATGAATTCCATTCCCTATGCAATGGAATATTACCCAACCTTCAAAGGGAAGGAAATCTGACACACAGTACAACCTGGACGAAGCTTGACTCACTGTGAGATTCCGGGGTCGCCTTGTTCATAGAGACAGAAAGGGCAGTGGTTGCTGGGAGCTGGGGAGCTGAGCGGACAAGCTTCGTGTGAACTTAGAAAGCCGCAAGAGTCTGGAGACGGTGGTTGGCGGTGAAGGGCACACACATGAGTGAATTTATTGTCATTGCAGTGGGGCCTGGGGGACGTGGCTCAGGGGTGGCTCAAGTTTTATATGCGTGGCCCTGGGTGAACCCCACTATCCCTCATCCCGGCTAAGAAGTGGTCCTGGGTGAACCCCAGCATCCCTCATCCCGGCTAAGAAGTGGCCCTGGGTGAACCCCAGCATCCCTCATCCCGGCTAAGAAGCGGCTCATCCTGTTTATATTTCACCTCGTCTCCCTCAGAACGCGGCGGATCTAGCGGATTCCCCGAGGACCTCTGTGTCTACGGATCAAAGGCAGGAACCAAATGAAAGCAAGATTTACTCCCAGCAGGGAGAGTTAGGGAGAGTCCTAACTCGTCCTTGGTCTCAGTGTTTTACTCTCTCTGGGCTCTTGGGCCCAGGAGGGAATTTTGTAGGGTGTCCTTTCCTGCATGAGGCTGCAGGGGCTCAGAACTGGCCTGGTACATCTGTGCAGTGTGGGGGGCAGGAAGCAGTTCAGGCCCATCTTACGGTTCTGTGCTGACCCAAACAGCTGCCTTCCAAGGCCCTCTCAGTGTAATGGGGGTGGCAGGTGGGGCAGAGGAGCAGGTGAAATGGCAGCTTTGTCCCCGGTGGAAGGAGGGAGCCTGCAAAAGGGAGCTGCATCCAGTCAGGAGACTTCAAGGTGGTCACGGAGAGACAGTCCATCTGAGTTGAGCAGAAAAACAGACAAGTGAATGAATGGGCACCTATTTCCAAATCCGATGTGCTCTTCTGCATTTAAGTCTTTTCAGCGCAAGGCTTTGGCTAGGTTCCTTTGGCGGTGAGGCCAGTTTCCGCTCTGTGCCCAGGGAGGCACAGGCGGTCATTACTGGTTACTGGTCTCAAGTTCCCAGGGAGCCTCTGAGGAACAGGAGGCTCCAGCCTTTCCCTTGGTGCTCCCGGCCAAGAGAAACACAATTTTGTCCATGAGAAAAAGCTTATAAAGAGATGGAGTGTTTGCCTTAACATAAACATCCATTCACTTGGATGCTAAATCCTGGTTCTAAAGGGACGTCCTTGGAGGGGGTCAAGAGCGGCAGACACAGAGGCAGCACAGGGCTTCTGTGTGGAGGGAGGTGGGATGTGTGGACAGTGCTACCCTTGTCCTTGCTGGCAGATAAGTGTGGCTTTGCGTCCTCACACAGCACCGGGTTGCACTTCAGTTTAGGCAAGCTTGGTGGAGTCGTCACTTCCCAAGGTTTTGGCCTTGCACATCTGTGTCTCCATCATCCACTCCGCAGAAAGGGAACGTGTGGGAAGAGCCCAGTGTTTGCTTTGTCATTCTGCTTATTCAGATTCCACAGTGGGAGAAAGGTCACCGTGTATGCCGCTGTCATAGCTGGGTTTCTATGCCGCTGTCATAGCTGGGTTTCTAGTGCTCCGAAGAGATACCACGGCAACTCTTAGGGAAAACAGTTCATCGTGCCTGCCTTACAGTTCAGAGCTTAGTCCGCTAGAGGCGTGGGAAGCATGATGACGTGCAGTGAATGCAGGCATGGTGCAGCGGTAGCTGAGAGTTCTGTCTGAGGCAGCAGGAAGAGACAGCCTCTAGGCCTGGCTTGAACTTCTGAGACCTCGAAGCCCAAGCCCAGCGGCTACACCTTGAGCACCTTGAAGTCTCCTGACTGGATGCAGCTCCTTTTGCAGGCCTCCATGTCACCACCCTGCCCCCTCTCTCCACCGGGGACAAAGTCCACCATTTCAGTTGCTGTTCTGCCCTCCCTGTCACCCCTACGACAGTGAGGGCCTTGGAAGGCAGTCTGGTTCTTGTTGCTGTTTGGGGGCAGCTCTGTGCTCGGCAAAGAACTATTAAATGGGCATCAGAACTGCTTCCTGCCTCCCACAAGGCCACACCTACTCCAATAAGGCCACCTATTAGTAATAATGACACTCCCAATGGGGCTATGGGGCCATTTTCTTTCAAAGCACCACAGCTACAGATTAAAATCTGTCAAAAAGTCTACCCAACAGGAGTTCTATTGATGTGACTTAGCCACTGCACTCATGCGGCTGACCAGACATTTGAGAGTTTTTTTTTTTT
>JAQHUG010000022.1:13246541-13266496 GCA_028555095.1 Dicrostonyx torquatus | reverse complement strand
GTGTGCTTTCTTGCTGTGGGTCTTTCTGGGGCTACGTGATGGTCACTGTGGGTGACCCCTAGAGGAGTCCCTGTCCCCAGAGCCTCCATCTGTTTTGCCTTGGCCCTCTGAGCTTGCTTTCTTTAGAACAAGAGCGGGGCGGTGATGCCTGCAGAGTGAGGGTGTCTTGCACGCACCCGGATAGGGGTGTGAATGTAACTTTCCTCTGTGGCTTGTGGCCTTTGACCTCAGAGAAGCATGACAATGGGCCCAGCCAGGAAGTGAGCAGGAAAAACCACTTCTGCCAAGGTCTCCTCAGGGGAACTTCTGTTCTGCATCCTGCTGGGAAAACTGCACAGGGTCGTGCTCTAAATGGGGCTGGAGAGTCCAAAGCAAAGCAAAGCAAAACAAAACAAAACAAAAAAACCCCAAACCCCCAAAACCAAACCAAAGCAAAAATCCCTGTGAGAGGAACACAGTGGAGCGGCCTGATAAAAATAACGAAAATCCCTGTTAAAGCTAACCTCCTACCTAGCAGGGTCAACATGCTTTTCTATGGAGCGGGGCCTAACTGGGTCATGGCTTCCAGGTCTGTGTAGTGAAGAAAATTCAGAGAATCCCCTGGGAACACCATTGGAGGTTGGAGGTGGGGGTTCCCGAGAGAAAGAGGTGGTATTGCGGAGACTCAGAGGAAGTGAGAGTCTAGGGCACTGGAGAGGCCCCCTGGAGGCTCAGGCTTATGCTCTAGTAGGGTAGGCTGGGCAGGTGGTGGCCACTGTGGCCACTGGACCATTCCTCTCCACCATCCTGCCACCTTCACTTTCCCTCCAGATGCGGGAGGGCTCCCATGGGGCTGCAGGTGTGCAGATGGAAGAGCCTCAAAGGGTGTCAGAGTCTTGTCAGTGGGGCTGGCAGCAGCTTAGGGGTGCAACCTTGGAGTCCACAGGCCTAGCTTCTTTTCTGCCAGATCAGTCCTGTGCAGGCAGCCGCTGGCCTATTCCCTCCCCCTCCCCCACGCTCTTTGTAGCTCACTTCCTGAGCACCTGGCTTTGGGGGTGGGCGGCTTCTGTGGGACCTGCTGGAGGCTGTTGAGGGATCTCACAGCTTTGACCGCCTATCTCCCAGGGGCAGGTCCACTGGGGGCTGTCACTACTTTGATCCACTTCCGTAAAGCCCCTCCTACCGTCTGTGTACCCAGCCTTTCTCAGTTCCCAGCTCCCTTGCAAGTCCTAGGAGAAGTGTCTGCCCCACTACTGTTAATGGACAGCCTGTGCAGACAAGCCTTCCTGTAACCCAGGGATGCAGCTCTGTGAGCCCAGGGCTGAGGTAACCCAGGGCCACAGCTCAAGTCCAGTGTTGAGACTCCTGTATCCACACGGTTAGGCTGGGCTCACCTAGATTTCTCTGCAGAGCCAAAAGCCAAAAACAAATCAAAGCAAATCCTCTTGGAAAAGGTATCTCATGGAGGATACCCCAACCACCCCAGCCTAGCGACACCCCCAACTGCTAAGGGCCAGTTTGTGCTCAGATGGGTTGAGAGTTGGACTGGATTTGGAGGGGTTGTGTCATTCAGGGCCATTCAGCTTATGGCAGACCCAAAGGTGATCAAAGGGGACTCATCTTTTCTTTTCGGGTGATGGGTGGGTTTAGTTGGTGGAAAAATGCCCCTCTGTGTTGTCTGTGAGGGGCTTCCCTTGGGCCCATATCCAGTTGCTCTATTGCTGTGTTCTATTGTTACCGAGTGAGCAGAAGGCGTGTTTGCAGGAAGGTGCGAACCTTTAGCCTGCAGCTGGGGGTGGGAGGAGATAAAGTCTGAGTGACACCTCTAGCTATCAGGGCAGGATGACACCAGGTAATGGTGACGCCTTTGATGTTGGGTCTCCCCCTTCTCTCTCCCTGGTCCCCAGACAGCCAGGTAGGTTAAGAGGGAGGCACTTGGCACACAACATATGCAGGACATATGCAGCCCAATCGGGATACATTGTATGTGCATGTGTTTATGTATACTGCACACAGGACACACTGCACACACAGGACACAGACTGAACACAGCGTACATATTATACAGGGCATGTACCATATGCAGAGTGCATGTACCATACACAGGACACAAACTACATACAGGAAGATCTTATGTGTACATGTGTGTGTATGTATACTGCACATAGGACACAGTGCACATAGGACACAGTGCACACAGGACACATTGCACACACAGGAGACATTGAACACACAGGAAAAACTGCACACATAGGACATACTATATAGCACACACAGGACACAGTGTACACACAGGACACACTGCACACAGGACACACTGCACACACAGGACACACTGCACACACAGGACACACTGCACACACAGGACACACTGCACACACAGGACACAGTGTACACACAGGACACACTGCACACACAGGACACACTGCACACAGGATGCACTGCACACACAGGACACACTGCACACACTGAACACACTGCACACACAGGTCACACTGCACACACAGGACACACTGCACACACTGGACACACTGCACACACTGAACACACTGCACACACAGGACACACTGCACACACAGTACAAACTGCACACACAGGACACACTGCACACACAGGACACACTGCACACACTGAACACACTGCACACACAGGACACACTGCACACACAGGACACACTGCACACACAGGTCACACTGCACACACTGAACACACTGCACACACAGGACACACTGCACACACAGGACACACTGTACACATAGGACACACTGAACACACTGCACACAGGACACACTGAACACACTGCACACAGAGGATACACTGCACACACTGAACACAGATGACACACTGCACACACTGAACACACTGCACACAGTGGATACACTACACACAGGACACACTGCACACACAGGACACACTGAACACACTGCACACAGAGGATACACTGCACACACAGGACACAGTATACACACTGAACACACTGCACACACTGAACACACTGCACACACAGGGCACACTGCACACACTGAACACACTGCACACACTGAACACACTGCACACACAGGGCACACTGCACACACTGAACACATTGCACACAGAGGGTACACTGCACACACAGGACACAGTGTACACACAGGACACACTGTACACAGAGGATACGATGCACACACAGGACACACTGCACACAGAGGATACACAGGACACACTGCACACACAGGACACAGTGCACACACAGGACACACTGCACACAGAGGACACACTGCACACACAGGACACAGTGTAAACACAGGACACACTGCACACACAGGACAGTGTACACACAGGACACACTGCACACACAGGACACACTGCACACACAGGACACACTGCACACAGAGGATACACTGCAGACAGGAGATGTACTGTATACCCAGCACATATCACAGAGAGGATACACACTGACTATAGAGCACATGTTACATGTGGATCACAAACCATGTGCAGGTAGTAGGATAGCCTCTCAACCCAGAAAGCATTGAGTTGAAAAATGAGCACCCTACTGAGCGAATAAAGGCCAAAGAAAAGTGGGGGCTAAGAAAGACTCATGGTAATCTTTATTATTAAAATTATAGATACCTTTATTATGAATGTATCTTTTAACATGCATATAAACTAAAGTTGCTTGTAGAAAAAAAATCTAGAAATGAAAGAAGAATAAGGGAAAAAAACAAAGATCATTTTGAACACTGCCAGGAACAGATAACTCTTGGAAAGTCAAATGCATCTCTCTAGTCTTGATGCATAGATGCACACTAACAGACATGGCAACCCCCCCCCTTTATACAGATCTCAAAGACCACCCTGCCAGTAGTATCTGCCTCTCTTGTGTGCATGTCAAATCCCATGGCAGATGTCAGTAGCCCTTGCCATCCCTTTGGAGAGCTCAGCTGTCTATTGTTAAAGCACCCAGTTGTCTTTGGACACAGAACAATCTCTGGGATGTAAGTGTCCTCATCTGTCACTGGAAGGACCCGCCTTAACTCAGGTGATGTGGTGGCCTTTAATTAATGTTTAGGCCCTGCAGCTCACAGTGAAGGACTGCTACCTAACTCAAATGCCTTGTGAAACTGAGCTTAATTATTATAATTTGTTCATTTGGGGTAATTAGCACTCTGAGAATAACTTGTCTGGGGTCTGAAGATGAGCCAAGGATTGCCAGTCTCCAGGGGGCTGCCTTAATCAGTCACTGCTGCTGGCTGATCACGTGGGCCAGACGGGAGGGGAGACACACGTGGAGGAGGAAGGACAAGGGAGCCTCTGTCAGCTCCTTCTTTTCCTTTGTCTTCCTGATTCTAATCTAGTACAACTACATAGTTCACCAAGATTTTTATCCAGGCCTTCCAGAGGACAAAGGGAGAATGTTTCATTGGGAGTTTCTGTAATGGGCACAGCACCTGTCTCGAATTCTTGGGACAATTTCAGATGTGATTAATTAGGCCCTCAACACTGCGGAGTGCGAGGAGGAGGTGACCTAGAGCGTGCGACAGATGAGCTGCACACACACAGGCTGTGGTGCGGAGAGAGGTCTGGAACATCTGTGTGGAGAGGGATCATGACCCCCATTCCATCCTCCAGTGCCGGGACACATGGTTTGACAGGTCTGTTTTGGTGTGTGGAACACTTACATACAAGGCAAAGACCCGAATGTTTGTTGTGGATTCAATCATGGCAAGTCCAGGTCATGGGGTCACGGTGCATGAAGGAGCGGGGCCTTCTGCTCTGGTTCTTCATGGGAATTCTCAAGGCTTATTTCTATTTTCTAGAACATTCAGCATCTGACTGGAGAAGTATCAGAAATTGCCAGAGCCCTGAAGATAAGACCATGATGGCGATCGGGCCTCTTCTTAACAACCTTGCCCCCGTGGCCTAGCTTCTGTGGACCTCCCCTCTCTGTGTGATGGGAGGGGCAAGGAGCTGGTGCAGGGAGGGTCAGATCATTCTTGAGTCAATTCTTAGTTCTGAGTTTGTCTAGGGACACATTTAAACCATGTGCGCTGAGGCTACTGATGGTCGACTGATCCAGCTGTGGGTTGGGACCCAGGGCCCAGGGAAAGCAGGCATAGGCAAGAATGTGTCTCATAGCTTCCTCTGTGTCCTCTAAGGATTTCTCCTGTGGCTGTGATCGCCCATTGAATTTGCTCTCAGACTTTGGGAGAAATTAGGATCATTTCAAGCCCTCACACGATGCTCGACGCTCTGTCTCGACAGCGCGGGTTTAAGTGGTAACGAGTAAGTCGAAGGTCAAAGTGCTTCTGCAGATGTTAGACTGAGCTAGCACAGTACAGTATGTGTGTGTGGGTACATATGTGCATATGGGGACACACGTGTGCATGTGAAGGCCAGAAGTTGGCATTGGATGTCATCCCCAGTTGCTCTTCCGACAGCATCTCTCACTGAGCCCAGAGCTCACCGATAGGCTAGACCTGACCAGAGAACATCAGAGACCCACCTGTCTCCACCCACTCCCCCAAGGCTGGGGTTACACGTATGTGAGACCATCATGCCTGGCTCTTCTGTGGTGCAGGGAATCCAAATGCAGGTCCTTGTGCCTGCAGGGCAAACCCTCCCTTCACCAACTGAAATCTTTCCCAGCCTCCTCCTCAGATCCTGAAACACTGACTTCCAGCTCATGCCAAGCTTTGACTAAAGACACTAGCTTGTTTTCATTTTACCTGATTATATTAGGTTGAGGTGGCCAATGCTCCAAATTTCCTTTATCCCTGGGAATGGTGGACTAACAGAAAATTTAAATGTTGTATGAATTTCTCCCCTCGTTTCCTAGAACTGACATCTCCAGTGTGGGAATGTACGTATTCAGGACTTTGACAACCCATTGGAGGGGTTCAGCCAGATCATTCTAGAATGTCCATCTATATATTTTAAAATTAAACCTTGTTAGGGGATATAGTCCATCATGGTGGCAGGACCATGAGGCTGGCTGATCACGCTGTCAGGAGACAGAGGGAATAGGAGGCGGGCTCCACTTTTAAATCCTTAAGGCCCGACCTCAGTGTTGACTTTCTCCAGCTAAGCTCCATTTCTGAAAGGTTCCACAACCTTCCCAAACAGTGCCAACAACAAGGGACCAAGTATTCAAACACATGAGCCTATGGGGGCAAGAAGTTTCCACCTTCATGCCCTGGTTAGGTCCCTAACTCTTAAGGTACTTGGGTTTCGCAATCTTTACAGTCTAAGAGTTTTTGGGAAGCAGGCACATTATTCTGATGGTAGACAGCCCTTGATGGCCACAGGGGATTCACAGACCCCCTTAGTTCTGTGTTTCAAGCAGGGATTACTGAAGGCACCCAGTGAGGTGTGTCAACAAGTCTTGTCTCCCCAGGGAGCTTGTAGAGCCTCTTGGGAGGAATGACTATCAGTGGCTTTGTATAGATGCCTAGCACAATTCAACGACTCCATCAAGCCAAGGGGCTTGTTGACATCAAATGGAGAAATGATCAGTCAAGAGGCCAAGGTGGCAGCAGAGACAAGGCTAGCCACGCAATGGTGCATTCCGCTGGGGAAACGTAGGAAGGACATACTCGGCCAGGATCACGGCGGGCTTGCACGGTCTACTCACGGCGCGCAGGGAAAGGGGCAGTGATGCGTGTTTGAGGATCCCGGAAGAACAAAGAGGAGAAGCAGGAGGCGTTCAGAGTCTTGAATGGGGTGGGACAGGCAGTTCCCATACAGATGGCAGGTTCATGGAAAGAAGGAAAGAAATAAGGGTATTTACTGGGACATCCTGACGTCCAGACCTGATAGGAGACAGAACGTGGCTTTGGCTGTGGCTGCTTAGCATGGCAACCCTGAGGTGCTGAGTGGGGACTGGGTGGCCTCCCTGGATGGGTTGGGCGGATGGGACCCACTGCTCCCGGATGCTCTCGCTGCCCTGGAGAGATCCGCTGAACTCAACATGAATGGAGGTCAGACATTCTTAGGGTCACAGGAGCTCAGGCCTCCGGTTCTCACATAGGGATCTGGGAAAGCTTTTGTAGGAGAAAGAGGGCTGTGGTCCCCTCCCCCAGACCTCATCCCCTCCACGTGCCCCCACAACCTGTGATCTTTGCCTTCTTCCTCAGGCCAGTGTTCTGTGTGTGAGTTTAGCCGCTGTCCCGGGTAAGGGTCCTGCTTGCAGTCTTGATGTCTGGGGACACAGAGAAGGAAAGCTGTGGCCCTAGGTCTGCTCTAACTGCTGTGTGGCTTTGCCTAAGTTGCCTCCCTTCTCCGGGTTTCCGTTCTGTCATCTGTAAAATGAGATTAATGGCAGGGTTTCGGCTTGTTTGTTGTTTTCGGTCTCAGAGGTGGCTGGGAGGATGAGATAGATGTGTACCATGCCTGGTGTTTAGGGAATGACATCAGCTCCAGGGACAGCAGTGATGACATCACACAGGATCAGCATTAGGTATGCAGCCACCTTCTGGCACTCAAGGTGTTATCTGATTGGCCAGAAGAACCCATTCCAATATGAGACATGTGCAGGAATGTCCTGTGTTCAGAGGACAATGTGTGGCATCAGAGAGTTTTCTGGGCTCTATTGCCATCAACTGAATAGTAGATTGCGGGGGGGGGGGGTGCGGGCCGTCGTTCTGTCCTCACTCCCAGGAAGCTTGCTGCAGCTTATAGCGTATGACTCAGGAAGTCTGGAGTAGGTCCAGGAGCTCGTCCTTGTGATGGGCACCAGGGGAGGCTGACACTGCTGGACCAGTGTCACCGCTGGGCAGATTCTAGCGTAGACTCCAGCGCTGTGCCCCTCTGAACATGAGTGATGCTTGAGTCAGACTTAAAGGGTGACGGGTGATGGGTTTGTTCTCACGTCTAAAACCCTAAATTAGTCTTTTTTTGTGTGCGTGCAAACATGTGGAGATCAACTGGGGTGTCTGTCCTTTGGTGCAAGCACCTTGCTTTTTGAAACCGGGAACCTGGGGCATGTGGATTAGGCTAGGCTAGCTGGACAGTCAGAAAACCCCAGGGGTCTGCTTGTCTCTGGTCCTGGGATAATGAGGAGGCTCCCCATACCCAGGTTTTACACGGTGCTTATGCTTGGTTGTCACCAACTGAGACACCGCTCCCATGAGGTCTTGTTCTATGAAAACTGTCTCCCGACTGTGAGCACGAAAGTAGAATAATTTTCCTAGTTATATTATTGCGGAAGTAAAATTACAAGCAGCTCCCCTGCCACCAAACAATATCCAGCTATGGAACACAGCCCATTTGAGAAACTTTCTCCAAATATGTAGCTGTGTCTTAACTTCATATTCTGGGTCCTGAGAGGCTGCGAGGAGTCATCCCACGATGAGGATCTGGTGTCTTGAGGCTCCACGCAGGGTGCCCCACACCAGCCTCTTAACGGTTGTCCCCTGCTCCTCGTGGGTGGAGTCGGTTGGCAGGCCTCTCTGCTGGCAGGGGAAGGTGGGAGCAGGATGGCGTGGGGTGGGGTGGGGGATGCCACAGGGGTTGTCTGAGCTTTCCTGTCATTCTATTGCGCTACTCAGAACCTAAATTTAGTGCCAGCTAAATAAAGGAATATTTTTGGGGCCGAAGGAGTTGCGAGTGGCCACGGGGACAGTGTACTGCTTTCTTGGCTCACAGTTCTTTATTCTTTGGGTCGTTTTGCTGAGGGATGGTAGGTTCCTGGGGGAACCATGGCGGCTGAAATCAATAAGGAAGCAAAGCCCCTGACTGAGGCTATGAGCTCGAGAGAGGGGCCTGCTGTTTGACCAGGGGAAGTAGAGAATCAGGCTCTTCCATCCTTCTCACTCTGCGGACCCAAAGCAAGGCCATGGGCTCCTTCCAGGCACCTGTTGCCCTCTCTGTGGGCGGGACTCACTGCCTGGTGGTTGTTTTCTGCCCTCGTGCTGTTTCCTGTCTGAGGCGGGGCTCTGAGGAATAGGGGGCAGCTGGCAAACTGGCCCATGGCTGAGAAGAGCTTTGTACCACATTGCTCATAGGCTGCATCAACCCCTCTCGTCACCTTCCATGTTCCCAGTGACCAGGGGCCTTGCCCCATGTGTCAAAATCTAGAGCCCCAGCTAGGGACATCTCCCCCTTTCCCCACTGCAGGCTTCCTGGGCTTCTGCGGGAGTCATGTGACTCTGGAAGACCCAGCTGCTATTCAGTCTTCCAAAATGGGATTCCTGGGGGGTTAGAAGAGTGGGCTGTGGGGATTACAGGAATGTGTCGGTGGGACACCTCAGCAAGCATCATCGGCTGCTCCCTAAGTACAGACCACACCAGATGTGGTGTGTCCCATCCCTCCCTGGGTCACACACCAGTCCGTAGCCTTTGACAGCTTTCGGTACTGTGTGACATTTGAACAAGTGCTTAGATTATCTCTGGCAAAACCGCAGCGAGATTTCTGTGGCTGTGGAAGATGGTGGCTGTCTTCCGCATGCATGGAGGAGTCTTAGGAGTCTTGGCTCTCGGTGTAGGGAAGGACGAGAGGTTTGCATGGAAAGGAAGGACAGGATGAGGTGTGGGAACCCAGGCTCAGTTCCCCCAGCCTTCTGGACCATCAATGGCTTCTTCTCATCCCCTCCACCCTTTGAGATGTACGATATGTTTCTTGTTTCAAGGTTACGTGTTTAGGGGAGATGGTCGTAGGACATTTCTAGATGTGTTATAATGTGCCCTCAAATTCCTGTCCTCATATAGCTTATGAATGTGACCCCGTCTGGAAGGATGGTGTGTAGGATTAGGATGGCCCTAAGTTCAATGACAGATGTCCTCAGAATAAGAGAACAGGAGCAGTCAGGTTGGGAAGGGATTCAAAGGGTTGGGTGGTGTGGCTGCCAGCAGGGTACTGGTGGTAACTGAAGCTCAGAGGGCCAGGAAAGGGGTTCTCTCCTGAGCTTCACTGCCCCGTCCATACCCTGATTTTAGAGTTCTTGTCTCCACAACTGTGAGGGAATGGATTTTTCTGTGAGTCAAGAACAGCAGAATTTCTACTTGGTTGTGGTGTCCCTAAGAATGCATCTTTCTGCAGGCAAGCAGGGGAGATGGGCTCTAGCGTCTGGTAGGGAAGTGGCCCCAGGCCCCCAGCCTTCCCCTTATCTTCCTCTGTGCTGGCTTCCGCTGTGGGGCCAGGGCAGCTGCAGGCAAGGCCTCTTCAGGCCAGGAACGCAAGAGGAAGCCCTAGCAGTCAGATAGGAATCTTGGCTGTGGCAGAGGCTCTTTTCCTTTGTATTTAGCCTGTGTTCCAGAGATAAGGGAGAGGGAAAGAGAGGAGAGTTGGCTAGAGAAACAGCCTTCCGAGGGATAAACCAGACTCTGCAAAGGGGGCTGGAGTCAGAAACCCACATTGCCACAGCTCTGCTTTTTACCAACTGCATGACCCAAGCAGGACATACCTCCCAGATGCCTTTGTTTCCTCAGTTGAGAGGACACGGGGCAGCTGATACACAGACCACGTGTATGTCCTTGGCGAAGTTATGGGAGGCTCTGGTGCACAGATTTGCGAGAATACAACCTCATGCGTAATGACAGAGCACACAGTGATGATGTGGTTGTCTTGGTAACGGATGCCGCTGTTTGGGAAATCACTATAACCAGTGGCCAGTGGTCAAGATCATGGTATTTAACGCTGAGTCCCTCGGTTGGTTCTCTTCTCTCCAAGGTTGTTGGTGAGATTTGACAAGAACCTGAGAGAAACAACCTAAATGGAGGAAGAACTCTGGTTCCAGAGGGCTCTGCCACAGTTCCCTTGCCCCACTGCGATGGGCTTGCAGGGACCATTGTGGTGGCACAGACATGTGCCGGCAGTGTGCTGGCTGGGAAGCAGAGAAGAGGACACGAATGGCTACATCTTTTACACCCCCAGATGGATCTCCTTCAGCTAGTTCCCACCTCCTAAAACTTCCACTGGCTTCCACTACCTCCCCAGATAGCACCGTCAGTTGGAGACCCAGCTCCCCACGTGTGATCCAGGAGAGGACGCTTCATGTGTAGAGTGTGACAAGAGGGTCCGTTTGTCCTGCAGATCCGTCAGGCTGCCCACATGGCCTCACTGAGCCATCACGTTTGTGCCACAGGCTTCTCTGACTTGAAGAAGGGACACAAGGCATGTGACCAACTGTGTGAGTCACAGTGACCTTGAGGTCCAGATTCAGGAAGGTGCTGTGAGTTTCTTGGGCTTGGAGCCCCAGCAAACAACCTCTATCTATAAGACATTTGTCATATTGGATAAGCAGGCTCCGTCCTCCACCCTGCTTCCTGGAAACAGGCCCTTATAAAACCCTATATGGAGAAGGGCTACGGAAGGCAGCCCCAGTGGCCATGGTCACATCATTTACTAACTAGCCTATTGTCTTTCCATGTCCCCTTATTCAGGAGTGGCCTTGGGACTTCTCAAACACCTGCTTCAGCACTATAAGAAAACAGTGTCTCTTTGTCTAGCTAGGTGATGTCAGAGGACCTTGGGCCCACTTCCTCGGAGCACACTGCTTCTCCCTCCTTTCTCTCTCTCTCTCTCTCTCTCTCTCTCTCTCTCTCTCTCGCTCTAGCTCTAGCTCTAGCTCTCGCAAGGGACCTTCGAAGTATAATTCTACTGTCCATGAGTAGATAGGGAAGCTTTTATTTTTGAGCCAGGCTGGTACTGCCTTCCAGCACTGCTCTGACATCAGAACTGAATAAAAACACAGAAAAAACAAAACAAAAAACAAAACAAACAAACAAAAATCGACTACAGACCAGCATCCCAGTAGAATACAAACATACAAATTCTCAACAGAATACTTGCAAACGGAATATAGGCGCACTTCGAAATGCTCATTCACAATGATTAAGTTGCATTTATTCCACAGGTACAGGGATAGTTCGACATATGAGAATCAACAGATGTAGTGTAGTTTATATAAGCAGACTTTAAGGGAAAAAAATCACATGATTCTCTCAGTAGATGTGGGAAAGGCCTTTGACAAAGTACGACTTTCCTTCATGATAAAAAGCCCCAGAGGTACTAAGGTTGGAGGCAACATACTGTAGCATAATAAAAGTCATATGAGACACGTGTGTAATACAACCCCACAGCCAACATTCCACTAAACAGAGAAAAACCCAAAGCAATTGTATTAAAATTGGGGAACAAGGTAGGGATAACCACGCTCTCCGTTCTAATTCAACTAAGTGCTCAGAGTCTTACAGCAGTAAGATAAGTGAGGGAAAGAGAAGAGGCACCAACAGAAAACCCAGTTTATAGATGTGATGCTTGGCGGGAGACCCTAAAGACTTGACCAGAAAACGGCTAGAACTGGTTGGCACTTTCCGTCACGGGGTGGGATCCAAACTGACACAGCAAAATCAGTGCTCTCGCTGTACACCGCTGACAGATATCGAGAAAGAACACAGGGAAATAGTTGTGACTATAATAGCTACAAAAAAAGAAAGAAAGAAAAGAAAGAAAAGAAAGAAAAGAAAGAAAGAAAGAAAGAAAGAAAGAAAGAAAGAAAGAAAGAAAGAAAGAAAGAAAGAAAGACAGAGCTGGAGTGAACCTGTCCGGGGACATAAAGGGCCACTAACGGGAAACCCGAGGAAAGACATTGAAGGAGCCACTATAGGATGGAAAGACTCCCCCGGCCCACGGATTGGTAGAACATTACTAGAGAAGTAACCGTCCCACCAAAGCAATGCACAGAGTCAGTGTGAAGCCTCACTGCCACCATGCTTCCAGAAAGAGCAAAAGCCATCTTAAATGTCGGATGGAAACACAAAGGACGGCCTGAACAGTCTCAAGCTTCCTGTGACCTCTTGTCTCCCCGGAGCTGAAGCCACACTGCCTGGGTTCTGGCCCGGGTGTTAAAGAATGTCAACAGCACTGACACTGCCCTCAAATGACCCTGCTTGTCACTTGAGCTCTGACCTAAGCAGCCTACTCAATAACCTTTGGCCCCGGGTAACTTCCTTAACATCTTGCAAGACAAAGAATTTTTTTCCCTTTATCTGGCAGATATTTTCCTTGCTGCTGAAAAGATTAAGAGTCTGGTGAATACCTGAGAGATTCTGCTCCCAAGTCTGGATGCTGTCTCTCCCGAGAAGGGGATCCATGATCCACATTAACACCCGTGAGCCTGGCCAGGGGCAGCCATACCCAGTACCTGTGAGGAACATGGAGGTAGCCCAAGATTGTGCCACACAATTTCATCATCCTCATAGGGATTTCACTGGACCCACATGTTTTATCTTATCACCCCGGCCTAATCAGCACAGAGCCTCTCTTGTATTTTATCGCTTCTGTGTTTCCTCATCCCTGACCCAAGCTCCAACACAGTCAGCTGATGGTGTCATTAGAACCCCACATGTCATCAAATACCTGGCCTGGCTGGTTTGGGTTGGGCCACCAGAAGCTGTGTCAGTGATTAGCTGTGGAGATTCAGCAGTGAACTGGCTTCCAGGCCACCAGATGGGATCAGGATTTCCCTGGGCACGCCTTCTTCCCAGGCTTGCCAGGCTGTGTGACACCAGCCCTCTCTGTACCCATGTGGGCCTTCCCCTCCCTCCAGTTCCCAGGCAACATGTGGAAAGGTTAGGTGCTGGGCCTTCTGGATCTTCTGCCAGCCTACACCTTAGTTAGCCTTGCTTATCTGCATTGAGCCTGTCAGTGTGTGAAAGCTCTTGACCAAGAGGCAGCAACCTCAGGACTCTGCCTGGAAGCAGCGAGAAGGGAGTCTTGGGATTTCACCGTCAAATGGGATAATGATAGGCTAGAGTCTCTTACTTGTTCCTTTATTTTTATGGTATTTTTTGAGACAAGGCCTTGCTTTGTATCCCTGGCTAGCCCGGCACTCACCGTACAGCCTAGGTTGGCCTTAAGTCACAGCCGTGCTCGTGGCAAACTCTTCCAGGAGACTGTTTTCTGGTGATGATGTCCACCTGACTGGCTCTGATCCTGGCTGACGGCTCCTTCCTTCCATTTCTGAACTTTCTGTTGCTTCTGCAGTGTGTGAAGGTTCCGTACCACTCAGGGCCTCACCTGGAGAATACCTAACGCGTCCCTTCCTCATCTCCGCCCTGATGTGAAGGTTCCAGGTCTCAGGGATTAGGATGTGGCTGCATCGGGGGTTCATTTCTTCCCAGCTACCACAAAAGGACTAGCGATGTGACATAAAGTTGGGTGCCTAGTCGGTGGTTAAGAGTGCATGCCTGGGAAAGTAGTTCTAGATGGCGGTGGGGTGGGGGAGGGGCAGTATGGGAGCTAAATGTGGAAAGGAAAGTGTTGGAAAGGAGAGGGGGAGCCTGCTTATTGGTTCTGGCCGCCCGGCTAGCTTACACCCGAAATAACCACACAGAAACTGTATTAATTAAATCACTGCTTGGCCCATTAGCTCTAGCCTCTTTTTGGCTAACTCTCACATCTTGATTTAACCCATTTTTATTAATCTGTATATCGCCACGTGGCAGTGGCTTATCAGGAAGGATTCAGCATGTCTGACTCTGGCGTCTCCATGGCAGCTTTCTCTCTCTCTCTGACTCTGCTTTCTTCTGTTTTGTTTTCCCTGCCTACCTAAGTTCTGTCCTATCAAAGGCCAAGGCAGTTTCTTTATTCATTAGCCAATGAAAGCAACACAGAAAGAAGGACCTCCTACACCAGGAAAGCTGATGATAAAGGGCGGGATAAACCTACTTTTAACATCAGCAATCTATTACCTGTCTATCATCTATGAATCTATCATCTGTCAATCACCTATGTATCTATCATCAATCTGATGTTCACCAATCTATATATCTATCATCTACCTTTTAATTTTGTCATTTTGAGACAGGGTCTCACCATGTAGTCCAGGCTAGTCCTCCTGTGTCATCCTTCAGAGTGTGGGGGTCACAGTCCTGTGCCACTCTGGCTTGAGCCTGACTGTCTTTCAGAGATTCCTCAAAATGCTGAGGATGGCAGTTCATACCTGAAATCCTAGCACCTAGGAGGCTGAGCCAGGGGAATTACCATGAGTGTGAAGTCAGCTTTTGCTCCACAGCAAGACAAAGGCAAGCCGACAACCATGGGTGTGTTCAGCATCTTGTCTGTGTCCCCTGTGGATGGACAGTCGCGTTGTTTTACACCATGAGCTACTGTGAGCCGTGAGCACTCACTAAATGACTGCCGGAGCCTCTGCTTTTTAGTTCCTTTGTGGGTGGAGCTACTGTTACGTGCTCATTCCATGACTAACTCCACGAGGAACCTCTAGACTGTCTCCCATGTGTGACAAATCGCTTTGTTTTCCCAAGCATTGCAGAAGTTCCGTCATCTTCAGAGCTCTATCCAACAGCACTAGTGATTTTCTATTTTGTTTGATTATAGCTCTCTAACGAGGGACTAACACTTGGATTGCTGTTTCATTTGAATTTCCCTGCTGGGTCTTTTCATAGTCTTATTGGCTTTCTCTAGGTTCTCCTTGGACGTAAGTCTACCACCTCCTCTCCTGGAGCTGGCTTCCAGTTTCAGCATCAGTTAGAAGAATGATGGGTTGAACCGTATCTTCTCAATTTCCTTTAAGAATGCTTCTTATTTTAAATATTTATTTTATGTATGTCAGTGTTTTTTTCTGCATGTATGTCTGTGTACCATGTGCAGGCATATCCACAGAGGCCAGAAGAGGGTGTTGGATCTCCTGGAACTGGGATTACAGGTGGCTGTGAGCCACCATGTGGATGCTAGGAGCTGAACTGGGATCCTGGAAGAGCAGCCAGTGCTCTTCACACTGAATCATCTCTCTGCCGCTAAGAATGCTTTTGTTTGATGAAGCCAAGTAAGTCTTCCTATAGCGGGCTGGCCAAAGCAATGAGTAAACAAACAGGCATGTCTGCCATGTGGGTAGGCAGCAGTCTGTCTCAGCGGACTCCATCTGCATGGGGAGGGGACTTTAGCTGGTTGTTGCCTCCCAGGTACACCCATGGGGACTGGGATCTGCTTAAGTCAGTGCTCCCTTGCAAATGAAATGAAAGCAAGATTTTTATCAGGCCCGGAAGGCAAATGGCAGAGATGATGCTGAAGTCCTTTGGTTACCAGGCTGGAGCAATCAAGACAGAGACCCAGCTCCTGGCTTTGAGGGCTTGAGATCAGAAGGAATCAGAGATATAAGAAGAAGGAAAAGAGTCTCCCGAACCAAGAGCACTTCAAGGAGAAAGGTGTGGTCTATGCCCAGGGCTGCAGAGAGTATGAATTTGATGAAGGCATGGGCCTGGTCTGCCTGTGCATGTGGGACTGTGGAAGGCAGGATGCTTGTCAAAGCACAGGCAACTCTTTGAGGAGAGCTGGGACAATCAGAAAAATGATAGTAGCCATATCTTATCCTAGTCAGTGAGTCCTGAGACCTTGAAATCCTGGAGACATCCCATTTCTACATATAGTACACATACACACACACACATGCACACACACACACACACGTGTGTGTGTGTGTGTTTGTGAGAGACAGAGTCAATATGAATGCAGAGAACACATACATGCTACCTTCTCCCATCTTAACTCATAGAGTCGGTAAAATCAGTGAAAAGATTAAATGAGAAGCTCCACGGTTGGCCTACCCAGCCCTACAGAGCTTCGCTGAAATTTGCTGACTTCTGTGCAGTTTGAGGCTATGGCAGCTCAGGAACAAGTGGAGCCAGGAACATAGAGAGTGGCAGAGAGAAGGATGTGTGCAAAGGCCTCAGACGCCATGGGTACACAGGGATATGTTGTTCACAGGAAGAGGAAATAAAGGAAGAAAATGTAGACTACATTGTGTCTCAGAGCTCGGGATTTCAAGGAAAAATTATCCAATGACTAAGGCTTTTTTTGAGTTTATTTTGTTTTTGTTTTTGTTTTTCGAGACAGGGTTTCTCTGTGGCTTTGTAGCCTGTCCTGGAACTAGCTCTTATAGACTAGTCTGGCCTTGAACTTACAGAGATCCACCTGCCTCTGCCTCCTGAGTGCTGGGATTAAAGGCGTGCGCCACCACCGCCCAGTTTGAGTTCATTTTCATATGCATTTGAACACATAACATCAGTCCTAGGCCCTGACTCATTGATACATTCATCATCATCCATCATCCATCCATCATCCACTATCATCCATCATCCACCCATCATCCATCAATTTATCCATCATCCATCATTCACCATCATCCATCATCCACCCATCATCCATCAGTTTATCCATCATCCATCCATCCATCCATCATCCATCATCCATCCATCCACCATCATCCATCATCATCTACCCATCATCCATCCATCATCCACCATCATCCATTATCCATCATCCATCCATCATCCACCCATCATCCATCATCCATCCATCCATCCATCCAACTATCATCCATCACCCATCTCTCCATCCATCCATTTATTCATCCATCCATTTATCCCTTTAAAAATATTGATGAAAGACTAGGTAGATAATAAAATATTTACCACACATGCATTTAGATCTGAATTGGATTTCCAGAACCCAGCTGATAAAAACAGGGTGTGGTAGTGCATGCTTGTAATTCTAGAGACATAGGGATAGAAACAGGCAGATACCTGGAGCTTGCTGGCCATCCAGCCTAGCCTAGTCGTCTCCAAAAAGCCATAATGCCTCCCTCTGAATCTAAAGATCAAAACCAAAGCCCACACTAAAACAACAAAGTAGATTGCATCTTGATGAATGACAGCTGAGCCTAATCTCTGGCCTTCACACACACACACACACACACACACACACGCACGCACGCACGCACGCACGCATGCACGCATATACAAAATAAAAGTGTTTTGATGTCTGTGATTGACATCATGGTCTATCAACAGATATTGGCATCTTCTCATCGGATACCCAGCCCTGTGGGATATGGTTGTACTGTTTAATTGTTTTAACACCCAGGATAATAGAAAATCCTTTTGATATCATTTAACTTAAAAAATCCCCAAAGTGTTTATTTATATGAAAACACACTGCAGATACAGTTGGGTCCCTGGCCCTGAGGGGTTGACCCTGCCTAAGGTCATTACAGATGCAGGGGCAAGTGGGTTCAGAAGCATCTTGGAGCCCATCATTTCCTTTCCTTGTTATCTGAGTGCCCCAGACCCAATTTTGGCTTCTTCCTCCTTTTGTTTGGCAGGCTCCACAGCTGTATCAGTCTCTGGAATGAATTTCCTCTTGTCTCAGGGCTGCTTGTTGCAACCAAGGACGCCCCAGAAACATGATATGTTCCATCTGCAAAGTCATTCAGATTTTTTTTAGAACTTTAATCTTTATTGACACATAACACTTGTGTGTGTTCACGGACACAACATGCTGTTCAAATGCATGTGTGCAGGTCCAATGAGATGGCCCCACAAGCCTGATGACCCGAGTTTGATCCCTGGGACCCGAGTGGTGGAAGGAAGGATCTGATCACTGTGAATTGTCCTCTGACCTCCACTTGTGCACCAGTGTGTGTGTCCCCTCTCCCCCTAATCCTGTCACAAATACACACATGCAAAAATGTAGCGATTGCACGGAGCTGGGAGGGCCTGCATATCTATCGTCTCTGATATCTGTCGCTTCTTTGTATTGGGAATATTCAGAGTTTTCTCTATTGAGGATTGAAATATGTATTTAATTGCCGGTAGTCGTAGCTATCCTCCTGTGCCACAGAACATTTGAAGGGATGCCTCATGCAGCTGCACTCTTCCCTTCCCTACCCTCATACCCTAAGTTAGAATCGAAGATGCTTGTTCTCCGTGTCTGGCTTGCCTAGTTTAGCATAGTGTCCTCCAGGCTCATCTGAGCTGCAGCAAACCGCAGGGTTCCTCCCTTTTTCAAGGCTGGATAGCGCTCACTGTATGCATCGCATTTTCTTCAGCCACTCATTTGCTTGCAGTGGCTTGAGGAGCCCATGTCTGACTGTTCTGAGCAGTGCCAGATACGTGGGCAGACCTCAGGGCATTTCCATTGTGTGAGGAGAATGTCCACACAGTGTCCTGCTGGATGTTCCATGCCCAGAGTTTAAGGGCCCTGTAGGACCTTGGCGTCTCTTCTGTGAACTGCAGGCTGGGTCAGAGGAAGGGTAACAGTGAGGAAGAGTGTTTGCTCAAATGGTTATAGCAAAGCATACAGCCTGGGGCCCTCGGCAGAGGTAGGTTTTCTCACTTCTGCAGTCCTGAATCCAAGGCCAAGCCCTGGGCTTGTTTGATTTCTCCTTGGTCTCTTATCTGACTCAAGGGTGGTTATCTCAATGTATTTTCTTCCTTCCTTCCTTACTTCTTTTTTTTCTCCTCTTTCTTTCTATTTATTTATTTTATTTTATATAGCCAAGTACCCCTGGCTTTCCTGGAACTTGCTGTACAGACCAGGCTGACCTTGAACTCACAAATGATCCTCCTGCCTCTGTCCTGTCTCCTCAATGATTGGTTTAAAGGTGTGTGCCACCTGCTGAGCTCAATGTCTTTTCATACGACTTTTCTCCTGGGGTCTTTGTATGTATGTACTCCTTCCTATGAAGATACCCATCATAGTGAATTAACATCTACCTCATTTTAAAGGTTTATTCTTACACCTGGGGCACATAGGTGAGCTGGCCCTGTGGTCCTAAGAATGGGAGAGCTGTCCCTGATCCCTACCAGCTATTAACACTCTAGAGAGCAGGCCCTGCACTTTACCTGGGTCACACAATACAGCCACTCTTGTTTGTGGAGCTGTGGATGAGCCAGCCCCAAAGTTGTAAGCGTGAGAGAGCTGTCCCCATCACTCATCTGTCCTGTGGTGGCATGGAAGGGGAGAGTTGTCCCTTCACCCATCAATGCCTGAAGCAGGCGTGAGAACTGGCCCTGAGATCACAAGAGTAGGAGAGATGTTTCTTCCCCTACCAGATGCAACACTTGGGAGAGCAGGCCCTGCACCTCACCTGGGCGAGCAGGCCCTGCACCTCACCTGGGCGAGCAGGCCCTGAACCTCACCTGGGCGAGCAGGCCCTGCACCTCACCTGGGCAAGCAGGCCCTGCACCTCACCTGG
>JAQHUG010000022.1:13221357-13239978 GCA_028555095.1 Dicrostonyx torquatus | reverse complement strand
CATCCCCTCAGACTTCAGGAGGTCTCCCCGCATCCCCTCAGACTTCAGGAGGTCTCCCCACATCCCCTCAGACTTCAGGAGGTCTCCCCCCATCCCCTCAGACTTCAGGAGGTCTCCCCACATCCCCTCAGACTTCAGGAGGTCTCCCCCATCCCCTCTTACTTCAGGAGGTCTCCCCCATCCCCTCAGACTTCAGGAGGTCTCCCCGCATCCCCTCAGACTTCAGGAGGTCTCCCCCCATCCCTGCAGACTGTCTACACCGCCTCTCTTATACGTGCCTACTTCAGGAAGTCTTCCCAGAGCTCCGCAGGCCATGGCTTCTTCTGCCTCTCCTCCTCAGCAGCTCAATGATCCATCGAAGCCTGTCAAAATTCCACTCGAGTGCCATTTACTTTGACCTGTTTGACTTCACCGGACACAATCTCAGCCTCTCTTTATGACTACTCAGTTTTGCGTAAACTCAGTGACACGCTCCTCCTCCCTCAGCTTCAGGGTACAAAGAACAGCAACTCCATACTCTTTGGTCCAGTTACATGGGATAGGATTCTGCTCAAGCTTTTAATTAACCTTTATGACACGCATGCAAGTTAGAGAGACAATTAACGGAGGGAAGAAAAAAAATGACAGAGCCGTGAAACGCAGTTGGGCAAGTTGTCCCTGCTGGGCTTGCCTCGTTCTCCTTGTAATTACATCACACGTGAGCACCAACTAATTGCCAGGCCGCCCACCAGGGAACTCCAGCAAGGTCTGCAACACTCAGGCCTTTCCCGCCGCAGGACAGAGGCTGGGTGAGGCGAGCTCTTCACACAAATATCTGTTCTGTTGTTTCCAGTCAGTCACGAGAGCCCACTGGTTTGTGCAAGCAAGGGATGGATGCCTGGGTGAGATACTTGGCCTTGCCAACGGTCTGAGCAGGAGTTGGGCTTCTTGAATGTCTGATCCTGCCTTTCCGGATTACGTTGATCATATCACTCATCGGAGTTTCTGATCCTGTATTTCAGGACGAGAATTTGAATACAGAGTTCCCTTCTGCTGGACTTGGACCCAAATGTGTCTGAGAAGCAATAGACTTTTGGCACTGACACAGATCTGTTTTTACACTGCCAGCCATGGCTTTTTTTTTGTCTTTATTCAAATACACAAGGAACAAAATGGGAATCAGAGATCTGACAGAGTGGCCCGCACAAGGCACACTATCCACAGATAGTTCAACTAGTCCAGGGACCTGGGCTTTGCCCCAGCAGCTCCTGGTCACAGAACTTCGCTCCGTGGCCTAGAGGGAGTCGGGACCCTATATGGGAGTGATGGGGACAATTTACAGTGGCCGTGGATTTCTCTCGAGCGCTTGATGATTTGCAGATGTTGGCAGTTAGCAGTGAAGCCAGAGCTGAGCTCCAAACGCCAAACCCCAGAAACGTACCCTTTCTCCCCTCTGATTCCTGGAAGTTGCTCAGTTGCCGTGATCACAGCGACAGATAGGCCCGTTCTCTCCGGCAGCCCGCAGGTGCCCACGCGGTCAGACGACGGCTGTTCATCAACTGCACTGCTCCACAGAGAAGATGATTCTGTTTGCTCCCCTTGAGGCCGGTGGAGCTCATTGTCAGGCTCTGCAACAGCGGATTTTTAAAAAGTCCAATTCTGTAGCACACCCCCCCAAACCACCACAGAACACTGGCATAGGTTTCTCATTTTTTTAAAAAAGAGTATATACATGTGTATATATTTATCTCTCTCTCTATATATATATACATATATATGTATATGTATATATATACACACATATACATATATATGTATATATATGAATGTTTTGCCTACATGTATAAGTACACCTCATATTTGCCTGGTGCCTGTGGAAGTCAAGAAAGAGCATTGGATCCTTGGGAATGGACTTACTGGTTGTTACGAGCCACCATGTAGGAGTTGGGAGCCGAATCCTGGTTCTCTACAAGAGCACCCAATGCTTTTTGCTGCTGAGCCATCTCTCCTGTCCCGACTTCTAAGGTCTGAGTCAGGACTTCCTGGTCAGTCTTGTGCCATGAACCCTTTAGGCGGCTTGCTAAAGCCGCCAGATACCTCCCTAGGATACAGACTCAAAGTAAATGAAATCAGACGGCTGAGGATGCCATTTTGTTGAACTGCGGCTAACGAGATACGTCAGTGGCAGATCTTCACTCTGCTAATCCATGGTATCTTCATTAGTGTTCTGAAAATAAGATGGAGTTTCCTCCCAGGGGCTGCCGTATGTCACCTCCAACAGTGGCTATGCCACGTACAAATGACTGACTCTCTGTTCTGTTGCTTGTGGGAAGAAAATCCTAAGCATAGTGAAAACAGAAGAATTTCTCTTCTGGTATCTGATGTGGGAGTCCCCTCTGTGTGCTGTGATTACCATTAATGAATAAAGAAACTGCTTTGGACCTAAGTTTGCAAGGCAGAACTTAGATAAGCCAGGAAAGCTAGGCTGAATGCTGGGAGAAAGAGGGCGGAGTCTAGAGACGCTATAGAGTCGCAGCTCGAGTCAGACATGCTGAAACTTTGCCGGTAAGCCACTGCCACGTGGCGATACATGGAGATAGGTTAAGTTAATATGTAAGAGTTAGCCAATAAGAAGTTAGAGCTAATGGGCCAAGCAGTGTTTTAATTAATACAGTTTCTGAGTGATTATTTCAGGTCTAAGCTAGCTGGACAGCCGAAAACCAACAAGCAGTCTCCTCTCTTTCTCCAACAGGTGCCAGGGATGTGGTGGTCTGAGCGGGAATGACTCTCAGAAGGCTCGCATATTTGAAAGCTTGTTCTGCAGTTGGTGGAACTATTTGGAAGGATTAGGAGGTGTGGCCTTGTTGGAGAAGATGTGTCGCTGGAGGCAGGCTTTAGGTTTAAAATGTTTATACCTTTCCAAGTTCTCTCTCTGTGTGTCTCACGGTGGCTGTCTCAAATCTAAGCGCTCAGCTTCTGCTCCAGCACGGCATCTGCCTGCCTGTCATGCTCCCTGCCACGATGATCGTGTCCTCACCCTCTGAAATGGTAAGCAAACCCCCAATAAATTCTTCCTTTCATAAGTTGCCTTTGTCATGGGTTGTCATGTCATGTCATAGCTATAGAAAAGTAACTGGGACAAGGGGGTTCCTGGCTCCCAACTCAGAGGAGGGCCTTGTGCTGGCCCTTCCCTGGAGTAGGAGGGTCTTCTGTATTTCTGTGCTTTGATTGGTTAAATAAAGACTCCCCCTGGCTTGTAAGATAGGTCAGCCCGTAGGTGGGTGGAGTAGACAGAAAGGAAGTTCTGGGAAGAGAGAAGGAAGTGAGCCAGATGCCACAAGCCACTGTCGCAGATGGATGCAGGTTAGACCTTTCCAGTAAGTCACCACGTGGTGACTTACAGACTTTTATAATGGGTTAGTTTATGAGGTGAGGGCTAGCCAAGAAGAGGGTGGTGATGATGGGCCAGGCAGAGTTTAAATGAATACAGTCTCATGTGATTATTTTGGGCATACGCAAGCAACCAGTGGCTGAGCGGGCCAGCGGCTGGGGGCTGGGAGCTAGGCACTGGGAATATAACCCACACCTCTCCCCCAATTACAACACTTCCCCCATGTGGCAGTTCTGTACCGAAAGTTCACAGACACAGTCTGCTTGATTCTGAGGTGACAATGACCCTCCAGCATCAGACACCTCTGAGTCCTGTCCTCCCTTCCCTAGAGTCTCCGGGGTAGAACTGGCTCTCACGGTGATGCTTAGAACCTTCAACCTGTCAGTCAAGTCAACCGGCACCGAGAGCTTTGGCTCTTTTCATACAAGCCTGTAGCCGGGTAATAGGTTCATGCTGTCCTTCACACCTTCCCATAAAGCAAGACCCCAATGAGACCTAGAGGTTTCCAGCTGATGATACCTGTGTTTGTTTTCACGAGGAGGCTGAAAATGATGGATAGCTAATCTCTCTCCACTCTCGGGGACAGGGCGTGCGATGTCACCGAGGAGTCATCAAGGCTGGAAATCTTTTGAGGTTGCTAGAGGAATTCTTCCCAGCTGGGGGCACAGTGCTAGCTACACTGCCCCCGACTTAGGTCTCCCCGTATGACCGCACCCCTTCCCATACTAAGAGGAAGTTACAGTCACGGTGCAGAGAGCCCACCCAAACCCAGGGCAGTTGCTTCTAAAGATCCTTAAAGTAATCATAGCCACAAAATCTAAATTTATTTCCGAACAAGGTCACATTCACAAGCGCTGAGGGTGAATCTGAACAAGACCTTCACAGAGAGCCTAAACCCTCATTCGTCTTATGGGCATCTCAAAACCTCCGTGTGCCAAGGCTGCAGCAGCGTCAGGTTGGTGATAAGCAAACGAGACCCCAAGGGTAAGACAGACTCGTGTTAGTCCCCAGGGGTGAAGGCTGGAAACTCCCACAGCCTTCCCAGCTTGCTGTTGGGCCTTGCTATGGTGCATTCACCAAGGTTCATGTCTTCGGCACTTGCTCTTAACTATGGTGGTGGGAGGTACAGTGGGGAATTGAGACGGGGCCATACTGGAAGGCTGCCAATCACAGGGGCATCACCCTCGGCAGGATTGAGGCTCTTGGTGATACCTGTTAGGCCCTCCAGCGGTGAATGTCACAGCTAGACCAGGTTCTCTCTACTCCTCTGCTTCCTGTCTCCCTCTCATCTATGGTCCCATTCTTGTGTGACACACAGGGCCTTCATAAGACACCATGCCAGTACCCCAAACTGTGAGTGAACTAAACCCCTTTTCTTTATCCAGACTTATGCATTTCATTGTAGCTACAGAAAATACATAGATAGCATCTAAGACAATGGTGGTTTCCTATGTGTTTCTACTCAGGTTTTAAATAATTGAATAAAATGAGAAGTCCAGTCTTCTATTGTAGGTGTACGGAGTCATTGGCAGCGGTATGACACAGATCTGGGAAATTATTGACATCACCACATCTGGAGCTTTTGCTCCAGATGAATGTGCTCATGGATTTTTGTAGCAATACAATGAACAGGAATTCTCATTTATGTGGATACTACTTCTGTGTGTATGTGTGTGGTGTGTGTGTGTGTGTGTGTGTGTGTGTGTGTGTGTGCACGCGCATGTGTGCGTTTGGGGTCCAGAAAGTGATGTTGGGGTTTTTTGTGTGGTGTGTGTGTGTGTGCATGCACATGTGTGTTTATGGGGGCCAGAGAGTGATGTTGGGGTCTTTGTGGTGTGTGTGTGTGTGTGTGTGTGTGCACGCGCATGTGTGTTTGTGGGGGCCCGAGAGTGATGTCGGGGGTCTTTGTGTCTTGTGTGTGTGTGTGTTGTCACGCGCATGTGTGTTTGTGGGAGCTAGAGAGTGATGTTGGGTTCTTCTTCAATTTCTCCCCTCCTTTTTCTTTCTTTTTAACTGAGGTAAAGTTACACACCAAACCCAGAAATCACCAATTCTAGGTAGTCTAGTTAACCATATTGCCTAGTAGGACCTTATCTTGGCCCTCAGAATGTTGGAATTATGGGTAGTCTCCCACACTTCCCATCTTTCATGTGGAGCTGAGGATCTGAGGTTTTTGACAAGTAATTTCATGGAAAAAGAAGCAAATAAGATTCCCCAAACATAACCATGTTCTAAGCAACGCCAAAGAACAGCCAAGCGCAGCTGCATCTCAACATCTTAGGGGGTTGTCTTTGAAACATGACCTTCAGGCTCAAAAACAGCGAGAGAGAGCTACATTCAACCTAGCATACGTACCAAGGCAAACCTGGCGGGGTTTCTCCTCAGACATCCAGATACTGCGATGGCTCAGATACTGAAAGGCGTTTGTACCCCTCATTTTGGAGCACCCCGCTCCAACTCCGCTGTTTTTTGTCAAGTTCATCAATTCTTTTTTCTTTCCTCTTTTCCCTCTTCCTTAAAAAGTGTACTTTATTTTTAACTATTTCTATGTCTCTGTGTGGGCAGCTGCACAGGAGTGTAGGAGCGCAGTTGCCCACAGAGGCCAACAGAGGGCGCTGGATCCGCAAGAGCAAGAGTTACTCCAGTGATGGTGAGCTACCTGATGTGGACGCTGGGATCTGAATGAGGGTCCTCTGGAAGAGCAGGATGCAGTCTTAACCATAATGGCACTCATGAAAAGGAGCTCCAGGTGGAGGCTGGTAACTCATATCTCAGCAAATCCAGGCAGGGCACGTGAAGGAGTAGCGTAACCGTGGACATTTCGGGTAGTGTTTGATCCCAGATCGGGCACTTAGGAAGCACGCGGCCTGGAGAGGGCTGTGGCGGCACGGTGGAGCGAGACTTTGCTGCAGGCATCATTTCTTGATAGGAAAATGGTGTTTGTTCTACCTGGAGCTGCTTAGCCTTCTCTGCAGGGGTTGGACTGGGCAGGCACTCGTGATGGCTTTCATGACCACTCATCTTTGTAGGCAAGGTTATTAGAACAAGCCATACATCCTAGAAGCTTGATTGCCATCTTATTTCTGTGTTGGTCCAGATAAGAGTCTCAAATACTCTGAGCTCTTGCTGACAGCTGGGGAAAACAAGGAAGTGTACATCCTTGCCCATGGGCAGGCACGTAGGTCACATGACGGAAGGCAGCTGATGTCTACCCCCAGCTGCTGCCCTGGAGTGATGCACAGAGTCACAAGGGAGCCCTGGGTGTCATCTGCTGCTCTCTGTGCCTTGGGGGATCATTTCTGAATCTCTGGACGATTTTCCCATGGAGAACTTGCTGTGTTTGATCTTGATTGTGGTGCAGGCGACCTCTCACCTCATGGCAAGTGGTCCCAGCTGTCCTGGGAAGGCCTTCCAGTGTGTTTTCTGTGACTTTATCACATCACTGGAGATGGAGGGGTGGCTTATAGCTTAACTGACAGTTCTGGAGGATGGAAGTCCAGGTGTGGCAACATCTGGCTAGGACCTCATGCTAGGATGTAACGGGGTGGAAGGAGAAGAGGGTGTTCACAACAGAGGGAGACGACACTGGGGCTGGCCTTCCTCTGCACTGACCAGTCCGTTCTAGAACGAACCTATTCCAGAAAGACGGCAGTCAGTCCCTGGGAATGAATGAATCTCCTCTGATCAGCCCCAGCTCTCAATACCATGATATCGGCAGTCAAGTTTCAACTTGAGCTGGACATAGGGGTGCACACAGTCCCAGGGAGGCGGAGGCAGGTGAATCGGGAGTTGGATGCTAGCCTAGGTTGCATAGAGATACCTTGTCTCAAACAACGATGCTAAAAACCAATAAAGATGAACAGTTTCCATATGAGTTTTGGAGGAGTAGAGAAACGAGCCACATTCAAGCTATGATGTAAGCTCCCAGGGACGTCAGGGTTCGGGGACCTCCTGGAAGGCCTGTTAACTCAGTTCACTAGAAGGCAGCTCTGGTGCGTGCCTGAGGAGTTGAGGGGTTGCGTCATCTTTCTGATAGTGTGAGGAGATGTTGGGGCCAGTGAGCACATCACTGGGTCACTCACCCTGACAGGGCAGAGCCCATCAGAAGCTGGGTTTTCCTGTTCTCTGCTAGTACTAAACACATCCCCTGCCATGTCCAGTGGCCTTGGAGGCTCCTGGAAGGAGGAGACAATGGGGAAGATTTGTTGGGATGTCAGCAAACACCCCGCAGGTGGAGCAGGGTCTTGAGTTCTTGGGGTCACCTAGCCATAAACATGAACAGAGCCCAGGGTGGGGCAGAGTGGAAAGTTGTTCTCCTCAGCTTCCTGGGGGACCAAACACACTCTGAGCCCTCAGGTGTCTTCCCTTCCACAGTAGGAGCTTCCTATGTTCGAGGCACCCAAGATATATGGACATGGATAGAGGTACCGTCTGTGCCCTTGGGCAGGCTTGCTTGTCCTTTTACATAGAGAGTCTTTGTCAAGACAGGAGTGTATGCTATAGTCTGGTCCTGGGTGTGTGTGTTCCTCTGTGGGTCATTTCTCTGCTACAGGAGTGTATGCTATAGTCTGGTCCTGGGNTGTGTGTTCCTCTGTGGGTCATTTCTCTGCTACAGGAGTGTATGCTATAGTCTGGTCCTGGGTGTGTGTGTTCCTCTGTGGGTCATTTCTCTGCTGTGCTGAGGCTCACACATCTAGGAAAGCGACCGCCTCTGAGCTCCAGCTCCAGCCCCAGCTCCAGCTCCAGCCAGCTTGACTATGGCCGACTGGAACTGGAGGATCAAGCTTGGTATCAGATGCCCAGTTCTTCTTTCACCGTCCTCCCATTTTTCTTGCACAGCTTCCGGAATTCAGGGGTCTGCAAAGTCGAACTGATCTGCTGGGCTGTGAAGGCAAGGCTAACAGGCTTGCTTGAAACCTAGGAAGACTTTCCCCAGAAGATAAAGTATGTCTCCTTTTCAGGGTTCATTGCTGAGGTTAAGGATATCAGGCCATTTAGAGGCAGGACAGGGCAGTGTGTGGGACACACAGGACAGGACCGGCTGCTTGTGTGTCCCACAGAGGTTGACCAGGGGTTGATCTGAGGCAACTATTCCCAGGGACGGGTGGAGGGAATGGGTGAGGGTGTGGCCTTGGCAGAGGGCAACTTTGCAGGAATGTTGCTCGCTGTGATGGAGATCTGGGCTCGCTCCTCTGCGGACTGTGCACAGAGCAGTATGGTTCTGTCGCATGTGGGAGTGCGCCCCTTTCTTGTCTACTCTGCTGTTGGTAGCTGAGATGTTCTGTCACTAAGGAGGCCAAAGCAGTGGTGATGTCCTGGGGAGGTGGTTATGTCTCCCTAGCCACCATGACCTCCAGAGCAACAGTTCTCAACCCGTGGGTCGCAGCCCATGCAGGGGCCACATATCAGATATTCACAGTACGATTCATAATGGCAGCACAGTTACAGAGATGAAGTAGCAACGGATATAACTTTAAGGTTGGGGCCACCGCAGCATGAGGAGCTGCATTGAAGGGTCCCAGCTTTGGAAGATCGAGAACAGCTGTCCTAATCATTTCAAACTGTTTGAAATTTGAATACGTGAACCTATGGAGGCCATTTTTATTCAAACCACCCTGTAGCTATTAAAGCGACCCTTCCCTCCAGTGCAAATGCGGCTCTTCGGCAGGTACCAAAGGGAAGTAACGAGGTTGCTGCCTTCACTTCACTACGATGGCTGCTTCCTGGCACCTTCTAGTGTCTAGCGCTCTCCACACCTTATGGCGAGGGATGGCCCTGGATCATTCCCGAGCTGGGCCTGGTTACAGTTCCTGGGATGTAAAGTCACAGCGTGGCTTTGATTTAATGTTCGTCTCTCTGCTGCGTGGACTTTCCTGTAGGGAGTAGGAAGGGGCCCCCTAGCTCCATGGCAGTCTCCACCTGCTGGGGCTGGGGTGGGTGGGGATCACATGCTCTTTCATCCTGCTGGCTTGAACCGGTCACCTCAGTCACCTCGGACAGCCCAGCCAGGTGGGCTGAGCCTTCTACTGCACTTGTTGGAAGGACGGCCCTTTCGCTTGAGATCCTTTTTGGTGACCTCTGTGTACAAGAGCCCCATCTGTCCACTAAGGTCTGGCTAAGACGCCGCCACCTCCATGCTTTTCTGATGAGACTTTTTAGTTTGTTTGTTTTGAAGCAGTCTCGCATATCCTGGGTTGACTGCAGACTCCCTAAAGAACTGAAGATGACTTTGAATTTCTGCTTCTCCTTCCTCCACCTCCTGAGTGCTAGGATCACAGGTACACGCTACCACGTCGGGCTTATGTGGTGCCAGAAGCCATGGCTCTGTGCAGTTAGGCGAGCATGCTACCCACCGGACTTCCCTGAACTCCGTTATGGCATTGCACGCCTACCTTATTTTCAAGTTGGGGTTGCTATGGTAATTCGACTGCTTTGCTCACTGGGACTCCCTTGTCTCCCCAAGGGTATCATGAGGGGTCCCCCATGTTTTTGGCAGGCCAGCGAGACGAGGCTGTGGAGCTGGGTATAAACTATGGCAGACCATGGCTTACTGGGCCAGCTCCAGCTGACCTATGATAGAGAGACACCCTAAGAGAATCCCAGTGCTTCACTGTGTAAATTGTCCTATCACCAAGCGAAAGTATGACAACAACATTTATCAAAGCTGGCCTGTCTTAGATGCCCCGCATGCTCGTGAGAGAATCAGGTCCTTACCACGGCTCACACTCAAGGACTCTCCATCATTTTTGCAGCTGGAAAAAAAAAATCAAGATTTGTCTCTGCAGAGACAAGGCCGCGGTCTGGTCCAGGGCCTGCCTTCTGCCTCAATGTACCAGATACCCAATACTTAAAAAAACAGTTTGCCTCATCAAATGGCTTTCCCGTCACCAGTCTGCATGGAATAAAAAGAGCCCAGAAGCGGCTTTCTGTACCTCACAGAAACACATTCTATTGCTCAAGCCTGGGGTTCCCCCTTTGGCTTCCCACTGGACTGGCAGAGCTGGTTCAAACCCAGTTCTAACGCCACATGCTGGGGCCAGGTGACTTCATGCACTTCTGGGCCTTGGCATCCAGGTTGTGATTTCACCAGACGTCTAGGTTGATGCCTTGTCTGTTTTAGGAGACAACTGGTGATGAACTCCAGGGGACGAAAGCTCAGGACCTTTCCCATGACCCCACGAGCCTGGTGTGACTAGCCTACTTTCCCCTGAACCACTCCCACAAGCCCACGGGTCTTACAGGATGTTGATGTATTGAACATTTTCCTGGCTCCTTTTTCCTTTGGATGGAAGAAGTGTGTTGGGAAAGAGCCTGGTAGCGGAGGAACAGGGAGCCCTGCATCTACTGCAAGCAAAGGTCAGGTGACAGAATCTGGTTTGATTGGGACGGTGTTGGTTCCTATAATGATTGTTCAGGTCTCAAAACTGAAGAAGGTAGGCTCACCCCAGGCCGGGCGATCGTGGGCTAGCTGGGCATCTCTCTAAGCCCTGGTTACCTGCTTTAATGAGTGGGTCCTAATACATGCTTTTACAGGCAGACTAAATGTCAAAAAGGGACTTCACAGAGAGCACCTTGTAAACCAGGAAAACGATCCAATAGTGGGTGGCATTAAATCGAGGTGGTATGACATCAGAACGCTGTGCCGTGCGAACCTCATAATCCAGCTGTTTGCCAAGGGTGGTCTCTTCATGTTCGAGAATCCTTCCTCCCGTGGCCCAAGGGCAGCATGCCCTGTGCTCTCCTGTGCCCATGCATACATTTTCAGAGAGGGACAGGGATGGGATCTGGATTTCAGAGCTACCCCCTTCATTCGCGTTCTGTAATTCCACGACTCTTTGAGAAGCCTTGGTCTGCTCGTATTGGTTGCTTGGTTTCTTAAGAACAAAGCAAGCCAGACAGCCTAAACACGGAATACAACCCCGGCAGTGAATTACACGGGGTTTGAGAAAGGCATTAGGCAACAATGGTTGGTTATGTCTAGTACTGGGCCCACCGGCTTTGCCAGGGCCAGGTAGCTGGAGTCTGGATATCCTTGGTATACACCTGCAGAAACACTGGTGGCTCTGAGGGTGCCAAGCACTTTAGCTCAGACTGCTTGCAAGCATTCAATGGCTTTCCCCTTACAAGACACGCTTGTAACCCGACTCTTTGTTTCCCCAAACACAATCACCCATGTTTCAGCAAAGCTTGCTTCAGCAACTCGGCCTGTGCACAGGGGCTTTTTGCTGGGATTTGCTTTGCTTCTGCTGCGTCTCCACGCCATCCCCTGGGAGGGCCCTGGCAATTACATTAATGCTGTGTGATGTGTGTTGAGGCCCCATCTTGAGTTTCTCCCTTGCAGCGGATAATGTGATGGTTGGAAGAGGTTCAGCTACACTGGGGGTGGGGTAGGATGGTGGGGGGAGAGGCCCAGTCTGTAAAAAGCTGGGCAAGCTTGAGAACCCTAGCTCTGAGGCCTTGCACCCACATAAAAATCCAGGCACAGTCTCCAAAACCCGTAATGCTACCCACCTGGGAAATGAAGACAGGAGGGGACCGGTAGGGTTTGCTGATCACCCGGGGTAGCCTAATTAATTGGTGGGCTCAGGCCAAGGAGAGACCATGTCTCAAAAAGCAAAGTGGAAAAGTTCCTGGGGGAGACAGTTAATGCTGACCTTTGCCCTGCATCCCTACATGTGCACGGGCACACATGAACAACACACACACACACACACACACACATGCAGAGAGACAGAGTCACACAGAGAGAGAATTTTAAGTTTCAGTGATCCCGCTCAGGCTTTAGATGGCTTGGATGACTCACAGCAGGAGGCTGCTGGCCCCTTTTTACGCTCAGCCCTCCCTCCCTCACTCCATTGCTACTTAGTTCTTGGCTGTCCAACCGTAGCTGTGCACCCTGCCTGGTTTTTCCCCTTTGGGACAGTTAGCATGTTAGTCTAGTATGACTGACAGACTACCACAGAATACAGGAACCCTAGGGCCTTCCTTTCTTCACACAGCTTCCGTCTCCTTTTGGCTTTCGGTGGCTGGTGCTGACCTTCCGTCACGAGCAGAGGCCACGCCAGAACGCTGCCCCTGCCCACCACCATCTGCTCCTTGGTGTTTCAGTGTCACAGGCGGCCACTCCTGCCTCTCAGTCCCTTTAATTCTAGCTACGTTGAACACATCCTGAGTCCTGCTTCATCCAAGTGAGTACCATTACCTACCATCTTGTCACCTCTCCTGTGGCCTCTGCGTCTCACACTGTCTGTCCCAACACAAGGCTGCAGATCCTGGTGTCAGAACCCCACTCACAGGAGGCCTGGGGAGCCGAGTGCATCTGTGTCTGTGGCAACAACGCTAACGGCTGTAGGAAGAAGCATTTCCGGGCCTAGAGCAGTCCCTCCTGGGCTGTCTGGCTCAGCTTCCCATCTCCCTTTGTGGGTTTCAGCCCGCTTCCCTTTGGATTTTCTTGTTTCTCTACTCTCTTCTTTCCCTACTTCCGCAGTTCTTAAGAAAATTCCTGGTGGCATAATCTACAAGGTCTGTACGCGGAGCCATATTTTTTAGGATCTTAGTTTCTACCCAAGCATTCACACAGAGGTGTTTCACTACATTCTTGGCCACTTCCTGAAAAGATAGGTTAATGATGTCAATCATACCTTGCAGGCCCTGAGAGTCACAGACATTTATCAACTACTGTTTGTTAACCATGTGTTCTTGGAAATAGGTAGACGATCAGGCCCACTGGTCATCCTGTTCAAGGTGCCTAAGAGACACAGAACCCGACAAGCAGTGTTATGGTGGTACCGTCTCCAGTAGACAGTTGGAGCAAGCCCACTAGAAGCTCTGGCTATGGTTTCAAGAAAATTTTTAATAAAGAGGACAGCCCTTAGCTAGACCTAAACATGCCAGAAACAAAGCAATGGGGGAGAAACTCCCCACTGTAGAGTTCGCAGAGTAAGCAGAGTCTTGGAGACACCGGGATAAGTAGCAGCAAAAAGCTGTATGGACTGGGGGAGTAAAAGGAGGAGGAAAATAGTTTCCTGTGGTTGTCGTGTGTTTTCATGCATGTGGATGCATGTCTATGTGAGCATACGTGTGTCCCAGTGTGTGTGCAGGCAGAAGCTAACACCAGGCATCGTTCCTCAGGCATCAAACGCCTTGTTTTTTGAGAGTGGACTCTCAGAGGCCTGCAGCTTTCTGCATAGACTGGACTTCCTGCAAGCCCAGGGTCTGCCGATCTCCTCCTTCCCAGTGCTGGGAAAACAAGAGCAAAGGTACCTGCCTCCAGCTTTTCTAAAACCGGGGTTCTAGGTCCTCATTTGTGCAGCCAACACTTTCCTGATCCAGCTATCCCCCTTGCCTGATGCTTGTAGTCGTAGGGTGTCTAAGGAGCGTGGGAGGTCCTGTCAACACAAGAGAAAGGCCCAATGCACTGAAATTAATACGTCTTCAGCCAATCAGAGGGCAGAGATCATAGGACGACACACTACCTCCCACCCCTGAAGTTAGAGACTCAGATAGAAAGACAAGAGAGAAATATGAGTTATGGGAGCAGAAACCCAAGACCAGCAGTCTCCATGGTAACTACTATGGGGTTTCTTTGACCCAGGACAGCATGTCCTGGCTTTCAACAAAAAGTACATGGTGCATTAGGACACACAAAAGGACATTTGGGGAGCCAGGGCAAGCATTGCAGTGATTTCAGTGTGGCTCTTTTGGGTAGGGCAGACGGAGTTCAGAGACAGCCTGGCGTCTCTGGGAGAGGGACGGAGCACAGCTCTACGGGAATGTACCTCTTCGAGGTTTCTCTCCTCACTTCGCTGGGATCCCCTCACACTCTGTCCTCACACGTTGCCAGAGGTGGCCATGCTGCAGCTCGTACAAAAACCCAGGTTAAGGCGGACAGCACCAACAGGGATGAAAGCCGGCCCGCGGGGCTTGCCTTGGGCTGAAATCTGACTGCTGAGATTGAGGGGAGGAAAGAGAGGTGATGGTCGCAGCATAAGCAATGACGTATTGCTTTAGTGGAAGAAGATTAGAAGTGACCATTGTTCCCACTTCCTTCCTCCATCCTGTCACTCAGCCTCGACCTCCAGTCCGTGCTGACTCAGGCACCTCTTCTCTTCACAGCTGGGATGAGTTAACACTGACACACACAGTGGTAGGAAGCTGGTGTGGGGACCGTACGGGAGAATAGACAGGTCCGTGGTGGGAACAGCAGGAGGAGGCTGAGGTGCTGGGAGAATCAGTAAGGACAGGCCTTGAGGGAGGAGCCTCATTTCTCCCCTTGGAGGTACAACCCACTGCGCCGGTGGCCTTTGTCACCAGTGACTGCCAGAACGGTGGACACGTGTCCGTGAGATGGTGGCCCCAGGCACAGTGACCACCGGACACATGGCAAGGTGATCACAGTGACAATGCTGACTGTCGACCTGACAGAACCATCCGGAAGACAAGCCTCTGGCATGTTTGTGAGCTTCTAGGTTAGATTAATGGAGGTGAGCTTATCCCGGATGTGAGCAGCACCAATTCCCACACTGAATGAAAAGTAAGGAAGAGTGAGCTGGCCACGGCGTCCCCTCTCTGCTTGCCGATTGTGGGGGAACTGTGACGTCCGGTGCCGTGGCTTCTGCTGAGCTGCTCCTTCAAATGACAAGCCACAGTAACCCTTTCCTCTCAAACGTTGCCTTGGTCAGGTATTTTACCATAATAAAGTACCTACTACAGATTGGCTCTGATTCATCTCCCACACCATGGAGAATGAATAGCGTTTTAATCCCCAAAGCCAGAGTTTTCCATGTGAAGCCCACACACCTTCGTGTGTCCACCTCCATTCCAGGCAGCAGGCAGAGTCCTTTACGGATTTAGAGTTTGGCCATCACAAGTCAGCGACAGTTAGACAAGGTCTGTCTCCAGTGTGGGTGGGTCAGAGTCAGCGAATGTCGCCATGGGAGGGTGCACAGCCACCAGCAGAGAGGTGGGAGGTTGGTGGAAGTTACCCACCTGTCTGCAGGTCTCAAATTCTGGATAAGTGAGTTTGCCTTTGGGGTGACAGGAATCTTCCACTTACTAGATGTGGGGACTTCAGAGAAATCACATACACTTTCCGAGTTCGGTTCCTCCCTGTGGGATGAGGCCAGAGACAGCTCATGCTGGGGTCACTGTGAAGAGAAATGGCTTGCTTCCGTCTGAGGACCAACTTTGCTTACACCTAATGGTCCATTTAATCCCCATACCTATGCTGGGAGCAGGTTTAGGCTACCCCTTCTGATAGAAGTGGAAACTGAGGCACATTCCAAAGCGAGCAGTTTGTCCCAGGTGGCATGGGACTAATGAAGGAGCAGAGATGCGGTCTCTTTCCCTGTGCCATGCCCCTTTGTAGGGTGAGGCCCCTGAGGTTTGGACAGTGACATTTGGAAATGAGCTGAAATCCATTCGTTTTGTTTTGTTTTTCTGTGTTCTTGGGACCTAGGACCCAACAGGGAGTTAGTCCTCCAAACACGGGTGTCTGGTTCAGCGCTGTGAGACAGACCTGCTGTCCGGGGGGTGTGTGTGTGAGAAGGGGCTGCTATACAGAGGTGGGGAGGGGGCTGCTGTCCGGAGTGGGGAGGGGGCTGCTATATGGAGGTGGGGATGGGGCTGCTATATGGAGGTGGGGATGGGGCTGCTCTCCAGAGTGGGGAGGGGGCTGCAGATCTGAAGGCACCGCTGGGCTTGTGTCCCCTTGGCAGGAGCCCTCAGGACCTTCTGCAGGTGGAGCGAATCTCACTAGTTGGGCTAGACAAAGCTTTTGAGACGGAACGCGATTTCTTCATTTCTGTACGAAGTGGGAGCTGTTTCTCAAGGCCGATTTGCAGACGGGAGAAATAGAAATTAGAAGAGCACATCCCACAGGGATTGGGAGTTCCGTCTCTGCTCCCATTACCCTCCACGCACCTCGGAGAGAGAGGGAGCGAAGGTTATTTCTGTGCACAGTTCAAGAGAAGGACGGCTCTGAAATTGACTTTGGCCTTTTGACTCAAACAAGACAGGAGCCTCAACCACTCCTTCCATCACCGGCCCCAACCAGTGGTAACCTAAATGACAGAGACAGCCTGCAAAAAGATTGGTTCATTCTGCAGTGGCACCCACATGCATGCCATAGCAAACTGTGGGTACATCCTGGGACTTTGAGGCAAGATAAGGAGGGTTTCTTAAGTAGCCTATCAATGAATACTCAGTCAGTCGTTGACCACAGGACCAGCGACAGGGGTGACGGTCAGTCCACAGTTGGACAGGCAATGTCCTTGCAGAAATAGTTTCTGGGTGAGGTCATGGTGACCTCTGGGCAAGGTAGTGATCCTGACAGCTCCTGTCAGGTACCCATGATCGCTCCCGTCAGCAGGGGCATGTTCGAGAGAGGCTTTCCACTAGCACTGTGCTGGAGAACCTTAGCTGTCAACTTGACACAACCCAGAGTCATAAGGGGGGAGTGTCTTCATGAGGTATTATCTAGTCAGGTTGGCCTCGGCACGTCTCTGGGGGGATTATTTTGGTTATGGATTGATGTATGTAGACTCAGCCCATTGTGGGCAGCAATCCCTAGGCAAGGGATCTCGAATAGCACAAAAGTAGTGAGTGAGCTGAGCAGGCCCGTGGGTCTCTTCTCTCTGACTGGATGGCTGGTTGGCCGTGCTGTGATGGTGGGCTGTAACCTGGAACTGGAAGTCAAATAAACCCTTTCTCCAATAAATCGTTTCTTAAGTTTTTAAAACCACAGCGAAAGAAACGCTACTAGAACAGGTACCTCCTAGGAGTTTTGTGGATTTTGTTGCTGGGGTTGGTTACTCCAGTGACCCCACTTTGATTTTGGTGTCTTCCAGTGGAACTGTCCCAGCCCAGACACATGATCTGGGTTTGTTGAGGGTTGAGCCGAGCCATCGCTGTCCGTGAGTGAAGGTCAAGGCTGGCGCCATGACAGGCTCTACTCTGCCAATCTTGAGTTCACACAGAAACCCCGTCTGGTCTCTCCAGAGACGACAGGAGTTTGAGGCTGACGGGAAGGCACTATTGCCCCCCTCTTAGCTGTGAAGGTGTGTGGTCCGAGCCTCAGGTTGTGCTTGTACCTGTCACCTCACACAGGTCGTCAGGCGTCTCCAGCCTTGGGGTGCTCATCAGTGAGAAGGAATACGGGCGGTGGCTTCAGCCCCCACCACCGGGCTTCAGTGGAATGAGGTAACGCCCAGCTTCCTGTTTTGCTGGGCAGTTGGGGGCACTTAAGCTACCAGCTCAACTCTATTGTTTTACTTCCTACTCTGTGTGGTGTTATGCTTGTGTGTGTCTCTGTAAACCAAACAGGGAAGCCTGGGGCTGAGACTTACCACACTTGCCTCAGCTCCGCCCTCATTTGTGGCTTTATCTGGCCTCTGTGAGGCCAGCTCTCCTCTCTGCTCAGCCTGGGGCCTCAGGCTGCTTAACCACACAATTAGAAGGCTAGTTTTATGGGGAATCTCAGACGGCTAATTCCCTTTGGGTGCTTAGGGTGGAATGAAGCTGGCAGTTGGATCTTGGACAAGTTTAGGATGCAGGAATCCACTGTGGTCTTCATTTCTTTATGGAATAAGCTAAATTGTCAACTGTGACAGGAATCGCCTATAGTTCCAGCTCTTTAGGAGGCTGAGGTGAGGGATGCATTGAATTCAAGAGTTACCGGCTGATAAGACACCCTCTTAAAAAAAAAGTCCCATCAAACTATAACAGGGGCTCCCAGTTTTGCACGGTTGACAGTTGTTGCTGGAAATGTCTTTGAGGTATGGACAGTCCTGGGTGGTGTAAGCTGTTCAGCAGACACAGGGTCATTACCAGAGGTAGAGATCACCTCTCCATGCCCTGTGACAACTGGGAAAAGTCTGGGCTGGAGTGGGAAGGCGGGTGGCTGGCAGTGATTCCTCCACCGCTGGTCTCTAACGTGGAGAGTCTGATAGCACACTCTCTTCAGCCTCCTGCCTGCAGCTCTAGATGGAGTCAAAGGATCCCAGCTTCTTCCTGCAGCGTTTGGACTGTCCCACGGAGCCTGAAGATGGTGTAGCTGTCTGTCAAGAGAGGCTGAGTTTGCCTGTCAAGTGAATCAACTACAAGGAGGCCATGTTTCAGACTTACAAACACAGCCAGATACTTCCGTCCGCATCTTCATAAGGTGGAGAAAGCCAGCTTGAGATCTTATCGCGTTATCTCCGCTCTGCTCTCGGGAGGTGGAAACTAGAGCGGGATTGAGTATGAGAAGGTCA
>JAQHUG010000022.1:13208066-13221046 GCA_028555095.1 Dicrostonyx torquatus | reverse complement strand
GAGGTCCCATATACCACCGAGGTCCCATATACCACAGAGGTTCCACGGATTAATAGCTGCCAGGGACCCCGTGAAAGTCACCGTTTTCTCAGCCTCAGCTTCCTTATTCCTAAAAACGAGGAGCACAATAATAACCCTACACGGTTCGGTCTTTGTACAGATTAAAGACGGCTCAGTGGTTGCCATGGTAACCACCCTAGCTACCATTGCCTCCGCTGTAATCGTCAACATCATCCGTAGCAGGAGATGCTCCACCCCTGTGCTGTCAGGAGCCCAGGGACTTGCAAGCCAGAACTGAAATTCTAGAACTTTTTTTTCCCACGCTGTTGAAGGTGGTAAGAGATTGCTACCTGACCTGGAGAAGAGGCATTGTTAGTCTTTTGCTCAGAAGTGTTCACCTGACAACCATCACTGAACCTTTTTATTGGTTATCTAATGCCAAGGGTTTGCCCTGAAATCATACACATCATACGAGCACACTAAATGGACTGAGAATATGTACGGAGGGAGGAAAGGGAAGGAGGAAATGACAATTTTACTTTAAAAAAAAAAAAAAAAACCAGTTTATCTGAGGCAGGAACAAAGACACACTTGTCGGCGTTGGAGAAATTCAGACGAACGATCTTCACGAAAGACTCCGAGCCTTGTCAGGACGTGCTGCTGTGACAAACCTGTCGTCTCAGAGGTGTGGGAAGAGAAGCCTCCTTCATCCCTCGGTCTGCTGCAGCTCAGCAGGGTCAAACCCCGCTGTCACCATCGTGGTCTCGGCTTCACTCTTGGACATTTGTTGGGCACCAGGGTCAGGAGTTAGGGACGGGAGCTAGAGAACCCTCCTGGTGTCGCTCCGCTGCCTCTGCCAAGGAGACCCTGAATCACTTCTGTGTGTCAATTAGCTGGGAACCGTGGTCTCCACTTACCCATAAAAGGGGTGTTACCCAGTGAGTACCCCAATCTCCACCCTAGGCTCAGACCACAGGCAGGGCGGAGCAATCTGGCCACGGGACCCTGTGAAGAGCAAAAGGGGACAACTGTTTTCTTAAGGGGCCGTATTAGCCATGTGAGCCATATGGGCCCCTGTCCTAACGTTCCAACTCCTTGAATCTGGGTTTCCACCATGGGTTTAGTAATCAAAAGGAGGTATCTGTGTTCCTATGAACTGGAACTTACAAAAGCAAGAGGCCAAGAGAACCCCTCAGAAATCCCCGATGTTGTTTTTGGTAAAAAGTATATGGTTTTGAGGAAAGACCTTCAGCCTGCAGGATGAGAAGGCTGGCCTGGGGAAGGCAGGGCCCGGCTCCGCCAGTGGACACGGTCAGAGTCACAGCTCTGTCCACTTAGTGCCTGTGAATTCTATGCCCCCTAGAATCTATTTAAATTGTTGAGGGCAGTGAGGAGGAGGAGGAGAAGGAAGAGAAAGAGGAGGGAGAGGAGGAGAGAAGGAGAAGGAAGAGGCGAAAACCACAGTCTAGGAGCTGTAAGGGTCTTACTCGAAACGGTGGAACATAATATTTAAAAGTGGAAAGGAGAAGTTGAGGCCTGAGGCGTAATTCTTCCGACACAGTTTACGAGCCCATATTCTCCGATACTCGACGCGTTCTAAAAATACCTTCGGAAGCTTCTTCAGGGAGAAACTAAACTTAGAAATTCCCTCTCTCCCCCTCGTCTTCCATAAATACACAAAATTGCCCACTGTGTGCCAAATTCTGTTCCTGGCCAAGGATCTGGAGGGGATAAGAGCATAAAGTCCTGTTTCCATGGAACCAAGCTGAGTTTCAGGCTATAAACACATAAGAAGCCAACAAACACCTCTGGCAGACAGCAGTAACTGAAACAACAAAAACTCTGGCAAGGGAGGGTACCGTGTGGGAGAGGGGGATGTTTTGGAGGAGAGCAGGTTAGAGTCCAAAGTGGAACCTCTGCTCCAAGTTCAGGTGTAAAACCCAGCAACCATTCTGGAGGACTGAGAGGAGCAGGGCGGAGTGCAAGGAGCTGTGTGTTGTGGGGAGTCCTCCCCCGTGCCCCGGGTGTGAATGGCTCAGGGATGTTCTGGAGGCTGGACCCAGAGGACTAGGAGGGACCCACAGCTGTCACCAAAGGTTCCTTTAGACTCGTACAAAGCTGAGTTATCCACTGCTACCACAGTAAGTGCCCTAGGACAGCGCAGAGTGAAGCCTCTGGACACTACTGCAGGAGCCCCAAGGCCGCCATGGCATGGTGACCTGGTCACAAGGTCCAAGTGGTAACAAGCTGTCCACTTGACTTATCCAGCTCACCGCTGTCCTAGCTCATGTAAGAGCCCTGAGTGTGTGGCCCTTTTCTCCCTGAGTTCCAGCTCAGGGAACTGTGATGGTGGCCTTCGCAGCACACTGCCAGCATGCTGGGACCGAGTGCCACAGCCTGAGAAATGCCTCACACAGAGGCAGAGCTGAAGTTGAGATCTCGGCGGGACTGGGTTCTTGGAGGCTGTGCGGATGTACCACCTCTTCTAGCATCTTCTGTGATGCTGACATCTTTGGCGTACAGCGGCTCACACACACAGCCCAGTGGAGGCTGTGCGGATGTACCACCTCTTCTAGCATCTTCTGTGATGCTGACATCTTTGGCGTACAACGGCTCACACACACAGCCCAGTGGAGGGTGTGCGGATGTACCACCTCTTCTAGCATCTTCTGTGATGCTGACATCTTTGGCGTACAACGGCTCACACACACAGCCCAGTGGAGGCTGTGCGGATGTACCACCTCTGCTAGCATCTTCTGTGATGCTGACATCTTTGGCGTACAACGGCTCACACACACAGCCCTGACCTCTGCCTTGACTTTCATGGAGTTCTCCCTGTATGAGGTCTGGATCCAACCCCCTTCCCCGCCCCTCCTCCATTTGCTAGGATGCCTGGCTTAGCATTGAGAGCCAGTCCTTCTGACCTCACTCAAGTCAGGGCATCCACAGTGACAGCTGAATGGGTTTTTCTCCTCACTGGGGTTTAAGGGGCGGGGAGGTTTTATTTAGGATCCCAGTTTGTGGGTTTAGTTCATTACGGAGGAAGAGGCAAGGTTGGAGGGGCCAGAAAGGGGTGTGAGGTTTCAATTCCTTTCTTTCCAATGGACCAGGAAGCAGAGCAAGCAGTGACTGGCTGCATTCCCATTTCCCACTTTGATTCAGTCTGGGCCTCCAGCCCTTAGCACGGAGCCATCCGTGCTTGGCGTGTGTCTCCCCTCCTCAGTTACCCTCCCGGAAAGGCCTTCACAGATATTTGTAGGGTGTAGCTCTTGGACGATTCTCTTGCCCTTTATTTATATTTATTTTTAATTATGTGTCTCTGTGGAGGGGATGGTGCATGCACGCCAATGCAGGTGTTCTCGGAGGGTAGACGTGACGGATCCCCTGGAACGGGAGTCTCAGACAGCGAGTTAGTTGTAGCCACTGGAAACTGAACCCAGGTCTTCAGCAAGAGCAGTGCCAGCTCCTGTCCTCTGAGCCACCTGTCTGGTCCCCCTCCTGAAGGGTTCTGGAGTTTCCAGTGAAGACCATCACACTGGTATTCTAAGGGGCTTGCGCTTAGGATTTGTCTCATTGTAGGAAGCATGAGGGGACCACAATCCCGCCCGTCCCAGCAGTCTCTGCAGAAGGAGCTACCTCACGGGAGCATGCAATGGCTGGTGCCGAGAAGGGCCAGGCCCCAGGGACCAGTTCACAGCGGAAGGACTGACAAAAGAAAGAGAAACTCGGGCTACAGAGAACCAAGTGAAGGAGACAGGGAAGAGAAGGGCGTGGGAAGGCCAGGGCCATCACAGGAGGGCTCTGGGAACTTGACCTTTTGAGTGTCAGTCTGTGAATAATGAGAACGTTGCAGGAACTAAATCAGGGGTGATCTGCATTTTGGGACATCACAGTGGCAGTCACATGGGACCAGGTGGACATTGGGAAGATGGCAGTAGCAGTCCCCAAGAGAGACAATGGTAGCTTAGGTCAGGAGGGATAGTGGGCCCAGGAATAGCACAGACTTGGGAAAGCTGCCTAGACTTGCTGTGAATCAGTCCCCCGTGGCCATCATGGTTATTGAGTGGTGGCTGATGGGTTTTTGGGGTACTTATGGGTTTTGTGGGGTAAACACCAAAAAGGCGTCTATAGCCCAGATAGGCAGTTTCTGTGTTGTTTCTAACAGCCATGATATTTAAATGCCAGACTGGGACACAGAATTGAGCAGGAAAAAGACCACTTATGGTACTGGGGTGTTTTCTGGAGAATAGGCCATGCATACCATCATTACACGGAAGAGGAAGCCAGGCCAGGGTCATGCACGCTGCCTACCTGGGAGCAGTGTGTGTGTGTGTGTGTGTGCGCGTGTGTGTAGGGGCTGAGTGAACAGAGGGCTCATGCCAGCGGGTCACAAAATGTGGTCGGGTGATGTGACAAACAGAACCAGGGTCCTCAGATGTCCCGGTTCCAATCCCTTAGAAGCTCTGAAATGTTACTTGACCCAATGATATGGACATTCCAGTTGTCACTTTGTGAAGGACCTGGAGGTGGGTACCAGACGCTTCTGGCTCACCTGGTGGGCCGGGCGCCATCACGAGGATCTTACAGGAAGGTGGCAGGAGGGACTAAGCCAGGAAAGGCCGGGGCAGTTGGAGCAGAGCGAGGGCTGACAAGCCAGGAACCAAGAAATGGGTGGCTTCTAGAACCTGGAAGGAGCGAAGAATGAACCTGTCCTACAGCCTCGAGAGGAAGTCACCTCCTTGGATGCCTTCGGACTGGTCCTGGAGTGTCTGCCCTAAGAAGGCCAAGCAATGTGTTCTCCTATAGCTTCTAAGTTTGCAATTGCTTGCAGGAAGCAGCTGAAGATGGAGAAAGGGGGGGCGGTAAGCCTGAGTCTTCACACACGCCAAGCCCATGGAAACAGAAGTCTCTCCAGGGGCCTGCATGTCTCTTACACAGGCCAGGTGCAGCGACCAGTCACAGTCACAGGGGTGTGGAGAAGAACAAGTGGGTGGGTCGTGGTCTCTGGCCAGCGTCACCTCCTCATGGCTTCCACCAGTGTTGAGCGGCGTCAGCTCCACTTTCTCTAGGTGAACTGCACGTAACTGTGGGAGGAGGCGAGCATCAGACCGGCCTCCTGTTAATCACAGACACGTCTGGCTCTCTGTGGCTTACAAGAGCGCAGCTGTCATTTCCCTAAGAGTTCACCCAGAGTGACTCTCACCAGGCAAGCACACACGAGGCCTGTCTGCCTCCTGGCTCACGTAGTTTGTAGAGCCCTGCCCTAGATTCTACATTTAGATGCTGAGCAGACATGGAGCAACAAGAGGGGCTGGAGAGGGTGAAGAAATTTATCGTGACCCTAGGAGGAGGGGACAGCTGTGTAGATGTGACCTATCTCTTGGATCCGTAATTGGTACAGAATAACAACCGATAGTTAGTTGAGTTTAGCCTCCATGGAGGGTCTTAATTCATTTTCTGTTGTCACACAATGCTCGAGGCTAGATAGTTGAATATAAATATGTTTCCTACAGTTCTGTCTGGAGGCCGAGCACTGGGTTGACATCTCTCTGGTGACCCTCTGGCACTCTCCCCAGGGTCTCATGACCTGTGATGTCATCGAATGGCCAGAGAGAGCAAGTGAGCTAGGTTGCCTCTGTCCTCTTTCTACCAGTAGCTTTGAAGTGTATTTGTATTGCTTTGAATATTAAGTTTTATTTATTGTGTATATGTGAATGCGTGTAGGTGTGTGCATTGTGCAGGGAGATCAGAGGGGACCTCACAGGAATCGGTTCTAACCGTCTACTGTGTGTGTACCTGGTCACACTCAGGTTGTGAGACTTGGTGGCAAGCCTGATCATCTATTAAGCCATCTCACTGGCCCAAATTGATTACTTTTTATTTTTTAAATTTTTTTTTATGGTGTTGGGAATTGAAGTCAAGGCCTCATGCCTCTCAGGTGAGTTTTCAACCCTAGACTGTGCAACCATCTTGGTCTTCACCTCCATGGCCTCACTTCATGGTTTTCCTGACTCCTGACTGAGGAATACCATTGACATGTGTAGCTGAGTTAAGTTCCCAACACACACACATGAACCCTTAGGGAACGTGTTCCATGCAGGACACCGTGGAAGCTGCTATGCATGGCTACAAAGGTGTAATGAAAAATTCAGTTTATGTTGAATTTAGGAAAAGGTATTATTCAGACATAATTAGCCACTAAAACAACAACATGTTTCAAACAGTGGCAAGACCTGTGTGTGTCTGTGTGTGTGTGTGTGTGTGTGTGTGTGTGTGTGTGTGCGTGCGTGCTTCAGAAAACTGAGAAGGACTATCTTCTCCTGCAATTTAAAGGTCTCTCTTTGGTGCTCCTATCCTCCTAACTATTGATGATTTCATTCTATCATCTTGTCTCGGGCAATGTGGTCTGTAGTTGAGAAGGAAGGACTATCTTTGTCTCCAGACACAGCACTTGAGAGAGGAGTAAGGGAGAGAGAGAGAGAAAGAAAAGTGTTGTAATAGGCGGTGGCTGTATCCTGCCGCCAAGAAGTGGGGCTGTTTTCCCGGCGCCTGGCTCCCAGCCGCTAGCTAGCTTATGCCCGAAATAACCACACGACAATTATATTCATTTAAATACTGCCTTGCCCATTATCTTTAGCCTTTGCTTGGCCAACTCTTGCATCTTATTTCAACCCATTATAAAAGTCTGTATGTCACCACGAGGTGGTGACTTACCGGATGATTCTAAGGTACGTCCATCTTGGGCGGGAGAACCATGGCATCTCGCACACTTCCTTTCTTTCCCGAACTCTGTTCTGTCTACTCCGCATACCTAAGGGCTGTGTCCTATCTTACAGGCCAGGCATTCTCTTTATTAACCAATGAAAGCACACAAAATAGAGAAGAACCCTCCTACACCAGAAAAGGAGAAGGGGAGAAAGAACTGGTTTCTGTCCTCCCCTAGGCAGTCTCTTTCCCAACCCAGGTTCCCTTCCTTGGTTGTGAGTCATGGGGCGTTGTCTGTGGTCCACACACCAGACGATATAGGTAAGACCTTTTCCCAGCCCAGGGAAGACCTTATACAAATGCAGTATGCATATAAGACTCACACCACTTCAGCAGGTTACTCAAGGTATTCTGAGAGCTTCTGGCTCATTTCATGTCACTGTAGTCCAAATACAATGTTTTAGAAAACATATTTGGGCCGGGCGGTGGTGGCGCACGCCTTTAATCCCAGCACTTGGGAGGCAGAGGCAGGCGGATCTTTGTGAGTTCGAGACCAGCCTGATCTACAAGAGCTAGTTCCAGGACAGGCTCCAAAGCCACAGAGAAACCGTGTCTCGAAAAACAAAAAAACAAAACAAAACAAAAAAAACATATTTGGGCAGACTTAAATTTCTTTTGGGAAAAGCCTCTGGATTCAGTTAAGAATCTGTCGTTGAGAAGTGTCAAGTCTGGTATCTATGTCTGACTCTACTGAGCAAGCTCCAGGAGGCAGAATCTCCTAGCAAAGGCAGCTTGCCCGCCACTGCCTTCATCATGGTTGTTAGGTAACAGAGGGAGACTGAGTCATGGGGTTCCCCATTCAGATAGTGTGGACCACATGCCTGTGACTTCTGGCCATGGTTGCTGGCCCAGAACTTTGGGTTTTCTCTTCTCTGCTCTTCAGAACCCTCAATGACTTCTGCTCCCTAGAGCTGTTACTGTAAATGAAAAATAATTTTATTATTTGTTCCTTGCTCTACTCAAAGCCCACACTGGTCTAAATCTTTGCTGTTACCATTCTGGAAATGTCTCTTCTAACCTCTACTTCACTCTCAGCCCAGAGGTGCTCGCTGGAGGCCTTCTCCGGCCATCTGGCTAGGTGGCATGTGTCTGTCACCCTCTTGACATCCCCACCATCCTATTGCTGCGGGAACAAACCCCACAGTTTCAGCGGCTTGCAATGACACCTTTTCTTATCTCTCACTTCTGGGAAGTATTTTTGGGTCTCAGGGATCTAACACCAAGGGATCGGAGGGGCCACGTGCCCTGGTGGAGGTTGATTCTGGGTTCTGTGGTCTGAATGGGTCCCTCCAAAACAGAAGTGTTAAAACTTTATGGGCCTTTAAGAGGAGACCAGATGAGCCCCCAAAGGTGCTGAGGCCCAAATCATGGCCCGGCAAACAGACTATCTTTAGAGTGAGCATCATGTCAGTGAAGAAGCGCCGTCTGGGGGCCTGGAGCTGCATGGTGAGCGCACACACAGACAGACACACAGCAGCAGTCAATGTGTCCGGCGTGGACCCGTCTGCACCAGAGTTCTTTCTGCTGGCAAGCAGAGATAGGAACTTTGTCCCCGGACTGCTGGAAATGGACCTGCTGTGGCTCAGTGCATCACTGGCCAAGGTCCACCGCCCGGGACCATTCAAGGAAGGCATTGCCGCAAGCCTGCCAGGGTATTAAGGGATGCCTGACCTAGACAAATGACTCCCAGTACCCCAAACCCCAACATGAATCCCTGGCTGCTGGCTGTTCCTCTCACATCGTCTACTCCATCACCCTGCACCAAGACTGCAGCCCTGTCCTCCTCCCTCCTCCTTTTGGCCTCAAACAGAAGTAAATGCGAGCACGTGTGTCCTCTGCACAGGATGGCAGCTGCCAAATTCCTCAGCACTGGTGCCCACAGTTCCCCAGTGATTCCCCAGGCCCTCCTCCATCTGCACTCACCGTGTCCTGCTTGCTCGTTTTCCTTCGTCCTGCTTCCTCTGGGTCATGCCTAGGCCACCCTGGCTCTACTTCTCCCTGGGTCCTGTCGCCTCCTCTGTCTGGGTAAAATGCATCCCCCAGGTTCACTGGTTCTCACCCCCTCTCCATCGAGACAGCCTCCCTCCACAGCTCCCATCACCCCAAACACCCTTTCCCACCCATTTCCGCTCTCCCTGATAGAGTGGGGCCCAGGGGAAAGAGGCTTTTTGTTTTGTTGTTTGTTGCACCTCCCCAGGTGCCCGCTGCAGTGCCCAGCAGGCTTTAGGGACGCTCAGCTGAATGCGTGAATGAATGGAGAATGGATGAATGATGAGTGAGTGAACGGGCACACGTCAGAGCCTAGGGAACATTTGCCAAGTGTCCTGTCTGCTCAGAAACTGCCTTGTCATTTTGTCTGCAGTGAGTCATCTGCTCGGGGACCTCATGATTCTTTCCTCTCCTCCACCCACAGGCTTTTAAAAAAATGATGAAAGACTGGACGGTTTGGAACCCCTGCGGGATGCGTGCTCTTGGAGGCTTCCGTGAGGCAATGACCATGTAACTTTCCATGCAACAGCTTAGGGAAGCGGTACATTTCCATCAAGGAAGAAGAAGCTGGTGGCACTGTCCAGGGTGGTGTTTGACTGGGGAAACCCAGGGATGCTGGCGCACAAAGCTATATTCAGGCTGTGTGCCAGGAACATAGCGCCCAGCTGCCAGGTGCACAGGCTCAGCCTGCAGTGCCCTGGGAACCCCACTTTCCATGCAACCTGCCCCAACTTTACTTTTAGGCAGGCCTCTGTAACCTTGCTTAGATTCATTACCCAGAGGGCAGCTGTCTACTTACCCTTCTACAGGGTGCTGTAACCAGGCCAGCTCGCTCATTTGTCAAGGAGGGCAGGCTCAGGGTGAGGCCAGGGCTCTGATTCAATGATGCTTCTGCAGAGAGGGTTTTGCTTATTTGTTTAGCTTTTGTTTGTCTTTAAGGGAACTGTTTGCCTAGAATGCTGACTTACAGACTGGAGAGTGATCTAGATTCAACCGTGGGTCCACTCAGCTCTTATGAATGGGCTCAGGGTGAGCTGCCTTAGGAAACCGACAACATTCAGCCAGGTAGCCATTGCACACGGTTAAACCCAGATTTCAAAAGCAAAGAGCCCAATTCACATTATATCTCCTGCTGACTGGCCTTGTGACAGCAGCGAAGGGTTTCTGATCCTCTGGGTCCTCATCCGTAAAACAGGTCTCGTTGGGAAGGACTTGAGAGAACGCCCGTGAAACAGGAAGGAGCAGGAAACCCTGGTAGATGGCGGCTCTCTATCCGCTAATGCCTTTGAGCTAGTCTTCATGGGAGTGAGGAAGCCCGAGTGACAGGAGAGGCTTTGATGCTTCATGTCCAGCCCAGAGCTGGGCCCAAGCTCACAGATCCTCCCTCAAGGTGCTGTTTGGCAGTTTGACCCTGTTCTACAGCCCACCGGACATGCGTGCGATTTCCTGCCAGCTTTGCCGTTTTCAGCTTTAGCGTGCTCACACCTCCTTGGAATTCTTCTCACTCTACGGCCTGAGTTTCTCTTCCCTGTCTCCAGGAGGCTGCTCAGTGCACAGTCAGCTAACCAATGCTCGAGGTCAGTAGCTGCTAGGCCAGAAGTTCCTAGGATGGTTTACTTAGCCTTTCCCACTGTGGGCTCTTGAAGCCCGCTCTTTCTTTCATCTCTCTCCTCTGGACATGGACCGAGAATGCAATCTAGGTTTTGTAGGCAGGACAGGATTCCAGTTGATAGAGCCTGAGGCCAAACGTAAATTTGGACTTCATACTGAGGAATTCTTAGGAATTTCAGGATGGCGACCATCAAAAATGAAAGCAAGAGTTTCGGCTCTAGGGAGGTAGCTTAGTGGGTAGAATACTTGCTTAGTCTGGGGTTCAGGTCCCAGGACTGCATGAAAAGTGGGCCTGGTTGCATAAGCCTGTAATCTTAGCACTCATTCAGAAGATAAAGGTGGGAGAATCTGAAGTTCAAGGCCGTTCTCTACCACATAGTGACTTTGAGGGTAGCTAGGCTACGTGAAAATTTGTCTCCAAATAAAAAATAAATAGAAGCTGGGTTGTGGTGGTGCACGCCTTTAATCCCAGCACTCAGGAGGCAGAGACAGGCGGATCTTTGTGAGTTCGAGACCAGCCTGGTCTATAAGAGCTAGTTCCAGCGCAGGCTCCAAAGCCACAGAGAAACCCTATCTCGAAAAACCAAAAAAAAAAAAAAAAAAAAAAAGAATAAGAAAAGTAAAAGAGGAAAGAAAAAACAGGATTTGGGCTCCTCAAAGGGCAGGGTCCCTGCTGCTTACATGTTTGCTATCCCTGTTTGCAGACAAGGGTTTTATTTAATTCAGGGTAGGTAACTGATGCCCCCGATCCTGTCACCGCAAAGTACTCAGCCATGTTCAACAGCATGTAGAAGGGCTGGCCTAGCGAACATGGATCGCTGGCGTGGACCAAGCTCATGCCTGTTTGTGATTCTCAACTCCTGCCCAGGATGGAGCAATTGCAATAGTTCCCACCTCAGTTAGAGGGTAAATTATAGACTGAATCTGTAGGGTCGACCCCGGGCGTTGGCGGTTTAAACCCGAACTTCCCTCTCCCAACCAGGAGTGTCCAAGTGTGCAATGCAGTCACGGTATAAAACAACCTGCTTGGAGGACTCGGGTCCTCAGTACAGCTCGTTTTTATTTGAACTCAACCACTAAGTTGGAACACGGAAAAGGAGAACCACATTGTCGGCTTTTGTCGCTTTCTTTTTTTTTTGAGACGAAAAATTCCAGGCTAGCCTCTAATCTGCAATCCTGCTCCGACCTTGGCTAGGGTCACCAGTGTGAGCGAGCATGCCTGGTTCACTGTTAGTTCAGAGTAAAGTGTCTGTAGTATGAGACTGGCCAGCTAAGTCATGGCTCGGCCCATAACGCTGTTTAAATGCACCCTATGGGTGCAGCCGCTGTGTTCTCTGTGTTCTGATTGGTTTTTGTCTGTAAAATCAAACCTTCCCCATCAAGCAGCTCCCCCCATTTCTCTCCTCCAGCCCACCATGGGCCACCCTTTGGCTCTGTTTCTATGAATCTGAATACTCCACATAACCCTTGGAAGTGGACCCCTGTGGTCTCTGGTCTCTGGGACCACCTTGGCTCCCACAGCTGAGTTCCACTGTGCTCTGGCATGTGTCAGCTTCTTCTTCTTGACCAACCATCTTCCTTTGTGCGATTTAGTAATCAATGCTTGAGCCATCAATACACAGTTGGGTCATTTCTACCTCTTGGCTATTGGGAGCTAATTTTTTTTTTTTAGTTGCTACATTTTTGTTTTTGTTGTGTATTTTTGAGGGTCTGTAGCCCAAGTTGTCCTGAACTCACAGCCATGCCCCTGCCTCAGCTCCCTTTGAGTGCTGTGATTATAAAAAGAGCTAGCACGTCCATCTACACTACAATATATTTTTAGTGCTGTTCTTTGCAAGAGGCTTGCTGCATTCCCGGCACCGTGCGCTGCGGGCTCTGTGGCTGGGAGGAAGTTGGATACACTCGGGTGCCTTCTGTACACACAGCACCTGTAGGCACCTGGCCAGCTCAGTGGCCGGGCTTGCTTAGCGGGCATGGAGGTCACCGTGCCCCGGGACCCTGTGCCTCTCCAGGGCCCTGTGGACCTGGGGCACACGGAAAGGACAGGCACAGGGATACGGAGTAAAATCAGGGTAGCGTTTCTGCCGGTTACTTTACATGTGGTGGGAAAGGCAGGGCTGAGTGATTCCGGTCTGGTCCCAACCCCGTCAGCGTGGAAGCTGGCCTTCAGGGTTTATTCTCCCTGCTGTCCTCTCTCTGTTTTGTCACATTTACACAAGGATGACAGTGCCTGCCTCCTTGAGCTCTCGTGGACGTGAAACTGAGGAGAGCTGAGCCTCTGGACGTGGCAGTCCCTGCCATCTGGGGTGTTGCTCGTGTTCTGCCACGGTTCCTGAGTGGCGTGTGTCTTAGTGTGTGTATTTCAGTGTGTCTTAGTGTGTGTATTTCAGTGTGTCTTAGTGTGTGCATTTCAGTGTGTCTTGGTGTGTGTATTTCCATGTGTCTTAGTGTGTCTATTTCAGTGTGTCTTAGTATATGTATTTCAGTGTGTCTTAGTGTGTGTATTTCAGTGTGTCTTGCTGTGTGTATTTCAGTGTGTCTTAGTGTGTGTATTTCAGTGTGTCTTACAGTGTGTCTTAGTGTGTGTATTTCAGTGTGTCTTGGTGTGTGTATTT
>JAQHUG010000022.1:13160383-13178716 GCA_028555095.1 Dicrostonyx torquatus | reverse complement strand
AACAGTATGAATTCATTCAGATAATTTCTCAGTACCCTTTAGCATGGATTAAATGTTGTCTGTCAAATTAATGTTTAAGGTGGTATTAATCCTGTCAGCCAGGATTATTATTCTAGTTCATCATTAGTCGGTAAAGACTGTACCGTTTCTAAAAGTGCCTCATTCTTGGCTCTGCTATTAAACTATTTTCTTAAGGATATAATATGAAGAAAGAACTGAATCCCAATATCCAACAAATGGCTGTATCAAAAGAACCATATAAGCCTTGCAGAATACAACCCACTAAGACAGCATTCCAGTCTCCATCCCCCTTTTTTCCGGAATAAAATATTTTCCACTACCCTTTCTTTTTAAGACCAAGATCTTTCTTTTCCATCTATTGCTGTTTTGGGTGGGTCCATGTTCCACCGAGGCTGGGATGTGTGCATATGATGCTGACAGCTTCCCTGCCCTTCTGTCAGATGCAGATGTCCACTGGGGCATGATTATTCCCCATTGGGAGTGTCATAATGAAATACAATAGGCCTCCCATGGAGTAGGGATTGTCTAAGACACCTAGAGGTGTCTGCAGGAATCCCAGGATAGGGCTAATGTCAGGTCAGCTGAACTGATGGCTGAACTGGTTACTAAGTGTCTGGCAGCTGAACTGATGGCTAGAGATGGGTAGAAGATACAGTGTGGGCACACCAGACAAAACAATGGTTTGTACCCACAATGAAATATAGCAGGACGACATAAGTCTTCACCCCCATTCAGGAAACCACACAATTTAAAACTTGCGAAGTGTTTCTAGAATATTCCCTGCTTGATTGTCAGGCTACAACTGGGTCCATACAACTGAAGTATTCTAAAGTCAAACTGCAGATATTAAAGAACTATGGTCACCGAGAAATAACGAAAAGTAGAATAGAAAGGGACGGGCTGATGTCTGGGCTATTAGTGATTACGTTGTGGTCTGCCAGTGATGCATGACGAGGTCCCATGATGCATGACAGATGGATGGATGGCACATATGGGATGAGCACCAGCCTCTCAGATGGGATTTCCCAACATTTCATGGGTGGTTCTGAGCTTGAAACTGTCTAAGGCATTCAGGGATCGCCCTTAGATCCCAGATGAAGACATACAGTGTCTCCGGGGTGATGTGGGATTCCCCTCTGTATGCTGTGAATACCATTGGTTAATAAAGTAACTGCCTTGGCCTGTTGATAGGGTAGAGCAGAGCTAGGTGGAGAAAACTAAACTGAATGCTGGGCGAAAGAAGGCAGCATCAGAGAGAAGCCATGTAGCCCTGCCAGAGCCAGATGGAACTTTACCTGGTAAGCCACAGCCACATGGCGATATACAGCTTACTAGACATGGGTTAACTTAAAATGTAAGAGCTAGCCAATGAGAAGTTACAGCTAATAGGCCAACCAGTGATTTAATTAATACAGTTTCTGAGTGATTCTTTTGGGTTTGTTCCGAGAGACTGGAACAAACAAGCGGCCTTATTACAACACAGGGGCACAGGGACACCATCTTCACACCTTCACTGCAGTGCTGGGCTTGAGGAACCCTGCGTGGCCCTGCAGACCACTGCTTCTTGAGTTCCTCAGAGTTGCCTGTCTCAGGGCCCTTACACTTGACCTTCTAGCAGCAGCAGAATTAAAAGGTGGAGAAGGAGGAAAAGTAGAGGCCTGAGCTGGGAGCTACGTATCCTCACAGTCACGAGTAATCCCAAAGGCTGGGGACTTGCTGGCGCCAGGGACCCTCTACAGCAGAGCAAAGGCCACCCACATGGGCATCCTGTGGGCCAGCTGGGTTTCCCCCAGGGTGTTCCAGGGCTGTGTTCACATCCTTATTTTTGTGCAGAACTCCAATGTTGGTTGCCTTCCATGACCACAAGATGTAAATTTCATTGGGAAGGCGGGAACTCCTGGCGTTTTCCCTCAGGAGCTCCAGTAAAACTCTTGTCTTCTCCATGCCGGTGTACAGGACAAAGAGGTGGGGACAAGCTCAACCGAGCCAAAGGGATGTTATCCACTCCAAGTGAGAACTATTCACCTAGGAACGAATGAGAAATGGAGGCTGGTGGAAGAGCATGATGGTCACCCCTTGACTGTGGCGGGAATTCATCAGCCCCTCTGAACCGTTTTTGAATGTGGTATTTCTCCAGGTCCTAAGCAAAGAGGCCTTCCTGATGCAGCCTCCTGCAGACTGGTGGCAATGGGCTTACCCGTCTTCTGGCGTCTTTGGCTCCCAGGGAACGCGCACCCATGGGGTGTGCCTTGAAGAATGGTAAAGCCAACAGACCTGAGTTGACGTCCCTTGAAATATCCTCTGGTGGAGGTGGAATAACCTGCTCATTGGTAAAAGGCAGACCACGTTTGATCTGTAAAATGTGCCTGCTTGGTTCGGTGTGTGTTTAATGAGTCAGTGCTTGTGACCCCTACTTTACCAAGATCCATCTGGTGAGCTCTAAAGAGAAAAGCATGATGTTCTGGACACATTGTGTCTAAAAGGTTGTGGTAGATGTCACCAGTTATTTTTGGAACGCTATGGCTGCTTCCCCTGCTCTGTTTGGCCCTTCACAGGCCACTCTGAAACGTGTGATGCGCCCCACACATGAAAACACATACAGGATCCAGCTTCATCCACATTAGAAATCTCAAAGGTCTTTATTCTGGTGAATTTATTTCCTATTTAACTCTCAACAAGGGAGCACTGCTCTCGGGTTGGAGTTTAGTGAGGTCACTGTTCTTCAATAGGCACTCATCACATCTTGCTCTGAGCAACATTTCTATGTAGGAGTTATCACAAAAAAAAACTTTTTTTTTTTTTAAATAAGAAACCAGGGCTTCCCACACAGTTAACCATAAAAGGGTGGGTTTAGACTAGGGCTGGTTTTTATGGCCCAGCTGAGGGCAACCTTGCTTTGAAAACCCTGACAGTGAGAGGTTTACCACACCAGAACAAAGGGTGGTGTGTAAACTTGTGTAAAGGTCACAAACACTTCAGGGGAGTCGCTGAGTAGCACCTGCCCCCTCTTGGGTTATCCTTCGCATGGCAGAAAGCTGCTTTGCCCCTTTGGACCTGTGGGACAGGCCTGAGCAATGGTTGGCAGTGGAGAGTGAGACACTTGGTCGTCTGGGGGAAAAGCGGCATTGCCAAGATGAAAAGGAAGCAGAAGGAAGCCTTGGGCCACTAATATTACTTAATGTCTGCTTCTAGAGGAAAACAATGTTTATTGTGGTAAAATCTGCGTATCATAAAATTTCCACTGCAGCCATTCTTAGGGGTTCACTTCAAAGGCACCAAGCATGGAAAGCTCCAGAACACTTCCATAACCCCACACCCCACTGCTCATTAAGTAGCCCCCTGCCCCAGCCTTGACAGCCCCCTCCATTCTGCCCCTGTGACTCAGATGTCAAAGGTGGTACCCCACGGCGTCTGCCACCTCCCGGCTGTCCTGTTTCATCTCTGCCTTTCTCAAGGTTTGTCTGCACCTGTGCCAGCTATCAGAAGATGCATATCTCAATTTGCTTATTCATTCATCACTCACTGGACATTTGGGTGGAAACCAAGCTTCTAGCGCGCATAGGGATGAGATGTTTTCTAAAGAACGCTGCCAGTGACTTACTGAATTAAAAGGAGACAGCGGGATATAAAGTATGTGGTAAATAGCATGTATTTAAATAATGCTAAATATGTAAACAGCAGTGTCATTCTTTCCCCATCCCCCTGCAGAGCTATTTTTTTTTATTTTGTTCTAGAAGAATATGTAGGGTACAAAGCCTACATTTCAAAAATAGGATTTCTGCAGCTAATCATCTTAACGGGGACCGTAAATGCCAGCCCAGCCTCTGTGAGTCATTTCTTGGATTCTAAAAGGAATGCATTTCAGACAGGAGTTTTTTTCATCTTTGAGGTTTGTTTTAAGAAGTGCCAGAAGCAAAAGCAAAATAATAAAATGCCTAGAGCCCCATTAAGCTCCTGAGGCAGCCCTGAAGCCAGGGGGCTAGGAGGGCCCTTGGCTGGAAGGACCCCTACTCTCATTGGCAGGGCTTCTCTGTGCTCTCTGGATCTCGTGAAGTCTCCTTTTGATTTAAGAAATCGCCAAGGTGGCCTGGAGAGATGGCTTAGCAGTTAATAGCATTGGCTGCTCTTTCAGCGGACCTGGTTTGGATTACCAGCACCTGCATGACAGTTCACAGCCATCTGTAACTCCAGTCACAGGGACTCCCTCCTCTGGTCTCCACGGGAGCTGCACACACGTGTGCTGCACAGGCATGCACAGGAGCAAAATATCTGAAAATACAGCCTTAAAAATTAAAATCACCACGGAAGGTGTGATGCAGTAGAGACGAGGAGGGTGTGAGAGGAAACAGGATTTAGGGGTTTTTTAAAAGCCAGCGACATCTTTGGAAACCAGTCTTTTTGAGTGGCACTGTGCTGACCTGGGCTTTTCCCTTGTAGGCTTTGGTCAAATCATTGAGCAGGGCTTCAGTGGACTTCTGCTGGTGGTGTGATCACACTGATTATTCTAAGGAGAACTACTGTTAGCTATTTCTTCTGCCCAGAGGTCCTGCCTCCACGGTCCCCAGCCCTCCTGTCATGCCGAATCCTTGGGACTTCTTCCCACCTGCAGCCCTCGATGCCATCAAAATTCCTCCCCTCTGGGTAAAACTGTCACAGGCTCACGTCCTTGGCTCGCCTTTCCTCATCCCTTATGCCTGTGGGATAAGGCTTACTGGCCATGTGGTGTAGGAGGGTTCTTCTGTATTTCTGTGCTTTCATTGGTTGAATAAAGAAACTGCCTCGGCTTTTTGATAGGGCAGCCCTTAGGTGGGCAGAATAGACAGAACGGAAGGCTGGGGAGAAGGGAAGTGTGCGAGACGCCATGTTTCTCCAGCCCAAGATGGACTTTGGTTAGGATCTTCCCAGTAAGCCATGACCACATGGTGATACACAGATTACTAAATATGGGTTAAAGCAGGATGTAAGAGTTAGCTATTAAAAGGTTAAAACTAATGGGCCAGGCAGTATTTAAATGAATACTGTTTGTGTGTAATTATTCCGGGTATAAGCTAGCCATGCGGCCGTGCAGCTGGGAGCTGGGCGCCGGGAACACAACCCGCACCTCTTACTACAGCCATGGGTGATCAGTGCCAGGTCTATACCATCACAACAAACCCTGTGTTAAGGAGGACCCACCAATGTCTCCAGAAATGGCACACAGAGCATGTTCACCCTGGTGACTCCAGCACAGGGGCAGGAGTGAGGCCAATGACACGAAGTCTTTTTCTGTGGTGACCAATAAGAGAGGGCAATGGCAAACAGGCAAATCTAGTCTGGGATCTCACGTCACGGGAGCCCCCAGAAGATGGGTAAAGCGTGGGCACTTTGCAGATGCTCCTGACGACCCAGAAGGAACTCCTGGGTGCAGTGTCCTCCAGACACACAAACCCCACTTTGCACACCTGCTGGACATATCAATTTCATGGCACCTAACATGTGACAGGTCCCCAGTCAAGGGTTCACTGTGTGTCAGGGAACATATGTCAAGTGCACCTTGTCCAAACTCCAGGGGAAAGCTTCTGAATGTGTTCCTATTTTCTGTTCACCTGCAGGACTCCCTGCCCCACCAAACACATTCCCTGTACTCTGTAAGTCCTTGGTCTTGATATTTTGGTAGAGGGAAAAGGAGCAGAGGAATGGTCTCAGGAAGGGAGAAATGCATGAGATTTTCTGTGTCAAGATTTGAGAATGACAAGGCAAGAGGGGGTGTCTTGGAGGATGCAGAGGACAACAGAGAGCTCGGGACTGAGGTGCACGATGAACAAGGATGGGTGGGGATGGACTTGGTGGTTTGCCTGGGAGGTTATTGGCTCTTGTGTTTGAGAGACATCTGTACAGCTGGCTTCTGGGGCCATCTGATCTCCACTCCTCCCTGTAGATGCCCCAGCAGCATCTCTGGCCTTCATCTTGACCCTTGTTTCTCTCTACCTTCCTCACCTGCCCAGGATAGGAGAATGGAAACGACAAGAATCCAAGTTAAAGGCTGGAGGAGAATGAGGTACCAAATATAGACACCCTGGTTAGTCTACTATCACCCAGAGACCCCACATCTCAGGTCCCAGGGATGGATATCCAGGGGGCTCTGTCTGTGACATCACAGGAGAGCCTTTCGTCTCTTCATGCTGTTTCCACCAGAAGCAGAATCTCAAGGCCACCTTTCACATCCATCCGTGAAGTGCTGAAGGGGTCTCCTTGTGCCTTTTTGCTTCAAGGGACCCAGAAATCCCACATCTGATAAACACAGCCCCAGAAGGAGCCTGAGAGCTTTGATCTGTCTCAAAGAAGGCTCCCCAGATCTAGCTGAAAACCAGGATTTCTTTTTGTTTTGCACTTTTCCACTAAGCTCTTAGGTCTCGAAAGCACTGAAGTTTTCTGGAAGGTTCTGTCTGTGGGGTGGCTGTTCTTGGCATGCGCGTCTGTCAAGAGGACTTTGGAATTGGTGGCTTACCACTCTAGGGGCTCTTGGGAAATGGCACCTGCCAAGGGAATTTAAGACAATCATTTGTGTATGGTCTATGCATGCTCGTGTGAGTGTGTGTAAGTGTGTGTTTGCCTACGTGTGTGTATCTGGGCATGTGTTCCTGTGGGTACACATGTGTGCACATGTATGAAGAGGCCAAGTGACATTCTTCAGAAGCCTTCCATCTTGTTTTTGAGACAGGGTCTCTCACTGAGACCCAGGTCTTACTGACTAGCCTAGGCTATCCGAGCAAGTCCCAGGGGCCCTCTTGTCTCTGACTCTCGGGCACTGGACTCAGATCCGGCTCTTCAAGTTTACACCACAAACACTCTACTAACTCATCTGCTTCTCTATCTCACTTGCTTTAACTATTTTCTTTTGCTTTTCTTTACTTTTATTTTTCGAGGCAGGGTCTCCCTATGTAGTTTCGGATGGTCTGGAACATGTTATATGAGCCAGGCTGTCCTTGAACTCACAGAGATCTGATCGCCTCTTCCTCCCAAGTATGAGCATTAAAGGCCTTGTGCCACCATGCCCATGTGCTAATTTCTTAATATTAAAATTAAAATAGGTATACAAATGCCAGGGAGTCTTCAGGAAGAGATGTGGGGGATCATGGCGGTATAACCAGTCTTTTAACAGCCGTCTTTGGATTTTGGTGGAAGCTCAGGTCTCTGGCATCCTTAGCCAAACAGCCAGTGTGGGTTTTCCATTCTGAGATCTTCAAGCTGCCTGTATCCACCCGGTCAGACCCAGCAGCAGCCCTGGCCATCTGGCATGTCACGTCCCTCACCCAGGAAGCCAACTCCAGCCACAGACACTTTGAAAACCAAATTTGCCTCTGAGATTTAGAAAGAGATGGCAAAGGAAATCAAGCAATACAGAAACATTCCATTGGGCTCAACAGAGCTCCTGCCCTCCTGCCCTGCCCTGGTCTCACCTCACAGAAAGAACCTCTTGAGATGCAAACTTGTAACTATTCTCTTTGACTGCGATGTAACACTCTCTGTGTGGCTCAGGATACACGCTCATCTCAAAAATACCCACATGGGACCTTAGCTGGGGAAATGAGGACCGGCTAGTCTGTGTTCGCACTGTTTTGGTGGGTTTTGGTTAAGTTCAAATGTCAAGTCTGTATTTATTTCTTCTTAAACTGTCTCTTAGGCCCTCAGGTTGACACATAAAGATATGGGTTCTCGGCCCACGTCCTAGCCCCTGTTAGCCCTCCCAGGGAAGCTGGGTCCTCTCAGTGGGCCTGAACCCCACATCAGTGGTCCCCAATTGCCTTCTGAACCAGAACATTTCTGCTCTTTCTCTACCCAAAAAAAGCCAATTTGGAACTGTGGTACCAGTATGACTGGGCTTTGGATCTGGAAAGTCAGGTGACACAGTGACAGTGGTGGATATGAACTTTCAGTCCTCAGCAGGTGACGTGGGATGGTAACCCCAGTCTGAGCAATGGTGGCACTGTTACAAGACAGTATTTCAGATCTGAAGCCAATCCTATGGGGCGACAGGGTGTGACTGCTCCAATATCACACCAGCGAGAGAATTCACACCTTCAACCAGAGCTGAGTGGGTGATGGGGTGGGTGCTGCAGAGATTGGTTGCCTTTCCAGGGACTTCCCTGTATTTCTGCTTCCACAGTATCGCTGCAGTAGATGGGGTTTTCACATCCGAGTGTCGCAGAGTCTAGCTGCCTCGGTTGGAAACCGAAGAAGGAAAAGCTGGGAAGACCCTGGCCTCTCTGTTTCACAGGAAGACAGGCTGTCGTAGGGTTAGCTCCGCTCTACATTCTTCCTATTCCTTTCATTAAAAGGGCCCTCTCTTCTCCCCTTCCTTTGATGGTCACAGGCCCCTTGGGAGGGATTTTTCTGTCAGCTATGGGGACACTAGACTCTAAAGGGGGTTACTCAGCCTGTGTTCAATAGGCAGGTAGGCAAAGAGGCAGAATTTAAACTCCTAGGCTCTTGGGTATAGCCAACTGCCAGTGTTTATAAATATTTAAACCCTAGTTTCTTTATTTATTTTAACTTATTTTTTAAATAAGAAAACAAACTATCTTTTTTTCATTTTACATACCAATCCCAGTTCCCTCTCCTTCCCCTCCTCTCATTCCCTTCACTTACCCCCTCATCCCACCACCCCCCATCCATTCCTCAGGGAGGGTAAGGCACATTGCTTTGGGGAAGGTCCAAGGCCCTCCCTACTATATCTAGGCTGAACAAGGTATCCATCCAAAGAGAATAGGTTCGAAAAAAGCCAATACAAGCAGTAGGGATAAATCCTGGTACCACAGCCAGTGGCCCCTCAGTCTGCCCCAGCCATGCAACTGTCAGCCACATTCAGAGGGACTAGTTTGGACCTATACTGGTTCCTTCCCTGTCTGGCTGGAGTTGGTGAGCTCCCATTAGCTTAGGAAAGCTCTTTCAGTGGGTGAACCCATCATGGTCTTGACCTCTTTGCTCATATTCTCACTCCTCCCACTCTTCGACTGGACTTTGGGAGCCCAGCCCAGAGTTCTGCTGTGGGTCTCTGCCTCTGTCAAACTCTAGCTCCTGAGGACAGTGGTAACTAATCCAAGGTTGGTTTGGTTGTGTGAAATGCCAGTTTGCATCTTGCCAATAGGTTGGAGCTCCGCATTCAGTGGCTCGCCTAGTGACACTGTCCATGAGGACAAAGTGTCTCATGGGGAGAGGGCTCAGCTGGTAGAGTCCCTGCTACGCAAACACGAGGCCCTGAGTTCAAACACCAACACTTAGGAAAAAGCCAGGCACAGCCACTCGCTCTTCCTACACCAGGGAGAGGGAGACAGACGGATTCCTCAGGAAGCTCCAGGTGCCGGTAGAGAAGCTGTGTCTCAGAAAACAAGGTAGATGACATCTGAGGAAAAAATGATACCCAAGTTTGTTCTTTGGCCTCCACACAATGCACATAGACTTACATACACATGAGCACACATATCTGCACAGGCTTGGTATGCACATATACACATGGAAATGCAGAACTGTACATACATAGAGCATACACACACACACACCCCTGCTTAGACACACACACATATCTGCACAGGCTTGGTATGCACATATACACATTGAAATGCAGAACTGTACATACATAGAGCATACAGACACACACACACACACCCCTGCTTAGACACACACACATATTTGCATGCATGCATATATGTTAATAATGAAATATCTGCCTTGGATTTATGCCTATCACTGGAAAGGGCATTTGCAAAGTGGTTTTAGTTTAAAAAAATGATAATTTTAGAAGAAATGGAGGTTTGTTTTATCCAAGTTTCTGTGCATCCTTCTGACCCCGGATGTCCTCGGGTCCCAGCTCTGAAGGAAGCCACTGGTGCATCTGTGCTGCCCTTACATTTGAGATGGGCAGCTCTCGTCTATGATGGCATCCTCGGATCTACGGGTCAGAGAAACCGTTCTGCCCAGTGTTTTCCTGTGGACAGGATGGCTTCCTTCCCACTGCACCAACGAGGTAGCATCTCTCTGGGCTGTTAGTGACGGCTAAGCTTTCCCTCTGACACAGAGAAAGAGGTTCGTCTCTGTGAGGCACTATGAGACCCAGTCTGGGGATAATGTGTGCTGATAGGGGACTTCCGGGGATGGGGAGGAATGCACCAGACCCAGCTCTCCAAGGCCTTGCCCCCCATTTTGCCAATCTAAGGTGAAGGTGGAGGAGGCACAGTCCAACTGCTGACCCGGAAGTCCCGCCCCCTCTCCTCTTGGTTAGTTCTTAGTGTGACTTGAGGGCCTCGCCTGCCCGTGTGAGGGTAGGAGGTAACACCCTGTCACTAGACACCTCGTCTTTCTCCTTGCTCAACCCTTCTTGGCTCCTGCAGAGCTGCTCCTGGGTTTCCACAGAACTCTTTCCGGAGATCAGAGCAGGCCTTTTGGGCTGGGTCACCTGGGATGGCGAACCAGCCTTCAGTGCCTGAGATCAGCCTGGGCCGGGCGAGCTGTTGCTGTCCTTCATCTGTGACAGGGGGAACGCAGGAGGCTTAATTATTCTGTGTTCGCCAAGCTCTTTGAAGACGCTCAGATCTCATGAAAGCCGGCTCTCATTCTGGTGATAACAGCGGGCTTCTCTGGCTTTCATGTTCTCTTCCCTCCATTTGGAGGCCTGAAAGGGCAGAGTTAAAAAGCTTCTCACTCACATGGTGAGACCCTGGTGGGTGTAGCCAGACAGGAAGGAAAGAGAGAGAGAGAGAGAATGTGTTTGCGTGGTGTTTGTGTGTACTGCGTTTGGTTTGTGTGGTGTGTGTGTGTGTAGTGTGCTGTGTGGTATGATCTCTGTGTTTTATGTATGTGTGCTGTGCTGTGTGGTATGTGGTGTGTGTGTGGTATATGGTATGTATGTGGTATGTTGTGTATGTATGTGGTATGTAGTATGGGTGTATGCGCGTGTGGTATGTGTGTGTGTTGTGGTATATGTGGTGTGTGGTGTGTGTGTGTGGTGTGCATGAATAATGTGTAGTATGGGTGTGCATGTGTTTGGTATGATATGTGTGTGTGTGCTGTGAAATATGTGGTATGTGTGTGGTATGGACGGTGTGTGCATGTGTGTGTGTGGTGTGGTAAGTGGTGTGTGTATGGGGGCTACGTGTGTGTGGTATTAGTGGTGTGTGTGTGTATGTGTGTGTGCGTGGTATGGGTGGCATGTGTGTGTGAGCGTGTGCTCTTGTGCACACAAGTGGGGAGATACTGTGTCTGCTCTGTAGACCTGGTGGCTAGGCGGGGAGGGCCAGAAGCCCTTGCCTAGGTGCTGGCTCTGGTGGCAGGCAGCAGTGAACTTTTGTTCTTAGAACACCACCCACACACGGGTGCTGCCAGGAGCTCTGTGCCGCCCACACGGGATCAGTCAAGCCAACATGAAAGGAACGAGAGCTTCCAACTGACTCCAGGATTTGGAGTTTCTTTTTCTCCCCTCCTCTGGAACAGCTTCTCTTCTTTGCTGGGACCCTTGGAAAACTTCAGCTCTCCTCCGCCCCCACTGGCTTCCACTCTGCCCCCTTGGTCCAGGCATGCAGAAACAGAGCTCTGCCCCTCGCCATCGGGTACCTGAGCTGGCTGTTGCCACTCAGGGTTCTGTAGTTGTCTTGCAGATTCTATATGAAGCAGGGCAGAGGCAGCCTTCATGGTCTGCAGAGGAGGGACTTGTGGTGACGGTGTGACCCAGAGACAGACCTTCATGCACAAGGAGCTGGTGTCCTGAGTGCTTTCTTACTGGGCAGAACAAGCCCACTAGACCCCATTCTCCAGGTTTGAGAATATAGCAATGCTTCCCACCTAAGCTCCAGGTAGAGAAAGCTGAGGGAGGTGCCCAGGGTGGCAACCCAGGGGACACGAGGCTGTGAGAAAACCTGCCCACTACTGCCTCTGTGGGTTGGCTGGGAGCAAAGGGGGGGGAGGGCAAAGGGGGGGACAAAGGGGGGGAGGGCAAAGGGGGGGGCTTTTTCCTCACACCCTCCTGTCCTTTTCCTGGGTTGTAGCCCAATGCTTAGAGCACTTGTGACGCCCTGGGTTCCAAACCTCTCTCTTCTCCCTACAATAAGATGTCACTGACATCCATCCCATAATACCACTTTAAGCATCTTTAAGGAATACACAATCCAGTGGTCTGAAAAGCTCACATTGTGGGGAGATTCACTGTCTAATTTCAGAACACGTCTGCTAGTCCCAGTATAGCTCTGTCCCCATCAGCACTGTGTCCCCATCTGCCACCTCCACTCCAGGCTCTGGGAGCCACCAAGGGCTGGCCCACTGGAACAGTTCACAGGTGTGGAATCCCGATTTCCGTCTTTCATCTCGGGCTTCTGTGGCGTGTTCCCAAGCTCTGCTTCCTCTCAGGTTTAATAACGAGCTCGCCCTGTGGCCAGAATGCTTTTTCTTTGTCTCTTTGTTCTTTCTTTTGCTCAGCAGCAATGGATGGCTATGTCCTTGCATGGTGGGATCATCCGCCTCATTTTCCCCTCTTCCTCTTAAGAAAGAGTTGGTAGACTTTGTGTAGTATGCTGACAGTGTCCTGACTGAGGAGGTCCCCGAGGAGCCCCTGAGTACTGGGATATCTGTACTATGTATGACATTTTCTTTGAATATTTGTGGTTCTCCAGAAGTCTTCCTCTAAGCCTCAGTTTCCCTGTCTACAGAATGAAGAATATGATCCATATGGTCTCTAAACTGTGAATGTGCTAACACAAGCTAGCAATCTTAGCTCAGGAGACCAAGGCAGGAAGATTCCAAGTTGGATGCCAGCGTGGGCTCCACGGCCAGACCTTGTCTGAACTTCCCTTCTACCCAAGAAGCAACAAAAAAGCCAGTCTGTGTGGTTGAATAAAGCACACTACAGACCAACAAGGCCAGATGCTTCCCTGACTCTGACCGTTGTCTAGTCTGCTGCCCGGACAGGACACTGTGCCGAGTGACAGGGAAACAGTGGTGAGCCGTTTAAAGAAAGGTAAAACAGACACAAAGGCCATCAGTTCCCAAACCCAGAAGATGAGCTCTGGCCAGGAGCACGTTTTGTGCGGGGTTCTGGTTAATGGAAACCGGTCTGCTGCACAGTTGGGATGGGATGCTGACAGAGCCTTTGGACTTGAGGTTTTGATCATGGAGACAGCAGCTCACCAGAGGTGAGAACGGTGTAGAAGGTCCTGAAGTGGCCTCTCCTCTGAGTGCTGTTCTGCCACTGAGAAGCCCGAAGGAGCAGAGAAGAAACAGTAAAATGTTCCAGAACCGTGTTGTGTCCGGGAGAGCTCGGAATCGGCTTTGTGGGGGACAACACAGAGATTGCTGGCCACACGCAGGGTTGACATTCACAGAGGTTCCCAGGTGGGTGGTAAAGAGCTGGCGGGGGGGGGGAGCAGGCAGCAGGAGTTGTAAGGGAATGGGGAGAGGCACCATTTATCCGAGGTGGCTCTCTGTCTGTGACTTGAACCCATGAGCTTAGACTGGGTGTGTCAGGGAGGAGAAAGAGAGCACCAAACCCTGGAGAATCCCAGGCACTTGGGGGTCAGGCTTCTCTGGGCCTTTCCAAGTGGGTGGCCTGCCGGGCCTGGGAGTTTAGACTATGCAAATGCGTGTTCCCTTGGTCTGTGAAACTCTCAGGAGCTAAATTAATTTCTGAGGCAATAGGGCATTAGTCTGAGGCAATGGGCTGTCTTCAGATCCACCTAAGCTCTCATTTGAATCAGATACGGTGATTCACCGTAATTTGAAGACTCTTTGAAAGCTGCTTGCTTTCTTCCTGCAACACCAGGCTGGTGCCGGGCACAGGGCAGGGCTCCGCCTGGAATTGGTGTAGATGGTAGTATATTGCCTTTTACACTCTAAGAATGCTGGGAAGAGGCCAGGGAAGCCTGTGGCTGTTCGCTGGTTCTGGGCCCCTTTGGTAATTTCTCCACCACTGCTACCTGGGACTTCCTTCTCCAAAGATGTTGGCAGCCCCTGAGCCTATTGCCATCGCTTCTGCTGGAAATGGGTTTGGCATTGCCAAGGTCATTGGTCACCTCCTGGAGATCCTCATGCACTGGGGTCCTATGGCAGGGGGAATGTTCAGAGGGAAGGCCACCTGACATAGAGGCTGTTAGGTAGCCAGTTGCAGATGGAACGAGGTGACATTATCACGCTTATTTCAATGCCGTGATCCTATCTGCTGTTCTCTGTTCTCAGAATGGCTTTTTAGGAAGGCTTGTTCAGAGACACCAGTCCTTATAGGACTCACACATCACTGCCTCTATCCTGTCTGTAGGCCCAGAGTAGCCTGGCCTTGCGGGAGAAGAGCCGGGCAATTGGAGCTGGGTCACGTGGAGTAGAGACACACATATCCTTGCTGCATGGATCCAGGATACCCTGTGCTTAGGAAACATAAGAGCGGACTAGAGAGGAAACCCTCAGCAAACCTCTGCTAATCGCAAAACCCGACTCAGTCTGTACCCGCCTTGCCATGGCGATGATGGCAGCTGTGGCTTCTGAAGGAGCTGTGGGTTACTCCGGAGCCCCCAAGGAAGCTTGTCTGCACAGCCCACCCTTGCTGTCCTTGGCATCGGCAATAGGATCAATGCCACCGCTCAACACAGGCCTCCGGGACTGGGACTGGATGAGTCAGACCTCTAGCCCATTGTTGGCACAGAGATAGCTCAAGCCTAGATCATGCTAGACAGCTCACCAAGAATTGCAGCTCCCATGGCATGCAGCACACGGCCCCTGTACTGACCTCCCTAGATTCCAGTCTCTAATTACGAGTCAGGTATGGTGATCCAACCTGTTCTCCATGGTGCTCAAGCTGCTGGTCCCTACGGATCTATTTCTGTGGTTCCCAAGAGTCCAGGAGACTGGTGAGTGACTTGGAGACATACACACCACTCTCAAGATGTGACCAAGCCAAGAAAAAATCAGCAGTGACCACTGTCACTCCCTTGGCTGGGTCTGTCCTGGTCTTGGCCTATCCAAACATGGACATATTGGGTGAAGGGCTCTAGAACCACCCTTATACTCCATAGCTCTTCTCATTCCTCCCTTCAACCTGCCCCACAACCATGGGAGCAGGGTAAGAATGTGGGACCTCCCCTGGGGTTTATTGGGGACCTCATTCTGTCTTCATGGTGTCCCGGGGCTTCCTGCTCCTCATGCAGGGTAGCAGCCCTTGCCTCCCTACAACTCTGAGCCTCCTCTCAGAGACAGGAGAAACCCAGGACTCGGACAATCTCTTCCTCCTGGTACTCCATGTGGCCAGGTCAGGGTTAAGAGCAGGACAGACAGCCTGGGGCAGCTGGGGACCTTTTCTGTTCAGAAACAATTCTTCAGTTTTTTTCTCTTCATAGGCACTTCTGAAGATTTGAAGATGGAGTGCTCTCACTCCAGAATGCAGCATACAGAACGACACGCATACTCATGCAGACACACTCACACATATGCACACATGCACGAGCATACGCATACACGTGTACACATGCACACACACGACCACACACACAGGCCACGGTTTTGCTAATGATAGCAGCATATAGGGAGAAGGATTTGCTCTCCAAACTTGTTCTCTCTCCGAGGTACATGGACTTAGCTCCAGGCTAAGCTTGGCCACTTTGCAGCTACAATCCCCTGGGGCAGTTTCCCGACTTCTCTACATCCCCTTCCTACATGTACTGGAGGAGAATCATGTCTGGGTTTGACATGGGGGCAGAAGAGTTTATTGACAAATTCACACATGAACTCATCTGTCCAAAACTTAGACTTTGAGCTGACCAGGACGGTTCTGGGTGCAGATCCCGCAGATAGCACACAGTGCCTGATACCAGCTGCTCCTTCCCACTGACTGCTCTGGGTGCAGATCCCACAGCGACTATGCAGCGCCTGATGCCAGCTGCTCCTTCCCACTGACTGCTCTGGGTGCAGATTCCACAGTGAGCACGCAGTACCTGATGCCAGCTGCTCCCTGCCCCTGACTGCTCTGGGTGCAAATCCTGCAGCGAGCACGCAGCACCTGATGCCAGCTGCTCCCTGCCCTTGACTGCTCTGGGTGCAAATCCTGCAGCGAGCACGCAGCACCTGATGCCAGCTGCTCCCTGCCCTTGACTGCTCTGGGTGCAGATCCCACAGTGAGCAAGCAGCACCTGATGCCAGCTGTTCCCTGCCCCTGACTGCTCTGGGTGCAGATCCCACAGCGAGCATGCAGAGCCTGCCTCAGAAGCGTTTCCATTTTGGTGCAGAGCAGTCACGATAGTGATTATCCCTATTGTCTTTGGTGTGTCGCGTCAGGATTTAGTCACATTTTATTAATGTCCACTCCTGGCTCAGATGCCATCAGCAGATCTCTCTTTATTCCTTCTAGAAGAACAGAAAAGGGTGCCCTGGGGGCTTTGTTGGACATTGGAACCCTTGAGAAGCTTAGCACAGGTCTCATTTTCTCTCCTCACGGATGCTTATTGATTTATTATTTTTATTTTCTTATTTGTTGTTTTTGAGATACGATCTCAGTAGCTTAGGCTGGCCTCAGACTTTCTCTTTAGCTGAGGCTAGACAATCTCCTCATCCTCCTGCCCCCACCTCTTAAGTCATACAACTGCAGGAGAATGCCACCAAGCTTGGCTCCCTCTCAGATGTTGTCAAGAGGGCAGCGTGGGTTCCCAGTTGGTTCCTGTGTGTGTGTGCATGTGCGTGTGTGTGTGTGTGTGTGAGTGTGCGTGTGTGTGTGTGTGTGCGTGGCATGTGCAGGCATGTGCGGGTTGCTCTTTTTCAGAAGCTACCTGCCTTTTTAAAAATTACATATTATTTGTTTTGTGTTTTTTTGGGGGATGCACATACAAAGCACATATGTCAGGTCAGAGAAGTTGGTTCCCGTCTTCTTTGTAGGGTCTGGGACTCCTCAATTAAGTTAGCTTGTTGATTGACTGACCAGAGAGCCCAGGTATCCTCCTGCCTTCCTCTCCCCAGTGCTGGGATCATGAGCATGCACTTCCATGCTTGGGTTTTTACATGGGTGCCAGGAACTGAACTCAGGTAACTCAGGTTTTCACGCTTGCGTGGCACGTAGTTTCTGTCCCGCGACAAAGTTATTTCTCCGTCCTGGTCAGTTTTCACTTCCTCTCCATGCAGTGTTGCTGATGTCGTTCTGACAAGACAGCCATTCTTAGTCTCAAGAGTTAACAGGAACACCTCAAGGGGGACTCACTCAGACAGGACACGCGTGTCACCATGGGATGGGAGGGGCACGACAACACAGCGTTGCTGCGGCTCCCACCCAGGTAACTTAGTCGAGGGCCTTGATGCTCTGTGCCTTTATCCCGAACCATTTGCTCTGCTGGCCCACCCCCAGGAAAGGAACACCAAAGCTGGGGGAGGGGGAGTCGCCCAGTTCCAAGTTAGAATGTGAGTCTGTTTCTCGCATGCTCCCGAAGCCAGCAAGGCTAGGGTTATGGTGCCTGGCTGCCTCTGGGCTGGAGACAGACAGGCTGGGCTGGCTCAATGACAAGATGGCAGCTGCGGAGAGCTTTGGCCTGGCTATGCTTTTACTGACAGCAGTGCCCTGGAGCGTGGTTGCTGACGTGTGCTGACTGAGCAGGCTGTTTTCTAGGCTGTTTTTCATCAACTGCGATTCCAGGAAGGGCTGGGAAGGCTCCACAGCACCCTCCTTTACAGCCCCAAGAGTGTGTCCTCCAGGCAGCATGTGGGACAAGAAGGGGGGGAGTCCCTGAAGATGGCCAGGGGGCAGTCAGGTAAACTCACCATGGGAAGAACTTGGTGTGGCTATGGCCTTGGGAGCACCGCCCAGATGTATGCACAAGTTCCCAACGACTTCTAGAAGTCCCCCTCTGAGGCTCCCCAACCAGACAAGCACCTGGCCTAGGATTAGCAACTGTCCCAGATGGCCGTTTTCTTGAGGGACACCCCCAAGTCTGTCTCCTCTTCAGGTCTCAGGTGAGCCACTTCCCGGAAGAGCATCATTTGTGTGTTCCTTGGTGGGCACACACTGCTCTAGGCCCAGCCTGGGGAGGGTGGGAAAGGGGCGGTCTTCTCCTGGCTTCTGTGACGGAGCACATTGGAGCTTCAGGCCCTCAACGAGGGTGCAGTACCCAGAGCTTTTGCCAATGGCGAGCACTTGTAGAGGTTCTGTGGAGAAGCCTCTCACTTCTAAGGGACTTCTCTGGGGGCACGCAGGTACTTGTGCTTAATATAGGCTCCCTTTCTGACTGCTGATGGAAGTTGAAAAAAACCCACGAACAATTTGATGGTTGCTTTCTTTCTCTTTTCTTTCTTTCTTTCTTTCTTTCTTTCTTTCTTTCTTTCTTT
>JAQHUG010000022.1:13091791-13116544 GCA_028555095.1 Dicrostonyx torquatus | reverse complement strand
AAAATAAAAAGTAAAAAATCATCGGTTTATAGATGTGTCGATCTGGGTGTACGGGTATCTGGGTCTTCAATTTGATTTCATGGATCAGTGACTTTTTATGCCACCACCGTGCTGTTTTCATGGCTATAGCTCTCTGATACCTTTGAAATCCGGAAACAGTGATATCTCTAGCAGTTCCTGCATTTTTCATGGAGATTTCGTGGATGATTTCAACCCACTTCCATGTCTTAGAGCTAAGTGTGGCACTTCATGCCTGTAATCCCAACATTTAGGAGGCTAAGGCAGGAGGATTGCCCCGAGTTAGAGGACACCCTCGGTTATACAGTGAGACATTGCCACACAAAAAAACCGAATGAACAAAATCTTCTAACTGCATATCTTTCTATCTCCTGCTGTTATAACAGCATCGAGGATGGGAAATCGACAAGGAGGGAAGCAGACTGATTTCTCACTGCTCTGGAGAAGTCCGACATCAAGGCTCTGGTGCCTGCTGAGAGTCCCTTTGGTGGGTCAGCACAGGACTGAACAGGCAGAGATGCTATGCAGAGCCCTCTGAACCTCTCACCTCTGGGACACCCCAACCCTCACTACTGTCACAAAATGAAGCAAACAGAAACCCGAATTTTGGGGGGAAACTTCAGGCCAGAGCATTTGTTGTTATTTCTGAGATCGGAGAATCCTGCTAGGATGCAGAGCCCTGATTTTGAGTTCTGGTTCAGTGGACAACTAATTTTCTGACTGGCCTCTGCACCAGATGCGTCTTATAAAAATGGAGGCATGATTGCCAGGAATTCTTGCGTCTTCACAGACTCTGGCTTGGCACACCTTGGCTCATGCTGTTGGAGGCCTGATTGTTGGGAACCACCATGCCCTCACAGACTTTCTGGCTAGCGGGTTCTGATCAGGTAGTCAATGTCCCACTCCTCCCCTGCTCCCTGATGTGGGATTCCCCTCTATATGCTATGAATATGTTTTATGACCATTGGTTATTAAAGAAGCTGTTTCAGCCAGTGGCTTAGCAGAGTAAAACCAGGTGGGAAACTGAACAGAGATAGAGAAAGAGAGTAGGCGGAGTCAGAGAGATACCGTGTAGCTGTTAAAGGAGAAAGACATCAGCTGCCAGCCAGAATCTTACCGGTAGGCCACATCCTTGTGGTAATACACAGATTAATAGAAATGGGTTAATTTAAGATGTAAGAGTTAGGTAAAAAAAATAATCATAAGCTATTGGTCAAATGGTGTTATAGTTAAAATAGTTTCTATGTTATTATTCAAGTCTGGGTGGCCAGGAAATGAATAAGCAGTCTCCGCCTCCAACTCCCATCCTAGTTTATGACCCATACCCAACCAGGAACTCCACTTCATGAAGGGGAAACGGAGGCTGAGTGAGTGCATCACATGTCCTGGCTCACACAGCAGTACCTGACAGAGCTGGTGACAGTGAGAGCCCACACAGACTCCTAGTCCCAGTGAATCTGTTTCTGGGAGGAAAGGGTGATGGGATAGTCTGCTATCCCAACTCAGCACCCAGCTCCTGACTCACATCTCCATTCCCCTCACTGGAATTCTGATAGTGGTAAGACAACAAGATGGCTCATGGTCACAGCTGACTACGGACTGACACCACCAGACTGTGAGCCTGAAGAACCTTTTATCTTTATAAATAGATTATCTCAAGTATTTTATTTCAGTGATAGAAACCTAGCACTTTTATTAAACCTATAATTACAATTCAATATGACTCAAAAATATCAAATATATGTGGTAACATAGACTTTTCTTAGAAGGTTTGGAATTAGAGTGGTACATCATAAAGGAACAAGAAATGAGCATTTCCAAATATTTAAGTAAAAATGCATCCTTGTTAACTATGGACAGATGAGATGCAGACAAGGTTGCAGGGGTCCAGGGCTCATTTGTCTGCTTTGCCAGAGTCTATCCCTTTTGTTCTGCTTCTCTCCTTTTCAGAATGGCTCTCAAAGTGTGATCTTCAGGCTCCTGGGGTTTCTGAGATGCTCTCATGGCATCCTTAAGGTTTAAAATGTTATGTAATAATACTAATCTATTTACTCTTTTTAACTCTGTTGACACTGGCCTTGGTGTAAGCACAAAAATTATTAAGACTCCTGGCACCTCTTCAGAGGTCAAAGACTGTCATTGCTTTTTCACTGCATTGTGAAGAAGACCCCCCCGCACACACAGAGGTCACATATAAAAATTGATTTGATAAGGCAATTAAGATCTGTAATAGAAACCTGCTGCATTCTGAATAAATATGGCAACTGCCCCAAGGAAATGCAGCCATGTTAGAGTTGCCAGCTAAACTAACCACTTCGTCCAAGTAAGAATAATTAGCAAACTATATCTTACCATGGATATCTGTCTGGTTGTTTCTCAAAATTAAATGAGACAAGCTTGACACTGCAAACAATTTAGGAAAAGATGGTTGTTGATGATAAAAGGTTGAACTTCCAATGTTTAAGAATATGTATGTCGCTGTGAGCCTGATAAGCTTCCTGGAGCTTTTCTGTAAAGTTGGGAAGTGGCATTAAGTTCAGTAACCCTTTGACAGTGTCCATTGAACTGTGTTATCATCTGAAGGGTTTTTCCAAATAACCAAAGCAGGCTACAAAATTACATATGGGCAAGAACCCAGAATAGACTGATGTAACTGGAAGCTTATTGTATGGCTACACCCAATCACAGCTCGCCTCTCCTCTGGTTACACTTGTGTATGTTGCACTATCATATAAAGCAGCCACAATATGACACAGTCATTGAATGCTCCTCCTTAATTTGGTTACACATCTGTTAGGCCTGACTAACAAGACACAAGAACCCAAGCACTGAAGAGATGTGCAATTCTAGGAGACTTAAATTGTGAGGCCAGGGTGTGGTCTGCTTCTTTGTCTATCCTTGTGGATTCTAGAGTGTGGAAATATTCAGGAAGCATGTATTCTGTGATCATGAGCCATCCTGTTGTATTACCATTATCAGAATCCCAGTGAGGGGAATGGAGCTGTGGGTCTCGAACGACAACGGTGCTTCAACCTCTTATTCTAACATTTCACACAAGCTTCCCTTTCTCTCTCTAAACTGATGAAGTGAAGGCCAGTCTTCCCATCCCAATCCATTCCTAGGGGAGGGGCCCAATGGGTCCTATCTTGTTTCTAGATCAATGAGCTATAGACCGGACTTCTATGCCACACAGATGAGGGTACAGAATGGGCTCCAATTCTCATGTACTGCCTCTGTGTTGGGAATGAGAAGGAGAAATATTCCAAGGAGCCAACATTACAAGGAGGCATTGGCTAAACCAAATACTTTATTGTTCGAGGAAGAAAAGGCCCAATTACAAAACCTTTATACTTAAAGACCAAAGTCTTCCAAGGACTTCCATGACTGTTAGGTTCAACCATGTAAAGCCACCATCTTGGCTGACAAAACTCAGGCTACACTTTGCAATTTCATGTGGCTCAATTGCATATAAACCGAGTGATGACGAACCTTTTACAAAAGCATGTCCCCAGTCCCACATCTGCTCATATTAGACACATCCCAGTGACACACAGGTCCCATTTGAAAGGCATCCTCTGCTTATTTCCGGGCTTGCAGGCTGGGACTCCCAGGACTGGCACAGCAGGTCTCAGGATCTTGTGTCCATTGTGTGGTCTCTTTATCAGTGTCACCGGCTGGCCCTGAGGCCACCCTGCTGGCAAATGGAAAAGCCTGTCGTCCATAAACCAAAGGACTGGGAATGGAGAAAGGTGTGAGGTGTCATGGTGGAGTGAGTTCTTCACCAGATAAGAACATCACACAAACCACTCCACACCGTCTCCCATCTTGCTTGCCCTGTCTGTGCTTCTGGGTATCCATGGCCAAGAAAATAGGAGGACACAGAGCAGGAAGAAGGACATGCAACCCAGACGGTAAGAAACACGGCAAGCCAGCAAGATGGGGAGCGTCATGCTTCACTGAAGGTCAAGGCAATGGAAGATCCCCTCCCGATGCCCTCAGCCCTGCCCGGCACAGTTCCCTTTACACGAGCTAAGATAAAAATAAAGCTTTCGTACAAATTACATTTTTTTTCCAGTGAGTTACTTTTGCAGTAAAAATAGCTGCTACATAAATCCCTTCTGATCTCTGAAAAGGAGTAATATATTTCCAAAAATAGGCTTCTGATTATAGCCACGCAGAACACCTGGGGGCAAAGGAAGGCAACGGCTGGGGGGAGGGGGAGTTGCCTGGAAAACACAGTTACACCAAAAAATAAAATACATTTGTGTATAAACCGTTTTAAGGCATGCAGAGAAGTGGAAAACATGTGCCATTTGTCAAGAAAAATACTGCTTTTCAGCTCTTACTTTACAGCCCAGGAGGACGTGGAGAGAGAGGCCTGAGGCACCCTCAAATAATAACATTAGATTTCTTATAAAAAAAAATCCCAATATACAAAGTCCTGGCCAGATGATGGGCAAGTCAGAACCAAAACAACAACAACAGAAAACAAACAAAAATAAAAATCAGGGGTCATTCCTCAGACCCCATTCCTGTTGGAAAGTCAAATGAAGAGAGTATGTCACGATTCTCTCAGTCGGCCCCTGAGAGACTAAATCTCTGTAAAATGACATTCCCATCTGTGAAAGATAACCTAGCAGGTATCACATTCTTTCAAACAGTGACAATTACTTTAAATACAATATACAATTTCTGTTAAATAGAACTGTTGGCGGATTCTGACATTACATAAGATACAACAATATGTACAAGCTGACGTCTGAAACGGAGCAATCCCTGTGCTCCGCCACCCGCCCAGCCCGCTCTCAAGAGGAGGTGGCATTTGCATTTGCTACTCCTGGTGGCAAAAGGCCAAAGAACAAACAGCGTTCTTCAGCGTCTCTGCGTCCACCACATGCTGGCTCCCTGGAGCACCTCCAACAGCAGCGCACAGCCTGCTCAATGCTAGGGTGGCTCCCCGGAGCGTCTTCCCTTCCAGGTCTCGCTAAGGACAGAGAGGCCATGCCCCCTTCCACCACTGGGGAGTTAGCCTTGTGGAAGAGGCAAGGGATGAAAGAAGAGGCCACTGTTGCTTGGCGACTCCCAGAGGGGTCCCATCCTGCCCTCCCATGGGTCTTTGGAGCAGTGGGTCAGGACGGACTTCCCACTCAGTCCCCGGGCCCCGGGGCCAGCTCAGGCTCGTCCCAGGGACTTCAGTCTTCTGTGTCAGGCTGGACACCCAGGATGGCGTGCAGTTCCTCAGGGGTGAACCCCAGCAAGTTCTGCAGGTCACATACGAAGCGGTACACGTAGCGTTTGCCTGATGTCTTGTGGATGATGTTTTTGTCATAGTAGTAACGCAAGCCCCGGCTCAGCTTCTCGTAGTTCATCTTTGGTTTGTTTTTCCTCTTTCCCCACCGGCGAGCCACCTTTGGGGAGACATAGAAAAGCCAGAGTCACCGGTGTCCACTCTTGAGCCGTGACTGGCTCCCCTGACCACGGGTGCTCACCCTAGAGACCCTACGGTCACAGGGACTTGTCTGGGTCACTTTAAATGTGCACAGACGCTTCACCATACAGGGCCCAGTGATAACCCTGTCTCTGTCCCCAGCACCATGTCAGCAAAGCCTCCTGGGCCAGCCATTTGGAACCAGGGGTCCCTCACACAGAGACATATGCTGTCAGCCATCCTCCATCATTCTTATTCCAACACCCACCCCCTTTTAAAATGCCAGAGGCTCGTGTACCCCAGACTGGCCACTCATCCTCCAGCCTCCACTTCCACGCTCTGACTACAGACTGTCATGAGCCATCACACCTGGTTTATGTGGGGCTGGGGATGGAAACCATGACTGTGAGCAAGCTAGGCAGCCACTCTGCCAACTGAGACACATTTCAAGTCATGTGACAGCTGACGAGCCTATCCTGGCCCATGAGACAAGCTTATTTCCCCAGACGCGGAGAGGGAGACAGATTACATTACATATATTGCTGGCATTATGCCTACCAAAGCTCTCTCCTGCAGAGGGGCCCAGGGCCAACCCTGAAGGCTGCTCTGTGCCCTGTCCAACTTGGGACAAAGGGGAACCCCTTCCAGAACTTGCTGAAGGTAACCAGCCTCCAACGGACAATGTCCACAGAGGGAGGGCACTGCCCAAAGGACACCAGGCCCGTGCATCAATAAGGCTGTGGCTTCAGTTCAGCTGTCCCCAGAGCCAGGGGGCTCCATATAGGGGGAGGGTTCTCGCTGGCTCTGTTGACTTTCCTTGTGCCCAGTGTCGGCTTTAGAGCCCACGGTGATGACCCGGGGTTGAGTGTGCAAGTGGCCATACCTCATCAGGGTCAGCAAGCTTGAACTCCCATCCGTCTCCTGTCCAACTGATGAAAGATTGACAGGACTTGTCCGAGAGCAGCTCCAGAAGGAACTGCCACAGCTGGATTGGTCCACTTCCTGGGGACAAAGAGAAGTAGGTTACTGACCCTCCCAGTGACCAGGCTGTCTTGAGAACATGGATGCCACCAGGCAATGTACTGATGAGCGGCTGGGGCCGCAGGGAAACACTTTCACATGCAGAAGTCACAGTAGCAGGACGGCCGGGGCAAGGCTCTTCCTTGGCTGCTGTGTCTGTTCCCCTAGGAGGAGGATTCAGGGCTAGCAATCATCACCAGCCCCCATCCTCCTGCTGTTTAATGCTTTCTGGTACAAGAACCTTAGAAGTTTATTTCTAGAAACAGTCAGCGGGGCAGGGTAGGTCCTCAGGGATCATTTCATCACAGGCATGGCTCTCAGGACCATACCGAACTGTTTCCTGTGGGACGTGCTGCACGCAACACACCCATGGCGTGACCTCTACTGACAACCATCTATCTCTGCCCCGCGGGAACTCAGAAGCACCCCCCTGACAGGGACGCTGGCTGCAGCACCGTCTTTCTTAAGGATGCACTCAGGACAGCGACTTTTCGTGGTCCCCATCACAGTCTAGGCAAGGAAAGCTGAGACCTGAACAAGTTCAGCTGACCCCTTGCCTACAAACTGGAAAAGGCTTTGGGGAAGCTCAGAAAGACCTCGGACGGAACCAGACTGAGCCGACTCACTTCGGCGCCACTCAGGCCACCCCTGAACTGACTCTCCAGCTGGGCTTCCACACTACCCACGGTAACACCATCGGCCACAGGCTGGGCTGGACCACAGACAGTCCTCTGCTATTACCATCCAGGCAGACACTCCTAACGCTGTGTGACTTCCTTAGCTGTCCTCCGGTTCCCAGGTATCCAACGGCCTTAGGGTCAAACCCCTTTGTGGGTCTTTATACATATATGTAGCCATTTGACAATGAAAAAAAAAACCCCACACATTCTCACTTTCATCTTATATTTTTAAAAGTAATTTTTTTTAAATCCACGGTGGCTTCCTATGGCCAGCATATGAAAAGAAGGTCTATTTAAAAGCCTCTGAAGTGGTGAAAAATGAACATTCTTGGTATTTTTGCCCCAGTTTTGAAATTGTCTGGTTCTAAAAACAGCTTTAAGAATCTTTCTCTGTCTAGAAGAGCTCTCCCCTTCTCTCGGATGGTTTTGGAGGCCAAGGGAGAGGCAAATAGTGCTGGTGAGCCGTGAGCCAGCTCCCGCCCTTCCCCAGGCCAGTTTACATTCCTAGAGATCCAGAGTGTGAGTCAGAGCCAAGAGCAGTCTGTCCGTCCGTCTGTCCGTCCGTCTGTCCCCTCTCCTACCCCTCCACCTCCTGTTCCAGGGAGAGGGTGTGATCTGGTATCTTCTCCCACCCCATGAGACCCGAACATAAAAACCTCTGCAAGCCTGGTCTTGTGGGACTTGGCTACAGAGAACCTCTGAGTGTGGAAGATTGTCCCGGCAGCGCGGCGGCCATGGCAGTCACACAGGAGCTGGCCGGGGCCCTGAGTGCACACTCACCGGTGAAGCCAGCCAGCACTGCCGCAGGAATAACCGGTTTGCCTTGCTCGACTGGGTCACTCCTCTCTTGGATGTAGTCTTTAAAGGACATGGTTGGTTTACTGAGGCACAGCGGCTGGCTACAGTCCTCCTCAAAGCTCTCAAAGGAAGGCACCCGCTGCACATCCAGGAGGGACGACTGGCTGTTCCAGGAGCGGAGCAGTGAGTCGGAGCTCTCAAAGCTGTCCGCACCATTCTCTGTGGAGTCGTGGTCCTTGGCTTTCCCTGGAGACAGCAACCAAACACATGCTGGGACCCCCTCTGAGACGTGAGAAGGGCTGGGCCCCTGGATCACCAATTCAGGTGCGTCTGGGTCCCTATCCCTGCAAGACTGTCAGTGAGCCCCAGAACGATATGCACACCAGGTGCCACATCACCTAGACCTCTGCAAGCACTCTTCAACAAAGGTGCTGACTTCTTAGGACAAGGTTATGTGTAAGTGACACCTTCCTCCAACAGAAGCATGGATAGAATGGAGAACACTATATAGCCATGGGAAAGAGCTTAGTCACCATGGCTGGTAACAGAGAAACCCTGGGAAATCAGCTAGCAGGGGCCCATCCGCGTGAAGCCCCAGGAGAGCAGAACCCACTCTGTGAAGATGAAAAGTCACATGGTTGGCTTTATAAAGAGGGCTGGGAAGGAAGGGACAGGAAGGAACTTCACAGAGAGCTAGAAACGTCTGTCTCCAAGTGGACAGCCGTAACACAGGTGTACACAGCTGTGTTAACAAACAGATGTGTGGACTGTGTCTGCTACACCCTTCGACAGGAATCTGACACATCCCTGTGTCCCAACAGAGTAACTCCACTGTGAGGAAATTAGCTTAAGGCTGTTAAGCCATTATTCAGGATTGCCCACTCGATTCCTACAGAACCCGGGTCAAACAGGTTGTGCTTTTTTTGGAAACACACGGAAGGGGACCCTGTCTTTTAACCTTCTTCTCTGGCGGCAGGAGACAGAATGCCCTTACAAAGCATCTCTCATACCAACAGCTTCCAGGACAAACCAACAACCTTATGCTAGAATGTTCCCTTACCAGAGCTGTTGGCAAGCAAATTCAAGTTGCCAGCAGGGAAGTCCTGGCCGATGGAACAGTAATTGACATTGACGGTGTTGAGCCGAGACTTGGGCAACATCTGGAACTCCTGCTCAGAGCTGAGAGCAGCAGGTGTCACCGATGGCGGGCACATGCTGTCCAGGAGGCTGTCTTTGGGGTAGTTCTGGGCCTGCATTCCATATGGCGCCTGTTCCATGCCAAAGCCTGTTGGATGGTGGAGCTGTTAAAGTTATCACCATGACAGCTAGACCCACACCCAACCCTGTGAGCCACCCACAGGACACCCACACCCAACCCTGTGAGCCACCCGCAGGAGACCCTGTTGTAAGACAGGTGTCTCGATTCAGAGCACAGTGACTATCTTGTTATACCACATTAGTATCTCCTGACTTCTTTTTCCTAGTTACGGTTAAAATGGCCTTGAGCAGTGTTGACTCCTAGAGATTATATGAGCCTCTTAAGCAAGATTAAGTTTTCCTGTGGCCACATTTAAAAAAAAAAAAACACAAGAAGCAGGTGAAGTTAATTTTCCACTTTAACTGGTCAGCATGTATCAGTGGCCACCTCAATATATAAACAGTGTCCTAACTCATCAAGGAATAGTTTATACTCTTGGTTTCATTTTAGGACCTCTGAGTTAGGCGAGATGAGTCAGAGTCTTAGACTGTCTTTACACATTTCACGAGGATCTGCCGTGTTGCATCTGCTCAGCCGAGCAGTATCCATGTGGAGCCACTACAGGGAGAGGGCTGGGCTACCTGAGGGGCTAGAAAGGCTAAAACCAGAGCTTTTAAGAAACGGTCACCGGACTGACCTAATGTATTGCTGCTGATCCAATGAGGGACCGCATTGAGGTGTGAGTTTTCTTCATATTGGTCTTCTGTCTTTTCTTGGTTCTCTGAAAAACAGACGCAGAAGACATGAAACCCAGTTTTAAAACTCCACAGAAAGGCAGCACTTCCACGCTCCTGTTTTGTGGATATTGGAACAACTCACCTTGCCTATTTGATTTCAACCCCCTTATGTGTCTTTTTTTTTTTTTTTGTAAAATTACAATATATTTTTCTAATAATCTGGAATACGTTTTCCAAAGTCGACGACGCCCCTGTCTAGAACGGTCCAGTTTGGGTGTATCCATTTCACGCCTATGTTTATGGAAAACCATCTGTTGTTGGGCTGGGAAAACTGTGGGTGAAGGAAATGCATTTGGTGCCTGCCCCCGAGAAGCTGAACATCCTCTGTGGTTAGTCTGGGATGTCGTGAGGTCCACAGGGCAAGTAGTCCGCGTTCTTGGAAGGACCCTTACTAGGAACACGCCATCACAAACCTCATCCTGTGAAGCCAAGCTCTACAAATGCGCACGCTGAACAGGCTTGCCCTATCAACGGCTGCCCAGAAACACGCTGGGTGAGACCAGTCCATGTTCCCAAAGAATCAGGGCTTCTTTAAAAACAGTGTCCTTGGCTCTAGGAAGCAATAACTAAACGAGCCTGACAATAGGACCCCAAATGAGAGTCTGAGTTTATATGCTGAAAGCAGATGTGTTTGCCTAGGACGCTAACCATTTTCTGACCTTTTTGGCTTTTTAAATAAAGGAAGTCTTACTGGCGCTGTCCCTCATTTAAACCCAGGTATCTTTTAAGCAGGTCTCAGTGATCTTTGAGTTCGGAGACAAGAGTGCCTCGAGTCTCGATGAGATTTCTGAGTTCACTGCTTGCCCTTAACATTCCAGGGTGTATACGAGTTGATCAGTTACTGTCTTGAGCTCCAAAATCCTCAGTGGACTGGAGTAAGTTTCCTATAAAATCCATACCGACCTGTGTACACTGCCTTACATTCAAGCAACCCTGTCTCTCTTGGCTCTTCCAGTGAGCTCAACCACCTGGCACTCTGGCTGGCCTACATATCCAAGGTGCTCTGAGCTGGCACAACCAGTGCAGCCTGGCAACAACCAGCAATTTGGTGACTCAGGCTATTGCCTCGTGGCTACACCTGGCACAGACATCGCACACACTTCCCTCCGTGGAATGAAGACCCATCATCACCTCCCCGTTTCTGACCCCTTGGCAGCCTGAGGTGGAAGGACACGCCTTCCTACCATCTGGGTCCCTGCCTCTCCAAGTCCAGCAGCTTTTACCTTTGATCATCTGCTCCAGATGTTCCCAGAGGATGTCACCCACAAAGTCAGGTGCCAGCTCCAGAAAACGCTCCTTGCCGAGGTTACACAGCATCTGGCCATTCATGCCAAACCGTTGCAAGTTCACGTTCACCAGGCTGAACTCATTGGTGGCCCAGAGTAGCCACTGACACACCTGCTGCTCGCTCCAGAGCCAGGGGTCTGCGCAGGGAAGGTGAGAAAGGAAGATGCTGGTGAACAGCTGGGAGGCAGGGAGGCAGCTCCAGACCCGCGAATGACTGACGCGGCGACCCAGGCATGTTCTAAGACACCAGTGCAGGGTTAGGTGTGCAGCAGGCCACAGGCCAGGCAGGTACACTTGCTACCAAGAGCATCCTAAAGGCAGACCCAGCCAAACCGTCCCACCCTTTTCTTCCGGGGACTCCCCAGCCTCAAAGTCCAGCACTTACTTTTGGGAATGCCGAGACGCCGTTGCTCCTTGTGGAAGCCACTGAAGGTGGCTTTTAAGGCTTGGCTCATCACCGCCTTGCTGCAGGGCGTGAGTAAGGGGAGTTCGCAAGTGGCCGAGTCTAGACAGAGACCACAGGGACGTCAAGACCAGGTGGCAATGTCAACCGAAGCTTAGGATAAGCCCCAGTCTTCTGAGAACTGCAGTCACATACAGCTGAGGGGCTGGGGTGAAACTCAATGCCTGCACTCACCTAGCCTGCAGGAGGCCTTGAGTTCCACACCCAGTATTACCAAAACAAACAAACAAACAAACAAACAAGAACTCCAAAAGCAACAAGAGAAGATTTTTAAAGATTTTTTTAAAAGTATACTCTGTTACAATAATGACAGATATAACTTGATATGGTATATTTTTCTTTTCATAAAGTAAGCAACGGCATTAAGAACCAAAACCAATTATGCTTCTTAGAATTCCACTTACAAAAAGAAAAATCCAGAGTAAAAATGAGTTTGGTGGTACACAGCTGTGATTCCAGCCTTTGGGAGACAGAGACAGAGACAGGAGGATAATGAGAGTAACTGGGATATATATATATATATATATATATATATATGTATATGTATGTATGTATGTATGTATAGTGAGTTCCGAGCCAGCCTGGCAAAGTCCCCGGTGTGTGTGTCAAACTTTTAAAATAAAAATCGAATATTGTATTTTTTCAAAGCTTTATAAAGCAAGGACACACTGACCCCACCTAAATCTTATTTAAACACTTTAAATTGTATGGTTTTTGTTCAGAAGGCTTCAGAGGTGTCCAACCTTGCAGACTGTGTCCTGTACATAGTCAATGACAGCCAGGAACACAGCATAAAACTGTCAGAAATATTCAAAACATGAGATTTTACTTTTCTGGTAACTTGAGTGTGGCCTCTGCAGATGACAATGCCATATGGCAATGCTGACAGGTAGGACAGTCCCTGGCTGCCTTCAGTGGCTTGAATGTTCCACGTGGGAGCTGTGTCCATCAAGCTGAGCAGACAGCAAAGGAACCTGGGCATGCTGGGCTCAGACAACACTCTGCACTGGGAAACCGGCACACCCCTAACATTTTTGACAAAAAGACTTCTCTGATGCTCTCAGAAATTCCAGAAACGATAAATGACGGCCAGACGACATCGTGCTTAGGAAAGCACGGGTGCTTGATAGATCTTTCTGGGCCATGTTTTCCAGCACCCACTCCATATGACAAATCAATCTAGAATGTGTCCAGCCAATAACTCTATGAAGTAATTGTAGAGACGTATTGGCCATGCTAGCCCTTTGAGAAGATAAAGAATACCAGTGAGAACTACTACCAAATACAAAGGGTTAAGATGAGCAAGAGTAGTTTGTGGTCCCAAAACTCAAAGGAAAGGGTGTGTGTGTGTGTGTGTGTGTGTGTGTGTGTGTGTGCACGTGCCCAGGCACTGGGGTGTCTTAACTAGAAATGTGAACTAAGCATTGGAAGCTGGGTCACGCCGGGCAGTGGTGGCGCACGCCTTTAATCCCTGCACTTGGGAGGCAGAGGCAGGCAGATCTTTGTGAGTTCGAGACCAGCCTGGTCTACAAGAACTAGTTCCAGTGCAGGCTCCAAAGCCACAGAGAAACCCTGTCTCGAAAAACAAAAAACAAAACAAAAAAAAAAAAAAAGAAGAAGCTGGGTCACATTTCAATGTCCACTACCTACTATTTGAAGAAGACACCAGGGAGATGAGGAAGTATTTGAAAACACCCAAAGTGGGCTTCTCAGAGTTCCTTAGTTCACAGGGGGGCATGGCGTGTGGAGCGACTGGTTCTCTCACACAAGAGGAAAGCTGCCTTCTCCCAGACCCTGGGAGAAGACTTCTATCAGACTGTCTACACCCAACAAATCAGCATGTCTGGCTGCAGAACGATCTGTCTTTACTAACTTTAACTGATCGCGCCTTTATTAACCCAGTTACTGAGGGAAGCCATGCACCCTTTCTGCTAGGTTGGGAGGAACAAATTACCATGGGAGACAGAATCCAGGCCCGTGGGCACTTCTTGGAGTGTCTGCTCTTCACTGAGAGAGGGGAACACAGCAAACAGAGAGCCGTCGAAGGTGTCAAAGGCTGGCTGGCGCTGCAGAACACAGGGACGAGAAAGAGATGTAGCATGAACTCATTTGGCGACGTGTTTTCTTAGTGATCCACAGTAACCTTACGACAGGTCCTGATGACATCAGCTGTTCTAAAGCCACACGGGCCAGTGGCCTCTCGGTGCTGGCGGCACGCTTCCGAGGAAGTTCAAAGTAATCAAAACAATCTTATCTCATCCTAGATTCTGTAATTAACAGGGCAGGTCAGATGGCCTGGGAGGCTCTTTCAGAGGCATAACCAACTTAAACTAATAAAGTAAGCACAGGTAAAAGCACTGAGAGGGTCCTCAAAGAAGACGAGCCCCCCAGCTCACCAGGTTGGGTGTATGGGAAAGAAAAAGCAAATTCACTTCAAACAAAAATGGAAGGCTGGAGAGGCCTGGGGAGCGGAAGCAGTCGTAAGCTGCTCTTCTCTTTGGACAGTTACTTTGAAGTATCTACCACTTTAAGTGGAGTGAGGGAAGCCCTTCAGCCCTCCAGAGGCTCAGAAAAATAATAAAACCCTAATGTTTTCCATGATAAAAGAAAAAAAAAAAGACTATAGGAAAGAAACTTCAAACCAACTACAGAGAGACTTTCAAAGGCGTCTTCCAGGAAGCGTCGGACACACACGTAAAGACAGGTCCTGGAAACCATCGATGGTTGCATGATCTCACACACGCAGCATTTATGAAAAACAGCAGCCCTGCATGGGAGGGGCACGACTAGGCACCCAACCAGGGCGATTCACCCCTGCCCGGCTCGTTTAGGAAACACAGAGAAAAGTTCCATTTCCCAACATAATCTGGAAATCCCACATTGTGTGTAACACAATGACCCACGCGTTGCATCACGGGCAAATAAATGTGTAACGCATTTACAAATAAAATCAGCTCAGCACTGTGCCTTCACTTCAGAAATGCAGAAGAGCGTAGGATGTGTTGCACAAGAGGGCAGGCCGCCAGCCTCGGCCCCCAATCCTCAAGCCCCCAGGACTGCCAGCGACCTAGGCGGGCAGGCCCACTGATGCATCAGGGACTTTAGGAGGGGATGACTTTGGTCATTATTAAATAGATTTGGAAATATTAAATAGATGCCAAACAAAAACTCCCCCCCACCCCGCCCCCCCCAAGCGTTGCCCAGGCCTCTAGGAAGTGTCTTTCTGGAAGTTCTTTTTTTGAAACCAGGAAGTCACAGAGCAATGCAAAGCCTTGCTATGCATTTCAACACAGACTTCTCCGAATCCGGACACCGGCAAGTTCTTTCCGCTTACAAAAGGGCTTTTTCTTAGGGGTGGATGTGGTTTCAGCTCTGCCACATTTCCTTATGCCTTTTATGCCATGCTGAAGACACATGGCTGAATCAAACAAGAAAATGCACCAGGATTTGATGACTTCACTGTAATGGGTGCCAGGTTCTGCCCCGGAGAGTCTGCACCAGACACATAACTTAAAAAAAGGTTTAGGGAGCTGGGGAAATGGCTCAGCGGGAAAAGCTGGGCAAGCTGGAGGACATGAGATGGGATCCCCAGAACCCACATGAGGCTGGACAAGGGATCCTGTCTGTCAGCCCAGTGTGCTAGGAAGAGGGGCAGCAGGCAGGAGAGTCCCCAGAAGCTTGAGACCAGAAGCTTCTATGTAGACAGCAGAGGACACAAGACCCTGCCTCAAATACGGGAAGGCAAGAACCGACACTAGAGACTGTCCTGCGGTTCTGTGATCTTAGCACTAGGAAAGCAGAGACAGGAGGCTCCGGGAGCCTGATGGCTAGCCGGTCATGCCTAGCAGGTGAGGAACAGGTTCAGTGAGAGACTCTGTCTCCAAAAATAAAGTGGAGGGCAACAGAGAAAGGCACTCATGGCTGGCTTCTTTACTACACGTGTATGCATGTGTGCGCGCACACACACACGTGCATGTGCACACACCCATAACACTCACGAAATTACCAGCTCATGCTACGAGAGTGTCCCATCGGCGTGACATGAAATGTGTTTACGCAGGGGAGCCAGCTCTTTCATCTTTAATCTGTTTGGGGTTTGTATAAACAGGCCTGCTGCTCAGCACCAGAGAGAGCTGGCTCCCTAGAACCCGATGGAAACAGCACACAGCTCTTTCATTTCAATCTGTAAACTGAATTCCTTCTGGGAGTGTAGAGATGGATCAGTGGGTAAAGTGGGCAAAACTTGGTGCCAGGACCACACGGTAGAAAGAAGGAGAGCACCGGCTCCCACAAACTGTCCTCTGACCGCGACATGTGTATCATGGTGTATGTGCACACAGGTACTAATGAATGTAAACAAGTTAAAAAATTAATTAGCCTTTTTTGATCAGTCACGAAAACTCCTGAGCACATAAAAAGGTGGTGGACACAGCCTCTCCAGCTGTTTCCCAGAACTGTGGGCCTTGTTTTCCCAATCTGAAGGGAGCCTCATGGATGGCTGTTAATGGCCACCTCATCCGCAAATGAACCCTTTCATATCTTGGGGGACAGGTACAAATAGCATCATGATACCCATTTTACAGTGTAGAAAACTGAGGCCTAGAGAGAGCAAATCATGTCCCTAGAACCACACAGATAAGATATTTCAAACCTGGGGCCAGAGCCATTTTTTTTTATCTGGGACACAGTTCAACACAGGTTTTTCCCTCTTAGTAATGGAGCTTCCAAAATTGTCAAGAAAATTTAATTAAGACGCACACACCTTGAGTGTCCCTCGAAAACCGTTAGCGACAGGGGCCACTTGGTCCATGTTCTTGATTGCAAAATCATTCATCTTGAACAAAAAGCAAAAGAGACAGAGTTAAAGAGGTTAGCGCTGAAGCACACTTGAAAGGTAACATTGGCGGTGTCATCGACCTTTAGCTGGGAGGGACACTGCAGGTGACGGGAGTCCGGTGCCTCAATGTGGGTGGGAATTATTCAAGAGGACTCTAGACAAAGTAGCTCTCGAGGAAGACACGCGAGGGGTCTCCACAGAGCTCCGCTTAGATGCGAGGCTCCACGGGCTGCCCCCACACCCTGGGTTAGCTGAGCAAGGAGGCTGTGCATGAGTCCCACCTACGCTTCTATGGGCAGCTGAGATGAGAGGTTAGGTCACGCTAGGCAGGGCCACAGGACACCATCTCCTGCCTGCACAGAGCGGTCAGTTCAACCTGGGGCACCCAGTGGAAGCCACAGGGCGGGGGTCGCCTGCCTTGGAAGCTTCCAGGGTCGTCAAACCAGACCACCTCCTCCCCACCATTCTTCTCAGAGCCATGCAGAGGCACGTGGTCCTGGGTCACATGGCCCTTGTCATGGCGGATCTGAGTGTGTGCTCTCAGAGCTATTCTGTTTTGTGTGCACAGTTTTGTGTGCACGGTTTTGTGTGCGCAGTTTTGTGTGCACAGTTTTGCATTCCCTCAAGAATCCAGGGCTTGCTTTAAGAACAGGGGCTTATCCCGGAGCTGGACTGACCACCAGATGGCCATTGTGTCCACTGTGGAAGGAGACAGGCTCGCAGGAGGTATATGTGTGAGATCTTAAGAGCTAGAAGGAAAGGGAACGGCTCTCAGTACTTTGAATATTCACTTTGCACTTATATAACGTTGTGAATACATTAGGTTTACTGAATATAGTAAGATCAATTTGACCTGCTGAGATGGTTTGAGCACGTTGAAGAGAAAACCAAAAATGTGACCTGCAGTGGGCTGAGGATTTTTTTCTGGGACCCTAATGTGTGCTTCTGGGTCGACCAAGAGGTAAGCTAGACGGAGCGAGGAAGGGCCTCACTTCAGCGTGGCAAACAGAGCCGCTGAACCTCCTTTCCACCCACCAAGGATCAGCACCTGCCGGCTGCTCCCAACCCTCCAGGCTCCAGAGGTGCCTTCGGCAGCTCCTTGGTGTCGCCCCAGGGGCCCACACTTGTGCGCCCACCTGTTAAACACTCACTAAAATGAGTGTGTAATTGATAGCACGCACTAGAGGCAGTCTTGACGAAGTGTTTAGCTTGCATTGTTCTCTCTTGTGTCCTCTTTATTTATAGTCAACACTATGGTCAGTGCAGATGTCTTAACAGGTTCCTGCTAGACACACACTCATGCGCGTGCACCGATACGCACGTGCGCACACATGCACACACGCACACCTTAATAAAAGGCAACAAGGGCAGAAAGCGGCCCTGGGGAAGGTTGCTGGGAGCTCAGATATGCAGATTTGGATTAAAGTAGCTCAGGAAAGCCCAGAAGCAGGGAAACAGTTCTGGAAGAAGTCAGGGTAGGGTCTGCCCCGTCTCCACGGTGGGCACGTTTGCTCAGACTCTCCCCTGGTATATTATCTCAGCTACACTCACTAAGGGATTCGGTATTCCCTACAATGCCAACACGACTGAGTGCCTAGCTCTTCCTGTGGATGAAGCCCCCCAGTCCCACCTCCTCAATTCTCCTGTGTCCAGGTTCCTCACTCTGAGACAATGGAGGCCCATGACACTGCGTCCCTGGCCTGGGCCTGGGGTTTCTATGGAGACTGCACATCAGGTGAGCAGAGCCTTAAATCCTGACCATGAATATGGGCCCCCTGCCACGTCCCACGGAAGCAGAGAGCACGTAAATACAATTCAAGCAGGCCTTCTCGCCCCAGCCCTGTGAACTGCTCCATCTGAGAACTTCTTGTCGCCCACTTGGAAGGAGTCAGTCCTGGAACCTGTTGACTAGATACAAGCCTCAAGCAGAAAAACCAATCAGAGCGCCAGAAACCTCCACACGGTCCCTCCAGGGTCTGCAGAACCAACATGCAGACACTTGCGGGCTTAATTCTGACTTTTAGCTTCTGAGATGAATGGCTGTGGAGGGCGAGGGAGCTCTTCCCTGCCTTTTGTGTACAAACAGGAGGAGAAAAGGGAGGTTCCCACTCCCACATAAAGAGCTCTAATTACCGGCAGCAGAGCACAGTTCCTTTGTTGCCCAGCTTTTAATGAGTTTTGTAAAAAAAAAAAAACCTGTAGAATTAAAGCGCTCCACTAAATGGCTTCAGACAGACACACAGCTAATCAAATTTAAGTTCATTTATCCTACTGAACGTGAATGCTACCTCCTGGGACAAGTCAAGACTCTAGATAAATCCATTTTCAAGTTTAGATACTTTGGTACTCAAAAAAGAATAGGAAGAACACGGGAGCACACGGCAGAAACGTAACGACTGAGAGCAGCTAACTTTTAAAGCAAGGGTCTCACCGACAGCTGGGCCCTTCCTGGAACAGGTAACCGCTTACATAAGAGAGCACAGGTTTGTCGTGAGGTAAAACTGGGAAGAGCAAACCCTTTTGAAGATTGGTTTGCTTTTCGCTTAGAAAGCGATCAGTTTAGAGAGATGAATGACTAATTCCAGATATGAGAGACTATTTCCCTGTAGGGCGCACGGTGTTCACATTTACTGTACTGTGAGATTACTCAGAATTTTAATAAGAGCTTAACGCTGAGCTGTATCTCCCAATCGGCGGTGGTGTGGGCAGGCAGATAAGGCATCGGAGCTTCCACCGCAGGGAGCGAGTCTATCTCTTAACTGGGGAATTAAGTGACTCCTGTCTCCAACCAGGACTGCTCACCGCTTTACTTTCTAAATAAGCAGCGAGTCAACCACTATTTTAAGCTCTGCTGAAATTGAGGGCAGGTTAGCACAAGTCTTACGAGATTAAATAATAAATAAATAATAAATGAATAAATAAAACAGGTTAAATACCCATACAAATGCTTCGGGTTACACCTTCATTCATATGCTTTAAGGAGAAAAAAAGTAAAACCAAAGCAGCCATGCGCACCCCTACTTGGACGCTGGCTTCGCAGGGCCCTAGCGGGGCGGGGGGAGGCGAGAGAGGAAGGGAAGGGTGGGGGGCGCAGACCTAGCCAAGCAGGTGATACGCTCCCGGGGAACCATAGCTTCCCAGGTGTTTCAGGCGCCAGGCACCCCCATATCTTACCAGGCCTAGCGCCTCCCCCACTCAAGTCACTTCGAACCTGGGGCTACCTCGGCCACCCTCTTCGGGTGGCCCAAGCCTCTATGAGAAACGCAGTCGCGCGCCCTGGGCAGGAACCGCACTAGGCAAGCACTGGTTCCCCCAAAACAAAAGCGGGCTGCCCACGCCCTGCCCAGTGCCCTGGTCCCTCGCCGAGGCCACTGGGTGCGTGAGAACCAGCCGGAGCGACTCTGGGACGCGCGACCGACCGACCGACCGGCTGGATCAGGGGCCGTTCGCACCGCACCCCACCCCGGGCGGAGTCCCTCCCGCGGACCGACCGTCGCGCCGCGCACGGGGCCGCTCTTACCGCGTCGCAGCGGGCAGGGCCGGCCGGAGGGCGGCTGTGAGAGGAGATCGCGGTGATCCCGGCGCGCGAGGCCCGGCGAGGCGAGGGCGTAGGTCCGATCCGGGAGCGCGGGGCCGGGGGCGATGGCGAGGATTGGTGGGGCTCGGTGGTGTCCACTCCGTGCTCAGCTCCGCGGTGGAGGAAGTAACCAGCCCGGTCGCCTGGCCGCGCGCTCTTCTGGAGCTGGGGGAGGGCCGGAGGGGACCGGGGGAGGGGACAGCAGGGGTGACGGGGAGAGCGGGTAGGAGGAGCGAGCTTAGAGGCCGGCGTGGGAGGAGACCCGTGCTCGGGCAGCAGCGGGTCCACGATCCTCCCGGGGCCTTCGCTGCGCCCTTGCAGCCCGCTGTCGCCTGCCTGCTGGCCTCTGCTCCTGGGGGGCCGACTCGGGCCGTGTGCCCTGGAGGTCCAACGGGCAGGGCAGAGCCGTGTCCCCCTGCGTCCCCGGCACAGGGCTGCTGGCAGGTCCGAGCTAGTAGCGCTGGTGGCACTCAGGTTAGGTGGTTAGGCTTCTGCTGTGAAGCCGGCCCTGTGCTTGGAACTACGTGTGAATTTTGATTTCCGGGCCTTCCGTCATGAAAAGACTCTTTACGTGGGGTTAGGGAGGCGCAAAGTGGGAGGGTGGCCGAGTCGCGAGTGGAAGAGTAGAACGTGGCGTAGCCGCTTGGCTCTGGGAGGCCCCTCCTACTGCCTCGGTAGGGATGGCGCCCCCTAGAGCTGAGCCAAGCCTTAGCGATAACTTGGTTGAGCACTCAGTAATTCATTAAGGCTGTACCTCCTCTACTTCAGCTAGTCTAGCAGGGCAACTACATGCCAAGTCCAGCGTGGGTCTCCCAAACGCGTGATCAAAACCACCAGCCGTAGGGTAGTTCCCCCTTCTTTCGGAAAGTGACGAGTCCATGGTTGGAAACCTGTGCGCTTGCTCTGTAGGCACAGGTGTGCGTTCAGTATTGAGTAGAAAAGTTTGGGGGTGGATATGAAATTGTAGATGCCCAGCTTAGGCAAGGCCACGGGACTTGATGACTGGTGCATTCCAAAGGCAGCCTTACTGGGAGGGAAGTAGAAGGTTCCAGCTTCCCTGGTACTCAGGGTTCCTGGTTTCCATGGCAACCCCCATCTGAAGTTATCGGCCAATTGAGTTACTGTTGCAATTGATATTTCTCTCTGGTGTATTGCCTCTTCAGGAGTCAAAGCCCAATCCACTAAAGCTAAAACAGCTGTGTTCAGAGGGAGCTGATACTTCCTCATGACTTCTCAGTGTGTATTCAGGCCTGGACCAGAGAACTCAGGTCAAGGAAGAGCTCCATAAATGGATACAGATTCCTTAGTCCGTTACCATGGAGACATGGAGCAGCATATGTTAATTCTTTTTCTTAAAACCGTAAGAGAAGGTACTGACTTGTCTGGACTTCAGTTCCGGCTGAAGGAGGGTGTCCTCCTGCCTCCACCTAGTCCCATGCATTGACCACGTATCCGAGAAGCTTGGCACACACAGAGAGACCTCTCGAAGCTCAGGTACCCAAACAGGATGTGCTCCAGAGACTGTGGGCGCTGGTGGCTGGGTACTCAAGGCCTTCCTTGGTCACCAAGGACCTTCTTGAGCCAAGACGGTGGACCTTTGGTGGCTGCTCCGGCTGAGGGTTGAAAGGCAGCCCGTGGTAACACTGAGCAGAAAGCTGCAAAAGAAGTTGTCGCAGGAATGTCATGGCACCTGTGTCATTAAACGCTGATTAGTCACCGAGCGGAATCTGAACTAGGATTTATCAGCAGGGTTGAGAACTTGGTAGAGCCGGGCGGTGGTGGCGCACGCCTTTAATCCCAGCACTCGGGAGGCAGAGGCAGGTGGATCGCTGTGAGTTCGAGGCCAGCCTGGTCTATAAGAGCTAGTTCCAGCGAAGGCTCCAAAGCCACAGAGAAACCCTGTCTCAAAAAACAAAAACAAAACAAAACAAAACAAAAAACTTGGTAGAGGTAGGCTCTGAATAATAGAATGGCAAGTTTTCATTGGTGAGCATTTTAGGAAACACAGCCCGTCATATACATGAGAAGGAGGGAAGACATCCACTAAAGCAACCCCAGTCCTAAGAGTTCTTAGAATGTGAAACCTGATCTAAAGCAATAGCTGCTAGAAGTACCAATGACAGGCCTGTGAGGTCTCAGAGACTGCAGGCACCTTTGTTTGTGGCGTGGCCCTGCCCTTCCCTGGGAAGGAGACCTGGGTTGGCCCAAGCAGCCCATAGCCCAGCCCCTGTTTGGTGACTGATCCACCTTGATCAGTTGTGGGCAGTTGCATGGTTAGGGATGTAACAGATACACATTCACCTTTTCTGCTTCTTCCTCTCCCCCTCCTCTTCTTGGGTGGTTTCCTTAGTTACTGAAGCCTGGCTGAACCCTGTGATTATTCATTGGCTATTATGGCTCGATTCACAGGGAACCTGGGGCCTTCCTGCAAATTGAATCTAATAAAAGCACACCCCTTCTGCTCTGAGATCAAAAGTCAATGGTGTTAGGAGGAAGTGGGAGCCGGGGAGGCTCCTAAGCGGAGGAGCAGGTGGACTGCGGAGGCGGAGGACAAAGGTAACCAACCCTTTGCTGGACGGAGGGGAGACGGAATATGAAATCGCAGAAATATGAAATACCTAGAGAGTGAGTGACATGCAGACAGAGTTCTTTAGGATCTTGGGTGTAATTATGAAATAAAAAATTATTAACTCACGAGGCCATCCTTTTCAGAAGCAGTGAGGCTCCACCTTCTGATTTGTGTGTACCTTGTGATCCCAGTCAATAGCACCGTCTCGGGGGCAGGGGATTCCCAGTTCCAAGTTAAACATTTAGTGTGAGGTGTTCCATTTATTCACTCAGCAAACACAATGTGAGGGGACGAGGGGACAAAGAAGATAGAGGCTCCTCCGTTCCTGCCCCTGGGAGAGGTGGAAGGAAGACAGAGACTGTGAAGGTCCCACAGAGCAGAGGGTGGGGCAGCAGAGGCAAGTGGCGAGGCCTGGAATGTGTGGAGAGGTAGAATTGCCCCAATTCGTGTATGATCTGGAATGTGTCAGGGAGAAGTGCCCGGCCATAAATCCCACCGGTGTTGGGTCAAGGCTTTCTTACTCCACACCTCCCTGAACCAGCCCTCTCTTGCCAGTGTGTTGGCCTGGACTCTGTATGAGGTGGCATGGATAGGTACCAGGAATCTGTATGAGGTGGGACCCGCAGGCAGCCTCCCACCTAAAGTGTTCCCAAGGAATGTCTGTTGCGTCCTAGGGCTTCTCCAATGTCAATGTGGACAACCCTGGGGGCAAAACCTTTTCCTGAGGTCCCTCTAGCGTGTTTTCTGCTGGTCTCAGGCCTCTTGTGTCTCTCAGGGCCCTAGGCGTGAAGACAGACTCCTGGGATAGAGCCTGCTGTCCTAACCTCTGAGGGCAGCTGTTGGCCCACATTGCCTGGGCTCACCCTCACTAAGCCTCCTTCTGGCTATACAGCTGTGGCCCTGGGGGCAAGTTTCTTGACTTCTCTGGTCTGAATTTCTACCACAGTCCCTTGCTTCCTGAGCTCAGAACAAAGGTGGCCACACGGCGGACTGGAAGCCGGGAAGACCAACAGCCATTTCCCTGCCTAGGGAGACTGGCTCTATGCCTCCCACCCTTACAGCTTTGATGGGTGCAGGCTTTTACCCTCACAGCAAGGAGGACCAAGGCAGCGCCTTCAACAAGAGTCATGGCTTCTTTGATTTTCTTGACTTTGGGCAGTTAAGAGAGACCAGGGATTGAAATGCTGAATTTCAGAGCTGGAAAACTAGGCTTTTTGGGAACCCAGTCTATTTGGATGCACACCTTCTTGAGCCAGGATGGAGGGGGGAGGGCCTTGGACTTTCCACAGGGCAGGCTACCCTGCCCTCTCTTAAGGAAGCAGGGGGGGAGGGGTAGTGAGAGAGGAGGGTGGGTAGTGGGAGAGTGGGGTGGGGGACTGGGATAAGGGGAGAATGTAAATTTTTGAATGAAAAAAAAAAGAATAAATTTCTTTCCCCTAAAAAAAAAAAAGAAAGAAAAGAAAACTACGGAGCCAATAAATAAGGTCAATGCCTACATTTACAGAACAGGAAACGGAGGCCAAGGAGGGGTGGCTCCCTTCTCAGGGACATTTGACAGCTTTCCTAGCGGGACTGGACCACACTCCTGGCCTGGGCACTGCCCCGTGTCCACCACTCTGTCACCCTTCACAGCTGTTTCCCTTATAAGGCTCTATTCTTGAAGCTCATCACGGCTCTGAAAATCCACTCTGATGTTAACCTGCAGGGTGGTGCGCCTTAGGCATGTCTGAACAGCTGAACGCATAATAAGGGCCCATGGTATTTGTAAAATTGATAATCTCTAAATAAATGTGTCTGTTCTGAGTCAGACCTGTGCAGAGAGATGATTTTTAAGTTTTTTTTTTCTCTGAATCAAACATGACTCTGACATTTGCTCTGAGTAACCAGGATCGGGGAACCACAAATAAACTAAGAGTTGGTCATGATTCTGTCCGACCCGCTAGCAATGCTCAAGGAAAGTTCAGCCTGAGACAATACCCTCAGAGACGGACAAAGTCTGGATTAAGGTGGGATCTGGATGGAAAACCAAAGGAACAATGTAACAGGCTGAAGGGAAGACCAAAGGAACAATGTAACAGGCT
>JAQHUG010000022.1:13067297-13085857 GCA_028555095.1 Dicrostonyx torquatus | reverse complement strand
GAATATGGGTGAGAGGTCACGTACAGGAGCAGAAATGACTCAAAGGCAGCTGCATCACCAAAGCCCACCCCTGCACGGGTGCCAGCTCACAGAGCTAGGAACCTGGAGCAGACTGCACAGCCTGCAGGAAGCCCACCAGGTTGGAGAGCGCCTTCCAGGTGTCCCAGCTGGCCTGAACCTCTTCCAGGTGCCCCAGCTGGCCTGAACCTCTTCCAGGCAGCTGCTCTGGCCTCACAGTCGGTTGTTTTTGCAGCTGTCCTCCTCTGAGAGCCATCCTTGCAGCCCAGCTTGTCTGAGAGGGACGCTCAGCTTTTATTTTTTATTTCGGCAGGGAGGCTTCTAGTGAATCTGGTCAGTTTCAGGGACTTCCTGAAGCTATTTTGAGGTTTTTGACCTAACCTTAAAGGAAACTGTTCTACAACGTTCCATCCCTTCTTCCAGCTCCCACATTTTCCCCACCTCCTGTTCCTCAGCGAGCCTTGGAGGGGGTGACTACAGATGCCCACCCACGGGTAACAAAGAGCCCACTCTACTACAGTAGCAGTCATTTGTTCTCAGGAGGTTCTAACTACCGCTCTCTATGGGCACAGACACCATGCTCACAGCTAGCTTGACAGACACATCGCATCCACCTAACAAAACCATAGAAGTCGCTTCCCCGTTGAGACCTATGACCTCCCTAGCCACAGGTTTCTGTTACGGTTTCCAGTACCACATGCGAATTCCCTCTTGTGCAGCAGGCCTTAAGTCCAAATTAAAGGCTGTTGGTCTTCCTCCTGACAGCCAAACCTTTACTGCACAAACAGGACGATGCTGACTAGCATTTCAGTATTTCGGGACACAAGGACGTTGGTGACACTTCACCATCAGCAGCCTACGTGGCCCCCTCTGACAATACAAAAGCCGTCCAACAGGGTGGGAGTTTCCAGTTGGCTCTCAGCTTACTTTCCCCCTGCCCTGCAGTCAGAACGCGCACACGTGGTGTCTCAGTGGGGACTCACTATCTAGGTCTAGCATAATAGCAATAACCAATTGCGGCACCAATAGCTTTTATGCTTTGTGTCCTCAGGGGCTTCCCTGGCCAACAACTCATGGGAAGGTAGCCGGCTCCTGGTGCTGGGGTTTTCATTCAGTAACCACATGGTCTCTGGGAGCATCCTTTCTCACCCACGCGGGTACCACAAGCCTTTTTCCTTTCCGTTAACCCAGCACTAGTAGGCTTGCAAGGTAGGTGGAAGTGTCACGTAACTGCTGTCTCTCCGATGTCTTTCCAGGTCGTAAAAACACTCAGGGGCTTTTATTATGTCATCTATTATATCAAAACCGTGTTCAGAGGACGGACAGGACAAAGCAACATCCCAAACCACTGCCCCATAAGAAATAGCGGCGTTACAAAGGTAACCTCGGTGCCATGCCATCAAAGCCCGCTGCTGTCCACTCTCAGCAAGGGTCAGGTGATCCCAGAAGCTCACAACTAAGACGGCTAGAGTGGAAATCAGCAAGGTCTCACAGAGCATGGAGAGGTTCCACCCATTTGGATCAAAGGCCTCCTGCACAGATTGAGGCTGCATACAAAGCCTGGATGAGAGGCGCTGAGTTAATTACCTCCCCGTAACTCTCGGGCATTCTTTCTGCACAGTTCTATCTTCCACGGAGCCTCCCTGTGTTTCCGAGCACCTGATGAATTCAGTGGGTCTGACTTATTCTGCTCAGACCTACTCTGGGCCAAAGGGAAATACGGCCCTGCTCTCCCCTACAGCGCCTGCTGGCTCCCCAGGTCAGACAGGCACTGTGGACATAGCTGAGGTTGTTACTCTCCTCCACCATGGCTGTTGGGGGAGTTCCTCACTGGCCAGCCATCTCTACCTCTAACATAACTCTCTTCTAGAGGGAAACACCCTCCTCAGTGGGGGGGGATGATTATCATGCAGGGACAGGCTTGATCACACTCATCTGAACTATTCAAAAACTATTCTATCATATCTGTCTTCTATGAACTGCTCCGTAGGGCTTGAGGCTGGGCAGAACTCTATGCTACGCTTAAGGCTTGTTTTCACATTTTCCTTAGGGACTCCAGCTCCACACAAATCCTGCCACATTAATCATTGAAGAATCCAGATAGACTTTCTCGGCCTCCCCATCTCCCCATCTGCTCTAGGTTGCTCTCTCAATAGACAGACATGCTTTGCACGCTGGTCCGAGTTACTGAGATCTGCCAAAACCTTTCCTACTTTATGATGATCTTGTCCCACCACAGGGCTCAGCAAAATCAGGTCCTTTCTGGGCCAACCTTTTCTTTAACTCCTCTGTGGACACAGTTCTGTCTGGCCCAGTGGGTTTCCAACACAGCTTCTCTTATTCCCAGTTCTCCCATAGTGTCTGCCCCTCCTCCATGATCCTCCAGCCAGCCCTGGATATTCACGGGGACCTCTAACAGAGCTAAGCAAGTGTCCCTTAATGGCTTTGGTAAGTCAGTCTCTCAGGGACTGACTTCTCCCACATGGCAACAGGTCACTCAGCCTTGGCCTTAAGGAGAATAGAAGTCACATCCCTTGTCTTTCCGTCCACAGCAGTCTAATCCCGTGCTCTCCCATGACCCCCAGCCTCACACGCCAGTCTGAGACAGGCTCTTTCACTGTCTGCTTCAAAGTCCTCACTAATTCCAGCAATTCAAGGGCTGAGCATCTCCTGATTGTACCAAACCAAGGTTAATGACCCCATCTGCATGTTGGTTTAGAGACTTTCCCTTTTTTTCTACTGAAGGTTGGAGCATCTGTCACTTTTACCATCTTCTCCTCTTCCTCACTCTGAGTCTTTCCATGAGTTCCAAGTTCTTGTGTCCCATAAAGGGCTTCTGAGCACTGATATAGTCATGCTCTCTTATCCCTCTGGACCCTGGCAAGCCAACACTTCCATCTCCTCCTCATCGATCTAACTTACTTGCCCGTCAGAGGTAAACATGGAGGATGCGGCCACATCTCCGTTTCTTGTAATTGCTCCCTTACACAAACACCTTCCTGCTTGGCTGCCATCTTGGCCTCAGACGTATTTCTAACTCTACACAACCTACCTTCTAGGTCCACCAGCTCCCTTGCTGCTTGCCAATAATCTCGACCCCTCTGCAAACGTCTCAATGACTGCAGCTTTTCCTCTCAATCTTTAACTGCCTTCAGGGACTCTCCACCTTATGTGGGGGCTTCACTCATCATGCAGGCCTGCGACATATAGATGAAGACTGCAGTCCCGGGATGCCTCCTGCAGACACTCCTAAGCCTGACGGTTCTGCCTTAGTGGCATGCCTCACCTCACTACCCGCAGCGAGAGCCAGGCAACCACTGTTTAAAAGGCACACACGAACGCACACCACACAGAGGATGCTCCCCTTCAGGCTTCTCAGCCTCAGGTGTGTGCATCGATCCCCTCAGCCAGGACCATGCCCTCACTCCACCCGAACTCATCTTTGATTCTGTTAGGTCCCTGTTTGGGTACCAATTGTGCTGTGTGACAAGACTTTTCATGGGGAGACTCAACATACGTGACTACTCACACCATGTTGTAAATAGGAGGAGAGGTGCGGGTTGTGTTCCCAGTGCCTGGCTCCCAAGCCCCCAGCTGCTGGCCCACTCAGCCGCTGGTTGCTTGCTTATGCCCGAAATAACCACAGGAGACCTGTATTAATTTAAATACTGCCTTGCCCATTATCTCTAGCCTCTTCCCAGCTAGCCATCACCTCATAAACTAACCCATTATAAAAGTCTGTATGTCACCACGAGGTGGGTGACTTACCGGACGGATCTACGGTACTTCCATCTGCGGCGGGAGCTTCATGGCGACTGGCTCTGACCCGGTCTTCTTCCCAGCGTCCTCTTTTCTTTTCCCCGCCTATCTAAGTCCTGCCCTATCAAATGGCCCAGGCAGCTTTTTTATTTAACCAATCAAAGCACAGAAATACAGATGAAACCTCCTTTAATCCCAGATGGGGATCTCACGACAGACCAAAGTGTGGGTACCACTGATTGAAACAACAGCAAAGGGGTGAGTCCCGGCTGAAAGGTTTCTGCACCCCAGTAAGCCCTTCCACCGATACAGTAATCCAAATCAGATCAAATCCAACTGAACTAGAAAAAGCCCAGGTTTAATGGATACAAAAGCCTCCAGAGGGCTTTCCGGCTCCCCAGAGAGGAGATGGGGAAGGAAGACTTGAAAACCACATGTTTATTTTCTGGGGGGGGAGGGAGTTTAAATACCCTGTGGGAGTGGTCTTGAGCATATCTGCGGAGAGGTCATGGTTTGGCGGGCTTTCTTGGATGTAGAGTTTGCACTGAGACAACTCCCAGAGGAGGGGGCTTGGGCTGGAACTTCCACCTGAGCATTGCAGACTCTTTGGATATATGGATGCCAGGGGCTTGCATGAAGCCTTAACTCAAACATTCGAGACTCTTTGGGTCTATGGATGCCAGGGGCTGGAGCGGGGCTTCCACCCAAACACCAGCCTGCAGCGTTATTGATGTGAAGTGCCCTCCACAGGCCTGAAGGTCACAGAACTTTGCTTTCTAAGAAACCGGGGTTCTTATCAAGGCAAAGGGGGTAGGAGCGAGGTGTCAAGAGGGAAACGCTGAATCAGGCAGCGGCTGGCAAGCTCCTAGACTCTACAGCACGCTTCCTGCTTGCTCTCTGTCTCACTAACGTGAGGGGCTCCCCTGTAGAACTCCAGCCACCATGGAGCCAGCTGCCTCTGTGTGTTCCACCACAATGGACTGACAACCGACTGTAGCCCCTCGGTCTCTGAGCCAACACAAGCCCTTCCTCCCTCAAGTTGCCTTTTTGGTTATGTAAATGTTACTGACACCTGACATCTTCCTGGTATATTCGGGCTCCAGGAGCCATTCCAACTTCTTTCCTCACTGCCCAGTCATCAGGCAGCCCCCTTGGCTTTATTTCCATCACGGAACTCAGGCCAAACCTCTTCTCAAGCCCTCCTCTGCTGTCCTCTGGTCATCACCATCGCTGGCCTGGGCCACTCAGCAGCTAGGTCACCCCTTCAGATTCCTCTCCTGTGACTCATCCTTCACCTCAAAACCAACCTTGTCATGGGTAAATCCCATGAGGTCACCTTTTTCTTCTCAATCCAATGCAAAGAATAGAATAGAATCTTCTTGGTGTCTCATGACCTATCCCTGCCCCTCCTCATGCTCATACCCAGCACCCCAGCCTCTGCCTGTTCCTAGAACAACTCATGCACCCTCTTGACCTAGGACCTTTGCACTTAGGGCTCCTTGGAATTCTCTTCTATCCATTGCCACAGGTCTGGCCATGTTTCCTAACTCAAATCCAGTATCATGGAAAGCTTTTTCTGACCTTGCTGTGCTAGGACCTCAGCTTCCTGTCAGTATCCCAGCTGCTACCGCCCTGCCCAGTGTTTGCCACTTGGAAAATCACCTCGTTAGTGGTCTGCTAATCTTATTATCGTTTCCCCATATGCAAACAGAAGCTAAGGGCGGGTAGAGCTGCGGCATATGCTCCTCACGGCGTTCCAGCTCCTTTTACAGTGCCTGGGATCGGCTCTCTAGGTGTTTCTGGACACTCCTGTGTCTGGTCAATGATTGAAGGATGAGTGAATGGAACCAGGTCTGTTTGCAGCCCCCTCCCACTCATCCCAGACCTTTACGGCTCTTTCACGTCCAAACTAACCACTCAGGCAGGGCCACCTTTAACCCTGATCAGCGTGTCATTCCCCAGTGACTAACGTAAAAGCCAGAGAGTATGTCACTAGGACTCGCCCTCTGGGTGACAGCCGCTGGGGATCATTAGCTCCTTCTGTGACATTGCCTGTGAAGATAAAGGACGATGTGCCACAGTCTGGCCACAGAGGCTGTAGTCTGGCTTCTCAGGCTTATCAGGGTCATAGCGAAGCCTCCAGGCTACCCTGACACACAATGTTTCCATTAGTTCCAGCGACCCTAGGAAACTGTGAATCCTGGCTGGCTCCTGCAGTGCCTGACTAAGTGTGCCCATGTCTTCCCCATTCATGGTGCAGACTCAAGTGTCTCTGTCCCATGAGACAGCATCAGAGGCTGGAGATGGCTCTCGGGTGCACAACTCAGCCCAAAGCCTCTGGGCAGAAGAAAGGTGGCTCCAAGGGCCTTTAGTTCACAGACTAAGTCTTCCCTTCACAGAAAATACAGCAAAATGGGGAAAAAAAGGTGTGGGGGGGTGGTAGGAGCTCAAGAGTGGGGTCTGTAACCCCAGGGCTCTGAAGGCTGAGGCAGGAAGCGATCACATGAGTTTCAGGTCAGTGTGAACTCCAGAGTAAGACTGTCTCAAAACAACAACAACAAAAATACAGTAAAAGCAAGTGGCCTTCCCCTCACACGGCATGCAAATAACACGTCAGTAAAAGTGAGAGCATTCAGTGTTTCCTCCACGACTCTTGGGGACAGCGACCTGACTTTCCTTTATCTGCTCAGTCCCCCTGCTTATTGTCACACCCACAGCCATCCCTGAGCAAGGAAGAGATGCAGAGGCATCCCCCTCTGAAGGGCCTTGTCTCAAATCCTAAGAGGCAATTCGGTTCGGTCTTGTCATATGACTTCATTTAGCTGCAAGGAACGCTGGGAAATGTAGTCTAGCTGGGTGAGTCTGTTATTTGGAGAGGCGGCAATAAATACTTGAAGATATGATTCAACGGTTAAGAGCACTGGTTCTCTCGCAGAGGACCTGGGTTCAATTCTCAGCACCCATATGGAGGCTCTCAACCGTTCATGACTCCAGTTCCAGGTGACCTAACACCCTCTTCTGGATTTCTTGGACACTGTGTGCACACGGTACACATACACACATGCAGGCAAACTACTCATACACATAAAATACAGTACATAAATAAAATACAAAAATAAATCTAAAAAGAATTTTAAAAATTGTGTTTGCTGCAGATAGGATACTGATGACAGACTAAAGAACAACCCACCCAAGGCTAGCTCAGCGAGCCAGTGCCTCTACAGAGGTCACTTACCTGAGCGAGGGTGATGGGTGAGGGGAACAGGGTGACTCAAAGACTGTGCGGTACGGAAAAGTCCTCTCCAGCAGTGGGGTGATTTATGAAAGTTGCACCCCCAGAGCCCCCTTCAGGACTGGCAGACAGCTAGGTGGATGACCGGGGACTCCTTCCAGAGGAGTTTCTTTCTACAACTTTGGGGAGAGGTCTTGTGAATCTTGTAACTTTTTGGGAACTTTGTTTCTGTTTTGTGTCTTTGAGATGTGGTCTGCCTTACTTCGTAGCCCTGGCTGGCCACCAGCTTTCAGTCCTTCTGCTTATACCTGCCACATACGCGGATTGTGTGTGTGTGTGTGTGTGTGTATGTGTGTGTGTGTGCAGTATGTGTGTGTGTGTGTGTGGTGTGCATAGAGTGTGCATGTGTGTGTGTGGTTTGGTGGTGGTGGTGTGTGTATGTGTATAAGGGTGAGTAAGAATTACGTTTGGACGAAGAAACAAAAGCTAAGAATTTAGATGACCTCAGACAGCTAGAGCAGACTTTCTTTAATTCAAGAGGTGGTGACTGAAGCTATGGCCACCCTGTGATCCGGCCACAGAATGCACAATGACCAGCATTCAGGACAGCCCAGATCAGTGCTTCACACTAAAGTCTTTGTCTCTGAGGAGAGTGAATCAGAAGGAGGAAGTGAGATGTTTCCCTTAGACCTGCTGTCAAGCACAGGGTGTCTGGAGTCGGGGGGCAGCCACTTTGCTTCTGTAATCCCCCAAAGCTGGCTTCCTGGGACCATGTACTCAGTTTTGGGGCTTTGGCATTTGGGGTAGTGTTTCTTAGTATGTGTATGCATGTGGAGGTGGTAGTGGAGGGCATGTGTGTGTAGGTGTGTGCGTGTATGTGACTGTGTGTAGGTGTGTGTGTATGTGACTGTGTGTGTAGTGTATGTGTCTGTGTGTGTAGTGTATGTGTGTGTGACTGTGTGTGTGTAGGTGTGTGTGTGTATGTGACTGTGTGTGTAGTGTGTGTGTATGTGACTGTGTGTGTAGTGTGTGTGTATGTGTGTGTGTGCGTGTATGTGACTGTGTGTAGTGTATGTGTGTGTGTGCGTGTATGTGACTGTGTGTATAGGTGTGTGTGCGTGTATGTGACCGTGTGTGTGTAGGTGTGTGTGTGTATGTGACTGTGTGTATAGGTGTGTGTGCGTGTATGTGACTGTGTGTAGTGTACATGTGTGCGTGTATGTGACTGTGTGTAGTGTATGTGTGTGGGTTGGTAGGTGTGTGTGGTTGTGTGTGTGTGTAGGTGTGGGTGGGTAGGTAGATGGGTAGGTTTGTGTGTGTAGGTGTGTGTAAGTATGTGGGTATGTGTGTATGTGTGTGTGCAGGTGTGGGTGGNAGGTAGATGGGTAGGTTTGTGTGTGTAGGTGTGTGTGTAAGTATGTGAGTATGTGTGTATGTGTGTGTGCAGGTGTGGGTGGGTGGGTAGATGGGTAGGTTTGTGTGTGCAGGTGTGTGTGTGTAAGTGTGTGGGTATGTGTGTATGTGCATGTATGTAGGTGCATGTGGGTGGGTAGATGGGTAGGTTTGTGTGTGTAGGTGTGTGTGTAGGTGTGTGTGTGTAAGTGTGTGGGTATGTGTGTATTGCGTGTATGTAGGTGCGTGTGGGTGGGTAGATGGGTAGGTATGTGCCTTCCTCTTTAACTCTCCATACTACTCCTTTAGACGGGGTCTCACACAAACTGGAGTTCCTTGCTTTTAGGCTGGACTGGTAGTGTTGTCCCATTTTCCCTCTACCCTCCCCCCAGCAGTGGAACTAAAGGTGCACATGGCTTTTGGAATGGGTGCTGGGATCCTAACTCAGGTCCTCGTGTTTGTGTGGCACAGTTATCTACTGAGCCATTTTCCTGGTTCCAGGGCTGCATCCCTAACTGTAATTGAAACCCACGGGAGCTCTTGTCCATGTGATTCTAGCTACCATTCTTTTTTAACCATACAAGAAGCCAAGACAGACAAGTACTTACAACACTGGTTTCAAAGTGACAGCAACACTCCCACCACATGTCTCTGTGAGTGGCACTTTTAAAAGCAGAAAGGAGCACTTCCCAGCACAGCGGCAGAAGGGTTAGCCGAAGGAAGCTGTCCTTTGGCATTTTCATAAACCGTCCTAACTGAGGTCGTGAGAGGGGCTGCGTCTCACTCATTCATGCCGCTGGGTTCTATCCTTGCAGAATTATACTTCTGGAGGCCTAAGGATGAGGAAGGCCAAAGGAACTGGTCGGAGTAGTTCTGATGTCACAGGTCAATCCTCTTGAGGCTAAGGAACCCTGGTATCGTCGGATGTAGACGGTTCCCGCTTCCTTGTTGATCAGAAAAAGATCTGGGTACCCAGTGGGTTCCCGGGTTCCTGAGCAGATCGGCACAAAGGGACCAAGGATGGCCCAGTGTCTATTCCCATTCCCACCTCTTGCCAGACAGGTTGTGTCCCTGCTGTGGGTTTAGTTGCTGCTTATTTCAGTACAACTTGAACATCCAGGTATTGGACTTTGTTCAGAGCCAAGCGGCACCTTCTGAATTAAACAATGATCAAGCTCACGGTCATGGAGCTGCCAACAGTCTCGTATTACTGGTGATGTCTCCTCTGGCTGTCTTGTGGGCAGTGGCCCATACAGGAACCCTTTGTGCTTTCTGAAAGGTTCATGTGTTTGAGGCGGGGCCTTGAGCCGTGAGAGGAGGCATTGCAACCAAGATGAGCGTTCCTTTCTGAGACTGGAGCAAAGGTGACCAGCTGAGGGCTGACGGGAGGAGGGGGCGCAAGCTCCTGGGGCCAACCCAGTTTTCTGAATGGGTGCCTCTGGCCTGCTTTGACCTCCAGGCTGGGTTCACCTGTCCATTCTCATTCCCAGAACTGACTAGATAATCTTAGCCATGTGCCAGCTAACTGAATAAACCAGCTTGTCATTTCTGGGGCTTTAGAGAGGAGCTAGGAATGGCTGCCACTAGTTTTTGGACAGCATTCCAGGAAGAGCAGGGCTGTAGTGACTATGGCCTGAACAAACAGTACCTCCACTGGGCTCCCAGGTGTCATGGGTATGAGTCACCCAGATGTTATCTGCAGGGAGAAAGTCCAGACAGGGTCACCAGTGAGTCACAGGGCCTCGTCAAAGACCTTTGGAATATACAGAAACCAAGTAAGAAAAAAGCAAACCACATTAAAACCCTTACTGGGAGACCATTAAGCAAGTCTTGATTCTGCACCAGGAGAAAGGGTGGCCTTGGGGTGGTGATCCCCAAGTTTTTGGTGCCCCAATACCTGCTGAGTATCTCTCAGTGATGTGTTTGGAGATCCGTATGAATCCCAGGCTGAACTTAAACTCACTGGGTATACTGCCCGGGTTGGCTTTGAACTCAGAAGCAATCTTCCTTATCAGTTTCATTCTGGGACGCCAGGGGCCACCATACAGAGTTCGGTAGCCCTCCTCATTTAAGATGAAAGCCAGAGACATTGTGGCTTCCGGAGTGGAGGCCTTGGAGCCTGCCAGGGCTAGGGAAGGCCATGGAACCCGAAAGGCCGGGCTCCGAAGTTTTAATATGGGTTCCTCTCCACACAGCGTCAGCACAGGTCTCATGTGCTGAGCCCTCAGTTCCTTTCCTTTTTAAGACATGTTTGACATCACACACTAATCTGCCTGATAAGGCTTTTATGGTTGTTATAAATGACAATTGTCAAATGTTTGCCCAGTTGATTGAAACACTGGGGTGAGTTTAAAGCGACGTTAAATGCGTAACTCTCCATAAAATCCACTTCCATGGCTCCGCTGTAAATGCTTCAGAAGTGTGGACGGCTATATATACGTGAGGAACAGCACCGTCGCACAGACAGAAGCTGGCAAATAAGCCCTGCCTCTCCTGGGGAAGAGCTCTAATGCCAGTTTCAAAGGACAAAAACCTTGCTTTAAGATCAAGGAGAGTGTGTGGAGAACTACAACATGGGGATTATTTTATGTCACCCTTAGTACTGGTGTTAAATAACAATTTTAATGGACCATGGACTGTTTTTAGTGAGACAACACATTGGCACCTATCTCGGTCACAGCTTGACATTCTCTTTGGAGATATTCAATGGTGGAGCACAGTGCAGGATGCCAGGCCCGCTGTCATGGTGGTACTGAGGGTTACAGAGAGATGAGGAACCCACAGTGCCACCCTGGTCATTTGGATCTGTTGCTCAAATCATAATTTCCCTAAGGACATTGCAGGTCTGCCCTGGTTGGAGGAGAAGAGGGTAAGAAAGCCCTGGCTTACGTTGCATGCTTGCTCTGCAATGCCAAGTGTTTGCAGAATGAGTGACAGAAATCAGGGTCAGGTGGTGAGAGAAAAGTCACAGCTCCCCAGGACCTCATCAGAGTCTCCAGCTCCCCAGAGAGCAGGAAGGGAACCGACAGCAGCCCCTTGGCTGAGTACCAGCCTCGTCACGTGTTAACAGAGTCAGGTGGCAGAGGTCCGAACAGCCCATCTCACCTCTACGTACAGACTCCAGGCTCACCTCTCCCCCAGAGCTTCCCTCCCACGAGCCCCCTGCCCCAGCCCTCCTCCATAGCTCTCTCCCTTCCTTCCTCCTCCCTTTCTCCCTCCCTCTCACACCCCCCTAACATCCCTCACACAACCTTGCTCCCCTCAAACCCCTTCAGCCTGCCAAAATGATCAGCTTTTAGTGTCTTTGGGGCAGAAACTGCCCAAACTGTGAAGAGAAACCAAGAAAAGCTTAGGAAAATCTTAGAAGAAATACCCACGCCCCCCAAAACATTAGGACTAAGCTAGAGAGAACAGGCCTCATCTTCCATTCTTCATCACCATCACCATCATCAGCATCATCACCATCAACACCATCATCATCATCACCATCAACACCATCATCATCACTGTCATCATCATCATGACCGTCATCATCATCATCATCACCGTCATCATCATCACCATCACCACCAACCATCATCACCATCATCACCATCACAACCGCCATCATCATCACCATCACCGCCAACCATCAACACCATCATCATCATGACCGTCATCATCATCATCACCATCACCACCAACCATCATCACCATCATCACCATCATCACCATCACAACCGCCATCATCATCACTGTCACCATCACCATCACCACCATCAAAACCTGGAAGAGATCGGGCATGGATCCTATCCGAGCTTTAATGTTTACAAGCTGTGGGGCAGGTAGACCCCCCCACCCTCTCTGGGCCTCTGCTGTAACAACAGAGTCACAGGGGTGCATCGCCCTGCCCAGCTTCTGCAGTGTGGAACCCAGGCCCGTGCTAGCTGCAGGTTGAGCAGCTTCTCTGGCCCCATTGTCCTGTTTCGCTTTGTCCACTGCTCTGCTGAGGACTGGAGATGGCCTTTCCAAGGTGCGTTTAGCCAGAGAGTGGGGTGGGTGGACTTTACAGTCTTGTAACCACTTGACCTATCGCACTGGATATAGAATTGGCACTGCAGCCAGTGTCGACTGGTTCAGGGAGGTGACTGCAGGACACAGGGGAGTTGTATTCAGGACCTCCCTGCGGGGTTCAGGGTGTTTGCTTAGTGCCTGGCAGCAGAACTGGTCTCTTTCTTCTCCTAAGACCTCTGCAAATAGAAACTATTTCGGTTGAACTAGAAGCTGAGGCCCGAAGAACAGAACTTGAATTGTTGCGGTGAGCCAAAGTAAACCCTGGGTGAAACGGTTCTCTCCCTCAAGGCCTTCCCTGGGACAAGGACTCCCGGACCCGCCCCCAGCATGCCTCTGAGCCTCTGCCCGCTGCTCCAGCTAGTGTCCCCCTTCTAGCCACAGCTGACTTCAAGGGACATGCTTCTGCGTGTGGGTTCTGTCGCTTTCTACGAGGACTTCTGTTGGTGATGAGAACCACCGTGTCTTTTCGTTCCTTAACCCAGCTGCCTACAGTACAACTTTCTGTCCATATCACCTTTATTTTAGGGCTGGAGTAGATGCTTAGTGGCTGCAGCTCCATGGTCCAAGTGTGAGGACCAGAGTTTGGGTCCTCAGATGCCATGTAAAATATCAGGTGAATGTGGCCGCCAACCTGTGATTCCAACCTGGGACGATGGAGAAGGTGACCTCCAGAGCAAGCTGGCTATTGGCTATTGGTGTAGGAGGTGCTTTTGCATTTTGTATTGCTTTCATTGGTTGAATAAAGAAAACTGCCTTGGCCTTTTGATAGGGCAGTAATCAGGTAGATGGAGTAGACAGGATGGAATGCTGGGAGGAAGGGAAGTGTGGCAGATGCCATGCTTCTCCGGCCCATGCCAGACTCATGCCAGTAAGCCACATCCTTGTGGTGATACACAGATTACTAGATATGGTTACACTAATATATGAGAGTTAGCCAACAAGAGGCTAGAACTAATGGGCCAGGCAGAGTTTAAATGAATACAGTTTCTGTGTAATTATTTCGAGTTAAGATAGCTGGGCGCTGAGAATGTGGCCTGTGCCAGGAACACAGCCCGCCCGCTCTGGGAGCTGGTCAGTGGGTCACAGCCCACTCATGCCACTTACTACAGGATATGAAAATGGCTGTAAATGGATAAGCTTTGGACTTGCCTGAGAGACCCTGCCATGGTGGGCTACATCTCTCAAACCGTGAGCCACAGCAACCTCAGTGTTCCAGCCCCAATGTGAGCAGGAGTAGAACACGACAGAATCCAGGCAAGATGAACCTCAGAAACACGCCAAGTGATAGAGGCTAAACAGAAAACCAGGCAAGATGAACCTCAGAAACACGCCAAGTGGTAGAGCCTAAACAGAAAAGGTCACAGATTGATCCCATTTCCACGAAATGTCCAGAATAGGCAAATTCACTGAGCCGTGTAGCAGATTGGTCCATAGCAGGGTTGAAGGGGAGGAAGGTAGGAGGCCTGAAACCCCATAGCGGGGACCGGTGTGAAACAGTAAGTACACCAAATGTCCCTGAACTGTAGACTATAAAATGGCCGGTTGTATGTCGCATGAAAAGGAATCAAGGACGCATGACAACGGTGTAAGGAGCATTAACCACCATCATCACACACTCATCCCCACAACTTACCCTGTGACCAGCCAATTTCCACACCGCCTCCAGCTTTCTTTTGGAGACCAAACAACATTCTACCATGGATTAAAACCTGCCAACTTCCCATCTTTAGAGTTCTTGAATGTTAAGAAAAACCAGAAAAGATTTTTTTAAAACCTGTATTATAAATAGATGGATAAAAGCAGTTTGTTCCAGCCGAGCAGTGGTGGCACACGCCTTTAATCCCAGCACTCGGGAGGCAGAGGCAGGCGGATCTTTGTGAGTTCGAGGCCAGCCTGGTCTACAAGAGCTAGTTCCAGGACAGGCTCCAAAGCCACAGAGAAACCCTGTCTCAAAAAACAAAAACAAAAACAAACAAACAAAAAGCAGTTTGTTCCATCCACTGCATACACTCAGGAGTTCTAAATTCTGGTAGGTAGGGGAATCAATCCATCCACTGCATACACTCAGGAGTTCTAATTCTGGTAGGTAGGGGAATCAATCCATCCACTGCATACACTCAGGAGTTCTAAATTCTGGTAGGTAGGGGAATTAAGATCACAAGCTGCTTTCGAAAGTAGAAATTGCTGCGGCGCAAAAAGCCGATGATTAGTTAACTGAGAAACGCTGCAGGTTCCAGACATCTGCGGACATGCTAACTTCACACCTTTCCTCTCTTTTCTGGGCTCTCAGATATTTTATTTGCTGTATTTCTTTTCCTGTTTTCTCTTCCTTTCTTTTTCCTTTTCCTTCCTTCCTTTCTTTCTTTTCTTCCAAGAAGGTTTCTCTGTGTAGCCCTGGCTGTCCTAGAACTCTCTCTGGACATCAGGCTTGCCTTGAACTCAGAGAGATCCTCCTGCATCTGCCTTCCAAGTGCTGTGGTTAAAAGCATGCACCACCACTGCCAGTCTCAATTATTTTCATGAGTTGCTGAAAAGTTCCAGGGTCCCGGCACCAGACACCAATGCCTGATGGGTACGATGAACAGACAGTCCTTGGTCAAGTGTCCTTCTGCCATTAGTTCCATCACTTGAAGATTTTTTTCCTTTGTCCTTATGTGTGTGTGCATATGGTTATATGTGTGACTATAAGCATGCTCACCACGGTGGATGGGTAGAGCTCAGAGAACAGACATGCCAGGCTTTGCCTTCTCTTATTGGCTGGTGGGTAAGCCTGCCTAGATCTCATATTGGACTTACAAAATAGATGGTTTTCGTCACACTGGTCTGTCTCCACCATTTGTGCTACTCAGCTGGGCCAAGGGATATTCTTGTTGGTCCCTTGGAAAGGCAGGCAGGTCTGTACCTTTAAGTTGCTCTTGAGCAAGAGTGAGCATTATGACACTCAAGACATGACGCAGAGAATTCAAGAAAGAAGCCCTCGGGGAAGTGAGGTGGCTGTTGTCATTGACACAAAGGGACAAATATTAGACTTCACTAAGGCAGAGAAACGAGGCTAGATCTGGAGTCCAAGTGAAAGAACGGGCAAGCTGAGGCGCATGGCTTTGCTATTGCTTCTGGAAGAAACTGCCTGGTGGTCGCTCAGTTAAAACATCTGTGGGGCCAAGGGAGATGGTACAATTGGTAAAAACACTCGCTGCACAATTGTGAGGACTCAAGTTTGATCCCCCAAACCTGAATGAAAACACCAGAGCATGGGCAAACATGCCTGCAATCCAAGCACTGAAGAAGAGGAGGTAGGTGAATCTCTAGGGCTGCTTAGAAAGCCAGCCTAGTAGGATTGATAGGCCCCCAAGCCAATCAGAGACCCTGTCTCAAAATACATGATAGAAGGCAACTAAAGAAGGCATCTGATGTCGTCCTTGGGCCTCCACATATATATGTATACAGGCACACATGTGTGTGCACACACATACATACACACACGCATGCACACACACATACACACACACGCATGCATGCACACACACACGTGCGCGCACACACACATATGCACCTTGCAAGTCTGGAGGCCAGAAATCCGATACCAATTTTATTAGGCTAAAATCAAGGACTTAGCAGGGCTGCCTCCTCTCTGAAGGCCCCGGGGTAAACACTTTCTTGCTTCTTCCAGCTTTCCCAGTGCCATCCCTCTGCCTCAACTTGCTTCCTCCTCCCATGTGCAGTATCAGCAGGCCCCTGCTCGGCCCTTTTCCAACTCGTCATGTGCATCTGACTCCACTTCCCTCTTGCACATCTGTGGATCCTGGTGATGGCACTGGTGCTTGTCTGTGTAATGCAGGCAGTCTGATATCTACCTGCAGCCTCCATTTTTGCAGTATGTCATAGCGTATCCCGTGTCTGCGGATGAGGCTATAGAGACCCCTGAGTGCTCACTATCCTGCCTCCTAAGACAGAGGAGCAAGAAGTGCCAAGTGTGGTCGTGTGTTTGGTGTTGGCATCTCTAGACACTCCCTGACAGCCTATGGGATAGACAAAGGTTTAATGTTTCAGGGAAGACCTGCAAATAGCCTCGCCCACGTGTCAGGTGGAGCGGGGCATGTAGAAGGGTAGGATGCTTAGGATAGGGTAAGAGTCACCATATGCTTACCTGGGTGGTCCTGGGGAAACCAGAGTGAGAAACACAGTAGGCAGCGTTCATCAGTGGCTCCTGCTTGTGTCCCTACTTTCAGGTTCCAGTCTTGGGTTCCTGTCCTTACTTCTCTTCATGATACATTGTAAACTATAAATGGAAACAAACCCTTTCCTTCCCAAGTTGCTTTCAGTCATGGTGTTTCATGACAGCAATAGAAAGTCTTCGTTGTCTTCTTCTCTTTCTCCTCTTCTTCTTCCCTTCCCTCTTCCGTGTGTGTGTGTGTGTGTGTGTGTGTGTGTGTGTGTGTGTGTGTGATGGCATGTGTAACTGAAGGTTTGAAGACAACTTTCAGGCATCAGCTCTCCACTTCCGAGGCAGGGTCTGTCTTGTCTCCATCACTGTGCTGTGTACTCCTGGCTAGCTGGCCTTGGAGATCCTGGGCTTCTGGTGATGTTGCCACCACATCAGGCTCCTTCCGTGGGTTCCTGGGGTCAAACTCAGGCCGTGTAGTAAGCAGCCTTTGAGTCTATTGACCCTGTCTTTAAAAGGTAGTCATGACGGCATGATCCTCATCTCAAGATCCTTTACCTAGAGTCACACCTGCAAAGTTCCTTTGGACATGAAGGAACTGTCCAGGCCTCAGAGATCAGGGCTTGGGCACCCGTGGGTGGCTTTTCTTCCACCTATCACACCCTAAGAGCCACGTTCTCATTCACCTTGGAAGTTTCTGCTCTGCCGAGAAGCCTCTCTCACCATCCTGCCCCACACCCCTTTGGTCTCCACACAGCCTTTATTCCTTCCTTGAATGTTCCAAGTTCTCACTAAAGCCCAGCACTCCCTGAAGCCCACCTCCTCTGGGAAGTTCACACCCTGTGATGTTTTAAAGAAAATGTCCCCAAAGGGATTGGCACTACTAGCAGGTGTGGACTTATTGTAGTAAGTGTGATCTTGTTGGAGGAAGTGTGTCACTGTGGAGGCGGGACTCTGGGGTCTTTTATATATGCTCAAGATAATGCCCAGTGCCTTAGCTCACTTCCTGTTATCGGCGAACCAAGATATCAAACTCTCAGCTCCTTCTCCTGGTGAGAGGTCCTTCTATATATGTGCTGCTTTTATTGGTTAATAAATAAAGAAGCTGTTTTGGGCCTGTGATAGGATAGAGCAGAGCTAGGCGAGGAAAACTAAACTGAATGCTGGGAGAAAGAAGGTGGAGTCAGAGAAGCTATGTAGCCCCACCAGAGACAGACACCAGACAGAACCTTGCCAGTAAGCCACAGCCACGTGCTGATACACAGATTAACAGAAATGGGTTAAATTAAGATGTAAGAGCTAGCCAATAAGAAGCTGGAGCTAATAGTCCAAACAGTGATTTAATTAATACAGATTCTGTGTGGTTATTTCAGAGCTGAGCAGCTGGGAACAAACAAGCAGCCTCCTACTACAAACTGGTGCTCCAATGTGTGCCAGTTAAATCCACAAAACATCTGAGAGGGCTTGGAAAGGAATTCTAGACACTAAAAAACATAGTTAAGCCACATTTTTTTTTTCTGGATGGGCTCTGCTTGCAGGCAGCATGCTACAGTTCCTTTAAGAGTGGTCTTCCTGATTCAGCAGTAGCAGAAAAAAAAATGCGTGCTTTCAAAACAGCAGCATCCTGGTTTGCCAGCACAAACAGCTCTGACTCTTTTGGGAAGTCCTGCTACAGAGCATTTCAATGGGGTTTGTAAGCAGGGTGCTACAGCTTGCTTAATGGCAACATAGACCTGCTGTGTGCCTAAAAATGGGTCAATATACATGGCTCCTAGAGGCATCAAACATGTCTGAGCCATGTTGGACTAGGTGGAGCAACCAGACAGGGCTGTGTTGCCTTTAGTCATACATACCCACTTAGCATTGTAAAAAGTGGTCCTGGTCAGAAAATAATTACAGATACACAATAAAGACAGATTCAGATGAAAATGACCTCTAAATGAG
>JAQHUG010000022.1:13040788-13057339 GCA_028555095.1 Dicrostonyx torquatus | reverse complement strand
CATGGTGGCTCACAACCATCTGCAATGAGATCTGGCGCCCTCTTCTGGTGTGTGTGCATACATGGAGGCAGAATGTTGTATACATAATAAATAAATCTTTTTTTTTTTTTTTAAAAGGGAGAGTCAGGCCCTTCAGTTCTGAAGAAATGCAGATAATTCTTGGTAGGTTTCTAGAAGGGTGGGGAGCTCCATGCCACATGAGCTACAGGAGTCTCAGGCAGTAGGGACCCAGATGAAAGTAACTCAGAGTTGTCTTGGGTACCAAGCTGGAGGCTGTGGCAGCTGCAGAAGGAGAGAAACTGAAAGTGTCATTGGAGGTATCCATCAGAGAAGACTAATCAGACACGGGCGTAAATCAATAGAAAGTCTTTATTAGCCAACTGGCAACCACACTTAGGTGTTCAGGATCCCAGTGCAGCCTCGAGCCTTTCCCAGCATGGCCTTTTAAACACAAAACCCCATCATGGGTTGACCCATCTCAGTTAGCAAGAACAGACACAAGAAGTTAGAGCAGAGCTACAGAGGCCAAAATGCCACGTGCGTTTACACTTTCCCAGAACTATGGACTTTGATGGGTTAGGTCTTTGTTTCTATTTTGGCAAGTGGTACTTTCTGTGTACTTCCATCACGGTGTAGCCGCGCTAAGGTCTGGAGGCCACAGCAAGTTGCTTTTCAGCTTAATTTCTGGGAAAATGGCAACTAGAGGGGGTCTTCAGAATAATAACGGGGAACTCGGTTTCTGAGAACCAGAACCAGGGGAGAAAGACTTTTGTTAGAAAATTAAGACTTCAGATTCTCCTAGAGGGTTGTGGGTTCCCGCTGTGATGTCAGCCCTCTCTTCTGAACTGTCCCACTGGTTGCTCCATCATTTTCTTCCACTTTGAGTCCTGAACAAGATTGGAGGGTTAATGTCACTGGATGCTTCCCATGTTGGTCTGTTAATAAGCACTAAGGGACTTGGCCCTGTGGACCACCGTTGGAGCTGGTGCTAGGTGTGGAGGGACCCTGGCTGGCTCTGTTGTAGTCAGAATTTCTGCCCCACCCGGTCCTGCAGCCATTCCCAAGACACACACAGAGGCTTATATTAAATATAAACTCTTTGGCCAATGGCTCAGGTGTGTTCCTAGGTAGCTCTTACATCTTAAATTAATCCATTTCTATTAATCTGTGTATTGCTATGAGGCTGCGGCTTACCGGCAAGATTCTGGTGTCTTTCTCCTATGGCACCTACAAGCCAAAGGTCTCTTTGACCCCACCTTCTTTCTTCCTCTATCTCTGCTTGGATTTCCTACCTTGCTATATTCTGCCCTGCCATAGGCTGAAGAGCTTCTTTAACCGATGGTAATAAAACATCTTCACAGCATACAGAGGGGAATCCCACATCACTCTATCTGTTCAGAGTATTTGGTCGTATGGAAGGATATGGTGACTTTGGCTTTGCAGTGTAATAATGTAATATTCTAACCTGGAAATCATACTCAGATCCTTGAAAAAGAACCCTTTCTTGAATATACATTTAGTACTCGTTATGGGAGAAGTCATTTTACCAGCATTCATTTAAAACCACCAACATCTCACCTCTGCTTATACTTCATCCCTGTCAACTGTGCTGGGTGACCAAATACCTCACGGCCATGTCGGCTCACGGAAGAGAACTTTCTGACCTCCTGACCTCTGACCTTGTCTGCAGACAGCCTTTTCAGTTTATCTTTTCAGTTAGACCACACCAGATGGGATAGTTTCAGCTCTATCATTGCCGGTTCTTCTGCGTCACAGAGCATCCTGGTGACACAAAGAAGAATGGGGTCAAGACAAACAAAAACGTTCCCGCCGAGAGTACTTTCTGCACCACTGGATTTGCATGAGCCGATGTGGCCCTGATGGGATTGCTAGGTGCGCCTCATGTTCCGATAGTGTTCAGATTAATTCTCTAAAGATTGTGACTCTCCGCCTAATGTGTGTATGTGTGTGTGTGTGTGTGTGTGTGTGTGTGTGTGTGTGTGTGTGTGCGTGCGTGCGTGCCAGAGGACAACCTTGGGTCTCATTTCTCAGGCCCTGTATACCTTGTTGTTTTGAGACAATGTCTCTCACTGGCCTGGAGCTCACTAGGGCTAGGCTGGGCAGCTCGTGAGCAGGACCTATATTCCTGTCTGTGTCTCCCCAGTGTTGGGATTACACATACATGGCATCACGCCTGACTATATGTGTGTGTGTGTCTGCTGTACATGTGTAATGTAGATGTGTGTGTTTGCATGTGTGCAGAGACCAACAGTAAGCATTTGCTTTTACCCTCAGTTTTAGAGACAGTCTCTCACTGCGCGGAGCTCACGGTGAGCCGGCGGGAGAGCCCCAGGGTCCGCCTGCCTCTGCCTCCCCAGTGTTGGGATGACAGATGCATGCTGCTTGTACCTGGCCCTTCACACAGGGATCATGCTTAGTCCCTTGTGCTCAAGACACGCACTTTCCTATGGAGCCATCTCCGCTCATGCTCTCCGAGGATACTTTGTTACATTCTCCCCCAACACACCACACACACACACACACACACACACACACACACACACAGAGCAACCACCCAAGGCGGTCAGTGCCAGGGCGGGAAGACAATCCATTTGAAAAACCCTGGGAGTAACTTCAAAAAGGGTACAACACGGAGTACCAGGGGCCCCATGGAGGTATGGAGTTGGGTGTATTTGTTGTGGTGACCCCTCATTGGCTCACTGGTTTGCCCCACCCACCTGGACTGGTGGAGGTGGGGGTGGGGGTGATGATTTACACTGGAAAGCAGATGTGCACACGCTCGTTTCCAAGATCACCAGTGACGGATGCTGAAGTCAGCTCTTCCCGGGGAGTTCTCCTGCCGGCCATGTTGCCTTGCAGAGAGCTGACTTCTCACACATAGGAAGCCTACTTGGAAGGTCCCGGAGAGTTGGGCGAGATCTAGCTGGCTAAGGACACAGAGTGTGTGCTCAGCGATCCAATGCTGATTTCCAGCAGGAGACTGAAGGAGAACAATCATTCTTGCCGAAGGTGGCTGGCTCCTGTGTTTGTTTTCACACGGGATTAGAGCCTCTTTCATGATAAAAATCAGCCTGCCCTGGAAGAAGGAGCAGCAGCTGCGACTCCGAATCCAGAAGAAGAGAAGGACACTTCCTCTTCGAGTGTTAAGAAAACAAGCCTCCCGTGAACTTGATGGTGACTCTGAGGATTCAGGTCTCAGGATGTGTCCTGACCGAGTGTTTTATTAAAACAACAATCTCACGTTAGAGTTATCAGAGGATCCATTTATGTGATGTGTTCAGGCTTGATAGACACCAACCTCCCATGCCAAACCTTTTATTTAGTAAACTAGATTCCAAGCCCTGTTAATCATTCAGGTAGGGCATATATTTGGACGTGACGCGACTACAATTAGGCCTAATTAAATCCACCCACTTGGAGCATGCTGAAAGACCAGCATTTAAAAATAGGAGCTGAATAATTAGGGTCATTAATAGGAGCTGATTATTTCATTTATGATAACTTAAAAATTAAATAGGGCTCAGCAGTGTTCCCGTGTCTGATAAAAATGTGCAGGGCAGAGCTAAGCGTTCTTGGGGAAACCCTCATTAGTCCGAGGACTTTATCTCCTCGTATGTGATTGTGGCCTGCTTAGCAACGTCTTGGCATTAAGTCGAGGTAGCCACTCGTGATGGTTAGAGAAGACAGCTGCACCCTGGCAGAGCGAGGCAAGTGGCAAGGGGCACTTGGATTGGCCCCTCCCCCCAAAAGAAAAACAAAAACAAAAACCAAATTTCAGAGGGACATTTGTGTCCTTCCTGAATCTCATGCTGTAGGTAGTGGCCTTTCTCTGGCACAGGCTTCAGCAGCCGACCCTTGGCCGTCTCTCATCTTGTGGTCACTGCAAGGATTTTTCTGAGGCCACGGTGAATCTGTTGATGCAATCTCTAGCTCACCCAGAGTCTAGTCCCACCTGCCCTTCCATCAACAGTGTGTGTACACGATCTTGCTCTGTTTGGGATGTTTTGAATTCTTCTGCCTCCCTGGTGGGCTTAGAAAGCATCCGGGCGTATGAAGACAATGGTAACTTTCAGGGTAGATGTGGGGTAACAGGATACCCAGCGTTTGGGAAGCTGAGCAGTCGGGAGCGAGAACTCTTTCGCTGCCTGTTTGAGCTGGAGGTGGGCTGGGAACGGAGTGGGAGAAGATGAACATGTAGGAAAGCTAACGTGAGTTGGCTGGTTCTCAGTGAAAGACAGGAATGGTTTTTTTCCCCTCATATTTGAGCTGGATTCTGTTCCTAAGGTGTTAGAACCTGTGTGTCTTACTGAGCAACTGGCCACAGTAGAATTTAGGCTCATGTCTTTCCTTTATCACGTGCTCTTGCCTAGGCTTAGAACTTCTCTGAGCTGTCAGCAGGCTTTCCGTGAAGCCAGGATGGTGCCTGGCTTAACAGGGTGAGCCCTGCCCTCCCCTCTAGGGGCTGAAGTCATCTCTTGCCAGTTCAGAAGATCTGCTGTGTCCTGGGTGTTGCTACTGGGCTTCACTTCTACATGGACAGATTGATCTTGTTCAAGATTTTCACATCTGCTTTTGTGGCAGAAGTGGTTAATTAAATAGGGCACGAGACACACACACACAATGGTCCCTGGGGGAGTTCTCCCCAGCACTGTGTTTCTCAGCCTCAATGCACGGGACCTTAAGAGCTCACTGAGTCTTTCCTGAAGGACTGTCCTGGGCCCTGCAGGATGTGTAGCAGGCACTCTGGCCTACCTGTCAATATCAGCAGCCTCTCCCTTACACACGCCTCTCAGTTGTGACCGTTAAAGATGTGTCTCGGTACTGTCCGATGTTCCCTGGGGGAGGAGGCCAAAATGAACGCAGGCTGAACACCTCTGACATGAGAGGAAGCCAGTTCTGCTCTTTGAAATGTCTAAATCCCCTAGAACATTTTTCTCGGAGCAGGAAGGAGGTCACTGAATCTCAGGATCATTTATGTCAGTAAGGAGAGAACTTTTCTGGCGTTTGGTCCTCACCTCCTTTTTGCTGCCTTACTGGTTTCTTTTACAATTTTCCTTCTCCAATTTCAAGGTTTAGGAGTTGAGCTACAGATCAGCCAATGCTTGCAGTATCCGAATTAGGTCTTCCTCCTGCAAAACTTAAGACACAAACACAGAACTCCCAGCCACTCTTCAGGCCCCTCCACACCGACAGTTCTCAGTGTGCGTGACCGTGGACTGGGGAGCTGGCCTCCTGCCCAGTCACTTTCTCCCAGCTGTAAAGGTGACTCTTCCCAGGCCTATAGTGATAGACCTCCGCCTTGAAATGGTCTTGTGTCTTAATGTCTCTTGCTGTGCAGCTTCTGTGGTGTGTTTCGAGTCACACGTGGAAACGGGAGGGTGTCCCTTCCCCAGGCTGGTTGGAAAGTTATCATCACCCCAGTCCCCAGAACAACCGACTCCCAATCACTCCTGAGATCTACTGGAGCGGCTGGTGTGCGAGATGCCCATCATGGGCTAGTGATGGAAACCCAAGTCACCTGCCATGGTGATTTCAAAGTGGAGTGAATGATGGGCTGTGGAGATAGCGCAGTCAGGAAGGTGCTTGTCTGGCAAGCGTGAGTTCAGTCCCCAGAACATTACAAAGAAAGAAATATCCAGGGACTGCACTGTACTTCTGTACCCCAGTGCTGGGCAGCTGCAGACAAGCCAGCCTAGCCTAGTTGATAAGCTCCATGACACTGAGAAAGAAAAAAAATATGGAAGGAGAGAGAGGAGACAGAGACAGAGAGAGACAAGGAGAGAGCAGAGTGTAGACAGTATCCGAGGCGCATGCACATACACATGCATCTGCACACACACACACGCACACACACATGCATCTGCACACACACACATGCATCTGCACACACATGCGCACACACGCGCGCGCACACATGCATCTGCACACACACACGCACACACACATGCATCTGCACATACACACACACATGCATCTGCACACACACATGCATCTGCACACGCACACAGTGGCAATGGGCAATGCTTTCAAGACTCTTACCAGGAAATTGCTAGTTCTGGGGGTTGGTGCCTGGAGGTAGACGTGCAGCCCAGACAGACAGACAGCCTTCTAGTGTTACTAAGTATGCCCTGCACAGCTGTCTTTACAACATGTGGGAGTGAGCGAGACCTGCGCTTTCTTTCTTCCTTGTTTGTCATAGGGACAGCTGACAGTTTCGGTTTGAACAGGAGCCTCATCTCCCTCTCATCCCTGTCTTGTCTTGTGCGACAGGTAAGCGTCGCCCTTGTCTCTCAGCCCACGCAGAGTGTGTTACCCCAGCTCCACTGAGCTTGGCCTCTTCCTTTCCCACGTCCACATCGATTCCTCATGGCAGCAGGGCCAGAGATCTGGAAGGAATCATAAAGCCCCCACCTCCACACACACACACGCACGCACACACACACACACACACGCACACACACACACACACAGACACACACAGACACGCACACACACACAGACACACACAGACACACACGCACACGCACACACACACAAACACAGACACACACACAGACACACACAGACACACACGCACATGCACACACACACACAGACACACACACACGCACACACACACACACGCACACGCACACACACACACAGACCCTATCACCCACTTGCAGGTCTGCAGCTGGGGCCACATGTAGCAGACGCAGCCAGTGGCTGGAATCGCTGGACAAGAAGGTTTTAGCAAGTTGGAATGCGAGTGCCCACACGGTGTGAACTGCAAACACAGTCCAAATAAGGATAAGAATAAATGGCCCTGGGCAAGGCACTGCTGAACCTAAAGTTCTGACTTAAAACAATGGAGGACTGTGTTCTGTGTTCACCTTCCCAGGGCTGCCGTGACATCAGTGACAGAAACGGATCACCCACAGTCTCAGAAGTCCAGATGAGGTCCAGGATCAGGCATCTCTAAAGGCTCTCGGGGAGGGGTCCTTCACAAGCTCTCTGAACATCTGCTGTTGCCAGTATCCCAGGTGTCCCTTGGCTTGTGTGTGCTTCTCTGTGCTCTCTACTGTGCTCTCCTCACGGTTCCCCTCCCCCCCCGTGCTGATCTCTCTCCCGCTCCCTTCTACAAGACACCAGTGACTGGGGATTAGAGTCCACTCGACACCGTCATGACCTAACCTTAGCCCATTCGTGCCAGATGACCCTGTGTTCAAATAAGATTACGTTCTGAGTCAGGGGCTGCACTGTGCCCATCCCCACCCATCTCCTCTGCAGGCTGTTTTCTGAGTGGGGTCACTGCTGCGTCCCCCTGAGATGACCCAGCTGTAAAGGATGGGAAGGGATATGGGTCCCCTTCAAGATACCCTCTCAGCCTCCAGAATTGACATTTCATCGACCCCCCCCTTGTATGGCTTTCATAGGCCTGGGTCAGCTGTTCCCACAGAGTCAGCTCCTAACCTGCCAATCACAAGCCCTCACCTGGGGTCTGGTCCTTCGCTGCTTGGAGTTCCCGGAGAGAAACACTGTGATGTTGGTTTAGATGCTGTTCTCTTCAGGTGAACCTCCATGGGTTGCTGGATATGATGGTTAAAGCCATGGGTCCGGCAACTTTCTGTTCTTAGTAGCTATTCCAGGCAGTCTTTGGCCATGAGTGGTTCTAGACGAGACATGGCAGCTGAACTTTTGACTGACAGGTACCCAGCATCCTGTAGAGCAATGGTCTTTGTGATGCTGATCACTGCAGCTCTAAACAGAAAACAGAGCCCATGAATGCGACTTGAAAAACAGGATGCTTGCAGGGGACAGATACACACAGAAGGAGCAGAGACCAGAGACTCACCTGCCAGGAAGCAGACAAGAAGCTTCTCTTTGGACTTCCCTCAAAACAACAAACAGACAAGTGAACCAAACCCCCAAACCCCAAATAAGTTATGCCGGGGGCTGTCTAACACTGTCTCCAGCCAAACCATGTTTTACCAGGTTCTGTGGAGGGGCTCCAATAGCTCCTGGGTAAATGTGTGGAAGCTCCAATCTACTTTTGAGTTTCCCCAGACTATAGAAGAACAGACAGCCCAAGCAGCTGAGGACTGACAGTTTGCCAAGCACGGGGGTGGAGTGGGGTGGTGATGGTGGTGGTAAAGAGCATTTGAAAACAGAGAAAGCCAAGAAGCTCTTGGGGAAACCCCTCACTATTATAATTATCTGGCAGGAAAGCCCAGTCCAAAACTCCATTGCATTTCTGGGCTCATACTCGCCATGGATCCAACATCAGCTGAACAGATAAACAAAAGCCGTGTGCGGTGCCTTACACAAATAGTCTCCCTTAAAAAAGAAGGAAATATGGCTGTTTCCTTTACTATAACAATTATACACAGAAACCCTAAAAACATTGGAATTTTTTTTTCCTTCTTTGGAGAAAAAAAACCCCACTGATTTTGCTTGTTCTAAAGCCAACCCGTTAGGACAGATACTGCAGCCCAGAGCCAACAGCAAGCTAAAGAGGAACTTTGGGGAAGGAACGTGGGACAGATGAAATAGCAGACCAAGGACAGGAAGGTGTGGCTGGAGAACTTGGTCAGAAGCCGGTGTTAAATGACACAGAGAGGACAAAAGGCAGAGAATAGTGGACATGAGGTAACAGGTCCAGAAGGCACAGGACAGTCTTTAGATAAAGACTTGCAGGAGAAGAGGGCAGGGAAGGCAAAAAAAAATCCCAAACAAACAAAACAACAACAACAAAACCATTGGTGCAACCCAGGAGACTTACAGAGACACCAAGGCCACAGATATGCAGGTGCGCGGGATGGGACTGGATCCCAAGTGCTGTGAAATTCTAGAACAAAGGCCAGAGGAAGACTCTAAAGTTTCTAGGGAGAAGGGACACGAGAGCTATGAAGACCCTGTTTCCCAGCAGTATGGACCCACAAGATGGTGGACCTGTCTGCAGACAAATGTTTCTGTAGGTACAGAAATGGCCAGCCCACCATGAAGGCTGGATAGGAAAAACTGGAGCAGAGATGATCGATAATAAGGTGAGTGGATATTCCACAAGGATTATTCTGGAAAACAGCCCTAAGAAAAAGAGGCAGAACCCAAACTAGATAAGTAACAGAAATTATGTAAATAATCACCCATTTTGGCCAACAGGCCCTCCTGTGGAGAAGGGAAGGGAAGACGGAGAGGAGGGGGATGGGACATTGAAAAAGGACTGAGAGGAAAGAGAGGGCCAGGTGGCTTTGGTGGCTTGGCTGACACTGCCTCAGGAGGTCACCTCTGCAGTCTGAAGAGGTTTTACTGAAGTAGCAAAAGCCAGCTCTGCCCTTAGAGCCCTCTTATTGGTCTTCGAGTCTGTTGGGGGCACCAACGGGACCAAGTTGCAGTGGTGTAAGTTGCAGTGGTGTAAGTTGCAGTGGTGTAAGTTGCAGTGGTGTAAGTAAGTTGCAGTGGTGTTCCTGCTGACCCGTCCTGCAGTGGATGTCTTCCAGCCTTGGAGTCTAGACCTTCAAAAAGAATGACAAAGCATTATAAAACAAACAAAAAGAAAAAAAGAAAAAAGAAAAGGAAACAAAATCCTCCAGAAATACCACTGAGTTAATTTTGTGTTGGCCATCAACTGCCGGGCATGGATCCTGGCCTTAAGTGTGGTTACATCATCACCAGTGTGACTCTGTTGGAAAAGCTAGTCATTTGCAAGTTGTTATCAATTGGAGACAGCTTCTGGCTTAGGGAAGGGGGTTTCCTCTCTCAGTGGGGGAACTGCAGGAGGGAGGGAGTTGATGGAGGCATCCTCCCATTTAGGATGGAGTATTCCAAGGTCTCTCACTCTTCCCTTGCCCAGCTGTGGGTTTCTGTGTTCGTTCCTGTCTGCTGCAGGAAGGAGTTTCTCTGGTGATGGCTGAGTGAGACACTGATCTCTAATAGCAGAATAATAGCCTTGATGTCTGTTAACAGAGGAATGGATAAAGAAAACGTGGTGCATTTCACAAGGGAATGTTACTCAGATGTTAAAAAAAATGACATCATGAAATTCTTAGGTACATGGATGGAACTCGAAAGGAAACCATCCTGAGTGAGGTAACTCAGACCCCAAAAGACAAATAAGGTATGTATCCGCGTCTATGTGGATGCTAGCTGTTAAATCGACCATAAGCAAGCTCCAACCCATAGAACTTCAAAGGTGAGGTCTAGAGTAAGGGGCTTGGGGAAGATTGGCTCACCCTAGGAGAAGGAAATAGAATAGATAGTTATGGATGGGTTGGTGGGGAGACTGGAGCGGAGGATCAAATGGGAAGGGGAAGGGAAGAGAGGGGCGAGGGAGGGAATGCATACAGAGAGGGACAGATAAAACCGAGGGCTATTTGAGAGTTGTAGGGAAACCTAACACAGTAGAAGCTTCTTAAGTATATATACATATATATATACACATACATACATACATACACATACATACATACACATACATACATACACACACATACATACATACATACACACACACACATACATACATACATACATGGAAGTGATCTAAACGGAATTGCCAAATAACGGGAAAGATGGAGTCCCAGGAGGACATTTCTCATCCAAAGAAGAACCCAGTTCCAGAAATGGTTTGCATCTAATTGAATTCTTTGCCAAAGGGGTCCAATAGGAACCCCCAAACAACTCAGGCTATTGCCGAGGCTGTCTGCTGTGCCCCACAAACTGATGGTCAGACCCTACTGCTGATAGGAACACCCACACAACTCATTGGGCATGGAGAAGTAGAGTGGTACCTATCTAGAGCCTTCACCCTACCGACTGTATTCAGGGTACTGGACGGTCCTCCGCATACTACCGAAGGATGCAGGTGTCAACCCAGCTACAAAACCTTGCATGGTGACCTGCATGCAAGGCACGCTAATGCAATAGTGGCGCAAAGCTGGTGGGAGTAGCCAGGCAATATCAGTCTTGATTGAAGGTTCACTTCATGAGATGGGACCCATCCCAACACTGCTCAGGTGGCCAAAACCTGAGACCAGATGGGCCAGGTCCAGCCTAAGGGACTCAGTAACAGAACGACTCCTAAGAACATTCTGTTACTCTTCTTTAAAAGACCTAGGGGAAAGCCAGGTGCTGCTGTTCTGCTAAAGGGACTCAGTAACAGATTAACTCCTAACGACATTCTGTTACTCTTCTTTCAAAGTCCCGTCTCCTCATATATTCACATTCTGGGGCTCTAGAGTTAGGGCACAGATAATCAGCTGGAGGTCACCATTCAGCCCGTGATGGATAGACAGATGGTCTGCTAGGAACTGGATTTCCTCCCGTCTCGTGTACATAGGATGATAACACAGGACTCCCAGAGATGTAAGAGTCAGTCTGTAGTCAGTAAGCAGGACAAGATGGGTGAGCTCAGACAGCCACAGAGAACCAAGGTGCCTTGGTTACCATCCATACATTCTGAGCCTCAGACGTCTGCTCTGAGCACCACTGTTGGTTTGTTTGCTGCTCTAAGGGAACCTTGATTCACTTTCCCGAAGGAGCCAGGCTCCCCAGGCTTATCTCAAAGCATCCTTACATGCTACTGTGTAGAATGTTCCGTTTCCATCTAGGGGAGCGTCTAGGTGGGCAGGGCTTCCTGTCTGGGCCCTGTGAAGAGTTCACCCATGGACCACTCACCTGGATACAGGCCTGAAAGGAGATGTTCACTTTACATGTGGTCTCTTCTCTCCTGCCCTGCCTAAGATGCCATCATCCAAAGCAAAATGGGTTTTCTACTATCAAGCAAAGACACATAAACAGTCAGCTTTCACTGGGTCTGAAATAAAGCCTCGCATTTACATTATTGCTAAGCCTGGTGTTTTGCTGGGAGCTGCACAGAAAGCCCCGTTTTCTAGACGGAAGGGGCCCTCCCTATCTTGGCTCTAGGTCTGCATGTCTTGTGGGGTCACAGTGTTTGTGGGGCTGTGTGGGAGATCCAGGTCATTCTCTGATGAGGAACCGTGTCAACCTGTCCTGGCATCTTGGACGAAGCGGTGTTTACTCGCCAACCTGAAACTTGAGCAGATCACCGGCTTAGAACCGTCCAGGCCCTTGGCCTCAACAGCGGCTCTGTAGCACAGCACCCAACAAATACTGGAGAAGTGAAACTGGCTCCAGAAAGCTCCAGAAACTATTGATTGAGTATAAGAGATGGCGTCAGGTCAAGTGGGGCCTTTGGAAAATTCAGGAAGTATTAATTGACCTTATTAAATGAATAGAGATATCCAAGAATTGTTTTTGATTTAATAAAATTGGTCAGTGTGGGTGTTAGGTTTGTCCTTTAGGGTGGATGTGAGTGAGATAGATGTTGCCATCTGGCCAGAGATTTGTAGGTGGAAGTGTGTGTGTGTGTGTGTGTGTGTGTGCGCGCGTGTGCATGTGTGTCTGTGTGTGTCTGTGTGTGTGCCTGTGTGTGTGCGCATGTGTGTATGTGTGTGTGTGTGTGTGTGTGTATGTGAAGAATAAAGGATGTGAAGGACCACCGGGCTAGGAACAATGAGTATATGATTCTGTTCATTCCTGGTGAGTCTCACTCTGTATGTCGATGCGTTTTCCTTACGGCACACAGGGGCATCTTGTCACCTTGTCCATTCATTTGTTCAGCATGCTGGTGATTTGTCCACACTCCACAGTGAATTATACCAGGGCACAGCTTTTCCTCATTTCAGCATCAAGTGTGCGCCCCAGCATGAGAATTGGACTCCCAGACTCCCAGCTAGGGGTTAGAAATGTGTGTGGACAGACAGACATACAGGGACACCAGAATCTCCGGAGCCCTGCCATCAGGGGCGTGGGGGCAGGGCTGATGTTCCCTCAGACTGGGAGGAGTCTGGCTGTGGGTTTTCAGTCCACACTGTGAAGGACGAGATCTGGCACCGGCAAATGGTAGTAATTCAGGATTTATAGATGAGCTGGCATTGTCTGTATGATATCATGTTATGGATAACTTTGCTGGAAAATGATTAAATTAAAATGACAAAATACAAATTCTGGAGAAAATACAATGAAATATCAAAACCAAGACAGCCCTGCATCATTAAAATGATGAAATCTAAAATGTAATACCACCCACCCAACGCAGAACATTTCACCTGCATCCCTAAAGAATATTACCAAAACCGGGGGCTGGAGAGATGACTCAGAGGTTTAGAGCACTGACTGCTCTTCCAGAGGTCCTGAGTTCAATTCCCAGCAACCACATGGTGGCTCACAACCACCTGTAATGAGATCTGGTGCCCTCTTCTGGCCTGCAGGCATACATGGAAGGAATATTGTATACATAATAAATAAATAAATCTTTAAAAAAAAGAATATTACCAAAACCACACAATTGTTTTGCAGAGCAGGAAAAGGGAGCCATTTCTCAACTGTCTGTGAGAATACATTTCTCACACAGAATCCATGCAAGGGTATCAGAAGAAAGAAAATTATGGTCTAATTCTTGATGCACACAGATGGAAAAACCAAAGCCTAACCTTACCGGGTCATTTCCCGTACACACAGGCTAGCACGTATGACTAAGCGGGGTGAAATCCAGGAATGCAAGGCTGGTGTGTCAAGCAGAGTTGCATCACACTGACAAAGAGGCCGAGAGAATCTATTTTAAAGGGTTTGCTGCAGCTCATGGCTTCAGAGGTTGTCGTTCAGTTACCTGACCCTGCTGCTTCAGGCCAGAGAGACAGACGGAATCATACGTGGGAGGTGCCTTATTCACATGACAATGAACATAAAAGAGAAAGAGGTAAGAGACTGAGGTATCAAGAGACCTCAAGACCCTTCCCCAATGATCTAACTTCCTCGTAGCTAGTACCAGCCTTCAACCGTGAGCCTCCAGGGACTCCCGGGATCCAAACCATAACGGTGTGGTACGTGTCTGGGAAGTCAACCGCTGTAAATTTACCACATCGACAGAAGTAAAATAAGATGGTATTTTTAGTAGACACGGGGAAAGCACTTTATAAAACTCAGCATCCGTTCGTGAGAGAGGCTCAGTGTAGCAGGGGGAGCAGGGCCTGCCTCGACTTGCCAGTCAGGGCTGTCCACAGCCGGGGCAGCTGTCCCTGCCATGCCTATCTTGACTGCATTGGAGGTTTCTAATCAGTACGACAGAGCTGGGATCAGAGACCCAAGGTGATATCCGCAGAGGAAGAGAGACTCTCTCGGTGTTCACATAAATGCACACACCATCCAGAAAAGAATTAAAATCTGTCAAAATTATATATTGATAATAGTAGGCGGGGATCTGGGGCTTATCCAAGGTGCCTTGATGTATATCTGTATCTAATTTTTAAAAGATAATATTATTTCCAAGAGTGTGTGTGTTCACATGTATGTCATAGGCACATATATGAAAATCAGAGGACAACTTATGTGAGTCTGCTCTCTCCTACCATGTGTATCCTGGATATTGAACCCTGATCCTTAGGCTAGGCACTAAAGTGCCTTTACATCCTGAACCTCTCACTGGCCATCTGATGTATATGATGTATATGTATATGACGTATGTGATGTGTATGTATATGATATATGTGATATGTATGTATATTATGTATATGATGCATATGTATATGATGTATGTGATGTACATGTATATGATGTATGTGATATGTATGTATATGATGTATGTAATATGTATGTATATTATGTATATGATGCATGTGATATATATGTATATGATGCATATGTATATGATATATGTGATGTACATGTATATGATGTATGTGATATGTATTTATATGATGTATGAGATGTATATGTATATGATGTATTGATGTATATGTATATGATGTATGTGATGTATATCTATATGATGTTTGTCATATGTATGTATAGCTATGTCCATCAAATTACCGGACAGAAAAAAGGAATGAGCCTTGAAGTTACTGGACCAAGGACATTCAAATGACCCATGACTATAAAGATATTTCACCCATTTGTAATTCTAAAAATGCAAATAAAACACTGAGATTTGATAACACCATGGTGGGTAAATGAGAATGCCCTTGTCGTGAGCTATGGAGTATAGGGACTTCCCTCCTTACACTTGGTTCTGACACCGGAAGAAGAGAGTACACTCATGTGCCAATCTTAGCCATTCCATCCCTAGGTAGATCCCAGTAGGAGAGTGTCTCTGCTCACCCGAGGACTGGTAGAGTCTCCACAGCAGCACGTGTCATTATAACCGCAGAGTGGGTTTGTGAAAACGTGATTTTTGTCTGATAAGGCACCGCGTTTGCAGCGACCATGAGTAACTCTCAGATAGAACGGTGCACAGAGTAAAGCAGACACCAAGAGAATACGTGCCAGGAGTTCACTTTGATAGATTTTAGGAGATAAAAAAGTAATCTGGTAATCTGGGGGCTGGAGAGATGGCTCAGCAGTTAAGAGCACTGCCTGCTCTTCCAAAGGTCCTGAGTTCAATTCCCAGCAACCACATGGTGGTTCACAGCCATCTGTAATGAGGTTTGGTGCCCTCTTCTGGCCTGCAGACATACATGCAGACAGAATACTGAGAATACTGTATACATAATAAATGAATAGATCTTTTAAAAAAAAGTAATCTGTAGTGTTTATAACACATAGGCTGTCACACTCAAGACCAGAAAGGTGGCAGGCATGACGTTCGTGACGCACCGTATTTCTTATTTGTACAGTTGTCTGCAGGTTACAAAGAACACATCTGTCCTGCTTAGGCTTACTACTGCTATGACGAGACACCAGGACCAAAGCAACTTTGGGAGGGAAGGGTCTATTTGGCTTATAATTCCATACTGCAGTCCATTATGGAAGGAAGTCAGGACAGGAACTCACACAGGGCAGGAACCTGGAGGCAGGAACTGATGCAGAGGCCACGGAGGGGAGCTGCTTACTGGCTTGTTCATCATGGCTTGCTCAGTCTGCTTTCTTATAGAGCCCAGGACATTAGCCCATGGATGGCCTCACCTAGCATTTAGAAAATACTCTACAGGCTTGCCGGCAGCCTAGTATTATGGAAGTATTTTCTCAGCTGGGGTTTCCTGCTCTCAGATGACTCTAGCTGGTGCCAAGTTGACATAAAATAAGCCAGTACAACAACACCCTAATTGCTTCAGATACAAAGTTTCTGATCCTGGCAACGTTTGATAGTAAGCAGGGCTTTGATGATCTTAGCAGGTGTCTGAGGTGGGTCCCTCCTGTGGATGCTGTTTGTTGTGTAACCATGGTGATAACGGGTCTATCTTACTGGTTAGAATCTAGGGAGAGTAACCAATCATCACCCTCATCTTTTCACAACCAGCCTTTCTTCCCTACTGTAAACGGAGACCATGCTTTCATTCCCCAGCTGTCCAGACCCGAATAATCACACAGAAACTATATTAATTACAACACTCTTTGGCCAATGTCTTAGGCTTCTTACTGACTAGTTCTAACTATTAAATTAACCCATTTCGGGCTGGAGAGATGGCTCGGTTGTTGAGAGCACTGGCTGCTCTTCTGGAGGACCTAGGTTCAATTCCCAGCACCCACATGGCA
>JAQHUG010000022.1:12998626-13010461 GCA_028555095.1 Dicrostonyx torquatus | reverse complement strand
AACTCTTCCCATTGTGTAAGAGTGCAATGAAGAACCAGGAGTCCATGACCCAGAAATGGGCTCTTACCAGAACCCAACCATGCTGGAGTCCTCAGATTTCCATCCCTCAGAACTTATGAAGCAGCTTTCATTACAACAATAAAGTAACAGGAATCAATAAACAGTGCTCATTAGTATATCAAGCTTAGGACTGAAATAAAGTAGAAACAGACAGTACAAAGAACCAACGGAATAAAGAGTTGGTTCTTTGAGAAAAATCAGTAAGATTGACAAACCCTTATACATATTAACCAAAAGTCAAAAAAGGCAATATTCAAATCAACAAAATTAGAAATGGAGGGGACATAACAATACACACCAAGAAACATACATACAGGCACACACAGATACATATGTACATGCATGTGTACAAGAGAATCTTAAGGCCAGGCTTTAAAAACCTGCACTACACCAAATTAGAAAATCCAAAAGAAATGATCACCTTCCTCAATAATACATACCACCCATCAAAGTTAAGTCAAGTTTAGGTAAATAATTTAAATAGACCTATAAACCCAAGTGAAAGAGAGTGAACTAGAAGCAGTAATTAAAAGTAAACCCCATTGGGAAAAATAAAAAAAAAAAAACCAGGGCCAGATGATTTTAGCAGAGAATTCTGCCAGACTTTCAAACTTTCAAAGAAGAGTTAATGCCAATACTCCTCAAAGTATTCCACAAAACAAAAATGAAAGGAACATTATCCAACTCATTTTACAAGGCCTCAGTTACCCTGATATTCAAACCACATAAAGACCTAACAAAGAAAGAGAATTTCTTTCTTTGAAAGAAAGGACCAATTTCACTCATGAACATAGATGCAAAGAACTCAGTAAAATTCTGGCAAAGCAAACTTAAGAACACATCAAGAAAGTCATCCGCCATGATCAAGTATGAAGTAGGCTTCATCCCTGAGATGTACGGATGGTTCAACATGAAAATCAGTCAGTTTATACACCATATAAAGACAATGAAAGAAAAAAAACACACGATCGTCTCATTAGATGCAGAAAAGGCCTTTCACAAAGCCGAGCACCCCCTTCATGATAAAAATCCTGGAGAGATTAGGAATGCAAGGGCCATACTTCAACATGATAAAAGCAGTTGACAGAAAGTCCATAGCCAACATCAATTATGTATAGAGAAATTCAAAGCAATTTCTCTAAAACCAGGAACAAGACAAGGTTATCCACTCTCTCCATATCTATTCAATATGGTAGCTGAAGTCCTTGCTAGAACACTAAGACAACGGAGGGAATTCAAGGGGATACACATCAGGAAGGAAGAAGTCAATGTATCCTTATTTTCAAACTCTAAAATTCCACCAGGGAACTTCTACAGCTAATGAACACTTGCAGCAAAGTAGCTGGATACAAAATCAGTAGCTATTCTATATATAAATACAAAAGACCTGAGAGCTGGGCAGTGGTGGCGCACGCCTTTAATCCCAGCACTTGGGAGGCAGAGTCAGGCTGATCTCTGTGAGTTCAAGACCAGCCTGGTCTACAAGAGCTAGTTCCAGGACAGGCTCCAAAGCTACAGAGAAACCCTGTCTCAAAAAAAAAAAAAAAAAAAAAAAAAGAAAGAAAAGAAAAAGACCTGAGAAAGAAAGCAAGGTAGCAACACCTTTTATAATAGTTTCAAGTCATATAAAATATCTTGGGGGTAACTCTAACCAAGTAAGTGAAAGACTTGTGTGATAAAACTCGAAGACCCCAAAGAAAGAAACTGAAGTAGATATTAAGAAGATGGAAAGATCTCCTGTGCTCATGGGTCAGTAGGATTAAGATAGTAAAAATGGCCATCCCATCAAAAAAGAGTCTACAGAGTCAGTGCAATCCCCATCAAAATTGCAACACAATTCTTCACAGATCTTGGAAGGACCACTTCCTGCCTCATATGGGAAAACAGAAAACTCAGGACAGCTAAGACAATCCCGAATAATAGATGAAGTGCTGGAGGCACCACCGTCCCTGATTTCAAGCTGTGCTACAGAGCTGTAGTAATAAAAACAGGATGGTACTGGCACCAAAAAAGACAGGGGGATCAATAGATCCAAATTGAGACCCAGAAACAAATCTATGTACTCATGGATTCCTGAGTTTTGATGAAGAAGTCGGAAACATACAGGAAAAACAGAAAGCATCTTCAACAAATGATGCTGGTGAACCTGGATGCCAGCATGTAAAAGAATCTACATAGATCCGTTATTACCCTGTAGATAACTCAATTCCAAATGGATCAAAGACCTCAACAAAAATCTGGATCTACTGACTTTGACAGAAGAGAAAGGGGGAACTCATTGGCACAGGAGCAGACTTTCTGAACACTGACAGCAGAGGCACTAAGACCAACCATTAATAAACTGGACCTCATGAAACTGAAAACCTTGACATTGTCAACTGGACAAAGAGGCAGCCTACAGAATGGGAAGTTGTTTTTATTTTTTTCCAGCTCTACATCTGATAGAGAGGTCTATTATCCAAAATAAATAAAGAACTAAAAAAACCTAGATATCAAGTTTTTTTTTAAAATGGGATACATCTCTAAATAGAAAAATTTTCAAAAGAGGGGACTTGAATGACTGAGAAACACGTAAAGAAATGTTCAACATTCTTAGTCAACAGAGAAATGCAAATCAAAATTAGTTTTTGCTTAAAACTTAAATTTAATTGTATATATATAATATATATATTTTGTCTTTCTTTTTGCCCTACAGATCCTTTATGAATCTATTGTGGCTCCTAACTTAATGTTTGTATGGGATTCCTGGGTGTGTGAACAAGTGGTCTCTGTGTCTCGTGCCTTCTCTTGGGCTCTTCTCCTTCTGTCTGTTTCATCTAGTTCCAATGTGTTAGTGTTTGCTATCTTATCACATTTTACTTAGTGTTTCAAACCTGCTTGTTTTCTGAGACAGAAAGGGGGCGGATCCACATGGGAGGGGAGGGGAGGAGGCACTGGCAGGAGCGGGAGAGGAGCTGTTGTCAGGACATATATGTGACCAAAAACGTCTGTTTTCAATATAAGGGAAAAAAAAAGAAATTACTTGTGTTGTTGATTAAACCCATCAGCCTAGGTACATTCTTACAGCAACCCAAAGACAGCATCTTTCTCTGAGTATATGTTTTATCAAAGTGAATGGAAAAGGCAAAATTAATGATTCAAGAGCTCGATTGTAATTATAATAGCTCATTTTGATATATTTTTGGAAAAAGAAACTAAGACCTCCTGGTTCTGAAGGATGTGGGAGTATTTTTAGTTGCAATTTTGACTTCAGAATGGTGACATAAATTACTCTCCGAGTGACAGACAGCTCTGAGCAGACTCCTAAACTAGCAATGGCCCTGGTGGGCATGAAGCCACAGGATGTCAGCTCTCTCCTGTTTTAAAATGAAGGGCAGAGACAGAGACCTGTGTTTGGGGGTTTATCTGTGACTTCTTGGTAACTTCCAGGTGTTTTTTTTTTTTTTTTTTTCCATTTCAGAGCCAAACACAGAGCTTGGACCAGCCTGGGCCCAGCACATTTTATTGGTGTTGGATCTGGTCCTAGGGATCCTCATTACTTGGTCATGCAGTGGGTGTGTGGGTAGAGAAATCATGGCTTCACTATAATTTAGAAATTTTCTCCAGGTCTCAGGAGGGGAAGCTTCTGGAACCGCTGAAGACACAGTAGTTGTTTGCTTTGCATGAGAGTATGTGGGTGGCCAGGAGCTGGAGGTGTAGTTGCGGGCCGGAAAAGTGACATTCTGGGCTGAGCTAGGAGAGCCAGGTGGGTGGCTTCTAATCTTGGCCTGTGTTGTTCCGGCCTGCTTTGACACTAGCCTCGGCCGAGCTGCTCAGCTGAGCTGAGCCTTTTTCCCTCATCTGTAAAGCCAGGGTTGGAGCGCATGGGAGGCAGTGTGTCTGAGTCAGAAAACCTCTGTCAGTGGAAGCCTGGAGCCCCAGCCACCGCTGGCCCAGGGGAACATTGGTCAGACCGTTTAGAAGCACCAGGTGGGAGCCTGAGTCAGCGCTAATCAGCTGTCCTCGTGCCCTCTGACCTGGAAGCTCCGCTGTCAAGAATTGGTCATAAGGAAGTAACCCAGCCTCAGAGACAGAGATTGCCAAAGAAAATTTGAGTCAGGCTTCTGTGTTTTAAGGGTAAGGGCGTGTTTATGCACAGACAGCACACAGAGATGGGACACAAATGCCGGTAAATGTGAAAGGATAGACACCCTCAGCACATCAGAGAAGCTACACAGACTCCCTCTCTCCCTGTCAAAATAAACAAGAAAACAAGTACCAGGGAGCATGTGGGCCCAAGGGAACGCTTATATACTGCTGGCGAGAATGTAGATTAGCCCAGTTGTTATAGAAACCAGCATGGAGGTTTCTTAAGAGACTGAAATCTTCCATACGACCCAGCTATTCCACTCCACATTCTTTATCCCAAGGAGTCTGAGCCAACACATCACAGAGACGCTCATCAGCCATGTTTAGTGCAACAGTGTTCATAAGTCCTAAGTTTTGGGAGCGACCTACGTTTCCAGCAAGAGGGAAATGGATCGAGAAAAGTATGCACTGTCCTGGTTTCCTTTCTGTTGCTGTGATAAACACCACGACCCAAAGCAGCCTGGTGAGGACAGGGTCTGTCCGGCTTACAGGCATCGGGTCGTCGTTGGGGACAGTCAAGCCGGGAACTCAAGGCAGGGGCTTGGAGCAGAAGGCATGGATGAGGGCTGCTCACGTCCACAATGCAAGCCCACCTGCCTTGGGACAGCACTGCCTACAGTGGCCTAGGCCCTTCCTCCATCAATTAGCAATTAAGAAAACCGCCTCACGGACGTGGCCGCGGGGCAATCTGATAGAGGCCGTTCTTCCTTATTCCTATTGGGAAGTTCCCTCTTCCCAGGTCACTCTGGGGCTGTGTCAAACGGGCAGCTGAAGCTAATGATAATGTACACAATGGCATATTTTTTAAGCCACAAAGAAGGTTATAGCATTTGTAAGAACGTGGATGCAACCGGAGATAATCCTAGGAAGAGAATCTGAGTCATTCTCAGGAGGACGTACTGTCTGTTTTCTCTTCTTTGATGTCCCTGGCTGCCCTCCCATTCCTCCCTTTGATGACTTCCTTAGCATCTTTCTCCAAGACACTCCTCTTGGGCTTTTCTAGCATGGCCGGGACAGAGATGCATTCTCGCTCAGAGTTTTGGAACCAGATGGTACTAAGGTGGTGCCTCATTCTTGGACTCTTTTGGAGGTGGTCTACAGCCCTTGACACCCCCTCCTTTGCTTGTGCCACTAGGGTGTCAGGTTTTGCTGTCACCAGGCTTCTCCAGGTGTCCTTGTCTAGGTCTAAATGTCCTTCTTTGTATATCAGTCCTGGATTTAGCTCCTTCCTCCTCCGGGACCACCTCGGTTTCACGTGGCAAGACCCAGTGTCCGAAGATGTCCATCGCCATGCGTGGGTCCTGGTGAGTTGCTTTCTGCCACTGTGATAAAGCACCGTGACCGAAAGTGGCTGTGGAAGAAAGAGTTCACTTTTGGCTTCTGGCTCCAGCAGGATCGAAGTCCATCGTGGTGGGGAAGGCGAGGCAGCAGGCATCTGGAGCAAGAAGCTGAGGGGCCACGTCTTCAACCACGTGCAGAAAGCAGAGAGCAAACCGGAAGTGTGGCGAGGCTATGACCTCAAAGCCCACCCCCAGTGACATGCTTCCTCCTCACCCTAAAGGTTCCACCCCTCCAATGGCCCCAACAATTGGGAATGAGGATTCAAATACCCGAGCTTATGGAGAAAGGTTCTCATTCAAACCACCTTAGGGCCACACATAAAGTTGCAACACATCTCTTCAGCAACAGGAGTCAAGCCAGAGCACTTCCTCATGCTGTGCCATACCCACACTCAAACAGGTCATCCCTGACATCGGGGACTATGTGTTAAGAGACTGTGCAGCCATGGAGGGATAACACAACATCCTTTCCCAAGATGCTCTTCACCAACGCGTGTGCTCACCAAGGTTGGGTAGCTCCAGTACAAGAGCCTCGCTGTGACCACCAGGGCTTAGAACCGTGACCTCAGAACGTAGAAACAGACCCTCCTCAGTCCGGAGCATTCCCAGATCACAGCCAGGATGCGGCTGATGGTCTGTCTTCTAAGCGCAGCTAGCAGTTTTTTTTGTAATAGTGTCTCATGTATTCCAGGCTAGCCCAGGATGATCTTGAAATTCTGATCTTCTTGATTCCACCTCCCGAGTGCTGAGTTTACAGGTGTGCACCACTGTAAGTCTAAAGGTGGTGCGAAGAGAGGCAGAGACACACAGATATCTGGAAGCTCGAGGGCTAGCCTGGTCTACACAGCAAATTTCTAGGCCGGTGAGAGACCGTGTCTTAAAGAAGATGTGGAAGACACCTGAGAAACAACACCCCAGGTTTTCCTCTGACCTCCATACCTGTACTATGCACCTACATGTCACACACACACACACATGCACACATACATACACATATACACACACAGACACATACACAACACACATATACACACACATACACACACACAGACACATACACACATATACACACACAAACATACACAACACACACATACACAGACACACACACATACATACACATATACACACACATACATACACATATACACACATACACAACACACACACAGACACATACACACATATACACACACAAACATACACAACACACACATATACATACACATATACACACACATACACACACGTGCACACACATACATACACATATACACACATACATACACAAACACACACACATATACACACACAGACACATACACACATATACACACACACAAACATACACAACACACATATACATACACATATACACACAATTTCAAAATTTTGACAGAGGTTTTAGGCTTGTAGGCACTTAATCTATTATGATTTTACTTTAAATACCACAATTAATTTCAGAGTCATCTCTTTTTATTTTCCTCAGAATGCGGGTGATGGATCAGAGGTTCTCTCAAGGGTCTTCTTGCGGCAGCTCTCCAGAGACATTTATTGATTCCTTAGGCCGTATATCCTCAGTCAGATGAAATCCTCTGCATCTGAGCTATCTGAGCCCTCACGGGGAAGTGGAGCATTCCCCACACGTGACTGGTCACACGGCGAAAACACGGGCAAGCTGGACATAGTGCACGGGGGTAACTTTGGGCTGTGTGTGTGAGCGGGAGAGGCTGCCACGAAACACAAATGAACTCCACAGTTAGACGTGAGTCCCGTCCTGAGGTCTCATTATGACGTGTAAATACTGCCAAACCCGAACTAACCCCAAATCTAAGCTCCCGCTGCCCTGAAAGTGCTCTGGATAAAAACCACTCAGCCTGTATAATAATCTGATTTGCCTGAATAACTCATTAGATTAACTCTGGCGAAAGTTTCTTCTTTTTCTTAAAAAAAATGACTTGCTTATTTGTGCGTGTGTGTGCATGTGTCTGTGTGTGTGTGTGTGTGTGTGTGCGTGCGCACACATGTATGAATACTGGTGACCTCGGAGGCTAGAACAGGGTGTCAGATCTCCTGGACCTGGAGTTATAGATAGGCGTGAGGTGGCCGGTTATAGATAGAGTGGGTGCTGGGAACAGAATTCTGGCACTCTTAACTGTGGAGCTGTCACTGAAGTCCCTAACAGAAACTGTGATGCTGTCTCTGACGCACCTAACAGAAGGGGTCCTGTCACCTTTTGAGGGGACCAGTGGACACCACTTGCAATCCCAGCAAAGGGGACGGGGCGTCTGAGATGGGCTTTGACTCCTCCTGACAGTAAGAGTGTCAAATGTCTAGGTAGCTAGATAAAAATGGAAGCTCGTGTTTAGTTAGGCTCTTACACATTCATTTCTTTTTAAAATAACCTGACTTTATAATTCCACCTGTTGACGGCAAAGCTGATGGAGACCCGAAGTGTGGGAGGAGACGCCCTCCTGCTCCCGACCAGCTTCAGAGAAGCCACGTGTCTCTGGTGCCACAGGACTCCAAAGGCCCCAACTGCCCCCACATCCCCTGGTAATTTGTCTTAGAGATGATCTCAGTTGAGGGCCCTGCTCGCAGCTGCCTCTGGGAGCTGTTGAGATGCAGGTTTCCTAGCCCTCTGATCGTCCACTTGTGTGACCTCACTCTGGTCAATGGGAAAACACAGACCAGGAGGCTGGGGTGAACACTTGAGACGAGTACTCGGGGCTGCAGCCCCAGAGCCTGGAAACCACGGAGGAGCTGAAGCTCAGGGTGTGTGAGGAGGCAGCAGTGAAAACGGGGGTGGGCTAACACTTCCCTCTCCCCTTCCCTCCTTCCTCTCTCTTCTTCTTCCCTGCCTACCTGCCTTTTAAGATGTTCAAGGTCCCCTTCTCTTCCCTCCACCCTATCTGCCCACAAGGCTATTAGCAGAGTTCAGGAAGCAGTCTGCCTCCTGTGTGCTGGGAATAAAGGCATGCGCCACCAACTGTCCGGCCAATTTCAAATTGTATTTAAATCTCTCTATGTGCCACAGGTCTCTGGGGGCACTTACAGGCCTCTGTGCCTTTGGGGTGCAGGGAAGCATGTTGCAGTCCCCTTTCCCCTCCTTTGTGTCTCTGTGCCTTCGTGGCAGAGTGTTCTGACGGGGCTGCGTTGAATTTATGTTCCTTTCAACACTAGGCAGAAACGGTGGGGACTGGTGGGAACCGGGGTCGGCTTTGTGACTTATCCATTAGCTCCCTCTTCCCTCTGAATGCTATGGCTGACCTGCTCACAGAGGGGAAAACCGGCTCTTTCTCCTTGTGGCCATCACCTGTCTGCAGCACGTGGGGTGTGGGGGGCTGAGAGGACAGACAGGTGTTCTGCGCGGACCTCACAGAGGAGGCCTGGCAGAGCAGCCTAGGAGTGGAAGCAACCTGGTGCCATCATCCCAAGCCCAAGCGCTGGCTGGGAGCTATTCACCATGCCCATCCCTGCTGGTGAACACCAGCAGGATTTCCCACGACCACGACAGTTAACCCCTTCATCCCCGTCTCAGTCCTTTACCTCCCAGAAGCTATTGCAGGAGACACTGGCGTGGTTGGACTTGATGGGTGTGTGGTGTAGGCTTCTTATACCAAAAAGCTGGATCTTCCATCATATGGGCTTGTGGCCACAGCGTTCCCTCGCTGGCCTGCACAGCCCTGTAGCATGGTAACTGACAGGACATCATTAACTGACTAGTTTCTTTCTTTCTTTCTTTCTTTCTTTCTTTCTTTCTTTCTTTCTTTCTTTCTCGAGACAGGGTTTCTCTGTAGCTTTGGAGCCTGTCCTGGAACTAGCTCTTGTAGACCAGGCTGGTCTCGAACTCACAGAGATCCACCTGCCTCCGCCTCCCGAGTGCTGGGATTAAAGTCATGTGCCACCACCGCCCGGCAACTGACTAGTCGTTTCTAATTGTTGATATGATAAGTGATCGTGACTTTAGTGGCTCAAAGCAGCACCCGTGTATTTTCTTATGGTCCTGGAGGTTGTGGATGGAAAACTAAGCGGTGGGTGGCGGGGGCAAGGTGCCCTTCTTTCTGATTCTAGAGGAGACTTAGCTTCCTGTCTCTTCTGTGTTCTGCAGGCTACCTGCAGTCCTACTCAGTGGCTCCTGCTTCCTCTTCAGAAGTCAGCTACGCGAGGGCTTTGGCTGTCCCCGACCCCGGTGACCCTTTACACCTTTAAGGACTCCAATATGCTGGACCCACTCGGATGAACCAAGGTCCTTGCTTTATCTTCAGGCTAGTGGACCGTGAGCATAAGCGACCTTGGTCTTGGAATCTGGCACACTGACTCGCAGATTCTGAGCCGGGGGAGTTTAGGTGGCCTTAGGGGATCATAACGCTGCAGTATGGCTGGGCTGTACCGTCTGTCTCACACCTTAGCTTCATGGCCTCACTAAAACCCAGGCTTGCGGCATCTCTCACTCCCTCATTTCCTTGTTGGTCTTCCCTGGGATTATCTCCCAAATCACCTGTCTGTGCAGGAACTCAAACCCCGCCCAAAGAAGAATTCTTCCGAGAAGCACTAACCCCAGATGCCAGTTATGGGCAGAATAGTTTGTCCCTCCTATTTCTGTGGCTCCTCCTACTTTTGCCACTAGTGGCGAAATGAAGGAAACTCCAGGTGACCTGCCCACCATCAGTCACTGGGAAAGAACAGCTCCTGCCAGGTCCCGAGATGCATTTTTTTTTTTTTTGGTTTTTCGAGACAGGGTTTCTCTGTAGCTTTGGAACCTGCGCTGGAACTAGCTGTTGGAGACCAGGCTGGCCTCGAACTCACAGAGATCTGCCTGCCTCTGCCTCCCGAGTGCTGGGATTGAAGGCATGCGCCACCACCGCCTGGCCCGAGATGCATTTTAATTGGATAGCTGGAGGTCATATGTTCCAAGATTGAGGCAATCTGAAATGCCCCGTTTCACTGCTCTGTTTGATCCAGAAGAGGTTCGCACGTCTTCTGCTGGAAACATACCTGAGCCCCTCTCTCTCACCCACACTCCGTGTGTGTCTGTGTGTGCAGGTGTGTCTGGGTGTGAGTATGCACATCTGTGTAGCTGTGCGTACCTAGCACAGGATATCTGAGTGGCTCTTCGGGGTCATCTGACATGTGCACCGCCATCATCTCACAGGCTACAAAACCAAGCACAGAGCCACACATAGAGCCGTCTGATCTGCCTAGCAGCTCCTACTCCTGACCGCAGACCCCCCCATCTGCCCACCCCTGTCAGATGCGTCTCAGACGGCACAGCTTTGCAGTCCAGCCCCCCTTTGCCCTAATTAATCCATATAACATAATTGTGGGATCAGCCTATTTTTTTTTCTGTCTTGTCTTTGAAGGGTATCTGAGAAGGCAGGACATAGAAACAGACTGACTCACACACTCGGGATAGCCTGCCTCATGATGAGGCTGAGGTGACCTATTGCATACGGGATCAAACGCATTTCCAGAAGAAGACAGGCAAAACTCTTCTGTATCAAGTAGGGCAATGGAACAGGAGACATTTTACATTTCCTTGGTCTTGGGAGGTTTTCGTCTTCACGTAGGGAGAAAGGGAGTCCATTTGACTCTCAGCTGTGACATTAACTATGCAGCTTAACTGGGTAAGCCCAGTTTCCTTACCTAGTGTCTCTGCTTGCCAGCAGCAGACTCGGGAGGAAAATCAAGAACCCAGCAGTGGGCTAGCCTGGTATTTCCAGCTTCTGTTTGAGGGTTCTGTTGTCCGAGCTTCTGTTTCCTGGAATTTGGCTGAAGTCAGAGATGTCTTTCTCACGTGGCCCACAGGTCTGTGCTGGCTGTTGGCAGGCTGCTCCCAGGCCTGTCTTTGAGCATATGTAACTGCTGGAGGGTCCTCTCAGTGTGTTGCGGGGATGCCCTTGGCCCCGCAGAGAAGTCGGAGGGAGAGACCCCGAATCTGCCGTGTCTTCTGTGGGCTGGACTTGGATGATGCAGAGCTGTTCCTACCTATCCCATTAGTTCTTATAATAGTCTGTTTTCTGTTGCTATGGCAGAGACAGCTAAGAATGGGTAAATCATCAAGGAATGGGGTTTACTTTCTCATGGTTCTGGAATTCTTAGCCGTGTGACAGAGCTGACCCGACTCCAACCAGTTCTCCGGAAACCTGGAGCCGAAGCTCTGACAACACAGCAGAGCTCTCTTTAGAGAGCCTGGTCCGGAACGACCCAGATCAGCCACCATCGACTTCTAGAGGAATAGGGACCTTCCAGGAAGAAATGTTATTGTAAGCCTTGACATTTGCAATCCCTTTTTATGTTCACTTTG
>JAQHUG010000022.1:12927122-12939106 GCA_028555095.1 Dicrostonyx torquatus | reverse complement strand
TCTCTCCCTCCCTTCCTCCATCCCTCCCTCTCTCCATTCCTTTCTCCCTCCCTTCCTCCCTTTCCTTCCTCCCCAGTTGGTTTTTGTTCTTTAAAGAAATCCCTCTGTATGTTATAGGATCCCTTAGAGAAAGGGGTAGGGGTAGGGGGAGAATCTCACAAATGAACTTATATCAAATTGTGGTTTGTAGCTTGGGTTGGTGAAATTATGCGTTTTGCTCTGTGAAATAATGGTTCTTTATTATTTTTCAGCCATGTCCATTTGCCAATGAGTGCTCCTAAGGCATCCCTCTGTGGTTTTACATATCATTGTTATCCTCCAGGCTGCAGGGTTGAGAAATGAGTTAAAATCATATAGACGCTCTCTACTCCCTGGGCTCCCCGGCTCCCCAGATGGGGTCAGAATCTGCTTACTTCAAAGTGCTCCCCTAAATGTTAAGGGATTCCTGGGGCAAGTTTTATAAATCAGCAATCAAGAGAATGAAATCTAGTCAGAGGACTTCACTCCAGAGTAACTGGATGACAGAAATAAGAACCAAAGTGCACTTCTGATAATTGAGGGGAGAGGCAGGTCAGATAGTTTCATGAATGAAGACTTTGTAACTCATGTGTCATTGGGACTGGGGATGTAGCCCAGTTCACAGAGGGCTTGGCTCCCACGCTAAGTCCTGGGTTAGGTCCCCAGTACTGTATAATCTGGGTAAACTGAGGCACGGTGTTAATCCTAGCACCTAGGAGGCAGACAGCCAAAGTCTAGGGTCTTCTCAGCTACACAGTAAGTTTGCGGTCAACCTGGTCTACATGATACCCGGTTACAAACACCATGTTACTAGTGAGCACACAGTAACACAGTAGTCTTCTAAAAGACTAGGCAGATGAGGGAGGGAGAGATGCCATCGGATCACTAACTTTGGGCATCCCTGACACTTGGCTCACAGCCTTACAAAGCAGGGGGTGATGTAGGGTGTCAACTTCATTTTCAATACTTACATTTATTGTCCTCTCTCTTTGTCCACCCGGGGAGAGAGGTGGGCTTGTGTCTGAACCACCACGATGTGCCAGCTGGTCTAGAAATTTCAAAGCTGTGTTTTAGTGTTTCAGAAACATGGACAGTTTTACAGGGAAACACTTTGTTGTCTAGTTAGATCAATGAGTCCAGTTTTGGCATCTGTAAGGTTAAAGGTCACATTGGAACCCATAGGTTTTGGAATAGACAGTTTCTGAGAATAGACTCTCTTTTATTTTTATTTTCCCCCAGTAAATAAAAGACCTGATGACATTATTATCATTATTATTATTATCATTATCATTATTATTATTTCAAGCTATAGACTGCTTGGGGAGGAGCATGCTGCTGCTGTCCACAGACAACCCTAAGCCTGACCCAGACTTGGGGGTCTCTGTGTGTTTTTTCTCCCCCCTCTCTTTTTTTTTTCTATTATTTTGGCAGACTTTTTGGAATGTCTGGGAGCTAAGAGCTTTGCTTCATGGAGCAGAATTCTGAAGCAAGAAAAAGAGAAAGTTATAGACTAAACCACAGAAAAGTAAACAGTCTGCAGTTAAAATAACTCCACTTTCATTGAAAACACCCCTCTGTCACAATCGGACTTCTGTGTGCTCTGCTCAGTGAAACGGCATGTTAATAGCGCCCAATTAATAGATTATGTTGCGTAGCTTAAAAGTTGAAGGAGTTTTAATTACTATTTTTCAAATTAAAAGGGTGCTTATTCACCTCCTTCCTGGGGCGTGTGTTGAGGGGGGGACGACTTAGCTTTCTTTCTGGCTGTTTGCTGAAATTCTTGGCTGCTAAAGTGAGTTAGGGAGGGAGATGGGTAGTTTTCACTCTGTCGGGATGGGGAGAACATGCAGGAGAACGCTGGAGGATCGGTTCCTAGAGACCTTGAAGAGAGAGTGGCCTTGAAGGTTGTGACGCCCAGGGGACAGGAGGACAGAGAAGGAGTATCTGTCTGGTAAGTGGGACTCTCTGGGATTTTGATGTCCGAATTCATTTCTGACCTAGACATCTGAGGGACGGTGGCCCGGCTCAGCGGTCACCAAGCTTCTGTTTGTCCCTCCCAGCATCCTTGCATCCGGCTCCTCCCAATGCAGATTCTAGTTGCAAGCAGTTCCTGGATTAGTAAAGGGGACCCTCAGGACCCACATCTTTCTCTGTGGGCAGACCTTTCAGCCAGCATTCAAGGCAGCCCCAGGGCTGCTTTAAACTTCGGCAGTCGCACGCACTTGAACTTTTATGTTGTAACCAGACCGGGTAAAAATACAATACTACTTCTTAAAAGCAGTCAGGACTTTGGAGGAGCCAGCACCTCCGTGGCGCCACCTCCCACCAGAGTCCCGCCGGGTTCCCTTGCGTTCCCCCTCTTCTCTTTGCACAGCTTGGCTCCCGGAATTGCGTCTGGGTTCCTTTGGACTGGGCGGGCTCAGTGCTCTTAGCTCCCTCCGGGTGCTCGGGTGGTTGATACTCCTCCTCGTCTCTTCCTCACCACTCAGTCCGCTGTCTGCTGACCCTGCAAGGGGCGCGTCATTAAAACCTCCCCCTGGACACGAGCCCCCTGGCGTTCTCGGACACGAGGGCACACAATCCCGCCGCGTAGAGGATTTCCACTTACACTGGGACCCACAAGCGCGCCCGCACGCACTTGCACCTGGTCCCCCGCATCCTGCGCATCCGCCCCGCCCCCGGCGCACTCCCGGCCCCCCGGGCCGCCTCTGGCCAGGGCCCTGCTCAGCGATTGGCGGGAGCCGGAGCCTCCCCGAGGCCCGCGCGGCACCATGAACTAAGCCAGTCAGCACCCTGCGAGTCAGTGTCGCCCGGCCCAGCATGTGCGTGGGTACACACGGGCGCGGACACGCGCGGGTACGCACGAACTGGACAGGCTCTCCCCCGACGGCAGCACTAGGCTCTGGGTAAGTCCACCTTGTCCCATGGTGGCAGTGGCCTTCGGGACCACAGTGACCAAGAGGCCAGAGGCTATGGGCATGTCAATTCTAACATCAGTGTTGGGACAGGGGAATGGCCCTAAGGGAGGGCCGTCTGTCAATCACAGCCGGTGGGTGGCCCTGGAGGTGAGGGTGCCAGTGTGCCTTCAGCTCGGGACCAGGTTACAGTTGTGTGTCTTCATTTGGTCTTCACCTCCACAGTTTGTGCTCCCTGGTTACCGCCTTTGGAAAGTTGGGCATGTTTACAAATGCGGCTGTAGTATTTTTTTTTTTTTTTTTAATCTGCAAGCCTTGTTGGTTTCTTCTGAACTCCTAATTATCGCTTTTACACAGTGGACAGATGCCTATGTTTTGTTTTTGAGGAGAAGGCTTAAATGCTATTATTAGTGGTTTAACAGCAGACTGAACTGCCAGAAAAACGCGAGATTTTAATGCAGGTGTGGATTTCACAAATTCTTTGCGGATGTAAAGATAATTTCGTTTATTCTCAAGACCAGATTGCCACAGAAGTCAATTTCACTGTGCACGCATCTGTAACTTGGAAGCGCAGGAAACTTCCACGGAGTGGAGAGGCCTTCTTTTCTTTCCTGGGCTGGGCGGCACACTAGGGCAGAGCTGAGTGGCCACTGGAGTCTTTTCAAGCATCTTTCTTTCTCTTCAGGGAGTCAGAGCCTCTGGACCAAAAGCTGTCAGGGTCCTAGCCATAATCCTTGCTCTACTGGTGTTGGGCTCAGAGATTCTGCTCTCTCAGGGCTGTCAGGATACCCGCCTCAAATAAAATCCCAACCAGAGGCATGAGTTAACTGGTGTCAAACCATAAGCTACTCGCATTGAAACAATTTTTGCAGGGCACAGGTTGTGCTGTGCCAATTTGTGGCTAATATGCAAAGTTTGAAAATTCTCAAGAAAAGCCATACAAACTGAAGACACATTACACGCATTCTGCGGTTTGGAGATTCCAGTCTGACTTGCGTCCCTGACTTTAGAGAATTGTCACCCGAGTTCGAAAGCAAGAATTCTAAGTTTGGAGATATTTGTTAGTGAATATAAAAATTCTAGTACCACTGAAAACATCCGATTCTGTAACTTTGTGCTTAACGCCTCTTTGACTTAAAGATTCTAGGTGGACTCGTGGCCCGTTCCATGTTTATCAGTGGCTCTATCACAAGCCCTAGGTGACTGATCTGACCAGCGCAGCTAAGATTTTGAAAATCGTCTGTTATCAGATGGCTGGCATGACCGAGCTGGGTGCAGCCAATGTGTAAACATCCTTCCCCTGCTTTTGCAGGTTTTGTGGCCATTAAATAAAAAAAGCTTCGTTGAGTTTTTCATCTTAAAATGTCAGTTTTATGTTTTATGATAAAGACCTCAGTGGCATAGCAGATTTATGACCAAGAAGTAAGTCGTATCAGAAATATGTCCAAAAAGGGTTTAACTTAACGTGTTAATCTAAAGTCCCGCATGAAGTATGTCTGTTTAATATACCTTACAATCAGAAGTGGACCCTTCCTTTTTTAAAGTAATATCAGCTCTTAATGTTTCTGACTAGCTTAACAAACGCTCAAGTCAAAGGGAGCTTTTATTCCGAGATACACAGGAGTTAATGTTTCGGAAGCCTTTTCCATTCCCCTGGTGACAAAAGTTCGCGGGTTTGCACTGGTCAGCGGAGCCAGGGGCGTGGGAGCCACTTTGTCAGGTTGAATCAGTGTCAAGGCTGCCCGCTCTGTCACAGGACTCCATTCAGGAGGTGTCGACTGAGGGACACCAACCTCCTTCTAGGGGGACCGAGGGACCTTAAACTCAGAACCCCTGCTTCATGAGACTGAGCTCGCCGCTGGCAGGTGGGCTGTGTTTCTGAGCACAGGTATTCTGTTCTTCCTCCTCGTTTTTTCTTTCTAAGATGCGGGGTTCCAGTGTAGCGGGATGCGTGCAGTTCTCGCTGCTTTTTCTTCCGTGTGTAGATCCTTGGACTTCTCCAGAGAAGCGCTTTCACCTCGGGCTGGAAGGTGCTCTAAAGAGCAGGCTCAGCCGTCGTTAGAGAAATAAGACAATGTGCTCCAGGCATCTGAACAGACAGGTGGCTGAAGCCCTTCGTGGAAACCTGGGGAGTTGTGTCTTGAGGTCTGTCGATACAGGAGCGGGTGACAGCCACAGAGTGGACCAGCCTTGCTTTCGGTGCCTTTCTCAACATTCCCCTCGCCCTGATTCACGGTCAGGCTGTTAGCTACCATCATCCGTATAGGACTTCTCTGGTTGGTCATTTCAAGGCAGTTGTAAGTAAGCAGAGAATCCTGTGTACTTACTCTCCTCTGGACTAGCTTTGCAGAACAGCCAGGGTGGGCTCCTCCCTTCAGCGTCACCTTTTAACTTAACACATTTTCGTATGGCAAAGGAAGAGGATTCCAGGCTTCACGTTTGCGAGTCCAGGGACCTTAGCAAAGGCGGGCAGGAGAGCTAAAATTACTTTCCGAAATTTAAGTGCTAGTAAAATGTAGACAACGGCAAGAAATTAAAGGGTGTGTCTAAGAGTGCAGCTCTTGCTGTAAGTTTTGGATCTAAAGTAACTCTTATGTTCTGCTGTTTTCGTAGTGCCTGGTGTAGTCAGGAAGGCTCTGGTTGCATGCGGGAAGCAATCCTCTAATGCAAAAGAAGAAAGCATGCTTCAGAGTGTGTGCGTGCATGCGGGACGATTTGTCTTGCACGAGAGGCTTGATCTACAAGTGCACGAAACAGGCCGTTCAGATGGAGTCATCGGCCACTTAGGATTCTGGTCCGGAAGAAGTAGACTCAGATCTGACCCGGGCCAGACTCTTACATGCTCAAAGGGGTTTTTAAAAATGTAGGTCTGTAGTTGTTCCCCGTAAAATGCAACCTTTGTTTTTGAACTGGTTAACTGAAAACTAGACTTTGATGTGTTCTTATCTCAAGTGTGACTCTGTAGGGCTAATTTTTCTAACAATTCTTCCTGAGAAACACATGAGAGAGAGAGAGAGAGAGAGAGAGAGAGAGAGAGAGAGAGAGAGAGGCACCATCCTACGGCATGGGAAACATGATAGGCCGATGGATCTAGGATGACTTCTGAAACATAGGAATCCCTCATTCTCACATGACGGAGTGGTTCGGCAAAGATTCCCAGGTTCTTGCAGAAAGTGAAGGCGTTTTGCATGTAGGGAGCAGACTGGAGAAGTCTTACTCAGTGACAAGCTGTCATCTTGTTTTCCGTGTCTCTTAGCTATTTGTGTAAGGATTAATTTTTCCTTACCAGTTGGGAACGCTGGGGTATAGATTCCTGAGGATGGAACCACAGCCACTAAGTGAAAGGTGCAGGGGACACGGCAGAGCACTGCTTTTCTGGGCACCAGGAGGGAGGTCTGCATGAATATCCCTGCGGGAAGGTTCATTAGTGTGTAGTTGCAGTCGCATCTAGGGTGGGATGGACTGGTTCTGCATATCTTTCCATGTTAACCAAGATAGACATGGCGGGCGCCCTGTGCTCCTCTGGATAACAACAGAAACCTAAGCTCCTAGTAGGTCTGGTACCTTCATACTGCCTTCCTAGGACAGCTGACAGGAACAGTGATGTGACCATTGTCCTGCAGGCTCCAGGAAAGCCTTTTTTGTCCCTTGCAGTCTGGCCACTGGAACCTTAGGAGCTACAGCCTCTTTCTGTCTCTGAGGCCCAGTGGCTCTTTCCTGCTGATCCTCTGGCCAAAAGGAAAAAAAAATATTGTAGGGGAAATGGTGTTTTTCTGGCCCATCTCTGCTCCTGGGGCTTCTGCAAGGCAATCGTCCTTCTTGGTGATGGTGTTTGTGGAGGTAAGAGCTGGGTAAACGTATGGAGCAGTTGCTTCTCCTGGACAGGTAGGTTACAGCACTGCCTGAGGTTTGTCTGTGCTTAGGTCTAGGCATTCATGTCTCTGCCTTTTCAGATGTCCTGAGTTATTAGGAAGGGCAGAGAGGTGTGTGACTGGGGAAAGGGGACCCATGGTCGAATTCTGTAGCTGGAGAGTGGGGTGTTTGTTGGTGATGTTGTTGGACTTCAGAAAGCTAAAGTGACAGGACTCAGATGTGACAGGGCCTTTTAGGAACCCGAGAAAGCTCCCGACAGAATTATGCTGAATGAGGACATTTTCCTTAGCTTCTCAGAATCTTACATGGCTCCCCGTACGGGACTGGCTGTGTGAAACCACGGCGTCAAGCCAGCACCGCTGCAGGCAGAGCTGGGATGATTTCGAGGCAGATTTTTCAGCCGTCCCACTGATCGCAAGTTTATCACGGATGGAGAAATGAGCTGCATGCTGGCACCACGCTACCGCTTTCAGCTGTGAGGGCAGAGACGGGAAGCCTAAGTTCCTATGAAGCTGGGGTTTTAGGAAGGGAGGCTTCTTCTGAAAACCTGCCTCTGTGTGTAAAGGACACATGGAATTCTGCTAGAAGCACCAGCAAAGGAGGACGAGAGGTTCAGAGAAGGGATGGAGAGAAACTGTAAGGAAGACCCCGTAGGAGAGTGGTGACGGTCCCCATCCAACACGGGAAGCTATGAACCCTGAGACTGAATGTGGTTCACTGAGGGAACATTTGAAAAGGCAGAGACATGAATGCTCAGACCCAAGCTGATTAAAGCAACGCACCAGTAAAAGGAGATGTTTAGAAACACCGGCCACTCATGGGATCTGAGCAGACAACTATTAAGTTAAACGGTCCAGAAAGCAAAGACTCCTTCTAGTGGGAAGCGAGCAAGGTAGCCCACGGAGGATGGCCTGAAAGCCTTGCTGCTTCCAAGTCCCCATTAGCATCCTATCAGCTTCCCCGAGCCCCGTGAGCTTCCCACGGATGACAAATCTGGGTCTGCAATGCGTGGAGCTTAAACCTGTCTTGTGCAAGGCTTGCGGTTTTCGTTGCGCACCGCGCAGCAGCAAGATGACAGAATAAGCAGAAGCGGAGAAACACGTGCCCTTTCAGTATTGAAAAGTACTTTCTAGTCTCTTTGGCCCTGGCAAGAAGATTTACTTTAGTGTAGAGTTTTTAAATAGGAATCATGACAATTAAGATCGAATCTAAGAAGCACTGCAAGCTTTCCAAAAAAAAAAAAAAATGTTTGCTAGATCAGCATGTGAGTGGTATTTACCCTAAGTTCTGAGACCCACCCAAAATCCCTGCCTTCGAGATAGAGAGATATTTATGGATTATGCATTGCAGCTGGAGTAACAGTTCTGTAGCAATTCTAAAGTTATAACGTGTGTGATGAAACCTAGCCTCTTTTTGTTTTTCTTTTTTTTTTCTTTCCTTTCTTTTTTTGCTAAGTCTTACAAACACATGCGGCTGGCAGAATGCCTCAAAGCAGCTCTGTCCTCATCTTAGGGCCGCAACTAAACCGCAGATACACAGGTAACACAATAAAGCCCTTCCACAAGTCCCTGTGACCCAGTAGGGACTCTACTTGTGTGCACATTACGAGTGCATGGGTGGCATGCATTTAGCATCATTAATTTTCTTCGACCAAAATTGAGCATTAAATTGTGTTAAATTTTTTTTTCATTAATTGTAAGTGGCTTGGAAGAGTATTTTAAGTTTAATGATCTGTTCAATCACTGCCCTAAAGGTCACATGGGAGTTTGAATCAAATAAAGATCGTTAAAGCACCGAATATATCTAGAGATGAGACAAACTGTTGAATATTCATTGGGAAATGCTGGTACACTCCAGCATGCAGCCCGTCTGTCCACCTGTCTGTCTGAGTCCAGAAAGCTATGGCAGGCCTGTAACTTTCTCCTTTAACTAAGTATATTCTCATCATCTAACCAAGACTAGAGCTCATTTGGCCTCAAATATATTTTGCTGAGAAGGTTGCATCCAAGCCAGGATGTTCTAGATGCAGGCTCTTTGTGATATTTACCTCCAGATGGAATTAAACACGGGATCCTGGTGCACTAGAGACTCCCTGGAATGCAAAGGGGATAGAAATTGGGGTGTGGCTGTTTAAGACTCTCGACTGTGGACGCCATGTTCCTGGCTGGTTTAACTCTCGCTTTGTCTTCCCTCTCAGGGCTGGGATTACAAGAACAAATCCTTTCCTTCCTTACATGGCTTTTAGTCAGGGTAGTTTATGACGGGGTGGATTTACACGCCATCATTTCCAGAAGAGGACTGTGTACACATCACAGAATCTACAAGGGAGATGCACACACATGTACGCCATGAAGTAGGGTGACCACAGATGGATGGGTGCCAGCCTCAGCGATGGCTTCTATCTGATGGATACCAATGGGTTTCACTGAGGATATGGCAGAGACAGCCCGGCACGATGCTCTGGGTGGGTTTCTGTTGCTGGCTCAACTTCTTGCTGTAGTCTTTTCTTCTACTGGATTCAGTGTTGGCCTTAGCGTCCAGAATATTGTCTGGGTCTCTGGGTAGACTTCATCTTATGAGACCTGTGGACGACCCCACTCAGTGAGGATCTAAGACCCCTTCGAGCACTGACTTCTAATCTGCACTTGCATTCTTCCTCATTGTTTCCCTTCAGATGCAACTTTATATATTCTGTATCTACTGCAGCCTAAAGGACTTTGATAAATTGTATATGTCCTTGTACACCACTTTTTGGGGACAAGGTAGATAATAAATACAATAGTCCATGTTCTAAAACTTGAATATTGCCTTGGGAAGACCAGTAAGTGTTCTTCAAAGCCAAGGAAATGAGTGGGCCATGATGGTCTTAGATCTGGACAGACTTGTGCAGTGGGACAGTAGCCTGCGGAGGGGCGGGAGAGGCAGGCTCTGTGGGTGTTTGGTGTGTGGGCCATGTGGAGCCACTGGGCTGTGTCACACACAATTCAGGAAATGCCCAAGTTCCTCCTGTGTTTTGGAGGGGCCAAACTAGATGGCAACTTCAGTAACCCAAGAGTGGAGCTGGAAAAAGCCGGTCTGTGGCAGAGAAGGGGAAGGAAGAGTACTGTGGAAAATGTCAGGGGGCACTTCACCAGAGAGCACAGGGCACCCTTGCCATGACTCTACCATCCCCAGTTTTTCAGAACAGCAAGGTTTGCCTCAGGGCACTGGTGCAGTCCAGGAGCAGTGACAGCTAACTACAGGACGAGCCCTAGTGCCTCTCTTCCTCGTGGGAGATCCTAGCCGTGCTGGGCAGGGGAGGCAGAACTTAAACCCTGCATAGTTTCAAGTGTGGTAGGACACATGTATGAGAAAAATGGAATGAGAGACTTTAATTCTATAGCTCACAGAGCACCTGTCCAAAACATTATAATTTTCAATGTAATTCGCGTGGCCACACTGATAAGTTATTTTTCATTCTCTCCTTTTTTTTTCTGTATTGGATCCAGTATGTGGGTCCTACCCACAGCACAGCCACAGCAGGGACCATCACAGCTGCCATTTTGGATATTGCATCTCTAGAATGCTCAGTTTATGGTTGGGGTTGACCGTGAGCAGCCTAACTATATAAGTTTATCACCGGAGTACAAATTCTGTAACTTCGTATCTTCACTGATAACATCACATCGAGTGTGAGGGCAATAGAAAATCAGCACAACAGAGCAGTTCAGCTTAGAAACCGTGGCATGCCTGCATCTTTCTCTCTTAACTAGGTATATGGGTAGTATGTAACCACGACTGTTGCCTGCCTTCAGATATATTTTGCAGAGGAGATTGCACCCATGACAGGATGCTCTAGACACAGGATCTTTGGGATACTGCATCTGTAGGTTCCCAGCTGGAAGGAAAATATAGTGGTAATTTCTGGTTGAGTCAGTTCGGGCTATATTATTATTATTATTATTATTATTATTATTATTATTATTATTATTAATTAACCTGTGGTGCTGGGGATTGAACTCAGGGCTGCATGCATGCTAACTTCACGCTTTCAAGGGGGCAGACAAAATACTTGTTTTCAGACTGAAACTTTACATCCTTGGTAACAAATGATCTTGTCTCTGTGGGACTCACGCCCTGACAGCTTCATGCACATGAGATATTAGCGGGCATCCGCTGTTTAAATATAATTCCAGCATCATGACCCAGCTTCCATTTTGCGTGTTTCCCGAGCGCTGTACCATTTATCACCTTGAAGCCGTTTTAAAGTGTCGGTACTTCCGTGGATGAAAGACTAGCCGTGGACTGGACACCCCCCCCCCCAGAATTCACTTTCCAGACACAGTGATTTAGTTTGTAACGGTGAGTGCAAGGGAAATCGGGTCTTCCTTTTTTTTTTTTTTTTTTTTTTTTAAGTGAAACCAAAGTTCACGGCTGGATCTTACAAAGCTGATTTAAAGGGCGCGTCTGTCTCTCCGGGTCATCAATTAGCTTTGCCCTTTAAGCTGTGCTTGTTTTAGAGTCAAGAGTCGAATCTCCATTTAATTTCCGTGCAGAGGCAAACCTACACCAGCAGGTTTGCGCTCACTCATGCTTCCTCGTAGAAGGAACTTGTGTTCGGCCCGGTGCCTGCAGTGAATCCCTTCTCAGCCCGTGGCTCCCTGAAGGTGGGTGTTCCTGTGGATGCCAGTGCACACTGAGGGGATCTCATTCTCTTGCTCCAGTTTATTATTCCCTGTGGGCATGCGTACCGTAAAAGAGCCATTAAACAAAACCGTTAAGTAAAATATGCAAGGCCTCTCTCCACTCTAATCGCTGTATCAAATTTTATCCCTCATTCAGGCTGTTGTTGGTGGCCAAACTTTCAGGGAGAGGACTTATCCCTTCGATTCTTAAACAAAAGAAATCCCCCCAAATTCTCGGCCCACTATCAGATGTCTCTCTCTGGCTGGGATGCTTCATTGCCAATTACTTACAGGCAGACAGAAGAGTAACACTTTATTAGATGGATAGTTGACTGCTGTGCCTTCAAATGGAATCTCATAGCCCAGTCCAAGTTCTCTGGGTGTCTGTCTGTCTGTATATACATGTTTACGTATATATGTGTATGTGTGTGCATGTATATATGTGGGTGCCTGTCTGTGTGTATATACGTGTTTATGTATACATGTGTATGTATATATGTGGGTGTCTGTGTGT
>JAQHUG010000022.1:12893543-12907990 GCA_028555095.1 Dicrostonyx torquatus | reverse complement strand
CAGGCCCTAAAAATTACTAAAAATACATCTTAAGTTTTCTTATTTTTTTTTTTAGTTTTCTACATATGAGTGTTTTGCCTGTGTGTATGTATGTGCACCATGTGTGTCCCTCTGGAAACCAAAGAAAGCATAAGATCCCTTGGGACTGGAGTTACAAAGAGTTGTGAGCTTCCATGTAGGTGCTAGGAATAGAAACTGGGTCCTCTATAAAAGCATCCAGATGGCTCTTAACCACTGAGTCATCTCTCTAGTCCCTTAAAATACATTTCTCTGTAATTTTATTAGCAGTAAATGCTTGCTACGTATCTTTTATACACCTATACATCATCTATACATCACCTATACATCACCCACACATCACCTACACATCACCTATACACAATCTATACGTCATCTATATGTCACCTATACGTTACCTATATGTCACCTATACATCACCTATACACCATCTATACATCACCTATACACCATCTATACATCACCCATACATCACCCATACATCATCTATACATCACCCATATATCACCTATACATCATCTATACATCACCCACACACCACATATATACATCATCTATACATCACCTATACATCATCTATACATCACCTATACATCACCCATACATCATCTATACATCACCCATACATCACCCATACATCACCTATACATCACCCACACATCACGTATATACATCATCTATACATCACCTATACATCACCTATACATCACTTATACATCATCTCCGCAGTCTTTCCAGCACAGGAAACTGCGCCTGTGCTTGAGTTCAGGCGGAAACCCCGCGACCGCCTTGCAGACAGAAGATACAAAAGCGTCCTTCAAATGAGAAGAACATCTAGAGAGTATGCAGAGGTCTTAGTAGTCACTGCTCATATGCAATGCAAGAGAAACGAGTCTTAATTGGCTTTGTTCAGTGTGAACTGTGGGTATTGTAAACTTACGGTATGTAGGTGTATGTCAGTGCTGTGTGTACTGGATGTGGAATGTGTTGTATGTTTGTGTGTTGTCTGTCATGTGGTTTGTGTGACACTGTAGAATATCCCATACGTGTATAGTTATTGTGTGCCATTTGTGTGTAGCGTGTATGTTGTCTTATGTCTATAGTATGTGATGTTTGAGCATGTGTGTGTGTGTATGTGTGTGAGTGTGTGTGTGTGTGTGTGTGTGTGTGGAGGGGGGAAGGGAGAGAGAGAGAGAGCAAGAGAATGAGTGCACTTGCAAGAGAGATCTCCACACCACGTGCATCACTCTTCTTCAGGCTTCTGAAAGGACATTTGTGCAGATTCTTGAATGAAATGCAACTGGAGTGAGCAGCTTTCTCCCCGGTGGGGCCTTTTCTGTCAGAGGGATAATTTACCAGGTGCAAACTCTCCTGATACTGACGGACCCGAGAAGCCTTCTGCTCAAGTGTGGTGTGAGCCAGTGCTCCCTCCCCTAGGCTGACTGGCCCCAGTGTGAGGAGAGATACTGCCCAGTGTGTCACACTGCCCTGCAGAGATGGAAGAGCCCAGTCAGGGGTAACAGGAGGTGTCAGTTGTCTGCAGCACCTGACGAGGTAGCTATCTTTCCCCCACCTGGAGCCCCGGGGCCAGCACCTGAACCCCTGTGCCCTTCCTAGTGGCCTTCTAGAGCCTTCCTGAGTATGCCACAGAACTCTCTACCCATATTGTGCTCAGGGAGCAACATGGCTGCCCACCAGCTGAAGACTTGACTGTCCTCAAGTATACAGCACCTGCTAGATCATCAGTCCACTGTTTGTACGTGCAGTAGCCATACTGGGAAGTCCGTGGTGGAGAGTGGCTGAGACAGGTTGGGCTACTCTTCTCCAGAAAACACTTGGCCCTTGATGGTCTGGCGTCTTTGAGAGTCTAGCTTAGTCTGTTGGAGCCTCCTTCAGTTGGATGAGTTCTTTTGTGTCAGTCACGTCTTGCTACAGTAACAAGCATTCCTGAAAAAAAAAATCTCAATCGTGTATAGCAACACCATGTTGGGGTTGACTGAGCTTGCTCGTTGTGCTCACCTTGTTATGAATGGGTTCAGATGCCTTTCGTATCAGGACGAAGGGGCAGCAGCTGTGGTGTGGAACAGCTAGACGCGCAGGGGGTACGTGGGTATGTGGTTCTTTGGCATGTTGCCATCCAGAACTGACTCACCTCCATCTTTGCCCACGTTCACCAGGCTGACACAGGCTACGACTAAAGCCCACAGCTAGTGGAGAGAAAAGTCAGCCCTCCTCCTGAGAGATAAAGTTAGAAGGCAGCAGCGGAGCTTCATTTTGGTGCTGAGGAAGGGAACAGTCATTTACAACAAATGCACGGTCCACTTATCACAGAAGGGACCAGCCTAGTACCTCCCGGTGACATCATCCCACCCAGCTTTCAATCTTCCCCGTGCGCTGATATCCACGCACCTCCATGCTCGGCCTTCCCTCTCCCGCCCATCTCCCGCCTCCTACAGAGCGCCACTAGACGAACATCTTTTGCACGCTCATGGTCTCTCTGTAATAGCCCCGCTGCTTTCATCCTCTCTGTGATGAGCAAGACCTGTGGCACCATCCTTGGTTTCTCCTAACATGCTAGCGTGCTTCTCTGGGCTCCTGTGGTGTAAGAGACTGTACGTTAGTGGTTTCTAGTGGTTTCCACCGTCCATGCCTGTCTGATTTCTGGTCAGAGTTTCCCAGCCTGCTGCGTTCTCCCTAGCACCCCCGTACTGGGAGACTTGGCTTCCAGTGGATACAGGAAAAGGGAGTCTGCATTTGAGCCTGCACCCTTGTCTCCCGAATCCATGCTTTTCCTGTTGCACAGATGTCACCAAAAATCTGACAGTTGCTCATGGCAACCTTTACATCATGGGGATAGAAAAATTTTAATTGTGCAGGGTATCTACTTTCTAATCTATTTAAAAATTCTATCCTTCTCTACAAGGTGATGCAAGCTGTGTTTTAGAATCAGTAAGATCAGTGGTTTCTTTCCCTGGTCATCTTTACACAGGCATATCCTCCCTAAGGAGGTAGCTGTCTGCAGACTGTAGGATGCACTGGGGACTTTGCAGGTTTGATTGCCTCCTGTGAGAAGGAGAGCTATATCAGAGTAGTAAAGAACCAGAGATTAATCCCCATAGCTTTCTCCCTGCTTAGCCTCTGAGCTCCCCACACCCAACTCCACCCACCCCAGCCCACCTCGCAAGTGGTCTCATGAAATAAGACAAGACTGAACACAGCAGAAACTAACGTGTGAGACCCATGGTACATCCTTGGCTTTCTTCCAGGAAGTCAGGCGTGAATATGCTGGTGTGTTTGTGTTTCTGAGGTCCTCTGAGGCTGAGGGCACGGGCTGAGAACACTTGATCATGCTGAGGTGACACTATCCTGACTCGGTGGCATTTTTAGGTAAGACCTAAACTCTGCATTTCCAGAGGGAGCACAGCCTAGCTGTCCCAACAGAGAGCCCTGTGAGCCCTTGACTGCGGACCTGCGATGGACCCTTCGCCTTGTATTTTGCTGTTTGAACATGAGTAACTGTAGAGTTTGGATAGCCACAGTGAGCACACTGAGCTCACGTGAAGCCAGCCGACTTTACCAGGCGTCCCCTTTCCTCTGAAGATTGATTCGGGCAGTTAGGCCATAGCCTAGATGTTTCTTTCCTCTTTTGTTTATGTTGGTGTTCTCATAATGACCGTGATGAATTATCTCTTGGGGTGAAATGAATGCTCGCAGGGAAGTGAGGGCAATGAGGCTGCTTTACCCAGAATGCCATAAATCCACAGATATGACAGTTCTGTACGCTGTGGCAAGAGCCCGACCAGCTAATTGATGAAGCCATAAGGCTAGTCGTAAATCCCGGTGCCATCCACGGAGTCAAAAGAGGTGGGCTGAAGTAGTATAGATTTACTCAGTACGTTGTAGAGGGCTTTCCAAGCTGTCCCCATTAAGGAGAGCCTCGGAAGGGCGACCCTTTTACATTGGTACCCTTGTATTTCTTTGTGTCAGAGACCAGGGGCCACAGTTTGCAAGCCCGGGAGTGGAGGAGACAAGATGGGGCTGTGGTTAAATGGGAGAGAGACAGGAGGAAGTGGAAAGTCAAAGAGAGGATACCCTCTGGGGGACGACACCTACAAGTGCTAAGGTTTTCTTGTTGCTCTTTGGATGTCATGTATGTGGGCTACCGGTTGAGTCCCTTCAGGTATTTTCGTCTCAGAAGAAGGACAGGCTGGAGCCTGGGGTGCAGTCAAGGTTATGAACACCATCTTGCTAATGGATGGTGACGGATCCAATGGCTGGTTCTGATCTAACTTGAATACTTGGCCCTATGGAACTGTCTTCCTATGACCCTGTTGAGCTGTGTCTACTTCCTGTTGGGTCCCTCTTCACCTCCTGCTCCAGTGCTCGTTGGGATTTCTTGCTAAATGTTCAGCACTGGGTCCTGCTCTTTAACACAAAGTGTCTCGGTTATCTCAGCCACCCCTGGGAGGGGATTTTGTTCTTATTCTTATTTGACAGTTCATGAGACTGAGCCTCAGGACTGTAATTAAGCAATACCCTGATGCCAGTGCATGACCGAGGGGAACCAGAGCCCACCACGGGGTGCTCACTGCCACTCACCCTTCCCCTGGCACCCAGGCAGTAGGGCTAGGCAGGTACGTGGGGAGACGGCCCCTGCACAGCACCAGGGTTTCCTCAGAACAGCTGCCCCACTCAGAAGAATCTTCTGGAGTTCTATGTGTTTTATGAACTTTAGTTTTAAATTTTGTTCTGTTTTTAGCTCTTTTTCCCTAAAGAAGGGAGCTTGCCTGTTCTCACCCACTTAGGGGCCTCAGTAATGTTTATAATAAAATGTCACCAGCTGGACCTCTTGTTTTGGGGTCAGATTCGACCTGACAGCCTGTCTGTACCGCTCATTTGTCTCTGTAGGGTGTGCACACTGCTCTGTGTGGCCCTTTCCCTCTTCTTGGGAGCAGGCAGCCCCCCCCCGCCAGGTGATTTTTCTGTCCCGTTCCTTCTTGGTCCACGAGGCTGCTCTCACAGATTCCTCTTACAGACCCCAAGCGTCCAACTTCTCACGCAGCTCACCTTCCGGATACGGCTTTGTCTGGCCTTTCCAGGCTCCTCTGATTTCTAAATCTGCTGCTCATGATCTTGTAAACTCTTTTCCTTCTTGTCCCACTGACAAATGTGGAGGAGTTGTTTCTTCCTCAGCGATCCACGTGGCCTCAGGACTGTTTCTGCCTTCCTGCTCATTCTCCTGAGCCCAAGCCATGGCTCCACATGGCTTGTTCTTTTCCCCCTGCTCTCTGTGTTTACGTCATCATGGAGTAGGAGGGCCTGTCACACCTCCGCTCTAGAGACGAACCCTTCTCTTCATATCCTCAGCTTTAGACTCTGAACCAACCGTCCAGGAAGGAAAGGTGATGGATCCGAGTGCAGAAAGCAGATATCAACGTGGAAGAGTTTGCTAGCACAGGGCCACTCTGCCTCTTAGGTGGCGTCGAGACTTCTGTAGCTGGAGCCAGCACTGAGGTTGGGGACGAGTTCTGGGCTTATGCCTTCTCATTTCCAATGAATACCGCGTTGTGAGGCACCAAGGGGAGGGAGGAAGGAAGGTTAGGCAAACAGCACGCTTGCTTGGTTTTGGCCCTGGGATCTGCAAAGACTATCGGAAATGAAGGCATGGATATATTTTCAAGGAAAACTCTAACTTGGTTAAACATAATGTTCATCCAAGTTGTCATCCACGGGCTGGCATGTTGCAGAATCCCCAGCACCAGGCAGGTTGTCACAGGCAGGCCTTTCCACTCGGAGAATGAGTCCATGTGAGCTGCTCCCGGGATCCCCTCCAAAGGTCATCCCGGCTCAGCTGTGGTTGGAGGACTGGCAAGCGAAATGTGTCCTGTGCCTGCGGTGTGTTTCCCCATGAACAGCTCTTTCCAGAAGGATTTTCCGTTAAGCCTCTTGGCGGCGTGTTTCTGTGGGACCATCCAGTCTTAGAGTTGGAAGGACCTTGGTGTCATCACTGTCAAAATCTCACCAGGGAATAAATGACATTTGTTGAGATGCGGCTGGGTCACTCCCCAGGTTTATAGTCTCCTTCAGGGAAGGTCATGCCAAGGCCAAACTGGAAAATCAGCATGGTTCACTTGGCTAGACGTGCGGGCAGTCCACTTGCAGGATGCTGTGCCCACACACCGACGACAGGCAGTGGAAGGAAGGCCTGTTCAAGCTGAGACTCTACAGTGAGGCTCCCAAGCCCCGTGCAGTGGCATTGCCCTAGTTCTGTGGCTCCAAGAAAAAGCTGAGACATCACTGCTGAACTGTTTATCCGTGAAGGGTGTAGACAGGCTCTACTGGGATATCCCAAGAACATTCGCTCCGGATGATGGCTGTGATCAAAAATGGGGAGAGGAGCCGGGCGGTGGTGGCGCACGCCTTTAATCCCAGCACTTGGGAGGCAGAGGCAGGTGGATCTCTGTGAGTTCGAGGCCAGCCTGGTCTACAAGAGCTAGTTCCAGCGCAAGCTCCAAAGCCACAGAGAAACCCAGTCTCTGTGAAAAACCAAAAAAAATAAAAAATAAAAAAAATTAAAAATGGGAAGAGGAAGGGTTTCCCCACTTGCTTCTCGTAGTCTGTGCGTTCCTTAGGATATTCCATGCTCACTTGCTTTCTGGACCATAGTTCATTCTGTGTCCTGTCCCTTTCCTCCTCTTTCCCTCCTTTTCCCTCTCCTTCCTGTCCGTAAACAAGCTCTATTTCTTAGCCACAGTGAACCATGTATGGTTAATGATAGTTATCATTTTCTAAATGTTTCGGAGAGTGCACTGTGTGCTAGAAGCGTTGCCACACACATGGGGAAGCCACAGTGAAGGGCAGGGCTGTGACTGCAGGGCCCCAAGCCAAAGACAGTTGGGTGAACCCTTGGCAGCTTACAGGAGCCAGGTGTGTCTCTCTTCTCGACTCTGCCTTCTGTGGCATTGCATTGCCTTGTAGCTTCCAGTTGGCCACAGAGGGAGAGTTTGTACCCTGGAAGTCGGCAATCATGGCTAAGCAGAAACAGTTTAAACACAAACAACTAAGACACATTTACCGGCACACAACGGCCTGGCACTCCAGCACTGATGGTAATGATAACTAGATGTCATTTGTTCTATGTCTTCTACCAACCAGATACTTTGTTTCATAGGCCTTATCTCAGGACCTTCGCAAATACTTCTGAGTGCCTGCTGGACAGAAAAAGGAAGGGAACTAAGGTCACTCAGCTAGTGCCAGAGCTGGATTAAAACCAGATCTGTGTGCAGGGCCCAGGAATCCACCCTTTGGGATCAGGATCTCCTTCCCAAAGTTGATGTCCAGATACGTAATGACCTGGCTTAAGAGTGGGAGCGTAGTGGGTTTTGCCTCGGTGGCAGGTACTGTTTGGTCTAGGCTATATCTTAAATCATCTTGTGTCAATTGACGTGGTTCCTTCAGCGATGTAGAAACTGGATTCGTGGGCAGTGCTGATAAGGTGAGTTCAGCTGTACAGGGGCTTTATTTCTTTTGCTAGTTGAGGCACGTACGGTGGAAGCTGCACCTTGGTGCCCCGTGACCTGTCAGTCATGGGTAGATCCAGGACTACAGCACAGCAGGAGACTACCACACAAAGCAGAATAGCGTCCTGGGCTCGTGGTGGGGAGATTTCCTACTGTGGCCAAGTGGGTCAGGCTTTTAGCCTTCATCCCACCTTACCAGCTGGATCAGCTGGCATTTGCTTTCTTTCACACGTATTTGCTTTGCCCAAGGAGAGACATGAACATGGGTATCCTAGATTGCCCAAAAAAGCACTCACCTCAGACCTGGACTCCCCCAGCTCCTGCCTGTGCTGTGAAGACAGCATTCACTGTAGGTCCACCAGATGGCCGCCCTTCTGAAGTCTTGGAGAGTGCTAGAAGTCCATGGTATTGTGTTTCTGAGTCGTCTTAGCTACTGCAAGCCGAAGCTGACCTTGCATCTTGAAGTGTGTTCTGTCTGAAGCACCTATGCAAAGGCAGGCTAGGCGGTCATTAGAGAAAGGTGGGCTCCCTTCTAAGAAGGGTGCTGTCCCTCTTGGAAGCCAGCTGCATATGGATACGGGGGTACTTTCTTACTCATAGCCTGAGGGGGAATGCGGTAACCCCACAGCCGTGTGTCACCTTCACTGTATCCCCAGGCCAGCGTCCTGCCTAGGGTGGCCGCATTAGTGAGTCTGCAGGAGAAGAGGCAGAGACTGCTGGCCAGGAAGCCTGTTGGTGCTCACAGTGACACTGACATGATCTTCAGCCATGTCACCTACTGCTATGGGATAAAACAGCTTGAGAGAGGATCTCAGGCTCTCCTGGAATGCTGAGCTACCCCTGTGGGTAGAGGATTCAACAGCGGGTAGAGAGAAGCAAGGAACTGTTTTGAGGGGGGACAGGGGCCTCACTATGCACTAATGCTCTTGGTCAGAAAGAAACCTGCTTAACGGTGTGATACCAGGTCCTTGAAGCAAACAAAAAGGATCTCCATCAATCAGCACTGGGAATTGAACCCGTGTCCCTGAGTGTTGTGAAGGGAATGGGGCTGGCCGGAATGTCGATGGGTGATGAGGCTGTGTGAGTTTTATTCTAGTTGTCCTTGGATGTGCAGCCCAGGAGGAAGCTGTGTGTCCTGGATGCAGTCAACCCGCCAGGTTTGACAGTGGGCAGGGATCCCACCTTTAGCCAATCCTGGTGTTTTAGGGGCAGCGGAATTTGCTTCTCTCGGGTGGCTTTTACAGGAAATCAGTGGGGAATGGTGACCGGGCTCTTATTCAGCCACCTTCCTATCCAGCTTCCCGCCTCTGCCCTGTGAAACACGTTCTCCCTCCTGTTTGTTCTCTCCCAAGGCCTGCTTTGCTGTCGTTTGGCCAAGGAGATGAAGCATTCCTTGTGTTATGCCCAGAACTCATCCCGGACGGGGAGAGACAGTGTGGTCGGGGGTGCATTGTGCCAGAGGCTGCCAAGAAGCACATTTCGCTGCTGCAGTAGCAGGAAGGGGAGGGGACTATTATCAAGGCTTCCCTCTCACACCACAGAGCCTGGATCTAAAGTTCGTTGTTTGTCAGTACTGGGGCAATTGTGTTCCTTCTCCTCTGCTTCGGTCTGTACAGTTTCCGTCAGAGCTCCGAGGAATCTGAACCTTTACTGGGTCCACAATTCTCTGCCTTCCTGGTCATAGTCATTGCTTTATATATTGAGCTGTCAATGACTCGGAGGGTGCTGTCTGTCTATCCCTCGTTAGCTCTGTCCTGGTTGTCTTCCTCAGTCTCTCTGCAGCTTATTTTTGAGACCCTGGGCCCGGAAGTCACCTGTCAGATAGGCCGCCTGGCCGTCAGCCACCAGAGATCTGCTTCCTCCTGCTTAGACCAGGTTATAAGCACATACTGCCATGCTTGGCATTTATTTGGGTGCTGGGGTCTGAACTTGGGTCTTCATGCTCATTCAGCAAGTGCTTTACCCACCGAGCCATCTCCCCAGCCTGAGCATAAGCTTTTCATACAGGTCAGGCTCTTCAAACACCGGTTAGGCCTAGTGAGGTCAGTGTGTGTTTTCAAGTCTGTGTGTACATTTGAGGACACTTCACTTCTGCCCCCATCTGTGCTCAGGTGAGAATCTAGAGCCCTTACCAGATGGGGATAGACCGAGGGTTCTCCTTGTCTCTTCAGTCATTTGGAAGTCAGGTCCAATACAAACCCTCACACAGATTTCAGTGACTCTCCTCACAGAAGAGTAATGTGGCTTCGTGGGAGGAAGGACGTGCTAATTAGCTTAACTGTAGTAGTGACGCCCTGATGTCGTGTATTGGAACACGCGGTGCACCTTAAAAACGTGCCTTCAAATCTCTGTGAAACCCAGCTCAATCTGCATCCTCCTCACAGATGCCTGTAAGACGGGGGGAGGGGTAACCTGTGGCCATGGGGCAGCACAGCATCTTTCTGCCCTGCCTCAGCCCCTCCCCACCTGACCTCACAGGCCCAGCGTGCTGGCATGTTTGAACCATCCACAGGGTACAACCTAGAATCACCGGAAAGAGGGTGTTAACGACGACTTATCTAGATCCGGTTGCGGACATGTCTGTGGGGCCGTCCTGCTTGTTCATTGATATAGGAAGGGCTGATCTGAACATGGGCGGCACATTCCGTGGCAAGAGGAGAAAGTGAGCCGAGAGCAGAAGACACGCAAGGAAGCATGCGTTTCTTTCTTCCCGCCCTCGACTCTTCATGTCATGCGGCCTGCTAAGTTCCTGCCTTGATGTCCGCTCAGTGAGAGTGTAACCTGGAACTGCAAGTCAAACGGTCCCTCTTCTCCCCCGGGTTTCTTGTTCTCAGTACCAAAAGAAGCTAGAACATCCAGTGTGGGGGTCATGGAGGACTGGATGCCATTTTCTGGCTGCTCTCTTAAAGCAAGCTTGGCTGAGACTGTCTCTGTGAGACTCCCTGTTCTTGTACGTGGGCGCCGAGGACCAAACTCAAGCTCCCGTGCCCGTGGGGCTGAGCCATCTCCCAGTCCCCTACCTGTTTTAATTGTATCAATCCTGGTTATCAACTTGCTGACTAATTTTCTTTAATCTCTGCTTCTTGAATGTCAGCGAATTTCCCTTCTGGATTTAATATCCTTGTTACTGGAGATAAACCGTGATAGTCCTTCAATTACGTGTGTATGAGCATGAAGCCTGTCAGCCTTCGCGGCAACACTTCTTCAATTTACTCCATTCTTGCATAATTCTGCCTGATATATAGATTTAGCGGTTGCTGTCTCTCTGCACTCTGAAGGTATGATTTTATTGCCTTCTGGCCTCTACTGCAGAGGAGGAATCTTATACCCATCAGACGGTTTCCTTTGTAGATAATCTCGCCTCTGTCCTGGCCACCTTCCCTGCTTCCCCTTTGTCTTTGATGTTTCAGCTTGATAGGCTGAGATGTGGATTTCATTATATTCATCTTCCTTGAGTCCTTTTTCTGTTTTGTTCTGCTCTCGTCCCTCCACCCCCATCCTCCCCAAGTCTGTTCATCATTTCTCCCCAACAGCGCTTGCATATGACTTATCCGTATTTTCCGGGATAAGCACCGGGCATCACGTAACTGTTGATGACTCTGCTCTCTTTCGTGATTTTACCGCCAGTTTTTCCTATCATTTGGAACAGTGAAGTTTTAGAAATTGCACGTTGAGCCTTTGATCACTGCAGGTTTCCTTCTCTTGCTTCAGCTCTATCCCATTTCAGTTTACTTTTTTTGTGCCATTTTTTCACTTTGGCTCTGTTTATTAAACATAGCCACTTTTGTCTGATTTTCTGCAATATTTGAGTGTTAAAACTCATGCCTTTTGCATCCACTAAAGTTAATTCATTTCGTTTTCCCCCTTTACATTCATATAATCTTTAGCCACCTCACGTACAGTGGGGCTATTTTTTCCTTTGCTTAATTTTTACCACTTAACACATGGAAGTGAAGATTTTATGTTGGCTCTGCCAGAGCCCTAGGATAGTGGTGGATGATCTGTCTGACTCGATATATATTTTTTTTATCTGTTAGTGTTCACTTGACTGTTGTGTCTCTCAGTCTGTCTATCTACATCAACAGAGTGATCTCTTAATCTCGTTTTGCCTGGGCTAGCACACATCATACAGGCAATAAAAAGATGGCTTGGGCTTCTCCCACATGGCTGTTTCCTACTTACAGTGGTTTTAGGTGCACATGCAGTTTATGGTTTAAAATGTGTGCATGGGGAACACATGCTACAGTACACATGTGGAGGTCATAGAGCCACTTCATGGCATGACTTCTGTGGGTCCTGGGATTGGAGCTCATAGTGCTCAGTACTTGTACCCTCAGAGGCGTCTTGCCAGCCCCAGCCTGTCCTCTAGAAGCCGTCCTGCTCCCCTGTTCCATCTGTAGTGTTAGTTGTCCCCGCTTGTCCTTAGAGCCCTCCTCAGAGTCTCAGGGTGTTGTTACCGGAATCCCCACGAGCTGCCCTGTGTTCGGTCAGCACAGCCTTCTCTTTTTTTTTTTTTTTTTTTTTGGTTTTTCGAGACAGGGTTTCTCTGTGGCTTTGGAGCCTGCGCTGGAACTAGCTCTTGTAGACCAGGCTGGTCTCGAACTCACAGAGATCCGCCTGCCTCTGCCTCCCGAGTGCTGGGATTAAATATAAGCACAGCCTTCTCTTGATTTCTTTCCTCCCCTTGATTCTGGAGGCCGTAGACTTCACTGTCTCTCTCTTGCTCTCTGTTAGGTATATGCCACACATAAATTCTTTTCGGGGCTCAGGTGAATGGTGAGGGCTGGATTTTTATCTCACATCTCAGGGTCTCAGGGCATTTATAATTGGAACTGGGCCTGATTCTCTCATGCGAGTCTGCCACGTGACGAGTTCGCGTTCTCTGTGAAGGACTGTGGCTTGCTCGGCTGGCCGTGCATAGCCACAGAAGGAGCTTGCTACGAGAGGAGTCGTTTAAAGAGAATTCATTATGTGATAGTGGATATTGCACCTCTCAAAGATAATTCTCTTTATGTGTGATTTTCTATTTTTGATATTAAAAACATTAGTGTAGTAACAATTGGTTTTTAAAATTATTTTATTTTTAGTTAAAATGTAAGTCATCATTGTTCTCCCTCTCCTACCTCCAAGCCCACCCATGTCCTTCCCAACTCCTTCAAAATTCATGGCTTCTCTTTCTCTAATGATTATTGTTACATTTATAAATAAATAAAAATACCAAGTCTGTTTAGTGTTGCATATATGTGTATGTGTTTATGGCTTTTATATGTATATGTGTATAAATCTTCACGGCATGGCTACGTAACCGAGGCCCGAGCATTGACAACACCAGCTGACATGCCCTGGGGACGGGGAGGATCTCATGGGGCCCCATCCCCCGTGAACAACTACAGACAACTCACTTTTTAGAATCATCATGTTTCTTTGGGTCACAGCCTCACGATCTGGTCTAGGCTGGCTCTGGGCTTGCTTTCCTCCTGCTTCTGTCTCCTGAGGGCTGCCGTGGTGAGTCGGCACCTCCGAGTCCAGTGACATTTTGAGAGTCTTAAAACTGTATGGAAACTTTTGGGGTTGAGACAGTAAGAACCGTACTGTTCGTCTGGTGGGAAACTGACAATTCAGCAGTAGAGTAAAGCCCACAGCCGTGCTGAAGTGGGGATCAAGGGCCTGTGAAAGATGTCGTGTCCCGAGCACTGGGAGCGGAGATGTCCTGGGGAAGACTGGAGGGGGAAAAGATGTCAGTAAGCCAGTCCCTAAGGACACTGCGTGTTTACCATTGAGCCCCTACAAGCAGGCAGGTGGCTCAGAATCCTGCAGAGAATGAAGGTGTAGAGCCACTTGGGCGTTTAAAAACGGATGCTATCCGTGCTGATCCCATCAGGAAGGTTTTCCAAGTGTGATTGAGAACATCCTTCAGCACCCAAGATGGGCATGCAGACAAGTTAGTGTTAACATGGGGTGCAATAAATAATACTCACAGCAGATAAACTACATCAACAAAAGCTCACATTTATTTGAATATTATTGGAAAGACCTGCTGTCATGGCTATGGAGAGAAACACATGTGGTTTGGAAGCGTTTGTTGATGTATTTTGGTCTATCCAGTATAATAACGTACATTTGCCCAAGATTTCTTTTTAAAACTATTTTATTCCTTTATTTACGTATGTGTGTATGTGAATATTGGTGTGTATGTATGTATGGCTGTGTGTGTTAATGATGTGTGTATATATGTATGTATGTATGTATGTATGGCTGTGTGTGTATGTTTTTGTTAATGATGTGTGTATATATGTATGTATGTATGTGTGGTTGTGCATGCATGAGTACACATGTGTCATGCGTGCACATGTAGGTCAGAGGACTAGTTGCAGGATCGTCTTTCTTCTTCCATGTAGATCCCAGGGAAAAAAACTCAAGCTGTCCATCTTGGCAGCAAGCCCCTTTATACCCTGAGCCATCTTGCCATCCTCTGAGACTTCTTCAGACCCTAAAGATGCTATGGAAACATTCCAAGTTTTCATTAGAAGATGAACTATGACTTAGATGCAACTGTTGTCACTTTGCATGTGGTAACAGGCTTACAGTTTATCTCTCCTGTTAATCAGGTGTCTTAGGGTCTCTGTTGCTGTGGCTAAACACCATGACCAAAGCAAAGTTGGGGCGGAAAGGATTTATTAGGGCTTAGACTTCAGCATCGCTGCTCATCACTGAAGGAAGTCAGGACAGGAACTCACACAGGGCACGATCCTGGAAACAGGAACTGGTACAGAGGCCACAGAGGGGAGCTGCTTACTGGCTTGTTTCCCTGACCTGCTCAGCCCACCTTATTATAGAATCTAGGACCAATGCCCAGGAAAAATGTGAGTCTCCAATTTAGGAAGTAAAGGCCATTTTAATATAAAAAAT
>JAQHUG010000022.1:12798444-12809629 GCA_028555095.1 Dicrostonyx torquatus | reverse complement strand
CTTCTGCTTTTTGCTCTTGATAATTTATACACAGTTCACCACCACGTCACTACAATGCTTCTAATAAGCATGATCCTTATGCTTTTTAAAATATAAAATAGATATTATCATTTTACAACCGCTGTCCTGCTTTGGGGAAAAGCCTTCCTTCAAAGTTTCATACATGCACGGCTGGGCACGTTCTCTCTGATGTCTAGAAAAAAACATTTTCTGAGTGATGTTGCTTAGCAAAGAAACTTTTGGGCCAGCATCTGTGCACATCTTTAGTATCTTTGTGAAGTTAAAATACTGTGCCAATTTCACAGACATTGCCAGCTCACTCCTAGAGGGATTGACTCAGGACCACTCGGATATTTTGACCTGATGTTTGTCAGTTGGTCGGGGAAGAGCGGAAGCTCACTCTTTTTCATTTTGATTTGAACTTGTGATCGTTTCAGTGTCTTGTTCCTTTCTGTATGAACCGGGCTCAGTTATTATCCACTGAGACCTGTGCTTTCTCCCTGCTCATACTTCCGCTTCCCGTTTGCTCCAGCGAGTCTTCCCCGTGCTCCTCCCATTGCCCTTGGTGGAGACTGTGCTGGGCTCAGCCTTCCTTCTATGGTCCCGCACTTCTCCTCTGTTCCGGCTCCTTCTCCCTACTGCCTGCCTTTGTTCATTTTTGTGTGTGTTCTCACGAAGTCCCAGGACCTCGTTCTCGGTATTAACACACACACACACACACACACACACGTCTTCAGCCAGTGTTGCCAGTATGGCTGGCAAGTATTGAAGCAATATGTGTTAACGACAATCCATTACAATCACTAAGGAGAAGAGAGACAGTCCTGTTGGAACTGTAAGGCCATGTTTAGTGATCTCTGTCCCTACTGAGATGAAATGAATTAAGTGGACTTTGTGTTTAAAGGCACAGAGAATTCTTCACACACACTGACGTCATCCCCAGAGCTGCCTGGCAAGGCCTTGTGTTAAATAAACAGGTACATGGCCTCAGAGTGCTTGTTCACAGATAAGGATGGAACCTTCGTGAAGGATGTGGACCAGTCGGTCTCCTTTCTCGGTGTCCCCAGTGGTCTCCTTATGACAGCTGCTTCCTGCGTCCGCAGCACTAGGCTTCTCCGCAGAGAAGAATGCTGTCCTGAATGATGTCAAACACGTTAGAGGACACTGACTGGGTAAGGAGAGTTCTTGTCACTATCTACCCTGTCACCTGTTCCTTACGTGAAGAAACAAAACCCCTCAAGCAGCCGTCCTGTCACCCGGGGCAGTTGTACCATAAACCGCTGGAACTCTCGAGAGTGTGACGTGCTGTTTCCTCTTCTGCATCTGCGTGATGACCGAGATGGTTCCTGGTTGCCGTCTTACTTTCTGAGTCTTTGAGATGGTCTCACTCTGTAGACTAGGCTAGCCCAGACCTCATGGCGATCCTCCTGCTTCAGCCTCTGCGCTGTCAGGATTATGGGTGCGAACATACCATGCCTGGCTTAAAGGAATATATGCAAAATGTGATTTATTTTCTGAGGTCCCAGGGATGGAACCGGGGGCTTTGTTCACGCGAGGCAGGCAAGCCACCGCTCAGCTCCAGGCTGTCCTAAGAGTTCTTTCCTTATTTGGCAATATCCAAGTGGCAGAGGTTCCTGATTCCAGGTCGGCTGGTGACTGGGTTACATGTCCTCAGCCCAAGTATCAACTTCCTTGCTGTGCCTTGGACGTCAGTCATGAGCAGTCAGGCCAGTGTTTCCCGCTAGGCCCCGCGGCGTCTTTCGGCGGGGGTGTTGGTGGGACTTGGCCCCGGGAGGAACAGGTGCCGCGCTGCTGTGTGCCGATAAGTGCCGAGGGTTTCAGAGAAGGAGTGCCAAAGCCAAACAAAATTATTTATGCTTCAAAGCGCCACATTGGAATCCAACCATAACATCAACAGGGCTGTCACACTTCAAACGCCGGGTGGAAACAATGCCTGCTTAGTTCTGGAAAATAGGACAGGGGACATCAAGCAGAGATGCTCCAGGCTGTGCATGTGTGAGTGTGCGTGTGTGAGTGTGCGTGTGTGTGTGTGAGTCCACGTGCAGCAGCCATGTGTGTGTACACCAGAGTCACTGCTAGCCGTCCCTCAGATACACCGCGTCAGCTAGACTGACTGGCCAGTGAACCCCCAGGGCGTGTCTTCCCCATCCACTGCTGGGTCCAACAGTTACATGGGAGCTGGAGATTTGAACATGGGTCCTCATGCTTAAATAGTGGGTACTGTGTGCACTGAGCTATCTGTCACCCCAGCCCTGAACAGTCTTATATCTAAAACATCCATGTCTATGATTTACCATGACTTCTGCTGTCACGAAACTACACTGTTACAGATAACACACGAAGCCCTTTCCTGTCCCTTTCCCCCCCTATTTAATGAGTCCCGTCATGGGTTCAGCTCTGAAGAGAGCCCTTCACTCCTGTGCGTGGATCCCCCAAATCAATTGATTCCAATAACCTCAGTCCTTTTTGCATCCCATTGGGCATTTTTAAATGATGTTTATTCTTCAATGGTTTCCTATATTTATACAATGTATACTGAGCATATTCATCCATCCATCCCTCCACCTGCTCCCTGCAGCGCCCTCGCCCATCTCCCTCCCGGCTCCATGCTCTCTTTGTTGTTTTGTCGGTAACCTCAGGTCCAGTTAACATACAGTCCCTATGGGCGTGAGCCTGGCCATACTTGATAGTGCTTTTCTGTGAGCTTCCTCTCTGAAGAAGAAGAAACGATTGAAACAAAACTTCAGAATTTGTCAACACAGTGAGTTCGTGTCTCAATTCCAGGCAGGTTTCTTAAGACGTTGCTTTAAGGACATGTGGTTTCACGTTGCATGACTCTCTCCTTGGGAGGTACGGCAGCCAGCAATCCCATGAAGGCTGCCCCGGACACCACAACCCGCAGCTGACTGTGCCAGAGAGACACTTGATACCCCATGCCAGTGTCGTGGTAGAGCCTATGGAAAGCACTGGTTTCTGTCATTCCTGCAGGAGGTGGCAGGCACAGACAGTCCCAGAAGAGCCACAGAGAGGGGACTCCCTGGGAAGGGGTAGTCAGAACTTTAGCAGGAAGCTGGCTGCCCTGGCCTTTGTTCTTCAGGGGTGGGAGGAGCAAAGCAGGCTGTGGAGCCATCCTCTCTGGGTTTTGGTGGCCCTTTAGATCTCAGGACTCACAAAGTGGTTCAGAGCAGGGCCTGAGACCTGGACAGCGGGGATATCTATGGGCCTAGACAGAGGGTGGCCAGCAGGGATTTTAATCCTGTCTCTTCTGTTCCTTGGTCTACAACAAGCCAGACATAGCCTGTTCCACCTGGTGTTTTTTACCCGGTGAACCCCTCATCCCCACTTGTGTTACTGTAAGGCAAATGGGGTGTACGGTGCTTAGAACTCTGCCTAAGGCATGGGGGCTTCACTCCTCAGCGGATGGAGGCCACTTCCACCCGCCCAACCCGACTCCCATCTGAGATGAGCAACAAGAAATAGATGAAGTTGTCCCCCAGTGAATTCAGCTTCTTTGACCCTTTTCTCTAAGCAGCTGTTTTCTCTGGGTTATGAAACTAAAGCTCAGACAGAGACAGCCAGTGCCCAGTCCCCAGCACTGCCTGCTGGAGGTGACATGCTCCCAGGCTGGGGAAATGCCCTATGGTGCGCTTCCCGGGCTTTCTTCAGGGCAGGCCCCTCTTTCTCCCTCCCTCTCCCTGATCCCTACCCCAATCTTCTTCCTTTCCTCCCTCATCTCTCCCTCCCCCTCTGCTCCTTGTTCATCTCTTTCTCTCTCCTTAGAACTCTTCAGCATGAATGGCTTTGGCTTCTACAGCGTCTCTTCACTGTGTGGATGCTGGGAACTAAAGCATTTTCACAGTCCCAGAAAATTAAAACCACTGTTTAAGGTCAAATACAAGGGTTACCTGACTTTGGGAGTGACTCTTTCCACCAACATGAATTCACACGGGCAGTTTTGGAGACTTGGCCTCTTTTCAGGCAAAGAGGATGAACTGTGAAGCTTCTGAAGGAGAAGTAAAATCTACTTTGCTGCTTCGTAGCCCTGAGAGGATGTTGCTTGTCTGACACTAACCCTGCCTCTGCCCCTTTGACTGACTTGCTATTGAACCATAAGCAACCCCCTTTTTTTTTAAGATGGTGGTTATGAGAAAAGATCACATATATTTTTTTAAGCCTTGTTCTCTGGTGATGGAAAACATCTTTTTTTAGACCTTGTGTTTACTGCTTTGGTAAACAGTGTAATGCTGCTACAGCAGTTACCTTGAGGATAAATGGTTTGTAGACAGATACTTCCTACACCCGCTTCCTGCCCCCCGACAGCCAGGCCAGCCAGAGGCGCAGGCGCGGGAAGGGCTTCCTTGTGGAAGCTTCCTGCCTGCACACTGCTCCTTCCTTAGCGGGACGGAGGCCTCCGGGTTTTCAAGGGAGGATTCTGTGTTTTGTAACACGTGAAGATAGGATGCCTTTCGTGTCCGCCTCTTTATCTTGGTGTTATCTCACGCACAGACAGACTGTGCCGTGTCCTGGGTGGGGGTGAGCAGGTCTCTCCAGGCTTTCTGAGTCACAGAAAGAGATTTATGATCCTAGTAACTTCTTCCTGAGTTTGAATGAAAGGCGTCTCCTAGCGTTGTTCCGTCTAAAAGACACTGTAGAGCTTTTTTCTCTTTAGTCAGGACGAAATCACAAGATTCGGATCCAGAAATTTTCAGTTCACAGTTTGTTCTGTGCCGCGTTTACACTAGCTGTTAGATTCCAGGGAACGCATTGTTTAGGACCCTTTGAAGCAAGGCAAATAAAACCACAAAGCATCTGCCCTGAACAATAGAGGGCCATCCATTACCCATCTACAGGATGCGTCCTTAGCCACCAGTCCTTTTGTAGGGGGAAAATATCTCAAGTCAACAAACAATAAACTAAACAAAATAAATAGTGTCCGATAACCCTCAGCTCTAGCCCTGGCGAAGCCCCAGAGAATGGTGTTTACAGGCTCAAAACAGGGAAATCTGCTGCTCCCACCAAGCCTCCTGCAGAGGTCAGAAATAATCACCCCTGAGCAGCCCCTCGCTGCTGCCCCTCCCAGCCTTGGGCCTTATACCAGGCAAACATCTCCTACAAGCTTTGCAACGCATTGTGAAGGACACCAGGGCATAGGGTAGACCTCTGGTCCTGTAGACGCAGGGTCCATAAGAGATGACTGTCCTGCAGAAGCAGAGAGTAGAGTTGTCTGGGAAAACTGTTAGGTGTGGGTAGATGACCAACCAACCCCGTGTGGCAAGTGGGTGCTTGCTAACCTGGTGGTGTCCCCTAGTGATTTTTTAAAATATTTATTTATTTATTATGTACACAATATTCTGTCTGTGTGTATGTCAGCAGATCAGAAGAGGGCACCAGACCTCATTACAGATGGTTGTGAGCCACCATGTGGTTACCGGGAATTGAACTCAGGACCTTTGGAAGAGCAGGCAATGCTCTTAACCTCTGAGCCATCTCTCCAGCCCACTCCCTAGTGATTTTTATCTACACAGCTGCTCAGAATACTTATGTATTTTGTATGTGAAGTGAAAAAGAACTGGAATGAAATGGCCCCAAGAGCCCCCCTCGCCCGCTGCACAGCCCCTCTTTAAGCCTCTTGTTGGAGACCTCGAAGTCTAGAATCTCAACCTCCCATGTGAGTGGAGACAGTCCCGTCTTCTGCACCGTGCTGCAGGAGTGTCTGTACATGGCTTTGTTGCCTGATAGCAAAACCCCCACGGGCTCTCTCCCAGCATGGTTCCCTACAGATGCCACCTCTGCAAGTTTGCAAAGCAGCCTTGCTGACCTCAGGGTCTGGGTGCTTTGTCGGGGACCATGAGTTGTGGCTGTGTGATTCTGGGGTGGATGGAGAGTCTTACCTTTGGAAGACTACCCACACTACTGAGGATGGTTTGCGAGGCTCAAAAAATCTGTTGAATAATATCAGTGAAATGACAACAGCGATAAAAAAAATTCTCTTTTTTTTTTCCATTTCAAAGCAATTATATAGAGGCTTAGAAACTTAAAATTGAGAACAGAAAATTTAAGACACTTTCTATCACTCCATCAGGGTCCACTGACGCTTGATTCTCTTCTAATGTTACAGGAGTTTTGTTCTCCATATTGCGGATACAACATTTGAGAAATGAAACTCATTTTTAAAAGAGTGATTTACTACTCACTTCCTTTTTTCATAAGACTCCTTTAGAAATATAAGCCTTGTGTTGCATTTTTCTTTTGTCTTCTTGTTTGTTTTGTTTTGTTTTTTTCCCAGGGCTGGGGATTGAACCCATAACTTAGAGTGTGGGAGGCAAGCTCTCTATTGAGCTATATCCACTCCCTGACGCTTGATTCCCTCATGTGTTTCAACAGAGCAATGACACCTGCCTTGCGGTCCTGTGACTGTTCTAAAAGCTTGCTGTGTCCCTGAGCTATGAACAACGGGGTGCCTCGGTGTGCAAGGGGGTGAGCTCTTTGGGTACTCACCCTAGTCGCTGTGTTTTACAACTCTACAAAGGGGTGTGTGTGTGTGTGTGTGTGTGTGTGTGCTCACGCGCGCATGTGTGCGCCTGCAGAGGCCAAAGGGTATCAAACCCCTGGAGCTGGAGTCCCAGGCAGTCACAAACCACCTGCTATCAGAACTGGCCGTGGTCCTCTGTGGGAGTCGTATGTGCCCTCCCACCCACAAGCCACCTTTTGAGGCAGGGTCTCTCTGTGTATCTCAGGGTAGCCCTGCATTTGGGATCCTCTGGTTTGGACTCGCTGTGTGCTTTTCTGAAATACATCAATGATCTTTCCAGGTCGTAATTAGTTCTCACGTTTGCGTTTGAACCCAGTGGACTCTGGATGTTTAGAGTTTTGTGTAAAGGGCCAAGCTGTGAGAAGTGAGAGACGCAGCCGGCCGTGTGACCATCTGGTGACTCAAACAAGGGCCCACCTTTGAGCAGTTGGACTCAGCTCCACTTTTATGATTCCAGAAAGCCACAGTCAAAAGGAAATCAAGATGGACATGAGAAAGGCCTGTACTCTTCCCCAGCCTTAGTCCCTGGGTGTTCCCTGTCGGGCAGAGGAGAGGCGGTGCTGGTACCGTTTTACAAGGAGAGACAGCCAGCGTCTGGAGCAGCCCTAGAGCTGAAAAAGATGTTGCTTCCTCAGTCCCCAGTGTTGGGACCTTCTTGAGAGGAAGGGAGCAGGTGCCTACTAAATTATCATGGCTGGGCAGCTTCTGTGATTAAAATGACAAGAGAGGGGCCTGCTGGTTCCTGACTATAATCAAGGTTTTTTAAGGAGACTGAGGCAAAAGGATTGCAGGCTTGAAGACCTGCCTGGACTACAGTGTGAGTTCAGGACGGCCTGGGCAATGCTGACCCTGTGCCAAAATATTTACAAAATAGAAGGAGGGCTTGGGATGTGGTTTAATGGAGCCCTTGCCTCACAGGTATCTTCAAGTCAGTCCTTCAGTCAGTCAGGAGCCGGTCTCTTTCACACACGTGCACACACGCGCACACACACGAATCTGTGTCACACGGGGATTGAGCAGAAGCCCTCCGGAGAGGACTCAGAGCTCTGAGTCTTCACGATTTTGTCCCTTCACTGTGGTGATCCTGGTGAGGGGCGCACGTCAGGCATCCATCCAGTGAGCAGAGGGCTGCTCCAGTGGCCTGTGTGTGAGCCCGTGGGCTGGCAACAAGGTAATGCCAGTGGTAACAACACAACCATAAAGAATCCATTTCTTAGCCGGGCGGTGGTGGCGCACGCCTTTAATCCCAGCACTCAGGAGGCAGAGGCAGGCAGATCTCTGTGAGTTCGAGACCAGCCTGGTCTACAAGAGCTAGTTCCAGGATAGGCTCTAAAGCCACAGAGAAACCCTGTCTCGAAAAACCAGAAAAAAAAAAGAATCCATTTTTTTCCCCACACTGTGGGAAATCAAAAAACCATTTTAGTTCCTTTTCTAAGTGGATTTGCAACTTTAATGTAATTTTGTCCTTTTTAAAAAAAATTATGCTTTTCTTCAAAAATGGCTGAGGTGATGACTTGCCATTCACTTTGACTTTCGATCGTGTTTAAGGTGTGTGACGTGAGTCTTTACATACATGTAAGATGTCAGTAAGTTTCTGTACTCAGGCAAGTTAGTATATCTGCTATCTCCTGTGTGTATCCAGTGTGTAGGACCAGGGGCCAAGAGGACCCCAGATTTACCGTGAGCGACGTCCCAAAGCCAAGCACCGTAGAGCGAGGGCGTCTCCGCGTAGTGCGATGCCCTCTGGACTTGATCATCCTGCATCCTCGCCGCTTCCTACCCTTTGACCTTTGTCTTACCGTTTCCCTCCGCACCCGTGGTCCATGTTTTATTTTCATTTTGATTTCTGTGTGTTTAACCGTTGCCGACTCTACCATAAGCAAGATCATGCAGTGGTTTTTCTTCTGTAACTAACCTTTTTGGCTTAGCATGTCATTCTCTAGATCCCTCCACATTTGGACAAATGGTAGAAAATCACCTCTCCCCCCTTTTGATAAGCATTTCATGTGGCTCAGGCTAGCCTGGAATTACCTATGAGGCTAGTGATGGCGTCGAACTTCTGACCCTCCTCCTTTCATCTCAAGTGCGGACATAGCACGTGTGTGTGTGTGTGTGTGTGTGTGTGTGTGTGTGTGTGTGTGTGTGGGGGGAGATGCCATATGCAGTTTACACAACATTGAGCATTGAACCCAGGGCTTCGTGAATGTCAGGCAAGCATTCTGTGGACCGAACCACATCCCCAGCCCAGAAGCTAACTTTTCGAAGATGAGAATCATCTATACCCAGCACAGGCTCTCCCGTCTCTTACCCCCTGAGGTTGTTTCTATGGCCTGTTTAGGTGACTGAAGGTTTGTGGGTGTCTGTACTGGGTGTGTCTATGCAGGGACTGGTGGAATACGTGGTAGTCCTCTTCAGTGTACCTGAGAACACCACGACCAGCCTTCCCACCCTCACTGTGTGTTGTCTTTGGTGTGAGGCGTCAGAACGGGTGTGAAATCACATTTCACTGTAGCTGTGGTTTGTCTTCTCACCAACGCTAGTTAGACAGGAATCTTTCTCTTTACCTGATGGCCATTTTCAGGTCCCTTTCGGGAAAGGAAAATACCTTTCCAAGGTTCTTGGTGCATGGTTTTGCTGGCGTGCTAATCACAGGACCATGGAGACCCCGTTGGGTTGAGTGTATACAGTCTCCTCTGGGCTGTGACTCGGAGAGTCCTGCTGGAGAAGCAGAGGCAGAAAGGCAGCTCCTGAGCAGCTCTGGGCAACACCTCCTTCCGGGACACTTGCCTTGTAGCCTTTTGCTTTCTGTAAGTGTCCATCTGTCCATCTGTCCATCTGCTATAGCCCTTTAGCCTTGCTGGACCTGAATTACTGAGCAGTTTTACCAAGTGTGCCGTGATGGAAACTGCTCACATCCTCTGTGACGTTGGTCACGCCTTCAGAATTTCAGCGACTCTGTAATTTAATCTTAGTCTCTCGTGCTGGTCTCCATTCACTGCACATGTTCTCCCATCAGTTGGGATCCGGCAGGTGATGCCACTGCAGTTTTTATGCTATGTGATGTCATCTACTAAGGTGTCATCTACTAAATAAGTGTCTACTATTAGTAGACATGTTTCTGTATTCAACTACAGAGTAATCTGCTTTTGGATCCAGGTTAATTTCAATAACAGGGACTAACTGGTTTATTAAGCCTTGAATTTAATAAACTGTATTAGTTACTGAAATGTGCAAGTGCATCACTGGATTTGGTAAGCCTTACGGCTTTAACTGTTACGTAGAAAATGGTGGAAATGGGTCTTCGGGAGGGCCTTTGGCTGTAAAGAGCGATCTCTGCTTTTCCACGGAACCCGAGTTCAGTTTGCAGCACAGCACCAGGTTCCTGCAGCTCCAGCTCTAGGGCATGTGACACTGAAACGCCTTCTTCTGGTTTTCCATGGTCACCTGCACACGTGTTACATCCATGTGCATGTAAATAAACATGACAAAAAAATGAATGAAGAAAATGGTGAAACGGTCATCTTCCATGAGACTTGCGGTAGTCTGTGATATTTTTGATTTTTTTTTTTGATATTTTTGCTTAGACAACTACATTATTCACGTGTAATTTTCAGAGAAAAATACAGGCAGGTCCCACGGACTCTTTGCCTCATTTTCCTGAAAGGTAAGATTTTTACATTTTACTCATTGTTTGATAATTTCATGCATATTTGTGACCACATCCTCCAGTTTTCTTTCCATAGTCTTTTTTTTCTCTCTTTATTTCATTCTTTCTTTTTTTTTTCTTTGTTTCTTTTTTTGGTATTTTGAGACAGGGTTTCTCTGTAGCTTTGGTGCCTGTCCTGGAACTAGCTCTTGTAGACCATAGTCTTTTCTAGCTCCCACCGAACCCCTTCTTTCCCACAAGTCTCCCCTGCCCACTTCCATGTCTGTCTAGGAAGCCATGTATTCAGTCAGTGTCGCCTGTATGAGCAGGGTGGGGCTCATCTACTTATAGGAGAGAATCGCTGCCCAGTGGCTACACCATGGAGACAATGGATCTATTTAAGGTTCTTTTTTTCACTTTTACGAGCGTCCTTTGGTTGATCGTTCGGGGATTCATCTCCTCGTGGTCTCCCTAGCACATGTAAACATTTCCTGAAGGGATGCATGGGTGAAGAACTGACCCAACACACGTGAAGTCCCTCCACCAAGCGAAACTAGCTAAAGCGAGTTCCAGTTTGTAAAATTCAAAGGAAAGGAAATGACTTTTACTTGGGAATCAAAATGTTGGAAGAAACTTGACTGGTCACCGAGAGCCCATTGTGTCCTGAGCTAATTGCGTTTTGGATCGGTACACTTATTGTTCCTGGGTAATTAAAAGAGAAGCAGGATTTTGCTGGAGGAACAGGCCTGCATGGGATAATCGTGGAGTGATCTGCTTGCAATTACTGCTTGGAAAACATACTAAGGAAATTATATGTTAACTTCCTTTTGTCATTTCATTTTAACTTTTAACATAGTTTTTTTAATTAATTAATTAATTAATTTTACAACTCAACCACAGCCTCCCCTCCATCATCACCCTCCTTTCTCTCTCTCCCCTTCCCCGACCTGCCCCTACTCTGTAAGAAAGAGGCAGGCCTCCCATGG
>JAQHUG010000022.1:12761717-12781832 GCA_028555095.1 Dicrostonyx torquatus | reverse complement strand
ACCACCTGGCTATGGATTTCCTTATTTTAATATATAAGTTAAGCAATTGGAGTGTTTGTCCCTTTTCATCACGGGCTCCTGCCATCTCATTTAGCCTGCCTGCGAGTGAATATGCTCGATACCATCTCTGACACGTGTGTGCCCTTCATCAGAGCCTCTGTGGTGAGCTAAGCAATAAGGCATATACAAACCAGGGAGACAGTGTCGTGGTGCCTACCTCGGGGAGGGAGGCTGAGAGGAGTCAGCTTCAGATTCAGTAGGAAGACACAGAACACTCAGTCACCTGGGCCCACTCCAGCCCTCTTCTGGCTCACGGTCAGTCTCATGAAAAATGCGCAGAATGCCTTCCATTTTAGTCATTTTTGGTTTGTTTCTCGCTTAGAATCAAAATGCAAATTATTTTGATGTTGTTCCTACGTAGCAATCGTCATAAACGCTTGAAAAAAGAAAGAGAATTTGTTGAGCAGTAGAAAGTGGCCCTGGCCAGACCCTGAAGCCGTGGGAGTGTGTAACATCCTGCACCAATAAGAGGCATTGCAACGCAAATAACACAAGTAACTAGACACATTCCTTAGGCAAAGGGCATAGAAAGCCAACAGGTGTGAATCCTCAGTGTGTGAAGATGGTACTGGAGACAGATGGGGCTGGGCGTGTGAGCAGTGCACGGGGGTGGGGGGGAATAGGGGTGTCATCTTCCATCCCCATCGGCTCTGTACCGGCGGCCGGCAGCCCGTACAATCTGGACTTTATGACCCGAGCGACAGTAAGTCTTGCTTGAGAGCTGTCTGCATGGCCGCATCTATTACATAGCACTTTATTTAAAAATAAAAGTGAAAAGTAGCTTGCAATGTCACAAAATATGTTTGTTATGAATTAGTATTGCCTTAGGAGAAAGAATTAGCACAGTAGTCCAGGGGAAAGCAGAGCCCAGTTCATGAAGTCCAGATCTACAGATTCATTTCATATCAGATGAGGCTGTTCCCAGCATGGGCGCCCTGCTCATGCGCACGATGGTGATGACCGTTTGTGACCGTGTGTCTATCAAACGTCCATGCCAGGAGCTGAAAGTTCTCAAGGTACCTTACAAATGGCAGGGACCGTTGATGTTTGCTTGTCTGCCCACCCCCCCCAGCATGCGTCACCACACCCTCCTTTTTCACATGGGCATCGGGGATTGAACTCGGGCCCCGATGCTTATACAACGAGCCCTTTGCTCCGCCGGGCCCCCTCCCCCCGCCTGTGGAATTCAGTGATGTACTCAGTGTCTCGCTTTAACCGCTTCTAGACGTTCGTGGTAGAGCGAAATGAGAGACGCTGACGTAGCAGTGTGAACGCATCTCTTGCACACACAGCTGCATCCATCCCTTTGTTACATCGGTTGGGACACGATAGACTTAGCTGCAGAAACGGGTAGCCCTCACATACCAGTGGGATAAAAGAGAAAACTAGGTGGCTATTTTCCCACACAGTTCAGATCACCTGCAGGGAGAGAGTGACACCAAGAGTCCTACTCTCAATTCTTACGGACTGCTGCCCACATCCTAATAGCTCAGTTAGGTCCGGTAGCCAGCTCTTGTGTCACTTGCCCTCAGTCGACACGGTGGCTGGTTTTGATTGTCTTAAGAATTGCCTAGGGCATTAGCGCCACACATCTTTGGCTGTGTCTCCAGCTCACTGAGTTGAACTGCAGCGTTCTGTCTAGTAGTAGGTTGGGGAGGGGGGTTAGAGGGTGTTCTGTTTTAATCTGTCACGAAGCTACAGATTTAGCGGACGCACCAAGAGCTAGCCCTGGGGCTTCCATTTCCTGGCCCTCAACTCCCGTGGTCTGCTCAGAAGACACTGTCTTGCCGTAGATCATGGATCACCTTAGGTAGTGTGGACTGTCTCAGCCACGGCTAATCCTCTAGACTGTGGGTCTCAAACGTTTGGTCTTAGGAACCTTTTATGCTCCTAAAATGTCAGAGGTATAAAGCCATTGTGAATGTCAGTTACGTCTATGGACACACTCACGGAATTAGAGAGGGGGCCAGGAAATTTGGAACACCTTCTTACAAATTCACTCACAAGTAACAATGATAAGCGTACGTTGGCACACACAGTATGCTTTCGAAAAATTGCTTTATTTAATAAATACTTAGAGGGAAAACTGAATTAGTTCTCGTTTGACAAACCTCCTTAATGCTCAGCTGAAAGTGACGGTGGGTTCCCGTGTGCTTACAGGGGTTTCCCTGGTCTGTTTCACTCGGAGACAGTTTGTAGCCTCTGGAAAACGTCCCTGAGCAGCCGTGAGAAGATAGGTACAGGAAAGGCAAGCAGGTGTCAGAGGGCAGTGTGGGGCTGCACAGTCCCTGGAGGGCCCCGGGAATCCCAGGGTGCACCTGGACCATGCTTGGATAGCTGTAATGACGTGCCTAGTTTTGTGCTGTGTAGAGGCCCCCCCGACAGGGAACCAGGGGGCACAGTCTCTGCCTCCCTCAACTCATTGGTTGTCATGGTTTAACTCTGTCTGCACAGCCATATGTCCTCACCATCAATATCTCAGGATGTGACCTTTTTGGAAAAGTCATGATAGAGGTCAACAAATTCAGATGAGCTCTTTATGTGTGTGTGTGTGTGTGTGTGTGTGTGTGTGTGTGTGTGTGGTTTTTCGAGACAGGGTTTCTCTGTGGCTTTGGAGCTTGTCCTGGAACTAGCTCTTTTAGACCAGGCTCACCTGGAACTCACAGAGACCCGCCTGCTTCTGCCTCCCTAGTGTTGGGATTAAAGGTGTGTGCCACCACCACCCACCTCAAATGAGCTCCTTAGGGTGGTCTCTATTCCACTGTGAATGGGGTTCTCATGAAAAGGCCATTTAGACACCGAGCCAGGCATGTGCAGGGGGAGAACCGTGAAGACATAGGAAGAAGATGACCGCAGGACCACAGTGGCTCATTTCCAAGCCAAGAAGAGAGGCATCAAGAGGCGCCAATTTGGCTAACACTTTGGCCTTAAATTTCAGCTCCCAGAGCTCTGAGATGAGGAAAGTCTCTCCAGCCACTCAGCCAGTGACTCTGTGATTCTAGGCACCTCAGCTGTGCCCAGACTGCCCAAAGCTGACACTGGCTTCAGAGGAGGCTGTGAGACATAACCTGTCAACTTGAGGAGAATCTTGAGGACAGAAGAGACGCTTCCCTTCCTGAATGAGGAACAACCCATCTCCACGGGCGTTCTAGGAACTAGAATTCTCAACAGGCTGGCCCAGCTGCGAACGGTCCTAAAAGCCCTTTCCTCAAGCACATTGATTCTTTTGTTTAAACAGGAAATAGCTGGCAATTTACATGGTTGCTCAAGCCCAGAAACCCGCATCCGTGTGTGTGCACATGAGGACGGAGAGGATCTACAGGTCTGACTTTGTTTTCCAGGACCTGTTCTTCCACCACAGTTGGCAGTAGCGTGAGGCAGGTCATTCTCCGGTGCGGTCACTCCTTTCTGTTGTCACAGCTCTGGTCCCCTGACTGCCTTGCTTAAGGGACAGGTGAGGGTAGTCTCCATGCAGTGATTCCCATATATGCTGAGTCTTTAAAAATAATAGTCACAAGCTTTCAGGATAAAAGTTCCCAAAGGTCCTGTGTGGAAGGGCAGATGGAGGTTCCTGAAACACATGGGCTGGGCTGGAAGGGACGCTTTATTAGGCACGGCTTTTGGTGTGCACATTGCGGGCAAGCCACGCATGTTCTGATTTGATCTCATCTGAAAAATAATAAAACTTAAAAGATAAGAGTTTTCTGTGTGGAATCCTTATGAGGTGAAAGACATTAATCCATCTCAAAAGAGATGGTCTCTGGCTTTTGGCCAGGGCAGCTATCAGCTCTCTTCCGCTTCTCCCTCTCTGACACCGGGCCTTGGCCTGGAGGGACCACTTCTGCTCCTTCCTTACTTAATCCTTGTGCTCACCTCCCTGCGGGGAAAGTGACCCAGGGAATGCAGACCCTGGTCACTGCTCATCTTGGTAGGACAGGGGCAGAATCAGACTGTAGGTTAGGGGAGAGAGTGGGAGCTGAAGGGTCATTAAAGTTATAAACTAAGTACAGCCGTACCTGGTGTTCTGAGGGTGGGCATGGCCTGGGGTTTCTCTTAGGTACCAAAGTTCAGATGCGAGAGCCCCTTAGATCAAATGGCTCGTTGTGCCCATAGAACCTGTGGTCAGCTCCTCACTGTTGGCGAGATCCAGGGCCATGTTAATGTTGCATGAAATCGCCTTACACTGTATTGTTTAGCGGACGAAAGTCAAGATAAGACTGCATGCTTTCAGCAAAGAAAATAAGACTGTACATTTCCAACAAAGAAATCAAAACTGTACATTTTCAACCAAGAAAATGGGACCATACACTTCAGCACAGATTTGGGGTTTTATATATATATTATCACTCAGTACAGATTTGGGGTTTTGTAAATATTATTAGTTTGCTGTTTGCTAACTTTGTAGGTGATAGACCTGGAGAGCTGCCTGACTGAAGGCGTGTCCCTGTGAGGCCAGCTACCGTCCATCGCCGACACTCAGACCCATACACTTACAATCTTCAGCTTGAGAGCAGACTAGGAATGTGGAGACACTGGCTTGGATGGCAAAGAAGTGAACCTTGTTAGATCGTAGATAAATATTGCGTATTTTCATTGGATAAATGCAGCTCGGGTAAATTCTGTGGAAGAGCAGTGTGATTATGAGGACACCGGTACAATGTCACATTAGATAATTAAACTCCAGGGCCCATGGCAGCTGGCAGCAGAGCAGCCACCACCCATCGGGACCTTGGGAGGGGGTTAGTGTTGATGCCGCTTCAATCTCTTTGTTTTCTTCAGGTCAGAAGCTCAGTTCTTAAGATCGGACGGTGGCCTGAATGGTTCCCTGATTTCCCAGGGTGCATTTATTTACACATTTAAAAAATTTTTCCCAGTCATTTTATACTGAGTCTGTGTTCACAGGTAAGTAGAGATGGGTCGAGCTGGCTGCACTGAAGAGGGGGAACTGAGTTCCCTTCCCTTTTAAGAAAGCTGCTCCTTAGCAGGGCGGTGGTGGCGCACGCCTTTAATCCCAGCACTTGGGAGGCAGAGGCAGGCGGATCTCTGTGAGTTCGAGACCAGCCTGGTCTACAAGAGCTAGTTCCAGGACAGGCTGCAAAGCCACAGAGAAACCCTGTCTCGAAAAACCAAAAAAAAAGAAAAGAAAAGAAAAGAAAAGAAAGAAAGAAAGAAAGAAAGAAAGAAAGAAAGAAAGAAAGAAAGAAAGAAAGCTGCTCTCAGATGTAGCCCCTGACAATGCATGAGGTTGGGTGCGAGTGTTGGGTGGATTGGCACCCACCCTCCACCTCACCCACTCTCATCTTCATCAGCAGTCAGCTGTGGGGCTCAGGGTCCGCGTGGGAGTTCACAACAGCTGTGCACCCCAAAACTACCTGGTCCCCATAAAAAGGTGGCGAGGTAGAGATAGCTGTAACTCTGTGGTGACCCTTCCTCCTGCAGGAAGTGACGAGGTGCTTGGTAAGGGCGCAGTCTGCAGACTCCTGTGGAGGCTTCACGGAGAGGCCATGCCTCCTCGCTAGTATAGAGCTCAGCATGATTGGGATGTGAACGAATCTTCAGATTTTTCAAGAGCATTTGGAACTTCCAAAGGAAATCTACTTACAGAGAGCCTGCAGCCAGACGCCAGGGAGACCCCCTGTTGAGTGTGATGGATGTTTGAGTGGTTAGGATTTATAATTCAGCTATATGAGGGGCTGATGTCAGCGCTCCCAGAGTTATAAAAGCCCAGTCTTCTGGCAACCCCTCTATTGGGGGCATTAAGTATAACATCCCAACGGGGTGCATGGTACTATGTCATGGGAAAAACATGAGCCCAGCCTGCAGCCTGCACAGAGGCCTTGACACCCTGGCTGCCTAGTCCCCTTCCTCTGCAGTAACCAGGGAAGATTTATGTGCTGGAAAATCTGCAAAGTGCAGGCTTAGCCTGCTGGCCCCAGAGAAGGAGGTATTGTCGTTCACCCAGAGAAATGCCAGCTTGGCAGGGACTAGACCCTCACAGTGAGGATCAATGCTGCTTCCATGGTGGGTATCAGTAAAGAAAAAAAAAAAGGTTCACTTTTGTGTCTGCCTTGTGCTGTGTGTGGCCTGTGCCTCTAATTATTGGAAAAAAGTAATAAAGAGAAAGAGGGGCTTGGAACCCCATGAAAGCAGTAGCAACTATACCTGTGGGCTCTTCTGCTAGCACCCCAGTTTCTAAATGATTTTTTACTAGGACCATGTTCGTTATGAATGATGACTTTTACCTATAAAACAGCTCATGCGTGTTCCCACGCAGCGGATAGGGTCTCATCCACACTTGGAAACACAGAGCCAGCTCTAGGGGGCAAACCTAACTTATTTCTGCAAGTAAAGAAAAAAACCATTGTGTGTATGTGTGTAGTGTGTGTGTGTGTGTGTGTGTGTGTGTGTGTGTGTGCGTGTGTGAGAATGCTGCCCTGGTCATGCATGTATGAACTTTAGAAGTCAGTACTGGAATCTTCCTCAAGTAGTCTCCACGGCTTTTGAGACTGTATTTCAGTGAACCCAAAGGCGCCACTTCAGCTAGACAGGTTGCCCAGCTGAGCCCCTGGTATCTCTTGCCTTCGTGTGCTAGACCCTGGGCTTTCCAGCCTACATTACCACACTCAGCTTCTGAGTGAGTGTTGACAGGGAACTCAGTCCTGATTCCTCTGTAGCAAGCACTCTACCCACAGAGTTATCCCCCCAGTCCGCAATATGGCTTCTTGCTATTAGCATAAAGGTAGCTATAGAGACATAGGAATTTAAGATCTGAAGCAGCACCTAAGAACCAAGTGTTATCTTCTAACCCTATTTTGCAGAAACTTTTTAACCATTTCATCTGCAATAAATGTGTATCTTACCCCACGGATGTTCAGACATGTTCAGACCTTCTCCACCTCATGTGGCAGGGAGAGGTTTTAATAAAGAGGTTTTGGGGGACATGGGACAGGGCCTGAGCAAACACTGGTGGGCCAAGCCCTCGATGAGAAGGGCCAGAAAGTTGGAGTCCAGGACTTGAGGGGCCCTGAGTCTCTCCGTAGTGCCCCGTGCTTGTGGCTCTTCTATCCTAACACCTGCACATCAGTGACCTCCACTTCAGGAAGCTACATCTATTCTCTCAGACCTCCAGGCTCTCATACAACCTTCCTCTTATGGAAAATTTTAGACTGTCTGTTTGAAGGCATGAGATAGATACCCAACGGACGTTAGCTGAGCTAGAGACAGAACCGTGGGAGGAGGCCAGGACATCTGTTGCTTCCATCTCCCTCCTGCCAAGGTCCTCCATTGTGCCAGAAGTTTCTCATGAATAAAATTCTTGGAATTCTGTGGAAAACAATGAACCCATGTGTCAGAGATTCGTGAAGGAGACCCATTCCAGATGTGTAATATGTTGTATTTTTAGCCTGCGTGGTTTCTGTGGAGGCCAAGCATACGGGGTGCCTAGTTTCTATGGACTCCCTCTGACGACCAGAAGAATGCTGGCCCACCTCTCCCATCATAGAAGGACTGCTATAACAGGAGGTGGGAGCAGAAGACTCCGCCCACTGGCCTGAGGGTGTTTTCATACCCTCTCAACCTCACTTATCCCACTATGCAAGCCTGAAAGATCAGAAGGGTGGGATGGGGTCATGGTGGGATAAGGTCGTGGTGGGGTGGGGTCATGTTGGCATGGGGGTCGTGGTGGGGTGGGGTCGTGTTGGGATGGGGGTCGTGGTGGGATGGGGTCGTGTTGGGATGGGGTCGTGGTGGGATGGGGTCGTGGTGGGATAAGGTCGTGGTGGGGTGGTGTCATGTTGGCATGGGGGTCGTGGTGGGATGGGGTCGTGTTGGGATGGGGTCGTGGTGGGATGGGGTCGTGGTGGGATGGGGTCGTGGTGGGATGGGGTCGTGGTGGGATGGGGTCGTGGCGGGGTGGGGTCGTGGCGGGGTGGGGTCGTGGTGGGGTGGGGTCGTGGCGGGGTGGGGTCGTGGTGGGGTGGAGTCGTGGCGAGATGGGGGTCATGGCGAGATGGCATCATGGTGGGATCATGAGTCACATATCTCAGGAGTTTGAAGAGTGTCAACTGCATGCCATGTGCTAATGTAGATGTGTTGGTTTCCTTTTTTCTTTGCTGGAATTGGGGATGGAAATCTCCTTAGTGCTGTACCACTGAGCCATACCCCCTGGCCTTTGACTTGTTTTAGAGATGACCAGACACATGCCAGAAGCTTACCAGGCTCCCTGCCTTCTGGACGAAGCTTCTACTGAATCCTTATCAGGAACTGTAACTGAAAACCCATGAGAGAATGGGACTAGGGGCTAATAAAGCTAAATCGCATGGAGCTCAGGTGACCAGTGTGCTCTCATAGAGGCTGGGGAGCCTGTATTCCTCCTGCCCTCGTTAGACAGACGGATGATTTAAAATTCAGTACTTCCTAAGAAGTGACTAATACACTCAGGAGGCTGTGTAACCTTCCAGGCATCCAGCTTATTAGAATAATATGTCTAGAGATTCTGCCTCCAGCTCCTGAGGACTTTGATTCAGCAATGTCAACTTTCTCAAACCTGATAATAATTTGCATATATTCAGACTCATAAAACTTTTACTCACAGTAGCTTGTTTGACTCTCCGAGAGCTGGGTGGCTGTGACCTGCACCACCTCTGCAGTTGAAGAACTGAGACTCAGAAAGGACAGCGCTGGGGTCGGTGAATTGGAGTGTGCGAGTAACTCCCTGGAGGATGCCTCCTAACCATCTGAGAGGCTGTGTTCTCAGGTTGTATTTTGAACCAACTCCCAGCAAGCTCGAACATGGAGCTTTCTGAGGGAGGGTTTCAGATTTGAGAATTGACCGAAAGTGGGGGCATACCTAGCAGTAAACTGGGGTGTCCCTCCCCAACCCAGGACCAGGACTTTTTTGTTCTGCAAAGTCACCACTTATTTTCTGCTGCTCCTCCAGATATCGCCTAAGTTTAGCTGTTAGGAACTAAAAGCAAAAGAAACCAAGCAACAGGGCTAGAGATGTGACTCCATTGGGAGAGAGCTTGCCTGGCATGCAGGAAACTCCCAGGAGAGTTGGTTTACATACAGGATGTGGTCCCCAAGAGTCATAGACGCTTCAGTAGATGGTCTTATACCCCAACGCTGAAAGGTAGTACTAAGGGGACCCAGTGGATTTAAAAAAAACAGAGCACATCATTTTGGGAAAGAGAAGTAATAAGGAGATGGTGAAGGGATTGGAGGGGTGGATTTGATCCAAACACATAAGCAAGTGTGAAATTCTTGAGTAATTCATAAAGAGTGGTCATGGTGACACATGCCTGTAATCCTAACACGTGAGAGGCAGAGGCAGGAGGATCAGGAGTTGATGGTCATCCTCTGCCCTACAGTGAGTCTGCCAAGACCGTATGCGATCCAGCCTCCAGACAAAATAAAAACCAAGCGAACACCATCTTCTCACCTAAAGGGAACTGCTAGAAACCAGACAAAAGTAGAGACGTCTATAGGGCGTCCATGTGATCTGCAGGAAGGGATCAGAGAAACACAAAGAATGGGATGGGAGAGGCCAGACAGCCCGTGTGCAGACAGAGCTGAAGCCCGTGTGCAGACAGCCCCGATTCTTCACACTCATGGGCGGGAGTGGGGGAGGATTGATTAATATCAAACACATCCGTGGTTAAAGAGAAGGCGGCTTATTTCTTTTATTGTTTTGTTTTTTACCTTTAATCTTTTCATATCCATGTATATTGTATTTTTAGGGTACCCCAGGTCCTTCTTTTGCTCACCCTCCCACTAGGTCCCTTCATCCCCTGTTCATTTTTACTTTCATGCCACACACACACACACACACACACACACACACGAGTTTTTATCTAAGCATGCATGCAAAATCTAGGACCACAACTGAGAGAAAACATAAGGTATTTGTTTTTCTTACAGTGACTTCAATCACTACATTGTTGTCCATTGTGCCCATTTCCCCACAGACAGCTTAGCTTCTTTCTTTATGGAAATGCGTTTCTGTACATATTTTGGTTAAGCCTTATATTTAACCACTCTGTAAGACTTAGACATTGTGCTTGGTAATTGAGTACCGAGTGACCTTTCCGTACATGTGTGTATTGGATAATCAGGTCAAACGTGTGTGAGCCCTCCAACCTGTCCTTCGAGGGACCAACTGACCTTTGCCAAGCCGGTGTCCCTGGCTCCTCCTAGTCCCCATGTATCTGAGGTCACCTGCATGCCACAAGCAGGCAAAGAGAGCTGACTTCCACATTATAGGGGTTGGGTTTCTTCATTTCTCAGGATCCTCCGGAGTCTTTCCTGTGTTGTGTGGAGCCTTCTGTAAAGTTCCAGTTTTCCACCTGTTCAGACTTTCTGTCTCCTGATTGGTGTGTTTTCTCTTCCTGGCTTTGGAAAAGGTGGCTGGTTCAGATTTCATAGCCTGAGCCTACGTGAGGATAGAGCAACAGTGCATATTCGTGAACCCGTGATAAAACGAGACGGCCAAGCCAGCCCCAGACCCCACACTCACTTATCTCATGAAGCACATGACAGGTGTGTCTGAACCCCACTGAGAGCATGGTGACTTTGTTGTGTGGCTGCTATGGGCATCGACCAGTGGGTGATAGCAGAAAGCTTGTTTGGATGCTAGAAGCAGACTGGGGGATGGTGGTCATGGGGGCTGAAAATCGCTGTTCTCCTGGCACAGATCCCCCATTGCTGGGGTTAGAGGTAGAGGACAAGAAACCTAGATCAAACGCGAATTGAAATCCATTGACTTCAGAACAAAACAGAACTGGTTGTGGGCAGTCTGTTCTGAAGAAACAGGCAGATGAAGGGAAGATGCCTTCTAGAATGAGGAAGGAGTCCGCGGTGGTGAAAATGGAAGAATTCGGACTCTCTGGATCAGAGAACTGACATCCCCAGTGACCGTCTGGGGAGTGTCAGGTCTGTTAATGAAGATAATACAGCTTTATATTCCTTATATTTGTTAATACATGTACCTGTATACATGCATATATGTGCATTGCTGTGTAAGCCCTCATGTATGTATATATGTGCATAGGTATATATGTAGTATGCATGTATGTGTGTATGTGTGCATGTGTGCATGTTTCTGGGGCAGTCCTGGGTCTCATTTCCTTAGTACTGGGTCAGTATTATAAGCTGTAAATTGTTGGATGCTGGAGCAACGCCAGGCTGGAAGAAAACACTCTTTAGATGGACTGAGTTTGCCTACATCCATCTTCCCTTTGAAGTAAATCCAAGTATGTATGCATGTATATATATTTGGAGGACTAAAATAGCAATATGTTAAATTAAAAAAGCATGAACACAAAGCAAGATGCTGTGCTCAACACGTGGTTCCTCTCTGAAGAGGCAGGGAGGGAAGAAACAATATCGGGGGCACACAAAGGACCGTGCCCAGCCTCACTGGCATCTTCTGTCACACAGGGGTTGGTTTTGATTGTGTGTTTATAATGACAAGATGCACAGGCAGTCAGAGGTTCACTGTGTCTGAATTGTAAAATTTGAGGAGGGGTGTGGGGGTCGACATGGGGAGACAGCCCTTCCCATAGGGTGCTTGCTTCTTGCATGGGGCACCGAGTTCCATCCCCAGAACCTGTGTAAGTCATGCTAGGCGTGGTGACGGGAACTCAACTCCAGTGCTGGGGAGGCAGAGGCCAGCACATTCCTGGTTGTGTTGCATTGTCAGCTTATTCTAAGTGGCCAGTCCCAGGCCAGTGACCTAGCTCAGATGGAGAAAAAGCCCACCAACGTAAGCAAGGATGGACCTAACGCACGACACCTGAGGTGAACCTCCACGTGCACACACATACATGTGCGTGCATACATGTATTCACAGGGACACACACATGTACAGTGAAAATGACATTCCCTACAGACCTAGCATCTTGATGCTGCTGGCCACAGTGGGGCTGTCCACAAGTGTGTCATCTGTTTTGCTTATGTTGCTTCCCCCATAGTATAACAAGGGATTAAATTTTCCAAAAGCATCTATGGGCCATGCTTGACCATGGAAAGAGACATAAATACGAGGGCTGTTGGCAGCCTGATAAATGGGTTTGCGGTATCACTAGGTGCACTGACACCCACTAATGTTCTCCCCCTGGCCCTGGCTCCTACATATTTATAAGCGCTCTCCCCATCTGCCCTCATTTTCCATGTATTACTTGTTCACAGAGGCAGACATCCGCCTGCAGTGAGTGCAGCCCGACATGTGCCACATGTCCTTTGGCTCTGAATAATCAGATCAGCCAGGAGCAGAAAAGGTTTCTTGACTTAAACTGTCACTTGTGAAATAAGTAAGGCATCAGGACCTGTTGCTGCTAACCCCATGGACTTTTGGAAGAGCATGCAGTGGGGGATTCCTTCCAAGAGACTCTGCTCCCTCCCTCCCGCTGTGGGATTCTAGGAATGCATCCTCTTGTTCTTTCTTATTCCCTGGCTCTCCCACCTTTCCCCTTTCTAGGTGGTTCTGTTTCTTATCTTCAAGACAGGGCTTGAAGATGGTGTGATGGCTCCATGGGTAAGGTGTTTGCCACCAAGACTGGCAACCTAAGCTTCATCTCAGAGACTCCCACGACAGACAGAAAGAGAACCAACTTCCACAAGTTGTACTCTGACTCCGCCCACACGTTTTATACATAGGAGCACACACATCCATGCACGACCAGTAAAGAGACTTAAATTTTTAAGGACCCTGCCATGTTCACCTCCTTGCTTCTGATGACAGCTAGATTGAGGCTAGTGTTCTGCTCTGGGAATAAGTCCACTCGTGTGTACAGGCCCCTTCGGCCCCGCCCTCATAGCGAATGCTATCTCTTTCCAAAACCTCATTTCTATCTATGGGCAAGAATGGTGCCTGAGTTTATGGGACTATTGTAAAAGTTGTGTAATCATGTCCCACAACTCAAAGATGTCACCCGTGAATAAAGACAATGCTGTTTTGCATCCCATCTGAACAGAAAGTGTGATGGTAGCAGCTTTGGACCCGCCGCTGATTCTAACGCACAGCCGGCTCTTGAGCCGGTACTGGGAAATGCTGTCGCTGATTCTAACACATGGCTCTTGAGCCAGTACTGGGAAATGCTGCAACTTCAAGCCAAGAGCGTAAATTCAAGAGTCTACTGCATGTGTCGTGTTCCGCGGTGTAGCTCTGTTTTATTCACTGATGGATCAGGTGTCTGTGGACATGGTCATATGACGTTCTTTCATTAACAGTGGCAGAAGGTGGCTGCTTAGTTTGGGTGAGAGGAATTCTATATTGGAATATTATGGGATGAGCCTCGGACAAGCAGGCTGCTGTTGGTGAGGATGACACTGGCTTCCTGGGTTGATGGTTCCCCGTGCTAAGTGGGCTTCATTATCCCATAATCCTTGAGGACACTGAAGACTGTTTTTGGAATCTGCTTTCCCAGAGGTTGACAGCTGGCTGTCTTCCTAGTCTTCATTTTCCCACTCCCTTTAGCAGCCCTGTGACAGAGAGCTGATTGTTCTGTGAGGTTTTCTGCCTGTTGGCATGTCATCAATCCCAGATTCTCAAGAAAACTTAAGTGTGGTGGGTTCTCTGCATGAACAATGGAGTTTTTCCGTGGCCCTTGAGGATTGCAAATCAGAAACAAATTTGCGCTGAGGCCCTGACTGTCCTTTCAGTGAAATGACTCAAATATTGGGGTTCATGAAATCTGTATGTCTATGTGCCGATCAGTCTGTCCGTCTTTTTCTCTCTGTGGTGCATGTGTGTGTGATACATGTGTATGTGGTGCATGTGTGTGGTACATGTGTCTGTGTGTATGTGTGAGGGGTACATGTGTGTGTGGTACATGTGTATGTGGGAGATGTGTGTATGGTACATGTGTATGTGGTGCATGGGTCTGTGGTACATGTATGTGGTACATGTGTCTGTGTGTATGTGTGTGGGGTTCATGTGTGTGAGGTACATATGTATGCGGTGCACTGTGTGGTGCATGTGTGTATGTGGTGCATGGGTCTGTGGTACATGTGTGTGTGGTACATGTGTGTGGTACATGTGTATGTGGTAAATGTGTGTGGTACATGTGTATGTGGTGCATGGGTCTGTGGTACATGTGTATGTGGTAAATGTGTGTGGTACATGTGTGTGTGCATGTGTGGTGCATGGGTGTATGTGATACATGTGTATGTGGGGTGTGTGTGTGTGTGTGTGTGTGTGTGTGTCATGTGGAGGTCAGAAGTCAGTGTAGAGTCTTCTTTAGTTGTGTCACTGGTCAGCGAGCCCCAGGGATGCTCACATCTCCACACACCCAGAGCTGGGGTGTGAACCACAGCACCTGGCTTTTCATCTGTGTCATGAGGATCCAGACATGGGTCTCGTTCATCCTTATGGGGTACCTCTCCACGTCAACCGGAAGTCTTTTTCTGGAAATATCAGTAAACACACGAAGCGTAAAGTTTTGACTTCTGTCTTTTTAATGGGATCTATTTTAGAAGGTTTTTAGTATCCAAATTCAGTTTCTTGAACTTACATACTAATTCTTCAGTATAAAAACATAATTCAGCTGATATTTCCCTTTTCTGAACTGTTCCTTGATTGTTATCCCAGGATCAGGAGCAAAATAAAGATGGCCCTGTTGTTGACACTGTCAGTACCCAAATAAGATAATAAACACTGGTGTGTCAACACAGCCCTGCCTTCCTTCTCCCTGGGGGCAGCTTAGTTAGAATTTATGTGCTTCTTGTAAGGTCATAAAAAATGGCCTTGGGAGGTGGCCACTGGCCACATCAGGCTACCCCAGCTTTCCTGGAGCACAGAACAAACCCCCCCGCATGCTGGCACACCCCGATCTCCAGTGCAGGCCTTTTTATAGCAATGCAGAGGCGGGAATATTAAATTATTAGTCCACGTTTCTGCCAGATTTTGACTGGTTTTGAACGTTGGGTTAAAAAGCAATCCCAGCCTCTTTCAAGCCATGGGACTGGCTGAAGGTTGCAAAGACATAGCCATATTCATGTACCCTAAGGCCCTGCAGACAGACCTCTGGGCAGGTAGCAGGCAGGGCAGTGGGCAGGCGAGGTGGCCAGCCAACACAGGAGGGCGTCCAGGAAGCAGGGACATTAAGGGCCAAGGTCAAAACTTCTCCCCAGGCTGGAGACTAGGGACCTTCCGTGCCCTGGGTCCCACCCAGTTCTCCTTCCTGGTGTCTTCCCATCAATCTCAGGGCTCTCCTCTGAGGAGCTGGGACTGCAGGCAGTGGATGCTCAGGGATTTGTCTTATTCTGACTTGAAAGGGGAATGGTGAGACCTGTATGTGCACTTGAGCTGGGAACAAAGTAATGTTCGGGTCTGTGACCGGCTTGTCATCTAGCAAACGATTATACCCCTTGGCTTTCTTTATCTCCCAGTGGCGTGGGGGACATGTATGTGTGGTGTGCATGTGGGTGTCTGTGTGTATGATGTGTGTATGTAAGAGTGTATGTATTCAGTATGTGTCTGTGTGTGGTCTGTGTGTGTATATGTGTGTGCTGTGTGTGCATTATAGTATGTTGTGTGTGTATGTGCGTGTGTGTGTTATTGTGTGTATGTGTTGTGTGTGCGTGCGTGTGTTATGGTGTGTGTGTGCATGCACCCGTGCATGTGTGCGTGCGTGTGTGTTGTGTATGAGTGATTTGGGGAGCACTTTTGACTTCTGTTTAGAATGGAGTTCACATTTTACCAGCTCTGAAGCATTTATCCCAAACCTTCCATCTTTTTAGAATCCTTCCTCTCCCATGAACAAAGCGACTGAGTGTTTGCATTCTGTCGCTGTCCTCACTTTTATGCAGCTCTGACTGGAAGAGGAAAGTTTGGAGAGGAAGAAGGGACGTGTGCCCATCTTATCGCTGACATTCCAAGGCTTTCCTCACGCAGATGGATCTCAGTTAGCTTTGATTTCTTTCTTTAGAAGACCATGTGTGAAATTATACGTTGCCAGATGTGAGAAGCCTCCTTCCCAAGCACACACCACACACTTTTAGGCCTCATTTTAGCTGGGATAGTTTGTTCCTCCCCCCACCAATCCTGAACCACGTCTATTTTCCCCAGGGCTTTGTTTACAAGATTATCCTACTTTATCGTGAGAATAAAATTTTACAGTGACTATTTTTTGTTGCTGTTCATGACTTCTAATTTTTAAAACACAGCCTTACATCTAGCCAGTATCTTCTGTTAACCTGTGTTTGCCAGTTTCTGATAATAAATCACATATTTATTTATGTGTCTTCTCAGAAAAGGGCCAAAGCTAACATCACACAATACGTTACTCTCCACAAACCTTGCTTGAATCCCTCACACCTGACAAGGAGCAGGAGCAGTGCCAGCCTGTTTTCTGTCCTGAGTGTGTAAGCCTACATGACCATAGGAAGGGGAACCTGCCCAGAAAAAGAAGCTTCAGTAGATCTATTGGACTTCACTGGACTTTGGGGCACCTCTTAGACCCCGCAACTCTGAGGTTAAAGTCCTTAATTCATACATCCAATGAGACCGGGAAGATTGCTCTATAATTCCTACTGACATTCGGGATGCTGCTGACAGCCCCATCTTCTGGGGCTGCGACTTCATGATCTGTGTCTGGATCTGACTGTGTCTCTTAGTTACGGTGCCCACCTGCCTTGCTCCTGCTTCTGGCTTTCTGGCTGTCACAACCCATGCTTCGGTTCCTGTTGAAACTCCAGCCATGCTCTTCCCCTAAGTGTCGCCGAGCTGTCACAGGCTCAAGCCAGGGCTGAACTTGTATGTCTGTATGCCCAGACACCCGAGACCCCATTCAGAGGTGGGCAGAGAGAGTTTCTTCTCAGACTCCTTTTGCATTGGCTCAGCACAGTCAGCCAAAAAAGCCTGCGCGTGTGGGAAACAGAGAGATACTTGGTCCTCAGGGGACGAGATGAGCTGGTGAAATGCCCGTGGAAGGAGAAAGAGAGGAGGGAACAGGGGAGAGATTCATGAAAAGGCGTGGTTCTGATGTGTGGGGAGGGAGAGAGGACTTCGTCTTCAGCAGGGTGCTGTGGAACGCCCTGCTGCTGATGGCGAGCAGACGTCCTCACTGTAAGGTCTCCCTGGAGAGTGAGAATAGAGTGCCCGTGTGAGCGTGTTTCCCCGTGGAAGCAAGAGTCGGCAACAGGTGGTGACACACGTCTGCACCTCCACAAACGCCTGGCTTGCCCGGCCAGCTCATTCACATTAGCTCAGCACTAACAGTTCTGGGTCATGATGAGAAAGGATTCTATGGCTTTTCCCCCACCTCCTCTCTGGGTCCCAAGTTCTATTTTAAAGACTAACCAGAGCTGGGGAGATGGATAAGTGTCCAAAGTGCTTTTCATAGAAATATGAAGACGTTAATTTAGGTTCCCAGCACCCGGGCGAAACCGAGGCAGGACAGCGTGCACCTGTAACCGCTGCACTGGACGGTGAGACAGGGCCACTCACGGTGCTCACTTACTAGAGCACACTAACCAGCTCCAGGAAGAGTTATGGTCCCCCAATACGAGATAAGGAACAGTTTAGAAAGATACCTTCCATCAGCATGACCTCTACATGGGTACACGCACAGATGTGAGTGCACAGGGCCAGTGGCTTTCTCCTTTGTTGATGACCATGCTGAGCAGAGAAACAGACACAGTCATGAGTTGTCTCAAGGGCGGGCTTTTCTCCTGTTCTGGAAAATTGGATTGTTTCATACGTGCTGCATGTAGTCGCTGATACAATGTATCACTCAAGCAGTGCGGATAGTAGCATACAATGTATCATCACTCAGTGCGGGTAGTAGCCATGCAATGTATCATTCAGTACGGTCAGTAGTATACAATGTATCAGTCAGTGCGAGTAGTAGCATACAATGTATCATTCAGTGCGGGTAGTAGGGTAGTCGCTGATACAATGTATCATTCAGTGCTGGTAGTAGCATACAATGTATCACTCAGTGCGGGTAATAGCATACAATGTATCATTCAGGACGGGTAATAGCATACAATGTATCAGTCAGTGCGGGTAATAGCATACAATGTATCAGTCAAGCAGCTGAAACTTCTAGGTAAAATCTGCCTCTGATGATTTATTCATGGACTCTAAACACAACCATAGGCTTACCCCCTTGCTTAAGCACAGAAAAAAATGCCCCCCATTGGGACAAGTTTCTATATTCTTCTCACAAAATAATGAAACTGTCAGAGGACAGAGATTGAGCAAACCCCAGCTCGCTCTTACGGGTCCTGAGCATTCAAACATCACGGTATTTGGAGGCATCTGGGTAATTCACAGCTTTTTTTATTTTTTGCTTCATTTACCATCCAGATGTTCACCATCATGGAAGTGTTGTTTGAAACCCTATTTAACTAATAACACAGAGTGGAAAAAGCCGTGTCTTGGTCTGGCTGTCCTTCGGTGTCGCGTCTCCCTTTACTCTTTTGAGGACCTGTTTCTCAGAGTCTTCTGGAACATGGGGTTCCACCAGATGCCCAGGTGTCAGCCTTCACAGTTCTTTTTCTAATCTTTGTGACCATTCTGCGACCTGTCTGCTTGAAGTATAGACTGCATTTGTCAAATAATGACAGATGCAATTGGATGTCTCCTGAGACCTTTGAGATTCAGCTTCCTTGGGTTGCGATTGAAGTTGGTCCTGTCTGCCCTGCACCGTCAAGGCCAAGGTGCTTTAGAACTGCAGCTGAGCACTCATAGGCTGGGCCACTCCAACTTCACAGCGTGCCGGGAAGAAAACAAAGGTGCTTTCTCTTGTTTTCTACTCTCTTACGTAGAAAGTAGGAAGGCGAGCCTTTGAAACGATGTAAGATATGGCCCCCTAACTGTTGGAAATGGTTCTGTGACACCGTGTCCTTTGGGATGTTGTGAATCTCCTTTTCTGTTTCTTCATCATCCAGGAGGCCCTATCAGTTGTGAGCGAGGACCAGTCACTGTTTGAGTGCGCCTACGGAACGCCACACCTGGCTAAGACAGAGATGACTGCATCCTCGTCCAGTGACTATGGCCAGTCATCCAAGATGAGTCCTCGAGTCCCTCAGCAGGACTGGCTGTCTCAACCCCCAGCCAGGGTCACCATCAAGATGGAATGCAACCCTAGCCAGGTGAATGGTTCCAGGTAAGCAATGCTGGTCTTGCCCTTTCCAAACCTCGATTCTTCCTCCTGCTGAGATGGGTAGCTTCTTTGCTGGGCTTCAAGGACTCTCAGAGAGTGAGGCCTCTAACTGGCAACATGGGCCACTTCTAGGAAAACATTCTCTCCGCTGGTTTGGGCTGAGGACAGAGGCTGCAAAACCAGTAGTTCATTTACCAAGAATTTCCTTTGAAGACTTCTGCTCAATTCTGTGTCCCAGGTGTGAGGGCTGAGTGGGAGTGGGGGCCTGCTCCCATATGGCAGAGTTCATTTCTGAGGCTGTATTGCCTGGCAAAGACTGCTCTCCTGTGTATCCATGGAGACACAGTGTCAGCTAGTGGCCAGACTGTGGAGCATCTGCCCAAACTACACGATTTTGCTTGTGGGCCCCCCTTGTATGCACACCCAGCCTTAGCCCACTATCTCCACCGTTACTGTTCCCTTTTAATGTACTTTAATGCATGCTGATTTTTTTTTCTCAACTTAAGCTTCTCAAGTCTCACCTAGCTGCTGTTTCTTGAGTTTGTTGTGGGAATGCAGCTGACACCTAGAATGTTTTATCGAACCATCCCTAGCAATCCAAAGCATTCCAGTACACAGAAGTTTGAAAAGTAGCAGAAGGGACAAGGAGATTTCTCAGGAGATGGCGCATTTGCCGCATGAGCATCAGGATTTGAGTTTGAATCCCCTGCAGTGACCTACATCATGGATAGTAGCATATGTCTGTATAGCAGTTCCCTAGCAACAAGATGGGAAGCAGAGGCTGGAGACTCTCGGGGAACTCCGGGGGCTGGCTAGCCCGACATAAACAGTGTCAAACCATGAGAAGACAGATATGAAAAATAAAATTAAATTAAAAAAAGCAATCTGTAAGGTGCAGATTGACACAGTTGTCCTTAGAAATCCTTAATGTGCTGTGGTACCCCAT
>JAQHUG010000022.1:12717901-12730538 GCA_028555095.1 Dicrostonyx torquatus | reverse complement strand
TGAGCAAGGCATCCCACCATAGAGCATGGGCTCCAAGAAGCCAACTCATGCACCAGGGATAGATCCTGGTCCCACTGCCAGCGGCCCCACAGACAGACACAACTGTTACCCAGATGCAAAGGTCCAGTTTGGTCCCATGCAGTCCCACAGGCTCCCCAGCTATTGGTCTGGAGTCCCTGAGCTCCCAGGAGCTCGGGTCTGCTTTCTCTGTGGATTTCCCCGTCATGACCTCGACCCTGCCACTTGCTCGTACAATCCCTCCTCCCTCTCTTTGCTGGCAAAGAAGATACTTTACAGACTGAGCCATCTCCCCAGCCCTATTTATATGTCTTTTTGTAATCTGTAATTAGCACGCTCTTGATGATGTTTTATAACCCTAATCTTTTATATAAGCACATCAGTAATTTTTTTTAGTTTTAGACATTTTTTTAAATTAATAAGTAAAAGTGGCAGTAACTGAAAGGCAGCCCAGATATCTCCAGGAGACTGAGCCACAGCAGTGGCAGAGATAATTCTCTTCACTTCGAGGATGGAGATCTATGCATCTCGCTCTTTTCTGTCATTCCCCGGGATACTGTTTCTCTTGCTGTGACTTACTGAGCTTGGCCACAGACCCCTGCTTCTGGAGCTGTGGGGGAGGGAGGCTGCTCCCGGGCTGTGACTGGCGTGCACGCTGCTTGTGGTAGGTTTGCCTGTAGCTGCTGACTGAGTCTGTCTCGATTCCCTTTCAGATCCTACTCTATGGAGCACAGACCACGTCCGGCAGTGGCTGGAGTGGGCCGTGAAAGAATACGGCCTTCTAGACGTGGACGTCTTGTTATTCCAGAATATTGACGGGAAGGAGCTCTGCAAGATGTCGAAGGATGACTTCCAGCGGCTCACTCCGAGCTACAACGCCGACATCCTTCTCTCGCATCTCCACTATCTCAGAGAGAGTAAGCTGCCTGCCCTCAGCAGCCGTGCTGTTGCCATGGTCGCAGGCCCAACTTCGGGAGGTTCAGACAGGGTGGTCCCCAGCATCCGCCTGCTCTCACTGAGCGCCCATGTCCGACCTGAGTAAACCACACGATGGAGCTTAGAGCTTCCTGATGTAGACAACAGTGCGGACTCTTCTGGAGACAGGGCTGCAGCCCTCTCCCTCCTCCGAGGAAAAGGGAGTGTGGTAGACAAGTGGCCACACCCTCCACAGGGTCTATGATGTTCGAAGCTGGAAGGCAGCCAAGCCTCCTCCTGGATGAGAATGTGGGTAGTTATGGGAGGTTGTTCACTTGAGAGAATAGGTTCCTGTCGGGCAGTATGGGCATACGTCTGAAGGATGCTGCATGCCCTAGAGCCCACAGCTCTAAACACGATCCCAAAGGATCCCAAGTACAAGTGGGTAGGGTGTCTCCTTGGTGGCTGTGCCTGGCATCCCAATGCCCGTCTCCTGTGTGAAGTCGCCCCTTCTCGTATTTAACGCGTTAACCGGTATCACAGGGTTTAGATGTTTCCAACACCCCTAGGTGAGGGTGGGGAGGTATGTTTTCCTTTCTTTCCTCTTTGATTCAATTTATTTTTAAGGAAGGCCATCCTCCCTCTTTTCATCTCTGTTCTGTGTTTTGTTTCGTAGCTCCCCTTCCACATTTGACTTCCGATGACGTTGACAAGGCTTTACAAAACTCTCCACGGTTAATGCATGCTAGAAACACAGGTAATGCTAGCCCTTTCCCTAGGTCCCTGTCCACAGGTGCATGCTTTCGAGTGAAATCCACAGGTTAGAGTTAGCAAGCAGGCACACAGGTGAAGAAGGTGGGCCGTTGGGTATGTGAACACTCCCGTCACTTCCATGAAAGGATTTTCCTTTCTGATTGTTTGTTGGTTTTGCTTTTGGACCAATTGTACAAATCCTCCTACATGTGCCACTGTGAGTCCCAACCCACCAGTCCCATTACCTATGGAGATGAAAAGCTCCCTGGTATAACCCCCGCCCCAAGTCTGTTCGTCTCTGTTCTCATTCCTAAAGCAGTGTTCTCTACGATTCCCTGGTGTTTCTCAGACAGGTTTGGCCTATTGGACTTGCTTCCATTTAATCTTCTCTACAGATTTCTGTTTGCAGAGGGCCGTGGAAGGAATGTTTCAGACATTTTGCAAACCTTTATCACTGCTACAATATTGGAAAATATAAAACTGGCCCCTGATTCACCGCCTTCCTTCCTGTCTCTAACTACACGTTCTACCCTTGTGTCTGTTGCATGCTGGGGCCTAGCAGGGCTCACCGAGGCCCTTGTCCTGACTAAACTCCCTTCCTGTGCTCAGTACACTGGGGTTCTCTGTGTTACTCACGTTCCACATACAGATCCACTCCCACTCCTGATGGTGTCCCTGGTGGGTGAGTGGCCACTTGCTGCTCACCTCCTGGATTAGCCTGGCACCAGTCTCTACCATGCCCTACCGGCGCCCAGCTAGGGCTGAAAGCAGTAAGGGCCAGGAAACCTCTGTCTCCTTGTAAGCAAGCAGGCAAGCAGGCAGGCAGGCAGGCACTACCACGGCTCTCCCCGACTGAGCAAGGCAGCAGCTTACCACATAGGCTTCTTCTAGTTTCGAGTGTCCAGTCTCATACGAACTGAGCCTCAGCGTGTATTTGTAGTAAATCACGGGTTTGTCTCGGTCTTCGGCCACCGAGAAGTGCCGTCCCATGCTGTAAGTTGTTTCTTCAGTCTGCTCCGTACACCTCAACCTGCTCATGACCCGTGGCCGGGATTAGCAAGGCATCATCCCCTCTTAGCAAACACCTCTGAGCCACACACAGACTCAAGGTGTGATCGTCTAGAAATTCTTTAACAGTGACTGAATATTCCACAAAACTTCAGAGTTCATTAATTATTAATAATATTATTAATGATTATTAATAATTCATTATTATTGCGATACCTAGAGGCAATCCAAAGACAAGGATGATACATTTCCAAAGGACTTAATGCCTAGGGGGAAATTTCCTCATTTGGAGGAGATGGCTGTTGATTGAGGAAAGTAAGGAAAATCATGTACTTGAATAGAAATATTGATTAATTCTGAATACACAGCATAGAGTCTTACGCAAAAAAAAAAACAAATGTATAATTCCTTCCGAGATCTGCTTTCTAAGACCTGTTAAGATATTTTGTGAGCCCAGGCAGTGGTGGCGCACGCCTTTAATCCCAGCACTTGGGAGACAGAGGCAGGCGGATCTCTGTGAGTTCTAGTCCAAGCTGGTCTACTGAGCGAGTTCTGGGACAGGCTCCAAAGCTACACAGAGAAATCCTGTCTCGAAATAATACAGACAAAAAAAAAAAACACAAATAAATTTTAATAAAATAAGAAGATTTCTGATGGGACACAGTGGGGCTCCATCAAGAATCCCACAAAGAAATAATAAACAAAATGTAATATTTGAAACATGTGGGAGACTCAAGTCCACATTCAGGATCCGAGTCCGACCCGGGGTCCTGTTTGCCAAGAGGTCTACTGACATTGCAAGGCCTCCCCAGCAGCGCAGGAGAGGAAGGTGGCAAGGCCTCCCCAGCAGCGCAGGAGAGGAAGGTGGCAAGGCCTCCCCAGCAGCGCAGGAGAGGAAGGTTGGCATTGATGCTCAGGTTGACAGTCACCTCGAAGGACCTTCACACCTTGTCTTTCCTTTTGTCTGCAGGGGGCGCAGCTTTTATTTTCCCAAACACTTCAGTATATCCCGAAGCTACGCAAAGAATTACAACTAGGCCAGGTACGCCAATGCCCCCGGGTGATCCCGTCATTGAGAGAGAGTCTCAGGTGTTCAGCTTAGACCCAGGACCTCCGCCCGTGACCCAGGAGCATGTCCTAGATCCAGAACGCAGTGCATTGCCCCAGCCTTTTCCCTGTCCCTGTCGATGCCGTCAGACCCATCGCTGCTTTCAGGGAGCACAGTAGAGGGGCCCAAGCTGTGGAGGCAGAAACAGATAAGGGACTTAGGTAATAGCTTTGAGTATTTGGGCCAACACCTAAGATAGGAACCCTTGCACTATCAAGTTAAGGGAAGGATTGAAGCACGATCTGTCCCTTGTGAGGAGGGAAGAGCACTTCCAAAATCCGGAGCAACTGATTCTCATCGCCCATCTCTCCCCCAGTGGAGAAGCATCCAACATTTAATATTAACATCAGAGTCCTACTCGATGGTTTTTTATGATTTAATTAAGTAATTAATTTACATACCGTTCATGTAAAAAACCAACATTCGTTTAATGTCAGTCACAGAGTTAGCCTCTGGAAACGGAGAGCTGGACCAGGCTCCAACACTGTCTGTCTTCAGAATGCTCACTCTCACATTCCGCTAGGCTCGCGGCTTGGTCGAGTGCCTTGTCTGGGTCTGGCAAGGGGGAATCGCAGTGAGCTGGTAGGAAGGTTTAGCACGACGTTCTAGAAGATAATTCAGTGGTGTTACCTGGAGCCAGAGATAGCCGAGAACTGTCAGGGTCTCAGGTGAAGCCCTAGCATGGGCTACTAAGGCACTGCCTAGAATCCGGAGGCCTGGGAGTCGGTGGAAGGAGTTGAGCCCACACGAACAGAACCAGGAAGTCTTCAGGGGACTGGCCAGGGAGAGGACACTGTGAACCGGGGATATATCCCTCTTAACCACCAGCCCCTCATAGGGGCCAGGACTACCCTGTAGGCTAGAATTCCTCATGCCATCCTCAACACCGAGGGGATCAAAGTTATAGACAGCACAGTGAATTCCCAGTACTCCTGGCTTGGTCCAGCATCCATGCCTTCCCCAGCCAGGCTGCTTCTCCTTGACTCTTTGCGTGTCCAGCCTGCATGAGTCTAGCTGGCCTGGTCCCCAGGCTCAGCAGCGCTTTCTTTCAAGGGAGGAGGCTAGACCAGGGCTGGGAGCTGGCTGAACGGTAGCCATAGGAACACTTCCTGGAGCTCCTTTGTACCTTGGTCCTTGTCTGTGTAGCCGCCACGACAATGCCAGGCTAGTGACTTTCGTTTCTCTGGTCCGGGAGAGAAAGCCTAATCTCTCTGCTCCCAGAAACCTCCTGAAGATGCACAGCCAATGTCCCCTGTCATGTGAGAGGTCACTAACATTATGGATCAGACCCAGTATCTGTTTGAACCAAGAGCATTGAGAATGAAGAGCAGACGCGCGCCCTTTCCCCTGCTCCAGGACTTTCTGAACTTGCTACCTACCAGTGAATCTTGTGGCACACCCAAGGGAGGGTGCAGATGTACATGAATGATTCCGGGCGCTTTCAAAAGTGCTTCTACCCATTTAGTTCAAAATAAATAAATAGGTGAACACTCCCTGCAGGACATTTGCCCTCTAAGATTCGTGAGCCAATTTAAGAGATATGTTTGTTGAAATCCACCTCAGGAATGCTGCTGGCTGAATTTCAAGGCCAGGCTTTGTGAGCTACTGTGGTAAGCTGGTTGGCGAGACAGGGCAAGGGGCCCTCTTGCTCCTTTGTTTGTAGGGTGGTGGTGTCACCGCCTAAGTTCATTGTCTGAACCAATTAACAAAAAATGAAAAGGTAGGGGTGCAGCAGATAACAAACCCAGCAAGCCACAGTGGGTCAGGGGGCACACACCCAGCAAGCCACAGTGGATCAGGGAGGCTGCTTGAGAAAGAAGAGCCATGGTCCTGCCCCTAGTGTGTCCACACCCACCTTGTTTCTCTAATCCAGCACTAGGAGAAGAAGCTGGTAGACACCTCAGAGCACGCCAGGCTTCTAGACCATCAGTCCATTAGACTCTCTTCTGACCTTCTCTGCTCTCCAGATTCCCTGCAAACAAAACAAACAAAATAAAAACAGAAAAACCACAAGACTTCTGTGTTTCATGAATTGGTCATGGGAAATCAGGTCTATTACGTGGAAGATATCATGCAGGCTCTTTCTTTGCTCCTCCATCCTCATGGTAATTCCACAGGATGATACACACCCAGGGTGTCACCAAAATCATTTGGAGTGTGTAACCACCACACACAGCGTTGTGTGAACTATGACCTTGAAGCTAGTGCCTTTGGGGGGCTTCCTCCATGGAGCCCTGAAATTTGGTGCTGCTGAGCATGACCGAGCTAGGTGAGCCCGCAGCTGCCGCACCCCTCGGTCAGGTGCTATATGAACCTCAGGCCTTAGCAGGTGGCTTGTTGCCTTCTTTGCTCGTCCCATGTTTCTCTGCAGCCGCAGAGATTTGTAAGCACAGCTAAAAGCCCACAGTCGTCACCCACAAACACAATCTCTGTGTGTCTGAAATAGGGGTGAGGAAGGACGTAGAAAGATCTGGATGAAGATGATGATGCAGGTTAATTACCCTAAGGTTGAACCTAAAACCCCTATTTTCCAGAGCTGTATAGATCCGTTCTAGCCAGTAACTCTCTGTCTTCCTCATTAGCTCCAGATACATGAGACGAGGCCCAGCCATTCCTTCCCATGCCCTTCCTTCCTCCAAGGGATCACCAGAGACATCTTGTCGACCTGGTACAGATTCTGCAGAATGAGGGAGACTGTTCCATGAGCCAAGTCTTGGTCCTTTAAAATGCAAAGTGACCCTGTGGAGGCCACAGGAGCTGGCAAGCAAGCCCCCTCCAGTGATCTGAGCCAAGGGAGAAAGCAGCTTAGTAGAACTTTTACCCCTCACTGGGGAGGGAGGCAGGATGCTGGAATGGTTCTCCGATGTCCTAAGAAGAATGTGGTAGAAAGAACCTCATTCAGAATTAGAAACAGATCCCAGCTCCCCGAAAACACACAAAGTTCCTGTGTGTGAGGGTCTATGGCAGACAAGCGCCCCCTTTGTATCTTCATGCTGCTGTTTTCATATGGCTCATAGTGTACGCCGTGTTTCTATAGCCACCCCAAACTGCCCATGGGGTTGCTTTAATGAGGTTCAGGCTTTTCAGTCATTTCAGTAGCTGCCACAGCAGAGTGAATTATGCCAGAAAGTAACTTCCTATGCACACACGTGTGAGCCAACTACTTTGAAGAAGACAACTCAAAAGAAAGTGGAATGGGCATTAGACCTCTCATTAAATTTAAATGTGAAATAATTTAGTTTTTGTTAAAACCACTGTGCTCTTCTATTAGGCTGGGCAGCAAAGGCTCATGGGGTAATGGTCTCCTAAGCAGTCAGAGGTCGAGGTGTGAGGTGCTGGCTCTGCCACCATCCCTGTTCCCCATCCCCAGAAATTTCCAAGGTCCCCAGCATTTCCCGAGGTCATCTCCCACAGGAGGAGGCTGAGTGTCACAGCGTGTGACTAGTGGCTGATAAGGAAATATTGGCATAGACTCTCATGAAAGCAAACGAGACCAGCCTATCTACCATGGCAGTGTGTTTGCGAACAGGGTAATTGCCTGTCCATGCAGACACCTCAAATTCTTGGCTGAAAGCTGCACTCTGCCTGGTGGTTGTTATTTCCAAGGGAGGGGTGGACATGGCTATTCATCTTTCAAAGGATTTTATGAATAAAGAATCGAGTTCTAGTGCCATGGCTGGTGTTTTTCCAACTCTGCTTGACGAGCGGAGCTTTTCTGGGTGCATTTGATAAACTCACGGCTCCCTGGTACTCCTACCTGTATTCCTCCAGCTCAGGCCCCAGAGGTCCCTCTAGAACCTTCCGTGCCAGCCTCTGGTATAGTTGTAGTTACAGCTACACAGTCTGGCTAACATTCTGAAGTCAGTATCTTTGAATGGTGAATTTTATAAGAATTCTTAAAGTGAGAAACTTCTTGAACTGGCTTTTGCACACATCGGGGTGCGTGTGCCTGGGCTGGGCTTATCAGGATTCTGGCTGTGCTCTGTAAGTCCAGGGTTAGAGCCCGCATCCCTAATGCTCAGAGGTGTCTTTGGTTGATGATCCATGGATCACACTTTGAGAAGCAAGGATTTAGGACACACTTCTGGGATACCACCATTTTCACTTGGTGAACAGGCCTTTGTTGGGGTGTCTTTCTGCCTCTGAACTAAGTGGGGGGGGGACTTCACTTAGCTTTCTTTCTGGAATGATTTCTGTCATAATACCTTGCTTAGCCAGCTTTTTAAAAAATAGATATTATTATGTTGTTTTTATTTTCAGGTGTGTGGGTAGGGATGTGTGCATGTCATGCAGGTGGAAGTCGGGACAGCGTAGCTGGGTTGGTTCTCTCCTTCACAGTGTGGGTTCTGGGGATCCAGATCAGAAAACAAGGCTTGGAAGCGAGCACCTTTGCCTACCGAGCCCTCTCACTGAATTTGGCCCCCACGTCCCGCCTTTATTTTCCAATTTAGAAAGAAAACTGCAACAGGTTGAGAATCTATTTTCAGAACGTTTCCAGAGATGTAAGACAAGACGTAGCTATAAATTGATAGCAGCTACAGATTTCATTCCCACAAGTTGTCCCGACTCTAGAGGAGCTGAGGGTCCCAGAGTGCAGATGTGCCCCTGAGAGGAGAGCGAGCAGCCGCAGGGTTTTCAAAAGGAAACTGTCTCACTCTGCAAAGCCCAGGAGGGTAGAATTTCACAGACCACACCAGTCGCGAAGCCTGCAGCCAAACAGGCTGACTGAATTAAGGCCTTTCTGTGTCGGGTTTCACGTTGTCCTCTTTGGGGTATGAACATAGGAAGGGGTGCACCCTCTGTAGCGTAGTGGGGTTCTTTGAAAGCTGATCCAGCAGATTGCCAGGTTTAAGTAAGCTTAAATGATTTACTTAAAGAGAGACCCAGAATAATTGCACCACCCTGTCCTCCAAGTGAGAATTCTATGTCATTCCCATTGTCTGGCAGAAGCAAGCCTCTTGGGCTGTGGGGCCGTGGGGCCATGGCTTTCAGTGGTCTACAGTGGCGCTTCCTCTTGGGCTGTGGGGCCATGGGGCCGTGGCTTTCAGTGGTCTACAGTGGCGCTTGACATTGAACCGAGACCCACCAACCAAGGAAGTTTTGTTTTTAATCTCATTTACAGTTTTGCTTTTGTTCTGAGAGAGGGTCGTATCCCAGAGTCCAAACTGGTCTAGAACTTACAGCAATCCTCCTGCCTCAGTCTCCCAAGTGCCAGGATGATAGACATGAGCCATCACACCCAGATGTAGTTGGGTTTTGGGGGTAGTTTGTCATGTAACCCAGGTTGGCCTCAAACTTTATATGTAACCGAGGAAGGCTCTGGGCTGATCCTCTACCTTCCAAGTGCTGGGCTCACAGGTCTGCCCCACCACCCCCTGATGGCGGTTTTGGAACAGTATGACTGCATGCAGAAATGGGTGTCCCCTGTGCACGGTTAATAGGAGCGAGGACAGCAATGCTTCTGGGCTATGGTTCTGAAAGAAAACGGCAGTGACTGAAGTTTGATGATTAGTGGCAGAACCTTCACCAAGAACACAGAACTGTAGTTATTAAATTCGCTAATGCAGTGTGTAATAAAAGTCCATGGCACATGTAATATCATGTTTAAACAGTTAACAAATAATCGGCACATACTTACGCTCAGGGTCATGGTTAATATACTGCAGGACAATCATTTCAATTCTGAATTTGTTTCATGCAATTCATCTTAGAGAGATATTAAATTATCTTAGAAAACAAGAAAGAGAGGCCTTTTGCCTAGATAAATAACCAAGCCAGTTAAGACTGACAATATAAATGGGTAAGATTATCAAGGGGAAGTGGAGGGGAGCCTGGGGAAGCAGCTCACAGGAGGATAAGAAGGCGGTTCTCGTTTCCAAGAAGAGGACGGAAAACAGGAGCATGAAGGTTGCTGGGCGGATTTGGGGTGATCCCAGGCAAGAGCCAATGGACTCCTGCCAGTCGTGGGTTTGGGGTGCTCCCAGGCAAGAGCCAATGGGCTCCTGCCAGTCATGGGTTTGGGGGGATCCCAGGCAAGAGCCAATGGGCTCGAGCCAGTCGTGGGCTCTGGGTTCTGAGGATGATAAAAGTGTAGGTTCCGATGAGTCCTGTGATACGTCAGACTGAGAGAGAACCAGTCCTATGGTGCTGAGTCTGATCATAGGAAAAGGCATTCGGCAGTGAGCAGGAGGGACCTGGGAGATGCTCAGCCGGGAAGGTGCTTGCTATGCAAGACTGGGGACCTGAGTCTGACTCTAGTTTCCGTGTAGAGAGCTGAGATCTGCAGCTGGTGGCATGTGCTTTTCAGCTGAACTAAAGCAGTAATCCCCAAATGAGCCCCGATGACCCACCGTCAAAAGCTGTTTTTTTTTTAAAGGTGAATGGCACTTGAGGACAGTTCTAAGGTTGTCCTCTCTAGCTCTGTATGCATGTGCACCACAGTGCATAATACATGTAACACACACACACACACACACACACACACACACACACACACACCAGCAAGCAAAGTCTAGAAGAATCTACCAATGGTAGTTTTCAGCTAGATGTAACCGAGAATTTTAGATAGTAAAATATACAACTATATAAAATACACAAGGTGCAATTTATAGGTGAAACCTACATTTATTTTTATTATGTTTGAATTTTTATTCAGTATTTACTCTAAGAAACAAATCTGTTATTAAAATTAGCTATTTGGGTTTTTTTGTTTGTTTGTTTGTTTTTCTTTTAGTTCACACATCTATCTCTTTTTTACAGATTTACCTTATGAGCCTCCTAGGAGAACAGCCTGGACCGGCCATGGCCACCCCGCCCCTCAATCCAAAGGTACAGGCTCAGGCCCCCACTGCCTCGAGCTGCATGTCACAAGGCAGGGGTGACTATAGCCAGGGTAAATTATAACCTCAGTGGTTGGTCTGTGGTCTTCCCAACATACGGAGGGGTCCTTCCACTGGCAACAACGCACACGCAGTCTCTAAGCGAGATGACTCTTTTGTTTGAGATGTAACCTGCTTTCGTAAGGAAAAGAAGGGAGCGGACCTGTGGCTCTCGCTGCGGACGAGCGTGGGTTTCGAGGGACGCTGGAGCACTGACGAGCTAATGGCTGCTGCCTCCCTTTGCCGCAGCTCTCTGCTTGGCCCCACTTCATCCCTGGCATGGTCCCCGAATCTATTTATGTTTACACTGTAGTTAATTTCATTCTCTTTTGTAAGTCAGCTCAAGTTTCTTTTCGTTATGTTTAGAAGTAATGGCTACGGGAGACTGTTTAAATCGTGGGAAACATTTGAAAATGTTTGTATTTAATTTCATTAGCGGGGGCAGTTCTTCTTGCCACAAATGCTTCTAGTCATAGAGTAAGATTACTATGCTGGCAATTAATTGGTCAGAAAGTGAAAGCCATCAAAGACGTGCAGCCCCGTCGGAGTTGTAGCTAATTATCTTTTTATTATTATTATTATTATTATTATTATTATTATTATTATTATTATTATTATTATTATTGGCTTCTTTCAGCTGCTCAGCCATCTCCTTCCACAGTGCCCAAAACGGAAGACCAACGTCCTCAGTTAGGTATGTTCCAGAACCCATCTCGGGAACCCTAAAGAAAGGTTACAGGCTCAGCCTGGAGTCCTAAAGTGTGTCCCTTCTGAAATGAACTTCATATCTTGTCATGTACCTAAAACACGCTCTAGACCATTAGTTTTGCGGTTGGAAGGATTTTACTAAAAGTCCTGAGATTTTAAGACGTCTAAGAGATCTAAGACATCTCTGAAGCCTGTGAACGGGACCAAACCATTCTTGCTGGAGGCTGTGCCCCGGGATCTATGGGTTTCTCTGACTTTCCCTGGCTCTTGTGGCCCAGGCCCAGCCTTGCCCGACTTCGATCCTGGCATCCTGTGGGCTATCGGTTGGTGGTGGGAATCTGGGACGTGATCTCCGGTGTGACCGCTTTTGTCACGTAGGAGGTAGAGGCAGGAACTTGGGGGTAGGGAGCATTCTCCCCTCTGCAAACACAGTTGTCAGCCTGACATGGCATGTGACCAGGCCCCCGCTACTTCTCCAGGGTCTGACTTGTTTTCTTCCTTCATAGATCCTTACCAGATCCTGGGACCCACCAGTAGCCGCCTCGCGAATCCCGGTGAGTTGTCACTTGCCATCTTCTCCTTCAGGGCTGGGACAATACCTGAAGGAGAACTTGTCCCGGCGACAAACTTCTCCAATGGAGAAAGCTGGTCCTCAAGTCACATCTCACTGAGCTATTTTATTTGTCTGTGTTGAAAAAAAATGGATCAGGTTACAAATTAAGAAACTTTAGCTTCACCAAGGAAATTTATGACCTGATTGAACTTACAGAATTTCTCTATACTTATAATGTTTACAACAAAGTGACACAACTTGTGTATAGCTTAATAACATCAGTGCATTGGTTTAGCTCTGGAGGCTGGGAAACTGAGGCCCGTGGCTGGGAGCTTTCCACTCAGGGCCTTTCACCCTGACTTCTGGAGGGCATCATCTCCCTGTGTTTCTTCTTATTGCCTTTCCTCTCTATGCTTCCATGTCCAAACTGCACCCAGTGTGTGTGCGTGCATGTGTGTGTGTGCGTGTGTGTGCATGTGTGTGTGCATGTGTGCGCACGTACATGTGTGTAGGCATGTGTGTGTGCATGTGTGTGCGCGTGCATGTGTGTGTGCGTGCATGTGTGTGCGCGTGTGTGTGTACATGTGTGTGCGCATGTGTGTGCATGTGCGTGTGCGTGTGTGTGTATCCATGTGACTGTGATCGTATATGTATATGGAAACCTTGGGTGTTAAGAGTATCAATCCATAGTTAATA
>JAQHUG010000022.1:12702317-12717616 GCA_028555095.1 Dicrostonyx torquatus | reverse complement strand
ACCAGACCCAATAACCGGCATTTTAAAATGATAATCTCACGACTGTCAGATTCCACCTGTGGTCACTGGGAGGCTGTGTTTCTGACCTTCGATGCAGGAAGAAAACAGACTCCTCATGATCCCTGGCAGAGCACCACCACCTGTCCTCATGTTTCGGTGCCAGCGAGCTCGTTCTGTTTGTTCGCATTCAGGCCAGACCCAGCTGTGCTGGCACCGACTCCAGAACTCGGGTTCTGTGGCATCTGCTTCACATTCTCAGCTGTGAATCCGATGCCAGGATGTCACCACATCAAGTGCAGGCGGGAATCCAAACAGGGTTGGAAAACACAGTAATTCGGGTGCTGTCACTGCACACATCCCCGCAAGAGAATCTATACTCCGAGAACGTGAAATACCAGCATCACTGAAAAACGGAGTGTGTCCTGAAATTCTGATTAATGTCGATGAATTCAGTAAATATGTCCTAAGCAGCTCTGCAAATAGAGGAGGTTATTTTCCTCATCCTTTCAGCCCAGTACAGAAACTGGGTGGCCAGCGCCTTGTTCATCCCTGAGATGAAAAGATACAGTTGGCCTCACGGAGCTGTCAGATAGTAGAGAGGTGGGCACAGGTAGATACAAGGCCCTCTAGCCCATGAAACCCCCGCCCATTGCTTAGTCTGTGACCAATCACTTAGAGGCCCGGACTTGCAGTCTCTTCCTCCCTGCCCTCCTTTCAGCCTTCCACTTACAACTGCCTTGTATTCTAATGAGCACGGTGGCTGTGGGGCTGAATGAATACCATTTAGTGGACAAAGCTCTTACCGCGCAGGTGTGCAGACTGATTTTGAATTATGCCCAGCACTGTGGCACCTGCACCACCTGGAACCATGATTGGGCAAGAGTCTGGAGATTAAAGAACACACAGAGCCATGGGTCTCTCTTGAAACAAGAATGCCCATTTTATTGTGCTCCAGGGAAGCTTATATAGGGGTCTCCTTGACTAATGGCCACACCCAAGCTCTCCAGATTTTTCAGCTGCAAGCCCACCAGAAACCACCCCCCTGCTGTCAGGAACTCACGAGGGTCTCATGCCCAGAGCAGCTGCAGGCACAGGAAAACAAGCTGTTTACTCCAGCAGGCAAGGGGTCATAGAAAGTTCAGGGTCTGAGGGTCTACAGTCCCCAACACAGCACCACATAAAAGTCAGATATCTATGAATCTTGTACGTTTCTAGTCCTCCTGTTGCAAGAGGGGAGGCTGAGATGGGAGAATCCCCAGGGGCTCCCGGGACAGCTTGGCATACACGGCTGTGACGAACAGATGCCGCAAACAAGGTGGAAGGCAGGACAGACAGACACCCAAGGTTTCTCTCGCTTCCACGCATGCATGTGGATGTGTGCTCCTGCACTCACTCCCGTGACTGCATATGTGTTCTCACACATGAAGATTTTGCACGGCTCTGTTTGGAAGTGGAGTTAAGTAAGCTTCAGCAAAGCGGGTCTGGCGGCCCTGTTCAGGGTAGGTCAGAAAGTAGACATGCCTGGAGGGCCCAGGCTCCGTGGACAGCAACACGTGCTGTGAGGTGGGAACCTGGCTCCCACTCTGTATAGTGCCCATCTCACAGGGACTGTCCACACCTGTGGGTCCCCTCCAGCCTTTGTGTGGCCCGGAACCTTGTTATCTCCACCCTGTAAGAGCAGGCTTCTGAGATGCCAAAGAACTTTCCATGGGTCACAACCAAACAGGAAGGAGGCTCCGTCTGGAACCTGAGGGTCTCCAAAGTCTGATGTTGTTTTCTTCCCCGACACTTCTGGAAGACGAGCTTGAAGGGAGGAAGGAGTCTTTGAAAAACATGAGCTGTGGGTCAGAAAGGAAACATTTTGATTTGGTTGTGCAGCTGTTAGGTTTTGGAGGCTAGGGAAGAGGGAAGGGGAGGAGGACGAGGCATAAGAACAAGACCATGGCCGGGCGGTGGTGGCGCATGCCTTTAATCCCAGCACTCGGGAGGCAGAGGCAGGCGGATCTCTGTGAGTTCGAGACCAGCCTGGTCTACAAGAGCTAGTTCCAGCGCAGGCTCCAAAGCCACAGAAAAACCCTGTCTCGAAAAAAAACAAAAATAAATAAATAAATAAAAAATAAAAAGAACAAGACCATGAAGAGAAAGGAAGAGGAGGACAGTGGCTAGCTGCCCTAGGCAAGAAGACCATGCCAGCCTCTCTGCTCATGCCCACGGCCTAAATACCTATCATGCCCTCATTGTCCCAGCACAAAGGGAATTCTCAGCTTGATTTAAAAAGTGGAGCCATAGGGAATATTTTGTTCCTAAGCGAAGTGCCTACTGTCCGAGTGCCCCTTCTCCTCCTGGGAGCTGCAGCCTAGGATGCTTTCTGTAGACAAGGGTGCCAAGTCAGAGCCAGGAAATGGAAACACACCCTAGTCCTAGGAGCAACACCCTGAGGCATCACAGGTCCATGGCCCCAGGGTCCAGGGTCAAGGCCACATTTCCTATGCTGAGACCATTCCTGCTGGACCTGGGGCAATGGCAGGACCCAGCCTTTGATTGATTGGTAGTCAAGAGACTCTAAGATACAATTAGTTTATAAGGAAGGAGACTTCCCATCATACACCTCCAGGCTCTGAGCCAGTTGATTCACGTGACCTTTGACACCAGAATATCCCCATCTTCTGTTAGTAAAAAGGCTTCTTGTTTGAATATTTCTTTCTATTCTCTGAGAAGTTAGCTGCAGATATATGTTGAATGTGTGGCTCACGTGTTCTACTAATACATAGACATACTACTAAGACATAGAAAATGTCTTAGAACACTTACCTATTATCTGGACAGCTTCAAGTTCAGTCCCCAAGATTGCTCCCCCACCCAAATTTAATCTTAAAAATTAAAAACAATTCCTGAGTACAGTCTTCTCATTAAACCCTCAAAATTAATATGCCATCGGAAAAAGAGATCCAGTAATTCAGCAGAAATAAAACACCACCTAACACATTTATAGGAGGTAACAAATCCCATTATATGTTCATCTTAAACGTATTATGATCTCAACGCATCTGAAATGATACCGACTAATGGACTAAATTAAGAAACAAGAACCCACTATGTGTTTTCTCCAAGAAACACACGTACCTAGTAACGATGCCCCAGGACTTAATATCAAAGGATGGGAAACAAATTGCCAAGCACATAGGAAATGTAAAAGTGCAGGCAGATGTCACTATCCTTGCACCAGACAAAGTAAGCTTCAAACTAAACTAATTAGATGAGAAAAGGGGGGCACTACATGTTAATGAATTGACGAGTAATTCATCAACTGTAAACTTTCATACACAAAACATTGGAGTCTCTAATTTCATTAAAAAAAAAAAAGCACTAAAAACCATAGATGACCACATAGGTCCTGACACAAGAGCAGTGGGGAACATCATTACTCTGTTCTTAACTTTAGACAGTTCTCCTAAAGTAAAACAAATAAAGGAAAGGACCTTCAGAACTAAAATGTACTATGGATGAACTGGACTTAGTGTGTGTGCATGCGCGCGCGTGTGTGTCTGTGTGTGTGTGTGTGATACACACACAGAATATTCTGCCCAACAGAAAGGGAATACATATATTTTTTTCTGAGTAGCACATGGAACCTTCTCAAAAATATTTTTGTCCATTTTCAATGGAAAGATTTTGCCATGTAACATGATTTTTTTAAAGTGTAAATGTATGTGGCATATAAGTTTATGGGTACCATGTTCATAAAGGCACCCACAGAGGCCAGAAGAGGGTGCAGGGTCTCTCCAGGAACTGGAGTTACAGGTGGCTGTGAGCTGCCCCAACACGGATGCTGAAGGAGCAGCCACTTCCTTCAGCTGCTGAGTCATCTCTCAAAGCCTCGTACATATGAAAGCAGAGATGCCATCAGTGTGTGCACATCCCCGTATCTCCATTCCAGATATGTACTGATGACTGATGTGTGCTCGGAATACGATTTCTCCTGCTGAGAAAGGTGTGCCCTAGCATTCCCACCTCATGAATCAGCGATGAGCCACCAGCCACGTTAGATTCCGTCAGAATTGTCGAGCACTGAGCTCCTGTGATGGAGTCCAAGTTCCTTTCTGTGGAACAACTTTTTTTTAAAATTCTGTCCAGGCGTTCTGATTTGGTGGGAATGACGATCCATTCGGCTCCTTGAAGGGACAGCCACTTCAGAAAAGTTTTGTCACTTGTTAGGAAGTGGGAACCTGTGGCTTTCAGGTGAGACTCAAGGGAGGGCAGCCTAGGAAGGACCAGGGAAGTGTAGGACAAAGAGCAGCAGCCTGAAGTTTGGCCTCCGCTGATGCTGGGCATAAAGGTCAGTCGACCTGTGTGCACCCCTGTTTTCTCAGGTCGCCTGTGAGTTAAACATGATCGTGCGGGGATTAAACACACTGTCCCATGTGAGCATTTAACATAGTTAACTTCAGAATGAAGTGGAGCCCTGAGAACAAACCCAGGCCAAGCTCCTGCCCAGCCGGTGTGGTGGTCCTCAGTGGCCAGCTGCATTTGGCTGCTTCCTGCCGGACAGTGAGAAGGATGCTGGAATGACAGACGGTCCCTAGTTGGTACTTACGTAGGTTCTGGGCGTCTGAGCTCCAGTCCTCATACTTGGCATGGCAACCGCTTGGGCAATGAGCTGTCTCCCCAACCACAGTCTTGTCTTTCCGAATTATTGGTTTGGCCAGTGAGTGACCCAAGTCACATTTAGACTTCTCTGGACCCTCATTGCACTTCCTATCAGAGCCCTTCCCATCCTGCAATGCACCGCGTCATAGTATGACCATTACAGTTCAGGGAGTAATCGCAATTCAATGACTTCACCTGGGATAGATTTCTCGGCACCCTACCCCCATCGCCTCCTAGAGAGTTCTTGCTCAGGGGGAACACGCGTGGCCTAAATGACTTAGGGATTCAGGAACTGTTGCTATTTTTAGGGTCACCTAAGTGGTTGTTGACTTTTACAGCCAGTTTCCTTTTCCAGTTTGGAGGCCAGGGGATTTTGCTCCCTGAGCTCTTCCCGGGAAGGCTGGGCAGGCTCGTCCTCAGCCCTGAGCCCTGTGTCTTTATAGCTAAGGAGTAAAGCAAAGAGCCTAGGGCAACATGAGCGCATCAGTCCTCTGAGCTTTGAGCTTCCAGTCATGCATATCAGCTTGCAGAAGCTTCCAGCCATGCCTGTGGGGCTCGCATGAGCTTCCAGCCGTGCATGTAGGAATTGCATGAGCTTCCAGCCATGCATGTAGGGCTCGCATGAGCTTCCAGCCATGCATGTAGGGCTCTCATGAGTTCCCAACTATGCATGTAGAGCTCACATGACCTTCCAGTCATGCATGTAGGGCTCACATGAGCTCCCAGCCATGCATGTAGGGCTTACATGAGCTCCCAGCCATGCATGTAGGGCTCGCATGAGCTCCCAGCCATGCATGTAGAGCTCACATGACCTTCAAGCCATGCATGTAGAGCTTGTGTGGGCTTCCAGCCATGCATGTAGGGCTTGCATGAGCTTCCAGCTATGCATGTAGGGTTCGCGTGTTTTCTGTCTCTTCAGAAACAAGGGAGGCAGACTCCGCCCCACCCCACCCCCGTGCTGCTTCCCTCTTACACATGCTCATAAGGAAAGTGGGTGAGGGACAAATTCCCAAAGACGATGCCAACGTTTGAACAGATACCAAGTGTTCATTTGGTCTGTGTATTTGTACGAAATCTGTAGAGTGGCTCTCTCCCTATGGGAGGAAGTTGACAGTAAATATTTATTTTCCGGCAACTGTCCATGTTTAGAGTGAGGCATATGGTAGACTGTTAAACCCCAGGGAATCTCCTATTCCCAGGTCACCCGTGGAATTCTTTTTTCAAGTTTTAGTCCTTTAGTTACAGTATATGCATCCAAACCATATGGTTCTCTTGTTCCATCTTTTATATTTCTCAATGCATATTAATGAGATGTTGGAGCCAGCGGACCTTGATTGAGAACAGTTTGTCTGTGTGGCTCTGAAGCAGCACAGCCTTCATTTCTGACAAGTTACAAGCTGTTAATACATTTCAAATGTGTCGCTTGACTGAGAACAACCCTTCCCAGGGTGCAGTCTGAAGAGACTGACCTTTCTCACGATGCTGCGGCCTCGATGGGTGGATCCACAGGCCACCGTTCCCACGGAGCCTGCGTGGAGACGAGGACTGGACAGTGTGTAGCGGGGGCTAGTGGGAAGGCTGCAGAGAAAGCGAATTCATAATTCCATTTTACATCCCATCAGTTCCCTGAATGGATGATAGTCCAAGTTGTTCTAATCATCAATCACATCTATTCATATTACTTACCATATCATAAAAGATAATATTTCTGGTAACGAGCCCAAGGCACTGTGCTGCCCTGGAGGCAGGGAAAATATCTGCCTCCCACTCACTTTTAAAACTAAAATCTTTGCTAGTTAATTTTGTCTCTCCTCGTACCCAACATAACTTTCACTAAGCAGCGATGGGGCACAAACAGTAGACAGAACCGGAGTGTCCTATAGTTCTGTCTGTCTGTCTGTCTGTGAGGTCTGGGTATGGCTAGGCTCTTATCCAGCAAGGGTAAGTGGGAGAAATGGGCAGCCAAGGGACAAGGCAGAAGGTGGGAGCACAGGCCGGTTCAGGACGTCCCAGGTCCCTTTACACACCCAGAGATCTCCTGGAGCAGTGTAACATAGTGCCTACAGCAATTGGCTTAGATTTTTCTCTGACTGAAAAGACGCAGCAGCTCAGAGAGAGGGTTCAGTCAGCCAAGCGCTTGCCCTGCAAACCTAAGGAACTGGGTTTGAGCTCCGGAACCTGTGGGAAAGAAAGACAGGCAACCAAAAACCAGAAACCTCGGTGAGGTTGTGGACACCGATAATCCCAGGGGTGTGGGTTTGCAGGTAGGGGGATCTTCGGGTCTCACTGGTCAGGCAGCCTAGACTAATGGGTAAACTCCTAGCTAACAAGAGAGCCTGTCTTAAAAAACTGGGACAACATTAACAAGGGTCTTTTTCTTGCTTCTACACACACATATATAAGCACACATACATACACACACACACACATGAGCAAGCACACACATGTACAGTCACATATATCCATAACGACAGACACACACACACACACACACACACACACACACACACACACACACACTATGACCTCTTTGATCCAGACTCTCTTTGCTTCCCAAGCGTGCTACCCACAGTCTGTTGTCTTTTGGAAGCACCGTGACACAACAGTATGGCACACATGACCCATGGATTTCTGTCCTGGTGCACTTGGCCCAGGCCTGGCTTGGAACAGAGCCAGTCCTCTTTCTACACTTCCTCGTTCTGAGTGGGTTTATTCTGCGCTTAGGGACAGTTCTGACGGAACCAGCCAGATGTTGTGTTAGAAATACCACTGTTTGCTTCCATTCTCTGTTTTGTTTTCCACGAACTTGTCGACGTTCATTTCCTAAGCCCGACTTTTGTTATTTCGTTCGACCCAGCCAATATAAATGGTGTTAGGCCATTATTGCCATCCGTAGCCTTTACTGCCTCACAAAATGGGAAAAAGTAGCTCATTCATTCCCCCGAAACTAGTGTGCCTGGGCTGTTCTTTGAAAGATGTCCCAAGTGGGAGGAACTTTGCCCTCTCTGCATTCTCCAATGTGAAGCCAACCTGAGACTTACCAGGGAAGGCCATATGAGGGCCAGCTTCTTAGAAGTGGAGACAGAGATGAGGACACTCCAGCCACAGTTCCTCAGGGGTTCACTCTCAGGAGGAATGCTGAAGAAGCTTCTAGGCTCCTTAAAGCTGAGCCCTCGTGTGCCAGCATGGTCCCTAAGGAGCTATGGGTCACAGGCAGCATGCAGAATTGGGGTGTCCTGTAGTTCTCCTTCATCAGTGTGACCTGGAATATCTGGGTGTGGACCAGCTCCTGTCTAGCCAAGGTTTGCTCTCAGGGGAAGTGAGCAGCCAAGAGATAAAAATAGTAACAGCCCAGGAGCAGAGATCTGGGGCGGGGGTTGGGGACTGGTCCAGGAAGTCTGCCATTGAGGAGTGACTCTCCTGCGCTTGGTTCTCACCGGCTTTGTGTCCTCTCCATCACTAGGTAGTGGCCAGATCCAGCTGTGGCAGGAACTCTGCATTGAGGAGTTCCACCCCCTGTGCTTGGTTCTCACTGGCTTTGTGTCCTTCCCATCACTAGGTAGTGGCCAGATCCAGCTGTGGCAGTTCCTGCTAGAACTCCTGTCTGACAGCTCCAACTCCAACTGCATCACCTGGGAAGGTACCAACGGGGAGTTCAAGATGACGGACCCTGACGAGGTGGCGCGGCGCTGGGGGGAGCGGAAGAGCAAGCCCAACATGAACTATGACAAACTCAGCCGCGCCCTCCGCTACTACTACGACAAAAACATCATGACCAAGGTGCACGGGAAGCGCTACGCCTACAAGTTTGACTTCCACGGCATCGCGCAGGCCCTCCAGCCCCACCCTCCGGAGTCATCTCTGTACAAGTACCCTTCCGACCTCCCGTACATGGGCTCCTACCACGCCCACCCCCAGAAGATGAACTTTGTGGCTCCCCATCCTCCCGCCCTCCCAGTCACTTCGTCTAGTTTCTTTGCCGCCCCAAACCCGTATTGGAATTCGCCGACCGGGGGCATCTACCCGAACACTAGGCTCCCCGGCAGCCACATGCCGTCTCACCTGGGTACTTACTACTAGAGACCAGATGGAGGCCTTTCCCAACAGTGTACACAACACCTAGCAGTCACCGCAAACTCAGAGAACACACATCGGAAGTGCCTCATGAGGAATGAGAGAGGTTGACCAGAGCTGGGGAAGGAAGCTGGAAACCAAAGACTCACTCACAGGGGAGGGAGGGTGGGCATCACCCAAGTTAATTACTGCAGAAATAGAGGAAGCTCAAAATATAATGGACATGGACATATAACCTGTGGTCCACCCTTGTCAAAGACATTGTATCATCGTAGGAAAGTATGGCATGGTGAGGACAGCTGCCAAGGCAAGTGGCCTTCAGTAGTGGACAAACTGTAGAGTGTGAGACCTTGCTTGTACCAACCAGGATACAATGAGAGCAATAGAGATAACAGTGACACAGTCTTGGCCTAACATACCATTTAGAATGTCATTTGAAGGGGAACTACCTGTGTTTAAAAACAGAAACATATCAAAAACCAAATAAGAAGACAAGAAAGATGGCGGCCCCTCCACACACCACATTGTGGATTTTTTGGGTTTTTTTTGGCTGGCATTTGCTGTTTTGAAATCAGATTCTTTCCATTTGAGGAGGGCGAGGGAGGGCTACCAGCTCTGTTAAACTGTGAAGATGACCCAAAGTCTCAGCTCCTTTCAGTATCACGGGAACTGTGAGCCTCGTGGTGGATGTGGGATGTGTAGGGTGTGTGAGTATGTGACTAGAAAAAAAGGCTGAAGGAGGAGGAAAAAGTAGAGGAGGAGGGGGTTGGGGAGGAAGTGGAGGAGAAAGAGGAAGAAGGAGGAAGAAGAAGGTGAAGAGGAGAAAAGGAATAGAAGGCGGTCGCTCAGGCCGTCAGGGCAGAATGTAGGGTGTCTTGGGACCTAAACTTGGGATGAGTTGTGGAGTCTGATGCTGTTGGTGTCGTGAGAAAGGGCACAGTTTGGTGGAGGACTGGGAGCAGAACCATCCAGAACCAAACACTTCTTTGTAACTGGAATTGTCTGACATTCAAAAATGATTGGGACCTCTGCACGCCGGAGGCTTTGTCCTTCGTGGGAGCAGCTGAGAGGTGACCTTCGTGGCCGCCACAGTCAGAGACCAAGCAGGCATTATGGGTAGGTGGGCTCCAATTTCCCTTAACGAGTCGCGGACGCTGTGCGTTCGTCAGAACGAAGTCTACAAGCCAATGGGATTCTTTTCTTTCTATGTAATAATTATATAACTTATGCATTTATACACTACGAGTTGACCTCGGCCAGCCAAAGACACACCACACACACACACACACACACACAAAGGAGACAATCAATGATATGACGTGGCCTTGAATTTTAACTCTGTAATGCTTAATGTTTACAATATGAAGTTACTAGTTCTTAGATGCAGAATGTAATAAAATGAGCTTGGCCTCTCGTGGCGAACCAGAATGGCGGTGGTCTCGTTTTGCACTTCTCTAACCATCAACGGTTGGCAGCAGAAACTTGAGCTGAGTCTTACGAGCCTGTGCTATAGACTCACTGCATTCAAGAACCTAAGCAGAAGGGAGAAATGCAGGCAGCATAGACCTCTTGACTCCCAAGAGCCCGCTCTTTCTCATTGTCATCGGATTCAACAACACAGAGAGCAAAGGTTTCTTTTAGGGGCCTCCATGACTGTCCCTTCAGCCTCTTCAGCTGAGGTTGTCACTGAGGAATTCCAGGTCTGCACCGGCCATGGTCGCACGAGTTTGGTTGAGTGGTGAACAAACCATTGTTAGGCCAAATTTTTGTCCTCGTGATTGGTAAATGAGTCATGGACAGCTGCAGTTTCTTGTGGCAAAGTATGGAGGGAGGGCCCAGCAGATGGCTCCGTGGCTACAGCGCTGGCCTTGCAAGCGTGAGGACCTGAGGGTGAGCATGGAAGCTGTGTAAAGGGCCGGGTGTGCAGGCCCACCCTTATAATCCCAGCTATGGCGGGGTGGCAGCCAGAGATATGCAGATCCGGAACGCACTGGCCTGCGAGCCCAGCCTGCTTTCTGAGCTGCCAGGTGAACAAGAGACCTGGTTCCAAAACTGCTGTTGAAGGACTAAAGCCTGAGATTACTTATACTCTGACCTCTTTGTGCACACATATATGTGCATGTGTGCATGCACACACATGCACGTGCACACACACACACACATGTAGGCCCCAAGATCCAGCTTCTGAGCTTGCCACTTGGCCTCTCATTCGGAAGACTCCCTATCTCAACTTGGGTTCTGACTTAAAACACTCCAGAATCCCCTGAAAACTTCCATTTGGCAATCCTCGTTCTTGGGGTGACCATCCCCGCTCTCCTTAGCACACACTGTGCTTTCTATGGTCGATCATCAGTTCCCCGGGGCTTGCCTTCTTCATGTTACAGATGCTGTCCTCCTGGACTGAGGTGTAGCGGTACAGAGTATGTGACCCTGTGACTCAAGCCACCTGCTCGGAACGGCCGGCCCAGGCCCCTTCTAAGCCTGCTTCAGTTTTTTGGCTACATTGTAGAAGCCGTTTCATGTCTCAGGAGTTTCAGGACTCAGCTCACACTTTGTAATCCCCTTCCCTATGTTCCCACGCGTTTGCCAAAGCCTTGCGCTGTGGATATTTTGGCAGCGGTCTGTGAACTCAGTAGGACGTGATTACCAAAGCTTCAGACGCCCCTCATTACTGGGATTGAGAGGAGTCCAGACATCAGTCATCCTGCAGCTGCTTGGGAGAGGCCACACATGGCCTGCATCTCCTTGGGACTAATGACAGCCAAGCATCGGCACTGGCAGCTGGGCGGGGCAGGGGGGGGGTGACTGCATGGTTCTGGGGGGAAGATGAGTGATTTGATCCTAGTGCAGAGCTGGGGCACACCTACGTTCTTTGTATAATATACAGGTTCGTTTGGGTAATCGCTCCATCCCCACTTTCAAGACTGCATCGTGAATCAAATCATGAAAGCAAACCGTGGCTGTCAGATTCCATCCTAATCGATGTTTCTAGTTAGATCCCTCAGGTCCCTACATCCTCCACTCACCTGGGTTCTTAGCCAGCCCAAGGACTAGCCTGAGAAGCTGGGCCGTTTAGAGATCACCTGGTGGTGCTGTTTTTCTCACATAAGTCAAGCTTCGGGCATCTTGACCGGTCAAGGTTAAGGTCTGGGTCTGTGCTAATTGGATTCCACGGTCTTTTTTTGGGCTTTGACTCACCCCTCCTCCTCTCATCTTTGTCTCTGCCTCTTGCTCGATGTGTCCCTTGCATGAACCGCTTCTGCTGGCAAGATGTTTCAGTGATCTTTGGGACTTTGTACTGGATACAATCCCCAGATCTCAGTCAGGACTTGACCCTGCTGACTTTGTCATGCCATGCCACGCCACGCCAGCCACACCACGCCACGCCAGCCACGCCACACCACACCTCACCACCATCTCTCGTCAGATGTTGCATATTGGAAAGTTCCAGATGGCATGCTTTGCCATCTTATTTCCCTCTCGATGGCTGATGGCTGGCTCACCAGCCCTTGGGGGCTAGATTCCAAGCAACTGCCCTCAGAGAGCAGGTGCTGTGTCTGTGGAGACTGCAGTCTGCCAGCTGGGGAGGTGATGGATACCAGCGAAACACGGGTGTCCTGTAGGTCAAACTAGCCCTGAAGCTGGGCCAACGGCAAGGTAAGTTTCATAAATACCAGCTTAGATAAATACTATAGAATATGGTGGCTGGACTGGCAGACATGGGTAACAGAGATTGAGGGTTTTATTCCCGTTCTCTGGTTCTCCTGGCTGCCGTGTAAGGAGATCATTGCAAGCTGTCTCTGTAATAGACAGAGCCGCTTTCCTGGCCACTCCATCCTCCCACTTTGGACTGAAGCCATAAGACCCAATAAATCCTCCCTGGCGCTGTTTGTGTCAACTGGAGGTGCAGCCTGGTGATGGAACACGGGCTTAGCATGCACGAGGCTCTAGGCTACATTAGAAGTGTGCTCTGATACCACCCAAGTCACAGACAACTAGAAGTGGGACCCAAAGGCAGCGTGTGGATCAGAGACAGGGCTATGACAGCGGTGATGCTGACAGGAATTCGAGCCAGCACCGCAGATCTACAACCCATGGGTCCTAGTTAGTTAGCTTTTAAAAATAGGTTTATTTTATGTATATGAGCGTTTGTCTGCATGTATGTGTGTGCATCACGTGTGTGCAGTGTAACAGCAGTGATGCTGACAGGAATTCGAGCCAGCACCGCAGATCTACAACCCATGGGTCCTAGTTAGTTTGCTTTTAAAAATAGGTTTATGTATATATGTGTTTGTCTGCATGAATGTACATGCATCACGTGTGTGCAGAGTGCGTGGAGGCTATGTATGTGTGTGCATTGCATGCGTGCAGTGCCCGTGGAGGCTAGAAGAGGGTTTTCCATTCCCTGGACCAGCAGGCAGTCCTTAACTATCACCTGCGTGCTAGGAGCTGAACCCCAGCCCTCCGCAAGAGCAGCGAGTGCTTGAACCCCTAAGCCGTCTCTCCAACTCCTCTTCCAGTTAGTATTGACCTTCAGCTTGACACATCTAGAGCCCCTGGAGGAAAGAGTCTAAACTGAGGGATGGCCCAGTTCAGATTAGCCTGTGGGCACATCTGGGAGAGCTTGTCTTGATTGTTAATTGGTATAGGAGGGCCCAGGCCACTGTGGGAGGCCCCATTCCCTGGGCGGGTCATCCGGGCTGTGTCAGGAAGGTAGCTAGCATGAGGTCCCAGCAAGCCAGCAGGCAGCCTCTGCCCAGGTTTCTGTTGCGCCAACTGGTTATGAATGAGTTCCCTGGTTGGAGCTAATGATGTGTCAAGTGATGAGTGATCCTAACTTCAGGTTCCTGCCTTGAGCGTCTGTCCTGACTTTGCTCATTGATGAGGGATTGTGCCCTGGAAGGGTAAGTCAAATAAGACATTTATCCCACAAGCTGCGTTTGGTTAGAGCATTTTCCAGAGAAAGGAAGGGACACTAGACATTGGCTTGGCTTGTCTCTTCCAACTGTTCCTATGAGACTCGCTTTTACAGTTATTGTGTTTCGTTTTTTAGAATTTCATGAGTTCTGTATTTGCTTCATTTCCATTACATCCCCTCTCCCAACCCCTCCCATTGCCTCCTCCTAATCTTGCATTCTTTAGTCTCACACACTTGCGCGTGCATGCACACACACACACACACACACACACACACACACGCGCGCGGGGGCACGCACACACACTCTGCTGAGTCCGTTTGGTGTTGTGCGTACGCACACATGTTTAAGGCTGGCAGCTCGGAATTAGATAACCTATTGGGGCTGGTTGCTGGAGAAGACCGACTCCCCCTCTCTCAGCAGCCGTGACTTGCCTGTAGCTGTCCATCTACAGGTGGATTCCTGTAAGATTCCCTCCATCCACACTGGCCTGTCAGCCGGTGTGGTCACTGTGTGGGTTTTGTTTAGACAGCCATGTCACCGAGGACCTCATAGGTGAGCACCCCCGGTAGTATTCAGGAGACACTGCCTCGCAGCAGACATTCTGGTCATCTCTCAGAGTCTTTTTCTCTTCCTCCGCATGGCCTGTGCCTTAGGTGAATGGGCTGTGGTATAGAGGCTATATCAAGGGTGTGTGCGCATCTCCGACAGTTTTTCTCTGCAGGTTTGACTGGTAGTAGATTTCTGTGATGGCCTTCTACGAGGCAACTATTTAACACCGCTTAAGCCATTTACCTGGATCTCCCAAGGTCAGAGGTAAAACTAACGTGCACGTTGCTACCCAACTTTCACCCTGATCGGCTTCATACTGACCTAAAAGCCAATGCCAGGGTCATATGCAAATAAGTTCACAGGTGTCCACCACTCACTCATGATTCTCACAGCTCATGACAGCTGTGTGCATGGCTGGACCAGAAGGTATAGATAGTAGAGGCTCAGGAACATTCTCAGGTGACAGCTGTGTGCATGGCTGGACCAGAAGATATAGATAGTAGGGGCTCAGGAACATTCGTGACAGCTGTGTGCATGGCTGAACCAGGAGGTATAGATAGTAGGGACTCAGGAACATTCTCGGGTGACAGCTGTGTGCATGGCTGAACCAGGAGGTATAGATAGTAGGGACTCAGGAACATTCTCAGGTATGTGCTCCTGTGGCTCTGGGTGCAAACTGACCCCAGGCCACTTGCCTAGAGATGAAGACATGAAGAGCATCTCTGACTGTTCGGAGCTGCGTGGCCCAGGCAAATACAGAAGCCCCGGTTTATGGACTGCTGAGCCTCTTCCTGCTTCGAAGCCTGATCTCCTGCAGCACCCGTGCAAAACAGCACGTGCTGGGGGGTTGTTGGTCACAGCCTGCTCAGCATTAGCCACGGCTCGCCTAAGAGTGTCAGCCTGCCCTCAGGGACCCTCAACCCGTCTCCAGACTAAGCATTTCCACTTCACAGTTGGCAGAGGAAGCTGGCTGGGAGCCAAGGCTGCCTCTCCACGTGGGCCCCGGAGGTGGAGGATAAGAAAGGGAGGGGCGTGGGTTGGAGCTTCTGGAGCCATCTCGTAAAGTGTCTTGACGAGCCAAGCTGTGGGAGGTTGGCAGCTGTGTGTGTG
>JAQHUG010000022.1:12687439-12700807 GCA_028555095.1 Dicrostonyx torquatus | reverse complement strand
TGTTGTTGTTTTGGTTTGGTTCGGTTCAGCTTTCTGAGACAGGGTTTCTCTGTGACACCTTGGCTGTCTCAGAACTTACTCTGCAGAGCTTCCTGCCTTGAGCTCACAGGGAACCGCCTGCCTCTGTCTCCTGAGTGCTGGGATGAAGGGCGAGCGTCACCACCGCCCCGCCTCAGAAAGAAATTTCTTTATGACTATCATTTCCTCCTCTGAACCTTGATACCAGCTGCTGCTATTTTTATGTTAATAGCTTAATAGCTGAGAAATGGTGAAAACATACATAAATGAGCCTTTTAATTTAACTTACACAGTAACACTGAAATAGTCTCATTTTTTATCTTTGATACGTGAAGCTGAAGCCCCAAGACAAGGTTAGAAATCAGGCCACCTTAAGAGAACCCCTTCCAGGACTCAGAATTGTGGCAATGTCTTTAGACCGTCAGCTGTATGGCCCGTATCAGTGCTATAGCCCGTATCGTGGAATTCTGGTCCGAAACCCGCCTGGTGGAAGGTTATCGACAGGAAAGAAAACACAGTCCTCCCATTTCCTCAGCCCACCCTTCAGTCTTCCAGCTGCAGAGAGAGTGGCTGCTGGTGCCTGCGACTGGAAGCTTGGGGGCTCCTGCAGCGCCCGCGGCTGGGCTTGTGGCCTATGACAGGGAAGATGATCTTGCACTCCTAGCCGGGTGACTTGGTGTCCTCACCAGTCTGCTTTCTGCTGTCAGAGACGGGAGCGAGCTCCCACTGGGGAGGTCCTGCCTCTAGGGCAAGTATCACTTTACCCATCGGTACTCAGAAGTCGCACAGATAGATAGACAAACACCTCGCTAAAAAAAAAAAGACCAGGATTCTCATTGCTGTGCTTGGTCAGAGACAGGGCAGGAGGTGGCTCCCCAAAGACAGAGACCAGAATAGGCATTTCTGTGTCGGTCTCACCTTCTCCTGTAGGGCAGAGAAGGGACTGGTGTGACAGAGAACCGGCGTGGGTGCCACAGGAGCCCTCCTGCGGAAACAGGGCTAGCGAAGAATAGCAGTTCTGCGTGCATCAATGGCCTGGGTCTCAGAGTGACCAATATCACAGTTCTCCTTAGTCTGCCTTTGTCCCTTTGGTTGCGTTGTTCATGGGGCATTTAAAAGGAGGGTAAAGCGGAGCACAAAGGTAGACACCTGTAACCCCGGGAAACTGAGAGGTAGAGGTGGGAGGATCAGAAGTTCAAGGCTACCCTGAGTGTCTTAGCTTCATTTCCGCAGCTGGGATTAAATGCTCAGAAGAAAGCAGCTTTAAGGGAGAAGTGGCGTGTCTGAGTCACGCTTCCAGGCTACGAACCGGCATTGCAGGGAAACCAGGGGAGGAACAGGAAGCAGAAAGCTGCCAAGAGCAGAGAGAAATGAACCTGAGCGTGCGTTCCTAACGCTTGGCTTAGAGAATGGTGCCACCCGCAGCGGCCTGCCTCTTCCCACATTAGGACAGTCCTCCGCAGACATGCCTACAGACCGATCCAACCTAGACAGTCCCTCGCTGGCGCTCTCGTCCCGGGGCATTTTAGACTGTGTCAAGTTGATAGTCAAAACCAGCACCACGGCTCCACCCCAGTCAGCTTGACTCAGGAGTGCATGGCCTTTAAGGCATAACCTTCCTTTCTCGTTCTCAAGGTCTTCATGATTTCAAAGTGGAAAGCACAACTTTAAAATGTCCCGTAGTCTTTAAAAGCGCTGATACTTTAAAGTCCAAACACGCCACAGTACAGAGTAAACATTCATCTTCCAAAAGGGAAGTGCCTTGGCTCCGGAACAGCGAGATGAAAACAAAACCCAAACCCACCAGGGATCTGTGCCCAGCGTTTGGGACTTGTGATGTCATCCTCTGGGCTCCAAAGGCTGTCCCACCCCTGCACCCCTTTCTCTTGGAGAACTCAGCCCTGCCTTTGGTGGCTCCATTCTATCCCTGCACCCCTGCACCCCTTTCTCTTGGAGAACTCAGCCCTGCCTTTGTCTTTGGTGGCTCCATTCTATCCCTGCACCCCTGCACCCCTTTCTCTTGGAGCACTCAGCCCTGCCTTTGTTTTTGGTGGCTCCATTCTACCCCTGTGGCAGTTTTCCTTGATGGCTGTCCCTTGCTCTTAGCATCTCCAGGATCCTGGAGTCTCCGCTGCACCTGAGGCTTCACTATTCCAGGTTCACACAGTGGCCTCTCAGGCACACAGTGCCCAGCCTCAGGGCCATCAGTGCACTGCCAAGTTCTGCTGCACTTGGTGCTGGAGCCCGGCCCCCTTGGACCACAACTTCTGTGTGCTGGCCCCAAGGAAACACTTGCCCAGGCAGTTGCTTTTGAGGAACATGGAATCCAAACACTGGACTTTGCTTAAATGAGTTCAGATCCCTTCAGGGTGGAACTTCTGAGGGGTTGGACTTACCCCCAGGACAGCCTTCCTGTCGCCCCAGGACAGTACAGGAGTTCTTACTTCAGAGGTGCTGGCTTCACAGCTACTTTCTCAGCCTGAATGCTCTCGCTTCCTGAAACTTCCTCAAACAAGCCAGTCCGTGACCTTCACATATTAACCCCACAGAAGGTCTCAGGACACAGTCGGAACGACGCCGGATTCTTGGCCAAATATCACACCAATGGACTCTATCCCAGTTCATGATGAAGTCAAGAGCTTGATCCCTCGTCTCCTCTAAAGCCTCAGGATCCCAGGCTTTTTCAACTCTTATGAAATTGAGAAGCCAAGCCTAGGAAATGGTGCTACCCATATGGGCGTGAGCATCCCTGCATCAGCTGACTGAGATGGTCCCCCACAGACGTGCACACAGGCCAGCCGGACCTACAGCCCCTCCCTGGCTCTCAGCATCCCTGTCTCCTATCGGAATGCCAACTACATTCTGCTTCCAGGGTGGCTGGAGAGACGGCTCAGTGGTTGAGAGCACTGGCTGTTTTTCCAGAGGTTCTGAGTTCCATTCCCAGCCACCCCATGCCGGCTCCCAGCCATCTGTAATGAGGTCTGGCGCCCTCTTCTGGCCTGCAGGCAAACGTGCAGGCAGAACGTCGTATACATAGTAAGTAAATAAATCTTTAACCAGAAGAGTTCTGCTGGCAGCATCCGGTGACTTTGTATCAAGTGTATCTACAGCCCATTCACAGAGTGACAGGAAAAGCCATGCTCAGCTTTGTCACAGCAATGGTCCCATTTTTTTTCCCATTTCTGAGATAATATACCTCAACCAAAGCAACTGTAAAGGAAGGAAGGGTTTGTTCACCCACAGTCCCAGGGTCCAGTTCTCTACTGAGGGGCATCAACAGGAGCAAGCAGCTGGTCACATCCTAGCCAGACATTCCTTAAGGAGCAGTCAATGGCAGTGTAGGAAAGAAAGGAAAAAATGGTTGTTTTAAAGTACAGATGAGACTCGGATGGGGTGGAGAGGGACAAGACTTCTGTCCGTGTGCACAAGGTCCTGTTTGAGCTCCACCAGGGAGAAAGAGAGGGTGCAGGAGGAAAGTGGGGGAAAGAAAGCGGGGTTGCAGGGAGGAAAGCAGCAGAGAAGAGATGAGAGAGAGAGGATGAGGGTTAGCTGTGTGTGTATACATGTGGGGACGTATGTGTGTATATTATATATACATGCAGGAGTATATATGTGTAGGAACACACACGTGTGTGTATATATACATGTATACATGTGGGGACATATGTGTGTATATCATATATACATATATACATGTAGGAGTATACATGTGTAGGAACACACATGGTGTGTATATATACATGTATACCTGTGGGGACATATGTGTGTATATCATATATACATATATACATGTAGGAGTATATATGTGTAGGAACACACACGATGTGTATATATACATGTATACATGTGGGGACATATGTGTGTATATTATATATACATATATACATGTAGGAGTATATATGTGTAGGAACACACGTGTGTGTATATACATGTATACATGTGGGGACGTATGTGTGTATATTATATATACATATATGAATGTATGAGTATATGTGTGTAGGAACACACAGTGTGTATATATACATGTATACACGTGGGGACATATGTGTGTATATTATATATACATATATACATGTAGGAGTATATGTGTGTAGGAACACACAGTGTGTATATATACATGTGGGGACATATGTGTGTATATTACATATACATATATACATGTAGGAGTATATATGTGTAGGAACACACACGTGTGTATATATACATGTGGGCACATGTGTGTGCGTACATATGCGTGTGTGTGTGGCGGCAAGAAAGAAAGTTATACCTTACATCAGAGCTCACAGGGAAGTTTATCGCCAGGAAAGGGGAAAGGAAGAGATTTGCCCAAGAGAGGGATACGTGGAAGGGGTCTGGTTTTTAATAAGTGGGTATAGCGCATGTGCACATATGTCAAGGACGTATTCTGTCAGGACCCTTAGGGCTGGCCAGTGTAGGTGCCTGCGCACTAACCAGTGCATGTGCCCAAGGACTGCTCTTGGTGGCTACAATTGAAGACCCCAAGGGCAGGCCAGGGTAATGCCTGAATGCTAAACAATATGTACTCTCTCTCTCTTACACACACACACACACACACACACACACACACACTTTTCAAACTTGCTTCCCTATGCAGGATTTACATATGAACTGCTTTCCTGTGTTTTACACGTGAGACGCAAATGGAGGTGAGGCAACATCTCTGCAGAGAAGCAAGCCCAATGGAGCTCTGGTCAGTGGCACAAGGGGAAGCAAAGCACTCTGGGACCTTCTGCACTTCCTCTTAGGGGCAGATCCTGGGGGCAAGGGGTGGATGGGTGGTGGGAGGTTTGCTTCCTCCGCCAGTGCCCCCTGGTGGTCGTTGATGGGAGCGTCTCTCTCCTGTGGATCCCTGCGATTTGTTTTCTTTCTTTTCTTCTGTTTTTTTTTTTAAGCTTCAGAGATGGATCCTAAGGATCTGGAGAGGGCATCAAGAGAGAGTAGCAGGAGAGGAAGGAAGAAAAAGCTTTTTCTCTCATGTTCAGAATCTAAACTTAAGCGTATATTAAACGAATATCATAAGAAAGCAGACAAGGAAGGAAGGGACCACGGAGGAAGGGAGAGAAACGGGGGGAAGGGTGTCGGGGTACACGACACACATGTGCGAAAATGGTGTCAAAACAAACCTGGTGTGTTGTTTGGTAATTACATAAAGAAGGAAAGCAAGATCGCTAAAGGGGCACAGCCCAGCACCGATTGCAAAGCTTGGTGTTGGGAGACTAGGCTCCCTTTGAACCTGCAGGAAATCCAGGGCTCGACTGAAGACAGAGACACCTCCTGGGCCTCCAAGGATGTCTTCACAGCCTGCTCTTTCCCCATCTCTCACCTCCATTTCCTCCTCCCTGTGGGCTTCAGGCTTGGGCAGGCTCATTTGATGTAACAGCAGGGTCGTTGTTGAAACCCAAACGTCCATGGCGTTTCCCAACCTCGGTGGTGGGCATCTGGGGCTGGGTGCTCTCTGCTGGAGAGGGGTACTGGGCTGTGCACTGGCAGGATGCTCAGATCCACTCCTAGGATCTTGTGCCAGCGGGTACTCCTTGTGCCCAGCCATGTGCCTAGGTCTATGGCTCACTCTGCATAAAATCACTTAACCTGTTTCCAAGACGAGCGAGCTTTCTGGTTGTTTCAGAAAATTGAGACAAGCATCTGAGGAAGTGTCGGGGAGCGGGGGAGTTGGGGGGGCCCTTAGCAGCATGTGGGAGCCCTGTGCCTCCGGCCTGGAGGTGAGGTGCCATTTGAAAACATGTTCCTACGTGTCGTTTCTTTGGAGATCAAAGCCACTCTCCCAGTCACTAGAAGAGTCAGACCAGAGGAGTGGTCTAACCTTGGGACTTGGTGGCTATGCTACCTGGACTCTGTGACTCTGGCGGCAGGCGGACCCGGTGAAGAGAGCCCAGTGCCAGGCCCTTCTGATTTTCGTGCATGGGGGACTGTCACAGGCTCACATGGAGGCTTTTCTGTTGTCCCTTCCCACCAGGAAGCTGCCAGGGACTTTTGATTCCGGAAGCTTCCTATCACACTTCGTGTAAACTCACTCTACCGCAAAGGCTCTGCAGGATGTGGCCCTGTGGTGCCCTTTCTCCACCCCCCCCCATTCTTCTTTCCGTTCCTCACACCCAAGATCCACCGCACCTCAAGGTCTTTGCCCAGGCATCACTGCGGCCTGGGGACTCTTCCTACAGGTCATAGCATGGCTGTGTGCATCCTAGGGTCCCCTTGAGTCCTTCCCTGACTTCATCTCATTAACCTCAGTAGCCGGTGGGTTTCACACGGCCGGATCTGTTCTCTACTTCTTTGTTGGTGTTCACCCCCACTCTTGAACACGAGTCTCCTGGCACACAGTGAGGATCCTCTGAATCAGGGCACTGTTCCTTACATAGGCCACGGAAGGCCAGACCCGGGTGTAGGCAGACATGCTTCCTGGTCTCAAGGGTTGTCTTCACGGTCTCCCCCCTCCCTCGGCTCCATTTCCTCTCTGGGAGCCTCCATCTTGGTCAGGCTTATTTTGCAATGTCAAGATCGTTACCTGAACTCTCACCTCAACCTCAGCTTCGCTGACATCCTGGGCCGAACAGTCTTTCACTGGGGTGCAGGCATCTTTAGGATGTCTGCCTTAGCTCCCACCTGAGCCCCTGCCGATGGGTACTCCTAGACACGTCAACCAAAAATGCCCACAGACATTCCTGGTTATCTGCTAGGGGACAAATAACCCCAGCTGGCAACCACTGGCCGACAGCATGGTGTCTCAGCCGCTCCAACAGAAATCTAGAAGAATCTGCCCAGGGAATCTGATAGTCCCTCCCTTATCTCTTAAACATTTCTCTACCGGTCATAGAAAGTTCTACATCTTCCTTGGAGCTGCATCGTGTCTCAGCGTGAGAACTGTGCCTGTTTTACTTGAATTTCCTCTGCACTGATGAAAGTTTTGTTCAAGTCCGATCTGATTATGCAAATGACACAGGACCGAGTAACCACGGGCACAGGGAGGAGAAGTAATTAGTAGGAGATAGAAGTGCTCCGCAGATTTATATCCCAAAGGAACCATTAACAAATAATCTGGAAGACTGGTTTTTATGTTCATTGCTTAAAAAGTTACATGGAAGTACCCCAGCCGCAGTCCTGTCGGCTGTTCAGATTTTACTAACCGAAGGCAGGGCCCAAGCGCCAGCCCTTTTTAAAGCTAATGGATGCCAAGTTCCCAAGCTTAGTATGAGGAACGGCAGAGACCATGTTTTGGAGACGTTTTGGCAAGAGAACCGAGAGCCAAGGTGAGGGCGACTGCCCGTTTCAAGGGGCTTTAGCAAGATGTATGGGCAAAGGTCATCTCTGTCTTCATGCCTTGGGCTATAGGCTGGTGTGCAGCCTCCCTTCCGTAGATTACTGACTTCGACGACCAATTAATAAAAACTCACTCTTTCCAAAGGCTGATGTAAAATGGGCAGTGTAAGGTGTGGGACGCACAAGCTGTCAGGAGTCTTCATCGCGCAGGTATGGACGAGGTCTCAGGCTCCGTGGCCTCCCAGAGGCACCCTGATGGAAGGCGGGAGACCTGCACCAGCAGGGCCTGACTTCCTCTCTCACAGTAAGCCAGGGCTCAAAGACTTGCGGCTTTAATATTTGTTTCTTCCTTTCCTCTTTTCTAAGTCCTCTTCCCCCTTCCGGCTCTGGGGCTGACTTCCCAGCCTCCCTCGGGTCAGCTGCTCTCCATGGAACCCTAGGGAAGCCCAGTAGACAGGGCTTCTCCCTCCCTGCGAGAGGGGCCCTGAGCTGACTCTCTAAACTGTCATCTTTGCTTCAAGCTGTTCCTGCTAGGATGGTCTTTGGGAGCCCTGCCCCCCTCCCCCAGGAGAGCTGCTGGGTGTGTGACAGGCCAGGGCCTTCCTTCCACCCTGATAAGGCCAGGCAGCCAGGGCTGGACTGTAAACCACCCCTGCAGCGGAAGAAACTGGGCTGGTCCCATTGTTTCCTTTCTGGGACGCCAGTGCAGTTTTACTGAGGCTCTAAGGAGAAGGGACCTTGAAAAGGCAGCGTGGGACAAAAGGATGACATGTAACATTCCATCCGCGTCTGGAAAGTAGCAAGACCCAGAGAGGACTGGTGGCCCTCAGGGGACTGGCATAGAACTTGCAGACACACACTTCTCTGGGTGGCTGTCCCTATGAGTGTGTGAGTGTGTGAGTGTGTGTGAGTGTGTGTGAGTGTGTGTGAGAGTGTGTGAGTGTGTGTGTGAGTGTGTGAGTGTGTGTGTGTTTGTGTGAGCAGTGAATCCTGCCATTCCTTTGAAACCTGACTTCACTTTCTGTCTTGGGGAAGCGGTTGGAGATCAAGCTCCTTCCTGGCCTGTGGAGGGAAATCCTGCTCTACAAGAGGTGGGAAGCCCTGAAATGGGATAAATCCTGTGGATCCACTAGGTGGCGCTAGAGGTTCACGCACCTGTCACTGCAGCCTGAGCGTCTCTAACTCATTAGCCTCCGGTGGCTTTAAGGCTTGGGCAATTCACACAGGAGTAATTTAGAGGCTATTTGCAACAGTATATCAGTGTATCATGGCATACCCTAAGACTCTCAACTGCGGTGTATATGTGTTTACAAAGGGACCCAGCTCACTGGCTCAGATGGAGTGTTATGACCGTGAAAAAATTTGCAACACAGTTTCTTTAAAAATCACTCTATAACATCACTCCCACTCCCCTCAACTTGGGTATTATGTCACTGGAGAAGGGAAATCCTGGGACCCAGGCTTTTCATCTGTGAGAGCAGAGGTTCAGCTGGCCCTGGGGCCTGGGAGCAAAGGGAGGTTGGGGGGGTTCTCAAGGCCACCTGTGGGAACAAAGGAGGGGAGTTTCGTGGCCACCTGATGTGGAGACCAGGCTCAGCAATCCAGGCTGCGGAGTCCCTATCTACAGACCTCTGCGTCAGGAAGTCTGGTTTCCCCATATCCAAGCGTATCCTCCCCCTGGGAACACCTCCCCCTGGACTCCCATGCCCTGTGCTGTCTGTTTCCATTCCCTTGCCCAGTGCCAGGGGAAAACAAACTTTAGATGATTCCATCGTCCATGCCCACTGCCCCCAGGGCAAAGAAGTGTTCCTATTTGGGCCTCTTAGGTCAGTGTGTGCACGGTACTGTCAATCTCTCTCTCGGAGTCCCCTCCTCTGTCACATCCCATCAGAGACCCACTGTGTGGGCCTGGCCCAAAGTCCATGCTTGCCCATTGAGATCTTCGGAGTCCGTGTTCAATCTTGGAGCCCAGCTTCCCTTTCTTCTTTCCTCCTCCGTCCCCCTCCCCCTTGCATTCTTGGTCTGCAACTTTGTGGGGCACCTGACAAGCAACTAAACATGTCTAAGAAAGCTTTCAGCCTCCCCGAGGAACCCCAGGTGACAGCCTGAGCTCCTTCCATTTTTTTTTCCTTTCTCCCCCACCTGCCCCTCAGGTCCCAAGCTTCTTTTTTTACTCTAAACAAAGAGAGTTCCGGGAGTGGCGATGGAGCTCAGTCGGTAGATTGTTTATCTAGTCTGTCTGCAGACAGGTTCTGCCCCCAGAACTGCACACACCTGGCGTGATGGATGGAGCACAGCTATAATTCTAGCACTCAGGAGGATCAGAGATTAAGATCATCTTTAGCGACATAGAAAATTTAAAGACTAGACGGGGCTCCATGAGACTCTGTCTCCAAACACAAACAGGCCAAAAAAGCACACAAATGAAAACACAGCACCAAAGGTAAAATCAAATGTGGAAAAAAATTAATCTGTGTGCACTGTTATTTCTGTATAGTGACCTCCCTCCCTCCCTACTCCCTCCTTCCTCCCTCCCTCCCTGCCTCCCTCCCTCCCTGCCTGCCTGCTCATCTGAAATTGGCAGAAAAGAAAACTCATTTTATCACTTAGGAAGGGTGCTTGATAGGGCTTGACCGTCGGTTTTAATGCCTCTCCTTCATTCTGATCAAAGCTGAGCGGTGGAGAGGTCGTCTCTGCTCTGAATGCCATGAGAATTATAGTCCTCTCCTCTGAGCCTGACGGAGCCCGAAACAGACCCTTGAGACCGGATGAGAACGCGGGCACTGCTTTGTGTGTCACCGCGTGTCCCCACCCATGTGTCCCTGCCTGTGAGAATCTGTTTCGTGTGTTACTGTGTAAGTACTCTGCCCTGTGGGGGAGGAGTGCAAACACAGTTTCTCTTTAGAGAAAGACTCTGAGAAGAAGCACGGAGAAGCCCGCCTGGGCAAAGTCAGTTCTGGTCCCTGGGCTGTGCGGAGGACATGGCGGTTATTGGAGCTTATGCCTCCTGCAGATGGCATCAGCCTTGCCTCCCGGGACCCAGGTGCTGTCTAGACTGGATCATCAGACTTTCCCTATGTGTAGACGAGGGCTTTTCTCTGTCCTGTGGTCCCAATGGATCGGTTTCTCTCTGCCCACCGGGTCCCAGCAGCAGCTTATGAAACAACCAGTCTGAGGCTTATTATCAATTACAGTTGCTTGGCCAATGACTTAGGTTTCTTATTGGCTAGCTCTCTCTTCTAAATTAACCCATTTCTACTGACCCATGCATCGTCACACGGCTGCGGTGTTGCCTCTGTTCCGGCATCTCTCTTCTTGGGCAGCTACATGGCATCTCTTCCCCCCACCTTCTCTCCCTCTATGTCCGTTTGGATTTTCTGCCTGGCTTTACTCTGCTAAGCCCCTGCCCGAAACAGCTTTTTTCATCAACCAGTAAAGGCAGCCCATATACAGAAGGGCATCCCACATCACCTATGGGCCTTTCTGCTCAACTGAACCACAGGGCAGAGGGACAGACTCTGAGGAAAAGAGAGCCAGCCCAGGTGACTGGCTGGGTGCTGCCCTCAGGCTCCCCGGGTACCATCAGAGATCTAGATCTTGAGGTCCTCAGGAAGAGCATGTGGGAGCACCTGCTGTGTGGCCACAAGCTTGGGGCTCTTCACAAAGGGTGGCATTGGGCTCCCGGCATCGCTCAGTCTGTACAGGCTCATTTTCCCTTCTCTGTCAGATGTCTGCACATTTTAAAGGGCCTATTTCCCTGTGCATCTGAGACTGTGGGTACAGAGCAGACCCTCATCGAGTAAAGGGCCATGATGTTCATGGGTGTCACACACAGAGTCTATTTCCCTGTGTCTGTATAGCGACTCGTTTATTACTCCATCTCCTCTACAGATAGAGTTGACCAATCAGCTTTAATTTAACGGGGGGATGTTCACACATGGATAGCTAGTGAAGCAAACAGGGGTGGGACACGATTCATTCAGACTGCTCTGAGCGCTCCTCAAGAGCCCTGGGTCACAGGAGCTGGCGGAGGAAACCAAGGTAAGGCCAGCAGCACCTGGCTGGGCCGGGCCCAGGTGAATGGGGCCTGTCTGCTCTCTGTTCCCATTTTAGGCTCCACCCTTCCTCCTAGGAGCCCCCAGCTGAGTTCAGCGGCCTGAAAATAGGGACCACAGACCCCCAAGTCTGAATCCTAGGTGGGGGCTGCTAACCATGCAGATTATGTCACCAAGCATGCTGCAAAACACTGACTTACGTGTGGCCTGGGCAAGCTCATATAAAGCCACACCCAGCCATGCAAGTGTACAAGAGAGTCACTGGTAAAAAAAAAAAAAACAAAACATGAGGGTACACACTCAGCCTCTGGTACAATGAGGCTGATCCAAAGGCTGTGGGTATAGAGCCAAGAGATGACGCACCTACTATCCCAGGGGGCTCCTGCGGAGTCAGTTTCATTATGAGCGGGGAAACTGAGGCAAAGGGTGACTCTGTGACTGTTCTCAGGGCACCACGTCCAAACAGAAGACAGAGTGACAGCAGGCCCTCAGTTCAGAGGCCAGCACCTGACCGCTTTGCCACACAGCCTGTGTAGAGTGTGAGCAGGAAGGGTTTCCCTCTGGAAGGGGAAGCGCGCAGCACACGTGAAGTCCCCTCTTTAGAGGCTGCCCTGAGTCCTCAGAAACTAGGATCAAAGTTGGGGGAGACTGGCCAAAGAGGTTGGAGGGGGAACAGAAGAAGATGTGCAACACCCCAGGAAAGGACCATTTCCAGAGACTGGGCTAGGGCCCATGAGGAATTACGGCACTAGCCCAGTGTGCATTAGACTCTGTTTCCATCCCAGGAGATACAAGAATACAAGAGGAAATAATCCAGGTATGGTGGTACATGCTCATGGTCCCAGCACTTGGGGGATTGGGAGTTCAAGGTCACCCTCTGCTATGTAGTGAATTCCTTGTTAGCCTGCTTGGCAAAACTGAGAGGGTGAGAGGAGAAAGGAAAATGGGTGAGAAAAAGAAGGGGAAAGAAATTAAAAAGAAAAGGAAACTGTTGGAGCCTTGGGATTCCTAGGTGGGCAGAAGACACTCTATGCCTGCTGGAGACCCGGTTGGTACTTCCACGGGAGACGTCAATACTGTAGTCTTCCAGGAGGTGGCGCAAGTGTTCCCTAAAACGGAGCCAGCTCCCCACCTCCCAGAGTCCTCTTGTGTGGGTAGCTTGGTTCACCTCAACTCCAGACTGTGGGGAAAACACGCCCTCTGCTGGAGGAGCTCCGCAGTACCCCACCAGTACACAGCACACCCAAGCAGTGATTTAACAGGGAGATCCGGGGCCTGGAGAGCCAGCCTAACTCCTCCCTACCAGACTATCTGAATAGATGGTTATTTTAATCCCTACTGCACAGGCCAGAAATAAGCTCAGACGAAGCCAGCTAGGGTGACGGGCCCAGAGCTGGGGTGACAAGCCTGGTGTTTCCAGTCTGGCGTTAACAGCCCCCTTTCCTCAGATGGTGCAAAGCTCCTTGTGGCCCTTATAGTCACTGCTTTCAGTATGTCACCAGGAGGGGGAAGAGGGGAAATCCCGGGTGCTGATTTGTCGTCTTAGTGTTTGCTTTTCTCCTCAAGGCGGAAGCTGATCCGATTAATTGAGGGCCTCAATTAGTTGCACTTGGCCGACTCTGGTGTTTAGTGTGCTCCCTCCCCTTTCCAACCCCCAGTGACTAAGCACCTGTGATCTCCCAGAACTGGTGCCCTTTGCAGGTACTGTGAATAGGCCCTCTAGGAAGAGAACAAAAGGAAGAGGAGGTGTCTCATTCCAAGTCCTTAGACACACCCTGCAATGTCACCTGCCTGCTAAAACTTCTGGCAACTGAGTGTGAGTGCTCTCTCCCTCCCCCTCCCATTCCAAAGTCCTACTCTCTCTTCTCTTCCCTCCATCCTTTTGTCCATTTCTTCCATCTTAATCTCTTTCTCCCCTCCATCCTAACTCCTGTCTTTTCTCCTCCCTCCCTTCCTTCCTTCCTTCCTTCCTTCCTTCCTTCCTTCCTTCCTTCCCTCC
>JAQHUG010000022.1:12634630-12655299 GCA_028555095.1 Dicrostonyx torquatus | reverse complement strand
GTGGCCATGCATACCTGATCTCCTGGACTGTAGGAGGGATCCCCCAACCATCACTGTGGCCATGCATACCTGATCTCCTGGACTGTAGGAGGGATTCCCCCAACCACCACTGTGACAGTGCACCCTGATCTCCTGGACTGTAGGAGGGATCCCCCCAACCTTTGTGGTACGAGACACTTCCCACCAAATGGCAGACATGTTATTACAAGGTGCCTGTGAAGGTCAAATATTTCCAGACTTCTCAACGCTGTTAGGAAACCAGTGAGCTTTTTGGAGGGTGACTGAAAGAGGAGGGGCAGTACATGACTGGCTCACAGAGGGTGTGCAGCCCCTGCTACTAGAAAACATGCCAGAAATCTTCTCCTTGAGGTAGAACAGCTGTGGCGATTGCCAAGAGACAGAGCTCTTCATTCCCAACCATTCACTTGTCCTCAACCTTAGTGAATATACAAAGATGATCAACTTGACAGGAAGAAAGGGTTGGGTTTGACTCATGGACTTAGAGGATCATCTGTGTTACTTTGGGTCTGTGATGGCACAGTGCGTCATGAATGGGAGCACACGGTGAAGGGAGCCACTCACTTAGTGACATCTAGGAAGCAGGAGATGAGGAGGAGATAGTCAGAGTCCCAGTATCTGTCAAGTGTTGGCCTCCAATACTCTCTCTTCCTCTAGAATCCACTGTCTACGTTCTCTCACCCTCAATACAACATCAGGCTGAACTAAGCTTTCGACACATGGGTCTTTGATAAACATTCACAGGTTAAATTATAGCAGATCAGGTGACCAAAAGCTGTCCTCGGTGTGTCTCAGCCTACCCTCCTCCGGTTCAGCTCTCCACAGACCTCCTTCCAGTCGGCACATCCCAGTGCCGTACCCAGTTCATCTCTTCAGCTGCTTCTCATGCCCGTCTTAGCCCACCTCTTGCTACTGGAGGCTCAGCCTTCGTTTCGTGTTGCCCAGCAACAGAAGTTTTGACATTGCTTCGTTCTTTGCTGCCTCAGTCTTGGTTTGGAGGCACTGTGTCTAAACCTGTCTAAACCTGGAGCTTCATTCTCTTGACCTTCACCAGTTAATGTGTGCTCGTATGTGCTACTCTCCTGCTCATCCCACCTCTCTTCAAGTCACTATTGTTTGATTCTGGAACGTCGCACAAAGGTGCGTGTATTAAAGGATTTATTCTCTGTTTAGTCCTATTGGGAGGTGGTCAAGTCCCAACGTAGTAGGACTTGTTGAGAAGAAGCTTTCAGGTCATTCAGATATGCCTTTGAATGGGACAGGAGGAATGATGGCTTTGATAGAGAGCTAATGGCCAATAGCTAGGCAGGAAGAGGTTGGGTGGGGCTTGCAGGTAGGGGAAAAGAGAGAGTGGTGATGGAGAAAGGCGGAGTCGCCAAAGGAGCAGAGGAAGCAGGAGGTGAACTTGCTGTGCTAAAAACAGGTACCGAGCCCCACGGTAGTAATAGATAAGAAGTACAGGTAGATTTAAGTTGTCAGAGCTGGTTAGTAACAAGCCTAAACTATCAGTCAAACATTTAGCATTAATAAGTCTCTATGTGGTTATTTGGGAGCCTGTGGTCCCAATGTAAAACTCTGCCTACATATCATGACCTTTCTCCTGCTGTTACTCAACTCTGGTATCCCCATGTCTTGTCTTTGGGCAAGTTTTCGTCCATGCTAAGGTGGACACCAGAGCTGGGTCTTCTCTCTTGGTCTTGGTGGCTGTCGACCATATTACTGTGTACTTCTTGTTTGGTTTGCTTGTGTGCTATACGGTTGTGTGTGTGTGTGTGTGTGTGTGTGTGTGCATGCCTATGGGGGCCAGAGAGGGACATGTATACATCCCTCAGATCTTCTCTTTGCTTATTGAGGACAGTCTGTCTCTCACTGAATCTGGAATTTCTGATTAGCTTGACAGGCTAACCCTCCCGAGGTCTACCTGCTTCTGTTTGCTGGAGGCTCAAGCCTTCGTTTCGTGTTGCCCAGCAACAGAAGTTTTGAGGTTGCTTTGGCCACACCCAGCCCTTCTTATGGGTGCTGGCGTTCTGAACTCAGACCTCATGCTTGCTCACTTACCTAGTGGGTAACTCACCCACTGGACTAGCTCCCCATACCTTCCTGTCTGCTCCTCAAATGATCACTGTGTCGTATCTACATGGGCATCCTTAACCCACATCCTTAGTTCCTGAATAACACATCCTTGAAGAAGAGAAGGCCTCCAAGGACTCCATCCAGCTTCTGATCTCATGCATCCCTGGGTAATCCATTCTATTATTCAATTTGCCTGGAGTTTGACCCACCTCATGTGAAAATTTGCCCCACAAGTAGACGTATATGACAAACACAGAAGTTAGGAGGGTAGGTGAAGAGACTCAAGTGGCTGCTGTAGGTTTTCTAGATTACTCTGGATAAGTGGATCTCCAGAGTCTTTTACAGTGTGCAGTAAGACCGGTCCTACCTCCTTCACAGGATAGGAGATGCCTGCAGTTCCCTGACACGTTTGGGAGCTGGATAGATGACTCAGTGGTTAAGAGCACTTGCTGCTCCTACACAGGAATCCAGTTTGGTGCCCAGCCCTCAAATCAGTGGCTCATAACTATCTGCATCTCCAGCTCCATGGAATCCAACACCCTGGCCTCTGAGGGGACCTGCATGCCCACCCACCCAGAAACACACACACACAGATTCATAATTAAAACTACATATGAATTTTTAGAAGAATGTGGAAGTATTAGCACATTGCCAAACTCGAGTAAAGGAGTAGCCAAGCTGCAAAAAGAATAGATTTCACAGGCCACGTGATTCTGGGAAAGTATGGACTTTCAACCTGTTTGTGATTTTTATTTTGCTAATTATTATTATTGTGTGTGTGCGTGCATGTGTGCGTGCATGTGTGCGCATGCATGTGTGTGTGCATGTGTGTGTGTATGTGTGCATGTGTGCATGTGTGTGCGTGCATGTGTGTGCGTGTGCATGTGTATGTGTGTGCATACATGTGTATGTGTGTGCGTGTGTGCGTGTGCATGTGTTTGTGTGTGCATGTGTGCATGTGTGTGTATGTGCATGTGTGCATGTGTGTGTATATGTGTGCGTGCATGTGTGCATGTATGTGTGTGTGCATGTGTCTGATATGTATGAGGACATGCACATGCTATCTGTGGAGCACTCCTGCACCCCCCAAAGGACAACTTTGTGGGTTCCCTCCTTATGCCTTTGTGAGGGTTTGAGGAACGGGGCTGGGATTACCACGGTGGTGCGACAAGCACTTCGTCCTGGGCCATTTTTCCAGCCTTTGACTGAGGGTTTTAAGGCTGCCGTCACGTGACTTTTGAGTGAGAGTTTTAAGGCTGCCGTCACGTGACTTTTGAGTGAGAGTTTTAAGGCTGCCGTCACGTGACTTTTGAGTGAGAGTTTTAAGGCTGCCGTCACGTGACTTTTGAGTGAGAGTTTTAAGGCTGCCGTCACGTGACTTTTGAGTGAGAGTTTTAAGGCTGCCATCAGGTGAATGAAACCAGGGCTTTCTCTGAGGAGAACATGGAGCTTCCATATTGCTACCCTGGAGTCAGGACTTCGCATGCAGGTCCCATGTGCCCTGTCCCCAGGAGGGGCTGTATAAAGGCGATAATGCTGCACCTCGTGGGCGAGGACAGCTGGGTTCTCAGGTGACAGCACCCAGCGAAATAGTGGGGTAAGAAACAGAGAGGAATGTGCTGAAAATTCAAGCTCACAGCCTAGCCTCGCGGCCCCGCCGTGTTCGTTAAACAGGCTCTGTCCCATCCCACCGTCTGCCCAAATATTCACGCCAAGCACGAGGCCTCATTGAGAAGCCTCCCGACAGGGACTCATAGTCCTTGTTGTATGTCTGCTTAGTTCCCACGGGAGACTGCTCAGCAGAGAGCTAGCGCTGTCTTAGGGACACGGACCTCTGCGGTGTGGATTCTAAGTAGTTGTGTTGATTTACAGCCACACCCGTATCCACGCTTCGAAGACATCTGGCAAGAAGTGTCCTTCTTGCCGGGCGGTGGTGGTGCACACCTTTAATCCCAGCACTCGGGAGGCAGAGGCAGGTGGATCTCTGTGAGTTCGAGACCAGCCTGGTCTACAAGAGCTAGTTCCAGGACAGGCTCCAAAGTTACAGAGAAACCCTGTCTCGAAAAACCAAAAAAAAAAAGAAGTGTCCTTCGAGTCTCTCAAAGAGCCGTGGAATGTTAAGGATTTGAGTAAGGGACTCAGAGGTGAAAGGAGGCCCTGACAGAGCGACTGGGTGGATCTCTGATCATAGGGGGAAGAAATGAAAGGAATTAGAAGAAAGACATGAGGCCGGGATTTCACTTTCTGTTCTAGGATTAGAAGGGCAACAGACACGTTCCATTAGACTCATAATAGCACCTTGCCCAGGGGGTGGGACACTCTCAGAATCCCAACCACTAGGGAGACTTGGCAAGTGTGGGTGCACGCTGGGCAACTCAGCAAGACCTTGTCTGCAAATAAAAGAAGCAAACAAACAGCATGGTCTGTGGTAGAGCTGGAAGGCAGAAAAAAAAATCTTAGTTATGCGCAAGACCTTGGTTCTGAGCATGCGCACGCACGCACCAACAGCAGCGCTGCCTTAAATAGTCTAAAGTACCTGGTCACGTCCTCAGTCTGTGACTGTTCCAAGTAAGCTTATTCCTGATATATCTGAGCACAAAAGAGAACTCTCTCCATCTGAGCCAGCGTCAGCACCACACCACTAAGACGGGGTAAAGGAAAACCAAAGGCGGATAGCATCCGGCTTTCCCGGGTAGCAGTGGTTCCCATGGTAACAAGGACAGAGCAGGCTGCTTTCGGATACACTTGCTACAGTGAGCTAGTGTGACAAGCAGAGAAACAGGTCCATCGAGTGTGGCGGATATATTTAAACTTTCCATTTGTTTGTGGTGGGGCTCAGGTCTAACGGGCAAGCATAAGGCAGTCAGCGTGGGATTTCCGTCATGCACCAAACCATGCTCCGACTTTGAGAAACACGCTTTGCTCTCCTGATAGAGTAAATGCTAGTGTCCGAGTAGCTGTGAATTGGGGGAAAGTTGGGCCCTTCACCTTGAGATCACAGTGCAGAGGTCACGTGATAACAAGAACTGGGGCGTCACGATTTGAGAGACAATACCCCGCCGGTCGTCCTAAGTAGTGCGCTGTGGGCTCCTACATCAGAGGGTTCCTTGGGATCCGTTCCCCATTACCGTCGTGTGGATTTTATCAAGCAGTTTCCTGGAGTGCACCCTTTGGAACCGTAGATTCTGTGTGCTGGTCTCTCCCTGCTCCAGGCTTCCTCAGCAGCCTACAGAAATAACCCTTCAGAAATAGACCTGGCTGGCTATCATCCCGCCTCCCTCTCCTGACTGCTACTTGACACTCTGTCTGCGCACACACAGGGCTTCCTTTTGTCATCCCAGGGCTTGTTTTTGTCAAAAGCTCCCACGCAGTTTCGCTTCCTGTAAGAGTTCGGTTCAGTTCAACGTCCTCCCTCCTCAGCGGTGACCGCAGAAAGGAGACTTGGAGTTTTGCTCTGCTGGAAACACGATAGCCTCTGCGCTCCCCTCTTTACTTTTCCGCAGAATTAAATGCGCATGTAGCTACTTTCTGTAGTATTAATAAGATAATAGGGGGTGTAGACTTTTTTGTAGAAACTTTTCCTTCATAGACAGTAACTTCTGAGTTTTAGGTTGTTAGGGACAATGTGTGCTGTTATCTATAGCTGTTCCCTTGGAAACCGGCTTCAAGTGTGTTCTGGCTTTTATTTACTTGTATGTTTTGGGGGAACCAAATAAGATGTCACTAGACATGGGGAAATAAGGTTATTAAATAAAATTTGACCAAGAATCAAAATACAATGATAGCTAGGGGCTCGATCATATAGAGTAAGTAGCTAAATGCAGGGAATTTGATTGCAGGATTTTAAGATAACACCATTTTTCAAGATTTTAATGAATTTTTTGGTTACCATACAAATAAATGTGTTTTGCTATGGATTTTAATTTTTTGCATGGATGAAGGCTGACTCTGTAGATCTGTCTCTCATGTGCTGGTGAGGAACATGGGCCTGGAAGCCTACGTCTGCTCCGGAGCCCGGAGTCTGAGTTCTCCACAGCTGTGAGAGGGAGGGTTGGCACTCGTGACTTAGGGCTATAACCAGAAATGGCTCCTCCCAGCTAAGCAGGCTCCGCACTGGCTACGAGAGTCACAAATGGCTCCACACGCCATTGCAATGGGCTTTGCTGACTGTACAGGTCAGGGGAATGTGTGTGTGGATGCCCCGCTTTTGCGGTGGTGGCGGTGTGAACACGCTAACTTCAGGGAAAGGGACATGCATTTCTAGAAATGGGCCTAGCTGGGGGTGGTGTGAATGCTCTCCACAGACTTGCAGGGTAGGGTAGAGACTTCCAGTTATGCCTGAAGAGTTTTATTATTTTAAAGTTATGTGTCCATGCGTGCGTGGGCCCAGGTAGGGGTTATGTGCACTCTAAGGCAGGTGTCCACAGAGTGCAGACGACGGTATCAGATCTCAGGGAGCTGGAGCTCCAGGTGGTTGGGAGAGGCTGTGTGACAGCTGGGAACCAAACTTGGGTCCTCTGCAAGAGCAGCAAGGGCTCTTGACTGCTGAGCCATCTCACCAGCCCCTAAATTTGAAGATGTTTTACAGGTTGACTAGGCCGTTTGATTACATATGAAAACTCTGACTACAGGGCTTGAAGGGCATCCCTACAGAACACGGGACAGCATGACCAGATAGAAGATACAGGAAAAGATGTGCAGGCCGCTTGGCATCACCCGCTCTGTAGCGTGTAGTGTTCTCGGATGACACAGCTTTAACTTCCTTGTGGTGGCCTCGGCATTTGCTGATTTTGTCTTACAATACTGGGGATCAAACCCGGGATGTGTGTAAGCCATGGAGGCATTTATAATCATGTATCTATCACACCATCTGACTTTCCAGTCATTTAATTAGTAACTATTGATGATCAACCCCAGTTAAGTGCCATCCTTGGCTCTGTTTTTAAACAATCCTGTAGCATAAGAACTGGAAAAACAAAAGTCCCTGGAGTCAGGAAGGTTTAAATATAGTTTCAGATACAGATATGCGTCTCGTTTGGTTTGACTTTTTGTTAGCCCAGAAAAATGAATTGCCCAAGTGGGATGGATGGTGCAGAAGGAGCCAAGGACACAGAACGTGCCTGGGAAGAGTAGCTGGGGTGAGGTGGCCTGACGGGAGCTTGGTTTTTACCTCCTTCTCTTCCTCCTTTCATACATTACATTCGAGCCACAGTTCCCTCCACCCCGCTCCTCTCAGCCCCCACCTCACCTCTCCCCCAATCTACTCCTCCTCTGTTCCCCTTTAGGAAAGAGCCTCCCAGGGATATCGACCTAGCATGGCATATAAGTTACAATAAGGCTGGGCACGTACCCTCACATCAGGATTGAAGTAGGCAGTCCGGTAGGAGGAAAAGGGTCCCAAGAGCAGGCAAAGAGTCACGGATGCTCGTCACTCCCACGGTTACGAGCCCCACAAGAACAGCAAGCTACACAATGGGAACATTTATGCAGAGGACAGAGCTCAGACCCATGCAGGCTCCATGATTGCCACTTCAGTCTCTGTAAGTCCTTAGAGCCCTGATTAAGTTGAGCCTGTGGGCCGAGTTCTCATGGTGCCCTTGGTCCCTCTGGCTCCTCCCGTCCTTTCTCCCCCTCTTCCTAGGGGTCCCTGGAGCTCTGCCTAATGTTTGCCTGTGTGTCTCTGCATCTGCTCCCATTCGTTGGTGGGTTAGCTCTCTGCTTCTTTCTCTGTGACATACTTAGTGGCCAGGCTTTGGGAAGAACCTGGACTCCATCCATTGGTGTTTCTAGGAAAGTCCTGGAATTCAGAAGGGTCTGATGGCAGCTTGCTGTGCCATAACATCGAATGCCACTTTGGTGGGGTGTATGAAGAGCGGCAGCTGAGGTCCGACTTCTGCCTGTAACTTGCTTGGTGAGATAGACTGGCTGGCCAACGAGCCAGAGATTTGTCTGTCTCCACCTCCCCACTGCTACAACTACAAACGCATGCACCGTGCCTGGCTTTTTTATTCCTGGGTCATGGGGCTGGAACTCAAGTCCTCGGGTTACAAGGCCTGCACGTTCCAAGTCAGCTACTCTAGGACACTTCCCTGGCTTCCTTTGCAGACTGAAGCCGAAGACCATGTTTGTGACTCCTTTAAAAAAGTAAACAAGGGGCTGGAGAGATGGCTCAGTGGTTAAGAGCAATGACTGCTCTTCCAGAGGACCAGGGTTCAATTCCCAGCACCCACATGGCAGCTCACAACTGTCCGAAGATCCGGTTGCAGCGGATCTGACACCTTCACAGCAATGCACATAAAATAAAGTTAAATAAACCATAAAAATATTTTTAAAAAAGTAAACAAAACGGTGACACAAAATGAAGAGCCTGACTGACAGCAGCCCCTCAAGAAGTTAGGCCAATCCTTTAGTCTTTAAAATCCCAGCCAAGTTTCAGCTTCCTTCATTTTGCTGTTGATTTGAACTCCGGAGTCTTCAGAGCTGCTCCGATGTCATTATTCTGAAGCAGGTGACCACCTGTTGCCAGCCACAAACCTGAAGATCAGCAGGCAAGCAAGCCAGATCGATGGCAACGTGGTTGCCACATGGGCAGAGTGTGTAGGTGGACCCTCAGAAGTGAAATTGGAAGTGCTAGACCTTAAAGGGGAAGGCTTAGAGGGGCCTCATAACCTCATAGCGAGCCACGCTGCCCTAACAGTGTGCAACACAGGAAGCAGAAATCAAGACTCAGGTAGAGGAGATTTAGTTTAAATGATCTCATCAGGAAAAACTAGGGTACGCTAACCTTGATCTGAAATGACTCTTTCAAACAGTAGATAGGCAAAGACACTCCAGGAAGAAGGACACCTGTTCATGGTGGCATAGCCATCGTAGCCCAAGGTCACCAGGCACAGAATCAACACCTACAATGGGTTTGTGGTGAGCGTCCTACAGAAGCCAGGTTTACCCCTCAAACACCCTCCACACACTCCCTCCCTGACGCAGTCACTTCCCGTCAGCTCTCGCTCCCCAGTTCCTTTCTTTCCAGCTTGTCATGTTCTCTTTCCATGCGTTACAATGATCTGAGTGAGAGAGAATTGCGTTAGAGTAGAAAGGCCTCTCCACACTGGAGTAAATGGCTATATATATATATATATATATATATATATATATATATATATCTTAATTTTAATTTCAGTGATGTCAAAACCACAACCAATTCAAAGTAGAAATTTAATTCAAATAAAGATCAAACAAAATAGGTGTGTTTACATTAATCTAAATATTTGGTCCACTAATGAATATTATTATCTTTTCTTACCATTATGCATTAACTGTAGATAATCAAAAACTGCACTGTTAATTTCCCCATGAATAAAAAGTAAAAAGAGCAACAGTGTTTCACTCCCACCCTCACCTGCAACGTGACTCATTGTGCAAGTCAGAGGTTGCAGCTCTCTTTGGTGTCTGGGGTCACGGGCAGCAAGGCAGAAGAAATGACTGTGGTGTCCACGGATCTGCTGCTGCTGGCCCCGTGGCCTCCACGGTGAAGCACGTTTTGAGCAGCCACTGAGAAGGCGGATGCACTGTGTTTCTGGAAATCACAAAGCTTGTCTTGGACTAAACACTCCATGGTTTTGATGACGCTTATGAGTCTGTTTCCAGCTGAAGCCTGCCTAGATCACACGACTTAACCCCTCTGTTAGTCTATCAACACCAGAACACGGGAGCGTGCGATTCAAAGTAATCATAGCCAAGCGATTCTGGAGACTATTGAATTTCAAACCAGTCAGCATAGAACTATTTAGCAAATATTATATTACAGTATGACTTTATTGTACTTTTTTAATAGAGGAGTTTACGTAGTGCAGGCATTATGTCATCAAGGCTGGCTTTGAACTCTTGATCCTTGTGCCTCCGCCTCCCATGTGCTGAGGTTACAGGCATGTACCAGCACACCTGGCCCACACATTGGTTTTGAAGGCACTATGTATATTTCTGTGTATTGAAAACAAATCAAATAATCAGATATTCCCAACTTGGCTGGCAAAGAGGATTTTGAGTCTGACACATCCTTACTGTACCGTCTACAACAGAAGCTGGTAAGTTACTGAGTTGCTGGTATCAGTCGGATTCAGAGGGCACCAAGGTGGATTTTGTGTGAGGAATTTCATAATGCAATAGAATAGGCATACAAACAACCCTGTGGCATGGTTTTCCCTATTGATTCTACTATTATATACAACGCAAATACACAGCATCAGTGGCTGGAGGGGCTCGTGTCTAAACAGACAAACAGCTAACAGTTTTTGAAGACTGGCAACCTCAGTCTGCCATGAATCAAAAACAGAAATACTCCTGAATGATTGAAGATAACAGTCTCTCTCTTCTCTGCGTGTGTGTATGTGTTTGCATGTGTGCATGTGTGTGCATGCACATGTGTGTGTGTTTGTGTGTGTGCCTATGCCTGGAGTAGGGACCTGTCCTCTTCCATCAATTCTGCCTTACTCCCCCGAGATGGGGTCTCATATTCACTGAGCCCAGAGCTCATCTGGCAGCCATCTTCCTGCTTCAGCTACCCACAGCACTGGGGGTACCGGTGACCTCATGCCATTTCTCCTGCCCTAGATCCTGCCTTTATTGGTGGAAATTATTCTGCAAACTTCTCCTCAATGCGTCTCTGACTTTCACTATACTAACTAGCGCAGCTCCAATTCAGAAATTTTGTTTTCACGTGCTGTTGTTCAGAGGAAGGACACTTGCAAATGTGGCCACATACAGATGTGGCTGGGTGTGCAGCAGTTCACACCAACAGCTGGATCCAGTTAGAGTCTCCTCGACTTCTCTGAGTCAAAGTGTTCGTCTTCTTACAAAATCAAATAAACATGAAGGCAACGCTGGAGGACTCTCTTACGTGTGACATCTGACGGCAGAGGCTTGAGATTGTGTTTGCAGAGTCAGGGCACACATATGCATGTTGTATGAGATGTGTGTGTGTGCGCACATGTGTGTATGTATGTGTGCATGTGTGTATGTGTGTGTGCTGCCTGCACATTCATGGTCGCATGGCACTTGAGCGAATCTACAGTTTGCTCTGATTTGAATAAAAGGAGCATACACCATTTACATATTTACCCATTCCTGGCCCCTTATCCTCTCTCCCCCAAAATGCAGGCATTAAACTCTAGTATTTTCAAAGGCAAAATGTCCCCCTTGTAAGGCTAAGTTGTAGAAGGCTCTTGCACAAGGGGTTCTCTTGCTTACAAACGCCTCCCCCTCCTCTCCCCTTCTTCCTGTTGTCACCCGGCCTCAGGAACTGCAGCATCTATGCAGATGTCCTGTATTGCGACACAGCTTCAGTTTTCTACGGTAGGGACTGTCATGATCAAGCCACATACTTATGGTGGCTGTGACAATCACAGCCCTCGGGGAGCTGTTTCATTCCTAAGACACTGGTGATTTTGTGTAATCTTTTTGTGGTCAAGGGAAACACTTGAATGTTTACACATTCAACACACAGGGAAACACTGAAATGTCTGAGAGATACAGTGACTGAGAACCCCGACAGGAGGGCGGATCTGGCGGTCATATGAACACAGAACTCACACAGTCATTTTTTTTTCATATGGATCTAGAAAAATGACATTGAAAACATTGCTCAAAGCGGAGCTATAATACTGATGGTTCTGTAAGTCTGGCTGAAACCAGATTGCGTATGTTGTCAATATGTCCCGAAATGGTGCTGTTTGGCTTATCTGTGACGGACATTTTGAAGGGAAAAGAGGCTGGTGCATGCTTCCCCCAAGAGTAATGGGGATGACAGAATCAAGATGCAGATATATTGCAGAACTCTTCGATCCTGATTTGGTTACTTTCACTCCACACAGTTAAGTCCACTGGAAAACTTCAAAATGAAATGAATGGCTGGGCAATGGTGGCGCACACCTTTAATCCCAGCACTTGGGAGGCAGAGGCAGGCGGATCTCTGTGAGTTCGAGACCAGCCTGGTCTACAAGAGCTAGTTCCAGGACAGGCTCCAAAGCTACAGAGAAACCCTGTCTCGAAAAACCAAAAAAAAAAAAGAAAAGAAAAGAAAAGAAATGAATGTATTTTTCAAGCTTGAAGTCCCTGCTTTCCCAACGCTTTTTGGTCATACCGGATAGCCGTCATTGCAAATACAACATACAAACTTAAACACGAGAAGGAGCAGGTTCTCAGGCAGTGATCAAAGCAAATAGTGAGTCCCACCTTAGACCTACTGACGATGCCCTTGATCGGTGGATTAAATAAATACTTCAGATTATAAGACGGTGTTCTTCTACATGTCTGGCATCCAAACAGGAATTCCCTCCATCTTCTACACTCAGCTTTTCCAGTATATAGCTCTATTGTAGGGGGTGAAAATCTGAATTTGAGTGTTCACTCCTGACCAGGCACTCTGAAGAAATCCTTTTATATGTAGAGAGGTTTTTTTCAGCCACCAGAACAAAGAGAAAGCTGGGCCATGAATATCTCTGTGGTTTGGTGTCAGGTCCTCGTTGGTTTGTGAGAGGAGCCCTGGTGAGGAGGCAGCTCTGGGAGGGGTCCCAGAGGCCAGCCGGGGTCAGACATTGCTCTGCTGTAGCAGGAGGCTCCTCAGCTCGCGCTCCCTCTGGTCCTCCTGTCTGTACTGCTCCTCTAGCTTCTGTTTCTCGGAATCGGCACAGTAGAAGGTACAATCCGGGCTCTTCCGGATCTGCTCAAACTGACTGAAGTCAGCCACGTACTTTCCATTTTTGGAGAGAGAAACCACAGGCACAAACTCAAAGCCCCAGTAGATCTCCTCTGGGATGTAAGATGTTCGACTCTGGCAGACGGCGCTGGTGGATTCCACTGTGGCATTGAGAAGGACCACCAGTTCAAACTCCTTTTCCTTTAGGTTTTGGGGTGTGAGGTCCCGCAGGGGGCTTGTCTCGTCCAACACGTGGTAGAAGGTCATGGGCAGAATGAGAAAGGGGCTCTCAGAAGAAGAGTCCACGTGGAATTTGACCGTGGCCTGGTTGAGGAGGATACGCTCTCCCTCTTTGGTGACATGCGTCTGGAGGAGTTTTCCCGAGAGCTGACACTGGATCAAGAGGCTCTTCCTCATGTTGGCCACCTGGATGACCAAGCATAGCTTCCCATTCTGCTTGCTGATGACAGCACAGTGACTGAACTTGATGGTCTCTGCTCGCTTCTTGGGTCTTGCGATCTTGGCCAGGAAGGTCCCCGTAATGAAGATCTCAATCAATGTGGTGATGACCAGTTGGGCAACCAAGAGGAAAATGGCGTGAGGACACTCCTCCGTGATGGAACGGACCCCGTAGCCAATGGTTGTCTGGGATTCCAGAGAGAAGAGGAACGCTCCCGTGAGAGAATCCACCTTCATAATGCAGGGCGTGTGGTTAGAACTGGGGTCCCCGAGTTCTAAGTCGCCATGTAGGAAAGCTATGGCATAGTAGACCACTCCGAACAGAAACCAGGTCATCACAAATGTGGCCGCAAACAGGGTGAGTTTGTACCGCCACTTCATGTCGATGACCGTCGTCCACAAGTCCTGAAGGTAGAGCAGATAGATGCCGTCGACTTTGTCGATTCTCACATTGCTGTGCCCACTCTTAGACATGACTCGAGGTCTATGGGCCTTGAGTCCAACTCCGTTGGCGTGTTTTACCAGGGGGGCGCTGGACATGCCAATGTGGATGGCATCCATTCTCAGGCTCCTGGGACCACCTAAAGAAATAACAAGCATGTGTCTTACGATGTTTTTGGTGTGACTTCCAGAAAGGTGAAAAAGGTACTAGCAGAATCCCGTTGTTACATTCCGGCTGGGACCTCCCCATCACTGGTAATAACTGCATTCCTGTTACCAAGTGGAGCAGGGCTTGGGTGCTCAGTGGTCCCTTGGTATCTGTGTAAGCTCTAAGTGTCAGTTCAACACAATCTGAAATCACGTGGGAAGAGAGTCTCAGTGAGGGATTGTGGGTATGTCATAATTGTGGTGGGAAGAGATGCCCACTGTAAGTGGCACCATTACTTAGGAAGGAGGTCCTAAAGTGTGGAAGAGAAGAGAAAGTGGGCTAAGCATCTCTGCCATCCCTACTCTCTTTCTCCAGTGTGGATGTGATGTCTCCAACTGTACCAAGCTCCTGTCTCTGTTACAAACTGTAATCTGGAATTTTGAGCTAAAATAAATGCTTTCTCCACTTGTTTGTATATGTGTATTGTGAGGCTGTACCTACTGAGGTCAGAGAAGGAATCAGATCCCCATAGCTGGACGAGGGATTGTGATGCCTGACTTGGGTGCTGGGTGCTAACTCCAGTCCTCTGCAAGAGCGATGCGCTGTCTTAACTGCTGAGCCATCTCGGAGGAGCCCGGCTAAGTTGTTTTTGTGGGGTATTCTAACAGCATCAGGAATCAAAGCTAAAACAGTTTCTGGCCCCCGCCCCGTGGATACAAAACTCTTCAGTGATCGTGATTCGTCTGTGCAAACGACAAGTTATCTGCATGGGGCCTGTGCCTCTTCTTCTCAGCTCTTCAACCCTTGTCTAGACGAAAACGTAACAGGACGGACTCAACACAGAGAGAAGTAGCTACTGCACTGTCTGCTGGGGGAATAACGGCAAGAACAATGTCGGTGTGTGCCCAGTGCAGGTGCAACCGTGCCCAGTAGCTTCGACCCTCAGTAGCTCAGACCTACAGATGGAGAACTCTGGAGGCAGACGGAAAGATGAGCGCGGAGATCCGTAAGGAAGTGGGACTGTGAAGGCCACCCTAGCTGGCTCTTGCCAGCATGGTGAGGGCAGCAGAGGAAAGGCTCGAAGCTCTGGGGGAGAGCCAGCATGACTGAAAGCCGCCTCTGCGGCCCATTAGCTGTGACTCAGCACAAACCTCCCACCTCTCTAGACCGCAACTCTTTAATTTTTAAGTGGGAGCAAGTCCTTAACGCCTGTGTGGGCTCCCACTCTCCGAATCAACTCCGTCCCTGTGTGCTTTCTGTTACCTGGTGGTGAGACACTGACGAAAAGCACCTTTTAGAGGAAAGAAGTTTCTGGGATCTCGTGGGTTACAGGCCATCAGGAGAAAGTCGGGGCAGAAGCTCAAGGCCAGAACTGAAGCAGTGACTGTGGAGGAGCTCTCTCAGTGGTTTGCTTCCTCCGTCTTGCTTACCACGGCCCACACCCTCCTGCCTAGCAGACGGCACTGCCCACAGTGGGCTTGAACCTCCAGAATAAATCATCAGTCAAGAAAATGGCTCACGGATGCGCCTACAGGTTGGTCTGGTGGAGGCAGTTCCTCCCCTGAGATTGCTCTTTTCCAGGTAATTGTGTCTGCCTTCCGTGGCCAAGAGCTGTGTCTGTCCTCCTCCTTACATGACAAGGTTTTGTGACGGTCAGGTCAGCATCCAAACAAAGCCTTGTTCTAAAAACAGAATTTCTTTCTCTCGATGACACAACGGGTTAAGCGAATGCCTCACGAGATGTTACCAGCATTTATCTATGGTCTCCTTTAATGATTTACCAATGATAATGCTTAAAATCTATTTGACCAATCCAGAACTGACCTTACATATTCGATCAGCCACCTATAAAATAATTTTGGTACAGCAGTCGAGAATATTACTGCACATCTCCTGAGCCAAAGTGCTATTAATACATTTTTAGACCTTCCTTTTAACTCACGTACTTTGGGGCGATTCATTTGCCTCCCTCCTTCAATGAATACTGTCTCTAGTTTCTCCTGGTTCCCATGACATTTGGGAAAAGTCAAATTATCAACCTACAAACATCCCACTAACGGCAAGTAATTAAACTTCCTTAACATTGCAGATGCCATGCGGGTTATTCTTAGACAAGGACCACCAATGTCATTTTAGGTGTGATATTTAGGTACACACAAAAGTCTGCCCTGTTCTTTAGATCAGAATAGAACCAGCCGGAGGAGTCTATTTTCAGAACAAACGAAAGGGTACGTAGGGTATCTAATAGCAGAAAAAAATAAGAATTTAAAAACCTACCCAGAAGCAGCACTGGGTTCCCAGCTCCGACCCAGGGAGGCTCTGCTGTGCCTCAACAAACAGTCGGAGGAGAAATGTGAGGACCACGGAGCATTTTATAACACCTGCCTGCCGCCCCAGACAGCTGACCCCTGCATTCCGCAATTATAGAGTAACTCTACCTGGCTGGAATATTTTCTTTAACCCTACCTCATTGGTATTTTAAGAATTGGGGGAGCCCCCCCCCCGCTTTGAAAAGCAATAGATGAATATGCAGTGGTTTATGATTCAGATGCTAATCTTTCTGGTAGGGGACATTATGCCAGATGAATGCAGACACATCCTTTCCTGGAAACAGCAGTGGCTCCCAGTGGAGGCCAGCACCTGCTCAGGATGCAAAATGGAGCCACTGGGCCATTTAATCTTCCTGTTTCATTATGAAAGGCATGTCTCTTACTAAATATTCCTTACTGAAATTAGAATTTTTTTTCTTGGAAAGTCAACTGTTCTGATTTCATTGCAAAGAAAGGCCATGCGTGCATTACTCAGAGCCTTAACTTCTTGAAACCTACTTCACCCTTCCTGGGATCCGTTATTTCGAAGCCAGGGACATCGCAGAGAGCACGACCTTCTTCCTTCTTGTGCCCCGCACTACACTCCTTAGCTGATAACGAGAGAAGGGAAAAACAACCCCACTGAGGCTTGGAAAGAGCCTGCTGGCATGCCTGAAATGGGGACAGGCCGGCAACAGGAGACCCTGAAGATAAAAGCACAGCCTGCAGGCGAGTGACTTAAGGAAAAAGACAGAAAAGAAAACGGTGCTTGACCTCGCGTGCCACGCCGTCCACTGGAACCAACAAGTGAGACACAAGTGTCCTGCGCACGGAAGAGATGCTCACAGCACAGCATTCTGGGGGCCGACTGTGGCCTTGTGCCCTGGAAAGCAGCACTGTGGGGCTTTTGTTTGTCCCTGTGCCCTCGCTGGGGAGTTGACCTGGCTTCCCTGTTTCTGCTGAGGGCTCCCTGGCTGTAAGCCTGAGCACCTGGTTCTGGGGGCAGTGGCCTGAGTCTGCTTCCTGGAGTCAGGGTTTAGGACCTGGGGCCTCTGCAAGGGCACAGTTCAGAAGTGCATGCTTCTGAGGGACGTCCCCTTCTGAGGGACGTGGGTCTCGGGATAGCCCATCTCCTCTGTCCTCCAATCCCAGCCCCCCCCCCCGGTCTAGAGCCCTTTGCCCTCCAAACCCTCTGCTACCTGGTCACGCACTCTGTAAGTCAGGAATCTTCTGCAGGGCAAGTGGCACGTCCTCGCTCCCCTTCACCCACCTGGCTACCATGGGGTCCTGCTATGGCCTGGAAGAAAGAGGGACAGACAGGTGCTGTTTCAGGTAGGTCCAGAGCACCCAGCAGAACTGGCCCCTGAAGATTCCCTCAAGGCGACGGGTGTGGCATTTACCTTCGACTCCCTGGCCATCTGGCACAGTGCCCAGTACAGGCTTAAATGGCCAAACACTTTCAAGAATGAAACCTTTGCTGCCACCCCAGCCTTGCTATGAATCCAGCCCCTGGAGGGAGCTCATTGACAAAAGGCACTGGAGAGAAAGGGTCAGCCCACCCCCACCGGGGCCACAGGGATCTGAGCAGGAGGCAGGAAGGGGAAGTGTGGAGGAAGTCAGCAGCGCACACTGGACAGGGAGAGTCCAGAATAGCCCCGCCAGGGAAACGCAGTGCTCCTGTTGACTCAGAGAGAGAGGTAAAGAGGATTGTCAACGCTGTCCCAGAGAGTGGCAGACCATAGAGAAGACAGAAGCCTAGAGAGGAAGGCTCTGCTGGGTGCTCGGGGAGGAAGGAGGTGCAAAGGCTGTGGGAGACACAGCTGTGTTCTTCCCAATACACAAAATTCCCTGTCTTCTCTGCTCTGTGGGACCTGGTCTAAACTCAACTCAAGGTTCTTTGCATTCTTCTTTTCTGAAATGTGTGTGTGTGTGTGCGCGCGCACGCACGTGTGTGTGTGTGTGTGTGTGTGTGATTTGCCTTTCATCTGTCAACCAGTTATCAATTGTCTATCATTTTGACTTTATCTACTATCGATCATCTACCTATAATTTACGCCACAGTACCTATCAAATAACCTATTAATCTCTATCTATTGCATTTCACCTACCACCTGGCTACTACCGATGCCCTCCATCTGTCCACCTTGCCTGTTATGCATTCTTTCTATTCATCTTTAGACCCGTGTGTGGACCTCACTCGGGTACACACGCTCCTTATTGCTGATCAGCCATTATTTCCAGTCATAGAATTGATACATCCCCTCCTGTTAGCTCCCTGAGCCTCCTCCAGAGCAGATCTCAGTGTGTCCACTGATTGGTTGGAGGACCAGGAGCCTGCCCTGGACCCATCAGTTTGGCGGTTTGCCTCATTGGCTTTTACACTTCACACATGCTCCTGATTTGCTTTATATGTTTTTCCGCAGCCTCCTTTCAAATTGTGTGCGTCTCGGGTGCCGGAGAGATGGTTCCATGGTTAGGAGCACTTGCTGCTGTTTCAGAAGACCCAAGTTTGATTCTTTGCACCCACGGGGCCACTCACCACCATCTGTAACTCCAGTTTCAGGGCTTTGGATGCCCTCTTCTGGCCTCCAGGAGTACTGCATGCACACTGATGCCCATAAACTCATACATTAAATAAATCCACAGCATTGAAAAAAAGAAATTTGCGTCTAGCACTCCCATTTTATACATTTTAATGACACAGCCTTTGATTTTTTTCTTAGTGGTTCTACAATCCACATGGCTTATCTTCTGCTGAGACATCAATAGTTTTCTACGAGCTAAATATGGGTAGGAAGATAAAAAGGCTCTGCCATGTGATTCCCTGTCTCTTAATCCTCCAGATAGGCAGACTCCACTAAAGCCATGCGCACAGTGTTGGGCTCTGGAAAGAGCATCTACTTTCCCAGGGTTTTCATGCTATCAAAGCTTCCAGGATGGGAATCATAATTCTCACAGCTGCGATTTCTTCACTGGAGTCCTTAAAATACTGAACCGAGAAGTCGGGATGACCCTTTCCTACTTCTTCCAAGAAAGACACGGGGCATGAATTTGTTAGTTCGTTCTGCGGTATACCATTTGATTCCTGAAGATAAAGGGAAGAAAAGCCCAATGTGTGAATGCACCTAGGCTGCAGGCAGACAGCCGGAAGGCTCTTGGCAGCATGAAGAGTAGGTGGCGGCTGCTCTGGTAGCACCGCGGATGAGGCAAGGACGGCAGGGGACTGGGAAAGAGTCACCAGAAGAGACGTCTTCTGACAGAGACGCCCGAGCTCTCGTGAGAATGGAGGACCTGGGAAAGCACACTGAACCTGTGAGGATCCTGGAAGCTGTGGGCCGTTTGGAAGAAACGGTAAGGAAATAGCAGGAAGGAGTAGGGCTAGAAGCATCCCCGGTAGAGAAGATGCAGACTAGACTAAAATAATGTAGCGCTAAGCAATCAAATCAGAAAGACTCGGGTAACGGGACCACAGTGGTTCAGGGGAGTACCGGCAGAATCCGCAGAGATAGGAGAACACCCTGGCACGGCAGCCACACCTCAGCCCTTCACTCTCCTCCACGTGGGACCCTTCCTGTGCAACACTGGAGTCGTTCGTCTGCCCTGGAGGACCCCCTGGGCACACACGGGCTCCCAACACCAACCCATGCGGCACTGAGCCACAGCTTTCACTAGCCTGGCAGAGTGCTCTGGGTTCAGGCCTCCAACCATCCCGAAGACTGAAGCCCAGAGATGCCTGTGTCTAAGGAGATTCCACAGGGCACCATCGCCGCTCTGCGAGCATGTGCAGTTTCCAGCCCGGTGTGGTCGGCTTTCACTTTCGGATGAGGCCTTCCTGTCTCTGCTTCCTCTCAGCACCCTGACCAACATCATTGTCCAGGTGTCGAATACACCTGCCTATTTCTGTAGGCATGTCCGGCTCCACCATCCTTGTAGGTTAAATTCTACCTCCCTGGTGTCCAGAGCCAGGGACAAAACTTTTGAAATCAGAAATACAGAGTGAATTTAGTCAAAACTATAGCATATTATTTACTATGGGTATTTATAAGTCATATAGGCTATAAAGTACATGGATATTATGTACTATCAAATGTATACCAAATATGTTATACAATTTATATTAAATACTTATCATATTGCTTATTTTGCACAGTGTCAATAATTCTAGATAAATTAATCTTCACTAATTATAAAACTATTTTAATTATATTTTGGGCTAAATATATTATAAAATAAGTAATTCTGGCAAAAACCGAGTACAGAGATATTTTTAGCATTCACAAGTTTCGCCCATCACTTTCACTAGCCCACTCCTGTTTACACAAATTTTCTCTCCCAATTGTCGAAAGTAGGATCCTGTACCTGCTGTAGATGCTGCCCTACAAAAATGAGCTCACTTAAGAACCAAATCCCTTCCGGGCGGTGGAGGCGCACGCCTTTAATCCCAGCACTCGGGAGGCAGAGGCAGGCGGATCTCTGTGAGTTTGAGACCAGCCTGGGCTACAAGAGCTAGTTCCAGGACAGGCTCCAAAGC
>JAQHUG010000022.1:12620849-12634240 GCA_028555095.1 Dicrostonyx torquatus | reverse complement strand
TGATAGGAAAAGTTGCTTGAAAAGCTTGCTTGGACATCAGCTATTTCTGACACTGTGAGTTTTGGGGTTTTTGTGTGTGTGTTTCGATGACCTACAAGCCCAAAGATTGCCCAGTTTAAATTTCATGCTAAGTATACGCAGGCTTAAATATTAAGTAGGGCAAAGTGCTTAATAAGAATCCGTTCAGGGTTCACTGACCTCAAAGGGTTTAAAAGTATTGAAAATAAAACCACTCAGGCTTACTGTCCTTTGGACCCTGTGGCAGGGCACACAAACACACACCAGGAGATCTGTGCTACGGCCTTGTACCGAATTCTCCTTTCCTCTGCAAAGCCATCGGCCATTCGCTTCAAAGACTGGCTGGCAGAGTTCCGAACCCTGTTTAACTTCGCCAGCACGGGGTAGGGCACCCGTGGCTTTGCCCATGCACACCAGCATATCCCAGAGCTGGTTTCCCAGTGGTCTATACGGGTAGAGCTGTGTGGCATTCGGTTTCTGTGTGTGATTGGATGTTGATTCCAGCTATTCCCCGCATTTCACTGCTGGGTCCCATTAAGGATCCTGACCTAAGCCTTTGGGCTGCCTGGGTGGGGAGGTCATGTGACTTTTCTGCATAAGTGGCTCATCACACCCCAGCAGACGCACCGGGCTCCTGCATGGGTGCATGATGCTCCTGGGATGCCCTTCAATTGTTTTGCTCCTTATTCTGGGGGAGGGGGAGGAAGAAGATGCCCAGGGCCGGACCATCTCAGAGCGGCCGCTACCTTGTAACAGAGGAGAAGGGGATGCTCGCATGAATCACAGAGGTTTTGGAGGTCTTGGTTCCAGAGAGAAAGCCTAGTGAAAACTGGTACCAGAGAATCCCTCACTTCCGATTCCATGCTAGCCTAAAAATATGGAATTTAAGCCGGGCGGTGATGGCGAATGCCTTTAATCCCAGCACTCGGGAGGCAGAGGCAGGCGGATCTCTGTGAGTTCGAGACCAGCCTGGTCTACAAGAGCTAGTTCCAGGACAGGCTCCTAAGCCACAGAGAAACCCTGTCTCGAAAATCCAAAAAAAAAAATATGGAATTTAAAGAACGGCATAAAAATCTGAAATCACCCTCATGGGAACGCCAAATGCTCCAAATGCTGGTCTAGGATGAGAACTTGGAGCAGAGAAATAATGGAAGTCTAAAGACGTCTGCAGGAAGATGGGTACGTCTGGTCTCAGAAGGAGGTCATTTCAAAGTCAGCACTTAGGCACAAGACACAGCCTGACTCTTCAGAAGATGGCACAGGGGAGACCCACTCCTCCATTCCAAACTTCCTTTGATCTGCGGATCTGATGGCTTTGTGACCTGTCATCTCAAAGACACACGAAATGTCCTGGGTCTTTACCTCTGTGCCACTGATAGCTTTGATTTTGGGAGGGGGGGCTTTTTAAAACAACATCATTTTTTATTTCATCATTCTCTTTACCAGCAGAAGAAAAAAAATGTATTTCCTAAGTGGGAGCTTAAGAGTGGAGAGATTAAGTAATTTATGCATATATATTCAGCCAGGAGGCTGCAGATCTTGTCCAGAGAACCAGGTCTGTCTACCCTTGGCACTGGCCTCCTAGCTACGACACCATCACAGGGACACGGTGATACCCGCCTTCTCTCGGTGACTTGTGACGAAACTGCATGCTGCATGGTTACCCCTGTCATAGAATAAGCAGCCATCCCTGACTCATTACTTATGCCCTGCCAGCGCTTGTTTAGGCACTGTCTCTAACCCTCATGGAGAGCCTAACGTAGTTACTACTGTTACTGCCGTATTCCTGATGTAGACTCCAGGTATGTGCCTGTGAGCCCCCTAGCCACTGGAGGGGATTGAAAGAAGGAGAGCGGCCTGTGTGGAGCCAGAAAGTCCGAAGGTCTAAGCTCCTAGGTGGTGCCATTGCTGCAGATCTTGAGGCCACACTTGGAGAGCAGAGCCTACATACAAGTTACAGAGAATACGGGGAGCCGGGCGGTGATGGCACACTCCTTTAGTCCCAGCACTCGGAAGGCAGAGGCAGGTGGATCTTTGTGAGTTCGAGACCAGCCTGGTCTACAAGAGCTAGTTCCAGGACAGGTTCCAAAGCCACAGAGAAACCCTGTCCCGAAAAACCAAAAAAACCAAAAAAAGAAAAAAAAAAGAGTGAGAGAGAGAGAGAGAGAGAGAGAGAGAGAAAGAGAGAGAGAGAGAATACGGGGAAGATAAGCATGGTGGGGAAGTAGCAGGAAGCTGATGGGGTTCAGTGTACCCCCATGGGACTGCCAGGGAGTTGCAGCTGTCCTCGAGACGTCCCCAGAGCCCAGAAGCTCAAGTGGAATATCTCAGAGAATAAACAATGAGGACAAAGAGCTGGGGTGATTTGGATGGGGGACACTCCGTTGAAAATTACTCCAAGTTCTCTTTCTTGCATAAAAGCCCTATCCTACAGAGGCCCTCAGTTCCACACTGTATAAGGACTCTGGAGGCCTGACCGGCGGAGATAGCTGGACTCCAGGGATGGCTACCCAAGCATCATCTGACTCAAGGCAAAGTAGCGTGAAGGGCATTTGTAAAAGACCACTTGGATGTCTTGTTAGCTAAGGCAAGTCCTTAGCGGAGAACGCTACAGAACCACATAAGAGATATGCGTACCTCCACATCCTCCCTCGGCTCTGCCATTGTGGGGGCCAAGTGTACCACGAGGGGTGTGCACGGTACTCCCTCATACCACACCCGAGCAGAAACGTCCAGCCATGATCTGACATTTGGAAGCTGTCTAGGGAATGCTGATCGGGGTCAGATTACCCAGATCTAAAGAGGATCCAACAGTGTGAAAGAGTCCTCAGCCAGCAGCTAACTTGCCTTTGGGCTGGAACACAATCGTGCTCCTCGGGCCTCTCCATCAGAAGATGTCACTCCTGGTTAACACGACATGTCTCGCGCTGTCCACCTCACTGGATTCTGGACACAGGAGGCCCTGAAGCGTATGCACCCCTCCATCGCGGCATCAGCCTCCCTCGGGGGAGCTTGCTCTTCTCCAGTGGGTCCCGCCTCTAAGCTAATAAGCCCAGGCTTCTGGAGGTGCTTCCCATCTGCTCGAGCCTTAAAAGAAACTCAGTTTCCTAAAAGATTGCAGGGGTGGCTTGGAGAAATTTACCCTTGACCCTGTGACACACAGGGAAGCAACAAATGTCCCTTCAGTGACTAAAGCCCAATTTTGCAACCCATGGGACCCTGTCAGGAGCCCATTTGCCTCTGTGGTCAAATATTTAGCTGTCTCCCTATTCCTTTGTTCCGTTATTATTCTTTCAAATCCCATAAGTATTAAAAAAAAAAAAAGCTCCCTTTCCATCCTTAAATGTGGTTCGCATAGTTGTACCCTTTTTCCTCAATGCAGATTCCTTCTCATTTTTTTTTCTTCCCTAGAATGTCAACCATTTTGTCTCCCCAGCAAGGGCAAGTCTAAACGGATACCACGCTCGGCAGACTCATTTTCCATGGCAAAGAATCTGAGCCCTAGAGTCAGTCAGAGCTAGCATTTGCTGTGCATTTTTTGTAAAGACAGTTTAATTTTAGTCTCCTTATTTGCAGGAGAGCTAGCTAGCCCGAATAAAACATTACACATCTGTCTGTGGTTACGAGCGACCGACTTCAGCCGAACGCTCTTCCTGAGTAAGAGCGGGCTTTCATATAGACACCGGACGACGCGCGGCAGCTAAGAGCAAGTGGAAATTTCCTTCGGTTTACCACCCTCGGTCTCGCTTGCTCCAACACGTGAAGAACGTGGGTAATAGGCCTCCTCTTCCCTTTAACACGGCGTGGCTTGGACATGCATTGTTGTGAGGTGATTGGTGAATCAGGAAAATCTATGTCTGGGTGGGGGAAAGAACAAGGCCAAGAGCGTTGTCTTAATGTCCTCAGGGAACGCGTTTCTCCCCAAGTCTCACAGTCTCGCCTGCTGCTCTCGTCGGGATCAGTTCAAGCACCGGGAAGAAGATGGATCAGCAGTTCTGTCTGGTGAAGGAAGAGAAAAGGCGGAGCCTTGGGGATTGTTTGAGTTGAGCGTGGAGGAAAAAGCGTCTGTTTTTCGCAGACGGACGGCGGGGGAAACAAGCATTTCATACCATGTCTTTTGAGGAAATTGCAAGCTGGGTGCAGTTGGAGCTTTCTAGGAGGAAGGCAGCGAGTGTGGAGGGGATCAGGAGATGACTTTCCTCAGTTCTCATCTTCTTAGGACTCGGGAAGGCGTTTGAGCGGGCACCGCTGCCTTCTCGCCACGCGTCCTCACGTAATTTACAACACTTCGGATTGATTTCCCTAAATCAATCTCCCAGGTGACGTCACCGGGTGGAGAGCCTCCGCCCAAATGCGTCTATTTTACTTTTAAGGTGACGTAGGCAAAGAAACACAGGAAGCATCTTGTAAACGTGGTGTCTTTTCCTTCAGACTTCATGATACTTTTTATTTCTTTTTAAAATGGAGCTGTGAGCTGGGTGATTAAATGGTGGATTTCAGTGTGATTCCCCTGCCATCGCGGCTGGAGTTCCTCTGCCTGTTGATTTTTTCTGCTCGTTATTATCCTAATGGGGATCGTATTCCCGACAAAGGAAATGACTGACTCTCGCTTGGTTTGGAACCGAGTTATTTAGAAGCGGGCCCTGTGTCAAAAACGTTTCAGAGCCCGTCTCACTCTTAGTCCACGCTCTGACCACATGCCTGTGACACGGGAGCTGGAGCACTCAGGTCTCGGGGGAGCACGGCGCCTACCGACGGTCCAGCATGGAGGACGTTGAGAGGACTGGAGATATGTCTGAACTGTTGGCTTCTTCAGCAGCCAGGCACATGTGATCTCTGAAGGACGGGGGCATTTTCCAGTTTCAAAATGTCTTCACTTTCAGTCAAAATCGTAGCCCTTTGGCAGTTAGCTAGCCTTCGTCAGTAAACAGGGACACGTGATACACTGATGTCATCTGTACTTAATTAACTGGGGCATGTTTGGCTCAATTTTGGTCATGTTAAGATTACCAGATATGATACAAGATGCTCGGTTAAATCTGAATTTCAAATGGATCGCATAAACTTTTTATTACAACGATGGTAATATTTAATACTTAATAATAGTATTCATATATTAAAATTATTCATGGTTGACCTGAAATGCATGTGTATGTGCTCCCTATATATGTATACATGTGTGTGGACGTGTAGATAGCACACTGGTCTTTATTTATATGTGCCAAATCTTTTTTTTGTTTTTTTTCGAGACAGGGTTTCTCTGTGGCTTTGGAGCCTGTCTTGGAACTAGCTCTTGTAGACCAGGCTGGTCTCGAACTCCCAGAGATCCACCTGTCTCTGCCTCCCGAGTGCTGGGATTAAGGGCGTGAGCCACCACCGCCCGGCATGTGTGCTAAATCTTATATCCTTAGGGAAGGACAAATCTACCTTCCAGAGTAGATCGGAAGGACAAAACACGTAAAGACCAGGTTGTATACATCTTAGAAGGCCAGTGTCTTAGCACTAGGAACTCTGAAAACAAACACGGCGTTGCGGCATTGTGGAAGTGGGATGCAGCCTTTTCCTGAATGATTCTCAGAAACGACCTGGAAGCTGTTCTCCTATCTTTTGTTTGTTTGGGGGATGGTGGCATGTGCCGTCACGCCAGGTTCATGAAGTGCTCGGGCTTAAAACCCAGGACTTTGCGCGATGGTGGTGAGCTTCCCACTGACTGAGTCACATTCCCAGCCCTGGTCTTATTTTTGAAAATTTGGCTCAGGGGTTCTGAACCATTTCGTTTTGCTTTTCAAGACAGGGCTTCTCCGTACAGCAGCTCTAGCTGTCCTGGATCTCCCTTCTTACATGAGACTGGCCTCAAACTTCTGCCTCCTGACTGCTGGGATTAAAGGTGTGTACCACCACGCCTGGCTGTCAACCACTTTTTGTATTATGGTCTTTTCTGGTGACACCTGATTGCCTTCTTGGAGTATAGCATTTAATGAGATAAAGACAAACCATGGGGATTGCCAACAACAGCATCGCTGTACAGTCCTGAGGTAAGTCGGTGTGCAGACGCCATTTTTATAGTTATTAAGCGAACGTTATTGTTCTGAGTGCAGCGAACAGAAATGGCCGTTCAAAGTCACTGGGACGCCAACAGAGTGTCGGTGTGTGGGTGGGGCTGTGACAGGGTCACTGCTGGAGCTGCACACATTGAGAGTAAAGAAGACAGAAGTTTGTATGAGTAACGTCACTAAAAATAAAGAATTCCCTTTCTTCCCTCATCTGAGACCCTCTCTCGTTCACCAGGCATGCGGGCCTGGGTTTAGATTAAGTTATACATTCTAGACGCAAAGATTCTGGTAATGTCGGTCGACCTAGTCCAGCCTTCTCTATTTACTTTCCCCAAAGACACAGTCAGAGGTCTAATATATTATTTATATTATAAATATAGTATGAATCCTTGCTGCCAAATGTTATTATCTGATTTCAGTTTGTGGGACATGTGTGGTAGAAGGAGAGAACCAGCTTCTATAAGTCGTCCTCTGACATCCACACATACACTGTGGCACTTAAACACACCCATGCACACACACACGCATGTGCATGCACACACACACACACACACACACACACTAAAAATGTAGCAAAAACTTTTAAAATAAATAAATAAATAACCACAATTAATCTCCCTTCCAACACAGCGGCACACACGGTATCAGGCATGGACATTATGTCCACATGTTGAGCTCACACCCAAGGGATGCCGTCCAACACCCACTGCTCTAGAAGCCGTGGCGCCCTGTCTTCTGACGAGGAAGCAGTGAAGGAAATGACAGAAAACAGCTGAGAGCCGTGTGTCGTCCTTGCTCTTCATAAGGTACAGGGTGTTTCTGAGAACCAGGGAGCCGCAGCGCTGGCTGAGGAACCACGGAGCCCCACACAGGCTTAGATGACCATGGTTGGCCTAGAGCTCTCTCCAGAACGGAGAAGACACACTCTTCCTGCAGAGCGCATGTGCACACAGTGCAGCTTCTCACAAATCTTCCAGTGGCTCCCACTCCCGGTGGGGCAGATCCCAAGGAATTTTTAGAAGGCCCCGTGCCTGCGGCTCAGGCCCCGCTCAGGCCCTGCTCAGCCCCCGCCAGCAGGCCTGGCTCAGTCCCTGCTCAGGCCGGGCTTAGGTCCCGCTCAGCCCACCCCCCCCCCTCCCGCCAAGGCCAGGCTCAGGCCCGGCTCAGCCCACCCCACCCCCCTAAGGCCAGGCTCAGGCCCAGTTCAGTCCCTGCTCAGGCCCGGCTCAGGCCCCGCTCAGACCCCCCCCCCAGGCCCATCTCAGCCCCCATTCTTCAGTTTTGCTCTCTCTAGGATGAGCCTGGCTTCCAGCTCTGTGCTGGCCTCTTCCAGAACAGCTCAGCGCCCTCAGGGCTCCGTGTCTGGGAATGCTTGATTCTTTCCTAAAGGTTTTCCTTCCTTCTGCACTGAGCCTGGTAGCGTGAAGACAGACCAAGTACTCACATATTCCTGCTGGTGCTACCCGTGCAGCTTTGGAGAGATTCTTAACCCTTCGGAGACTTGGTGTCCTTAAGTACAGAATGGAGGGCATGGTAAGACCCAGACCCCAGAGACTGTGAGAGGGTAAAAGCCATCCGCCATACCACGTGTCACAAGAGAATTCACCGTCAATCTGCAGACTCCCAGTAGAAGAAGCACACAGACCACGGGCCCTGAGGAAAATGCATTCACCGCAGAGGAAGTGCGGAGAATTCTATCTGAAGCTCAAAGTTCTTGTGGGTTCACAAGAACCATCACCCGCAGCATCTGAAAACACACAGAGCAAAGCATGCGACAGGCTGAAGACTTTTCATTTCTTCGGTGTGTGTTCGTCCGCAGTAAGAACTCACGGCGCACCTCCTAGGAGCTGAGTGCAGTGTGGGACCCGTCGGTGAAGACAGTCGCTGGCTTTGTCCTCTAGAACAGGAGTGGGAGGTGAGGCCTTGCACAAGTCATCAGGCAGCCATTCAAACATGAACCTGGGTGTGCTGGGGAGGGAGTCGAGGCTGGAAGACAGAAGAAAGCGTGGGTGTGTGGTGTGGTGTGTTCTAGTCTGGGTTTCCGGAAGGTTTCCCAGGGAGGAGTGAAGAAACAGAACAACTTCTGGTCAGGTGAGAACCGGGTGTCTGTGGCAAAGGGCCTGGTAGATGGGGCTCGGCACCTGCCAGAGAGGAAGGCGGGTATGGGGAGGGGACAAGGTCCAGGTGAGAAGTTAGGGCCTTGGGAACTCTTTGAGATCTGTCATGTCTTCATCTTAGGAAAAACAAGGAACTTCTCAGGTTTTATTCAAAGGAAAGACAAGATTTAACATGCTCATCGGGTGGTTGCTTTGAAACCATAGAGAATGGTCTGGCAAACCCAGATCCTGACATCCTAATTAATTAGCACTTCCAGTAAGTCAAGCTGAAATAAAGACTAAGGTATAGCCCAGGCTGGGGCTAGCTGCTTGGGAGAGGTCAGAAACCTGTGAGCTTCTGCTCAGGTAGAGTCAGCAGGTGTCTGGGACACAGCTAGGGTGCTGCAGAGTGAGGAAGAGAAGGTCTCAGAGATGATAGGGTAGGGTCTCATTCTGTAGTCCAAGTTAGCATCAGACTCCCAAGGTGGACCAGGCTAGCCTTAACTTATAGTAACCCCCCTGCCTCTGTATTGCCAATGCTGGGATAACAGGCTTGCACCACTATGTCTGGTTCTAATTTGCCTTTCAAAAGGCGGTCGGCAGGGCTGAATACAGAGTGTGCTCTCCCTCTCTCTGTCTCTCCAGGTAAGATTAAAGTAAGGCGGCTTTATGACTCTAACAGTTCTCATCTCTTCAAAGGAAACACAATTAGCAAGGATTTCCAACCAGACTTTCCATTTTATGCCGTTAATCTGAAAATTCAATTTCCCCGGCACGGCTCATCCTCAGTCCGTCCAGATATTACTGTAAACGAGATGCACTTAGCACGGCCATGTGAGAAAATTTCCACACCCTGCCACAGCCAAATCTGTGCAATGGTTTACTCTCAGACACGTTCCAGTCGTGCAAGTCCAACTTTGCAGTGAACAGTGAGGACTATTATTTTCTGTTAGCTTGGGGCTTCCTCTAATTGGCTGAGGAGTCTGCACTTGGCCCCGGAGGGGTTGCTGATGCAGCAGATTCCTGCCTGATGCCTTTGCTCAGGCAGGTCAGCCACTCCGGAGACCTCTCTGCCTCCTGCAAACTCCTCTTTACTCCTCCCAGCCCAGCTGATGCAGCGGCTCTGATGGTAGCACTCTCCTTCCTCTCCTTGGCCTTTTGCACGTTGTCAGCACCTCATGGCAGCTTTACTCTGCTGCTATCCATCTCTGCCCTGGAATGCGTCTTTTCTGCTAAAAGATGGGTTCTAGATGGATGGGTGCTTAGCTCATCGTGTGTGTGTGTGTGTGTGTGTGTGTGTGTGTGTGTGCGCGCGCGCGCACGCGCGCACACTGCATGCAGGTATGTTGGTGCATGTGTGTGCATATGTGCATGACGTGCAAAGGTTGATGTTGTATGTCTTCTTCAATCACTATTCATCTTACTTTTATTTTGTTGTTGTTGTTGTTTTTCCAGGCAGAGTTTTCCTGTGTACTCCTGGCTGTCCTGGAACTCACAGAGATCCGCCTGCCTCTGCCTCCTGAGAGCTGGGATTAAAGGCGTGCGCCACCACTGTCTGACCTTCTTACTTTTTGACGCAGTCTCTCACTGAACCCAGAAGCATGCTGATTCAGCTCTCTGAGCTGGTCAGCAAGCCCAGGGATTCTCCTGTCTCTGCAGGAATTTCCCAGTTTAATTTTATGTGGGTCCCCGGGATCAAGTTCAGGTCTCCATATTTATGTCACAAGCTCTTCACAGAGTGAGACCTCTACCCAGCCCTTATCACCAATGCTAAAGATAAACCTTGACACATATGAGGGACTTAACATTTAAGGGAGGACCGGGGGGGGGGGCAGAACGCAGAGACCCCTGGCTCATAACCAGGTCTCTCATTTACAGAAATCGCACCCAGTGATCCAGCTTACCTAAGCACGTGGGGGACCCTTCGCCCACAGGAATGATCAACCAGGAATGAAGATCTAGATTTCATATATTGATTGACAGCACAAGGACATGCTTGATGGGCATCAGTGCACCCAGCTTAGCCTGATGAAAGTCACCCTATTTGTATTGCATGAAGATCGTGAGCACTGCGTGTCAATCGGCGTATCAGAGAGCAGGGTTCTACACAGTGTTCTGCCTGCTTAGCCCAGGGGTCTCTGGTTGGAGAAGTATAATGCAGGTGGATATAGACATGAAAAATATTAACATTATATGTGAAATATATAATATGAGCAGAGTGACTCCTATTCAGTCTTACCTTATCCCTTTAAATGCTTATACATGGTATGTAGTTTTAAGTGGATATGTGTGTCCATTAAAATAAGAATCTTCATAAGCCATATATGTGTGTCCCGAACCTTGGTTGGGAGAGACGAATGATCATAAATATTTGAATCCTATGTGGTGTCTGTGTATTTAGTATTGTTTGCTTGAGACAGGGTCTTGCTATATAGCCTAGAATGTTCTGGAACTGAATTCAATGTGTTCCTCCTGCCTTTGCCTCCTGAATACTGGGATTATAGTCCTGAGTTACTAAGCCTGTTGAATTCACATGGCTTCAGAGACCAATGATCATTGAGTTTGAAAGTATGCGCACATTTCCTGGGGCTCACTTAGCATGAAAATTCTTATTCAGAAATTCTTGGCTGAAGTCTGAGATTCTTCAGCTCCCACTACCTCACGTGAGGCCAACCAGGGCTGAAGGGCCACAGCTCACACCGTGTCGTGGTGAGCCCGGGTCCTCCTCTGAACCATAGGACAGATGACACAGGAAGGGGCCCGCCTGGCTGACTTCCCATTTTTCCTGCGGGTGGCAGTTACTAGTGTCACCTCAAGCATAAAAGAGAAGATATGGGTTATGTCAAGCCATAAATTATGGTACAGGGACCCAAAGATTCGCTCAGCTGTATATCGTGATTGGGAGGGCCCTGAGGGAAATCTGCTTCAATAGACGGCATTCTTCTCTGAGTAAATGTTTGGCCCAAAAGCATCGTTTGTCCATCACGATGCAGTGTTACACAAGGGTCCTGTAGTCAGCAACTCCTTCCCAGTTAATCTAAAAGCTTTTCTGCTGGGACACATAGCTGGAGACTGAGGTCTTGACCGTTCCTGGTCACGCAGCTCCTGTGGGGCTCACACTAAGCTGGGATTGCTGAGTCAGGACAGGCAGCTCTGGCTTGGTCACCCTGACGATGCTGGCTGCAGAACGCACCAGATGAGACTCACACTGTGAGGGAGAGAACACAGGTCCTCTTCATCCAAAATGAGAGAAGCAGCACGCACACACACACACACACATACACACACACGGCACCATTGACTGAATGAATCAACTCAATTCATATTTGATTACTTTTGTCTTGTTTATATGAACTTCCTTTAAGACAAGATTTCTCAGTGGTCCAGAGCTTCTCAAATAGACGAGGCGGGTAAGACAAATATCCCCAGGATCCCCCTGTCTCTGCCTTCCTAATGTGAAGACTGAATTATGTCATCACTGGCTTCTTCTGTGAGTTCTGGGGGCTCAAATGCAGATCTCTATGCTTGTGAGGCAAAGGAACCAAGCTATCACCCTAGACCTGAAAATAGGTTTTAAATACTGTATATGCTCTACTGTGGAACCGGTTTTAGTGAAAAATAACATGGGATTAATTACCGCCAAGGCTAGGTCTACGACTCACAGAAGCAGAGATGAAGCAGAAGAATGTCACTCGCTAATCTTTTGGTGTCTGAGAGGGTGATAGTAAGATGGACAAAAACCATGGATGGTACAAATGGCAAAAGAACATTAAGTTTTCTGGTAGAAATGAGTTAACTCTTATAAAAGCTGGTCGGTCAGTGCCCATGTTCTTGCTTAGATCTGTCCTCAACCCTATTACAGATAAGAGACCCCTCTTTAGAGGTGGATCTGGGACTGGACTGTGGTTGACAGTCACTGGCAGTGCTCCACATTAGTTCCATGTGCTCCACGTTAGTTCCGTGTGCTCCACGTTAGTTCCATGTGCTCCACGTTAGTTCCGTGTGCTCCACATTAGTTCCATGTGCTCCACGTTAGTTCCGTGTGCTCCACGTTAGTTCCGTGTGCTCCGTGTGCTCCACGTTAGTTCNCTCCACGTTAGTTCCATGTGCTCCACGTTAGTTCCGTGTGCTCCACATTAGTTCCATGTGCTCCACGTTAGTTCCGTGTGCTCCACGTTAGTTCCGTGTGCTCCGTGTGCTCCACGTTAGTTCCGTGTGCTCCGTGTGCTCCACGTTAGTTCCGTGTTCTCCACATTAGTTCCATGTGCTTCATGTTAGTTCCGTGTGCTCCACGTTAGTTCCATGTGCTCCACGTTAGTTCCGTGGGCTCCACGTTAGTTCCGTGGGCTCCACGTTAGTTCCGTGGGCTCCACATTAGTTCCTTGGGTTCCACGTTAGTCCCGTGGGCTCCACGTTAGTTCCGTGGGCTCCACGTTCATTCTGTGTGCTCCACGTCGGTTCCGTGTGCCCTACAGTTTCTTGTTGTTCCTGTCACTGCCAGACCAACAGACCAGGGCATGAAATAGAACCTGAGATGCCAGTCTTGGGGCTGTGAGGACTACCAGTAAGGTAGGAGGGAGGAGTCCTGGGCCTTCCATAGGACAGCCAACAGAGGTTCTGTTCAAGCTCTCTCAGCTCTGGGTCCCTTCCATCCTTAACTGAGCTGTTTCTCTGCAGATCAGTCTTGTGTGTTTGCCAGCTGTTTATTCTTAGTCTGCCCCACAGAATGAACTTGGCGATCCCCTAGACACTGCCAGCCAGCACCCCTTTAGAGTTCTGTATGCTTCCAGTCATCTCTGGGTGTGTGTAGTTCTGGTGAAACTCCAACAGGCTCATACTTGAGGTCCCTGTCTCAAGTCATCTTTGCTCTAGAATGTTCTACATAGTGAAGCTGCAGCGATCCCTCTTAACCCCCCCCCCAGCTGTCTAGATGGGAGCTCTCTGTAAATGAAAACATCACGCCTGACCTTTTGAACGTGGATCTACAGTTGGCCCTACTTGCTGGCTTTGGCTCTAGAAAACAATGGTGCTAGATTATTAAGGAAATCATGACAAGGAAAAAACCCACATGCTTCAGTGTAGAAGCCAGTGCTTTATCCTCAGCACATAGGATAAGAAAAGGAGTCAAGAAGAGTCACAGTCAGGTTGTGTGGGCCGAGGATTGCGGGACCTGTGAGCTGGGGGAGGATACGACCTTCAGCAGAGTGTGGTTACTCCTCCCCTA
>JAQHUG010000022.1:12585546-12620129 GCA_028555095.1 Dicrostonyx torquatus | reverse complement strand
GAGTGCTGGGATTAAAGGCGTGCGCCACCACCGCCTGGCTCAATTTTCTTTTAAAAATCTTTAGTCCTCTGTTAGTAGATTCTTCTGGTCTCAAACCCATCACTTTGTCTGTTCTTCTTTGATGACAGTAACTTCACGCTTGAGGTTCCTGTCTCAGGTTATCTTCCTTAAGAGTATTCTACCTTCCACAACCTCGGAGGTTCCTGTAAAGTCCTTTGCTGCCCAGATCAGCAGCATCCACTATCTTCTAGTCAAAACCTCCCTCCTGGGCTTTTGACCATGGCTAAGAGAGCCCACCTGCTGGCAGGCTTCCACACCGGGCATTCCTCAGCCCTCTGCCTACACAAGCTGAGTGACTCACAGCTGTCTTGATGAGCTGGCTCTTGGCTGACAACGCCTTTCACCTTTCGCCAGGATCTCCCTTCTGCACAACCTGCCTTCCTTTGCCCCTGGATTTTTTCTGATTTTTTTTTTTGAGACACTGATCATTCCAGGCAGGTGCTTTTCTTAGTTGTGGTGATGGAGTGAGTGTTTCCGCCATGTCTGACTGGGCTTTTACCTCCAAGACCCCTTAGCTCCCCACGAGCAACTTGTTTGCTTCCATGCCTATGCATAGTAAGATAATTAGCAATCTGAGAGGTAAGAGTGTACACGTGTCCAACACTGTGTTGGCAGTGTAGATGCTTCTAAATCCAAGTTTCAGAATGACCGGTGAAACTCTGATTAAAAAAAAAAACAAGTCAATGGAGACCAAGATAAATTGAAGAGTTGGCCTGAGATTATGTCTAGACCATAGTCTGTCTGTTTTCAATGCCAGCCCTCCCTCTGTCATAGCTCAGGGTTCTCAGCAGAGTGTAAACTACTTATACTCTATGTACCTGGGCCCAGGATGCAGTGGTGCTGTAGCGTGTTGAGTGTGTGCACGCATGAATAAAAGAAAAGGAAACATGAATCTGCCATTGCAGAGCAGTAGCCCAGAGTCTCCTAATGAATGCCTCTGCATAGGAGCTGAGTCAAGGGACTTCCGCTTCTGGACCGTGCATACTCTTTGCTGACAGAAGATGTCAGCATTCCCTGGAGGCTACAGCGTGATGCTATCAAGGGGGACATCAGCAGCCTTTCCCTCAAACCTACTATTGTTCCATGGTCTTTGAACAGTCCCGTGGTCACACAAGTCAGACACAGAAGTCCATCTCCTTTCCTTTGGATCTATAGCTCCATACTCTTGCTTTAGTTCCTGCACAGTCTTGTTTCCACGCCTGCTTCTCTGTCTTTTTGTTTTTGTTTGGTGTTTTTTTTTTTTGAGACTATCCTGGTGCAGAACTACGTGTCTTCTCTGCAAATTGTTTTAACATGCTGCCTGCTGTTTCTCGGGCTACAGCGGACCTTCTACATGCCACCCCCATTTCACAGTCATTTCTTCTAAAATGTGAGAATCTCTGGGTGGCTAGGACCTGTGACCTCCCATCCCATTCTACCCCTGGTTCAAACCTTGTTGCTCCTCATTTCCTATTTATGAAATGTCAACTCTGAACCCAAATTGCAGATTTCTTTCATCTAGCCCCTGCCATTTTGGCCCTGTCTCTGGACTTGCCTCTCACAGTCCAGGTCACCTTGGCTCCTTCTCCTACTGTCTTCGCTGTGTGAAGTGCCAACCATTCTCATATCAAGTCCCTTCAGTCTGTAATCAGTGCTTGTTTTCCCCGGCTCCCAGCGCAGAATCATTAAGAGTTCTCCATCTCATTCACCACTAGGGAGTTGTGACACCACCCTCCTTACTCCTGTAGCCTAAAGCTCCAGAGCTTTGTGCCCCTCCCTTCTGGATGGTAGGGGACCCACACTTCAACGACATGGGTTGGGCTGAGTTCCTCCTGTGCTCTCTGCAACAGACCCTGGCATAGGATAAGTCTCTAAAACTGCTTTATGACTCATGACCCTAGAATGTGCCAACACACGAACCAGGAAACGGATCATTAGTCAGTTCATAAGATGAATCATAAATTACCATCAGAGGCACGACCAAGAACACATGAGTGGCTCCTGTGCCCTTATCACTGCATGCAAAGTTTTCTAAATTGTTGACTTTGAGATGCTCTGTGCTTGCATGTTGTTCTGTCTTTCTAGGAAATGGGTTTTTCATGTTTTTTAAATCCCCTGAACTAAGATGCACGTGTGTTTATCTGTCTTGACTACTCAGACACTCTTGAAGGTGTCATTGGTGGTCTGAGAGAGCACACAGACATTTAGAGGTAGCTTCTCTTCCCGAGAATGTTGGGCTTTTTAGGGTGTGTCTGATCAGAGGTGTCGACGAGAGAAAGCGACCACCTTTCTGTGCACACCGGTTCATTGCTCACTTAGGCTGCGCACCCCCACCAAAAGCACACCTGCAGAAAATACTGCCACACTCGTGGATGACCACGAAAACAGCCTTATCAATAACACCTTTAAGAAGCTCAAGAGTTCCACTTGGGAATCATGTCAAGATCAAGGGAGAAGAAGGGAAGGCTATGGGGCCGTTGGGTGGGTTCTCTTAATGCCCCTCGATTCTTTCTACCACCCACCTGAGTATCACTTTTCATCGTCAGCATTTACTTCCTAAAGTCAAAGGCGGATTTTGATCTCTTAGTCATTAGAGATGGGACCTAGTTTTAAATGTGCTAGTCTTATCCTCACTTTAAAAACACTATAGGAAGGTGGGAGCATGTTAGAAACCTTATACACAGTTTAAGACTGAAAGTTACGATATGAAACTTTGAGCCTTGGTGGGACCTCTTACTCCTGCCTCAAACTCTGAACTGTAGTGCCATTTTCTTGGAATTTCCTCTCTTTTCTAATTAGGCCTCACATCCAAAACATTCATTTGTTTGCTCATTCATTCTGCAAGAATTTAATACTTTTTTTTGTCTTTCAAATACATAAAGATGAATGTGATGAGGTTCCAACACTCAAACATACACCATCAGATAGGGATGTCCTGTATGTCACTGTTTTTATACCCAGCACAGCAGACTCTCCGTATCTAAATAGTTCCCTTTTACTCATAGATGCTTATCCATTTCTATGATAAAATTCGGTATTCCATGGTGCATGTGTTTCACTCATTGCAAAGGATTGTCAGCAAGGACAAAGACCAGATCTTCACCTCCACCTTGCCTGTATCCAATACAGAGCTGACTGGTACTCTTGAATGAATGTGATCAATAGAGAAGACTGGGGGTTTCCAGGAGAAAGGCATATTAGTTTCAATTCAGAAAGTCAAAGAAGTCTTTGCCATTTTCCTGGAGCCAAGAAGAAACTGGCGAAAGAGCTTTTGCCACAAGGGCGAGATCACCCAGGTTTTATTTGGGTTGGTAAAGAATGCCCAGAGTGTTCTCCCTCGACTGATAAGAGGGTTCATCAGACACAGTATTTTTCAACTGCACAGAAACATCACACAGGCACATTTCAGATGTGCCAATGTCCTGGCTTCAGCACAAGACAGTCAGAATCTCCTGGACAGGGCATGTGGCTGGACCTAAGTCTTGCGTATTTTAAAAATCTCCTTAATTCATTTCTAGTGTGTATCCCTGGTTAAGAATCACTGGGGAACCAGAAGAAAAGGTAGAATAAGGCCAGGTTGTGGGCACAGCATATTAGTAATAGACTTTATAAAGAGGCGGAGACCAGACTGGGGAGTTCGACCTTTCAACAGGCAGAAAGGATCGTTTTCATAGCTGGGTAGACTGAAGGCCAGGAAAGTGCCCTTGGAAGATTATCTGGAGGATTATGAACTTGGATGAGCTATGTATGAGCCCAGGTAGACCCTCGTCTCCGTTTGCCATCAGTTAAAATTCACACAGATATCCATGAAGAGGTGACAGATATACATGAAGTGGTTGAAAGTGGGAAGGATTTTGGACTTGCTGGTTAGATGGAGAAACCTGGAAGACACCCAGAGGATACTGAGGGTGAGACAAGCCCAGTGATCAACAGGAAGGAGGGCTGTCCAGAAAGGGATAAGAGCAAAAGTCGCCAGATGTCTAGAACGTTTATCCAAATAGCTAACTAAGAATGTGGTGGATAAGGGTTTGGTGGAAGATAAAGAGGCACTAATGCTCACAGTGGTGGGCGTTGGAGAGGAAGGGTCACCTGCTTCAAAGAATAAATCCACTGCGTGCACATTGGTGTGCAGGCATCGGGATGCGATGGACAGGCAAGATGTTGGCTCTCATGGAGTTTGTGTTCACGTGAAATGATAGAACCACATTAAAGAAGGATAGGCTCAACCAGTAGAGTCCTCGCGTAGCATCAACAAAGCCCTGGCTTACATTCCTAGTACCACAGAGACTGGGTGTCTTAGTAGCATGCCTCCAAAGTTGAGTGGTGGAGGGAAGAGGTTCAGAGGTTCAAAGTCATCCTTGACTACGTAGCTAGCTGGAGACCAGCCTAGGCTACTTGAGATCCTGCCCAGAAACAAACTAGGAGGACAACTCAAGGGTGTGAACAGAGGTGCTTTGGTAGAAGGGGACCAAAGGAACCAGAACACTGGACAAACTCAGGTTGCCTCCTGACCCACAGCTAGGAGGCAACAAGCATGGAGAACGGCTGTGGCCGGGACCAGGGTCTTGTGATGGTCAAGAGGGAGCTTGTATTTTGTTTCAGCTGCTATACTTTGTAGATACGGAGCAGCCTAGAAATGCTGGCTGGGTATGGAAGGAGTGAGTCACTCTGGCCAGAGGCCCCAGAAGCCTTAATAGTAAAGGTCACTGTAGCAGGAGATTGCAAACCCCACGTTAGAAACATAAACACTTGCAAGCCACAGAAGGTGGAATCTCGGGGTCATAGCACACTCGCCAGCTTGAGCAATTTCTAAACTAACGGAGCACACGGAGGCGCCTGCTGGCCCTGCTATCTGGCGAGAGACGAGCAATAATTTAGCATCCCTGGCTATCAATTAGTCCCATTTTCCTCATCTGCAAAATAGTAGGTTTGGATGAAATGACCTCGAGGTTTCTCTTCCAGCCTGGTGAAGGTGAAGGTGAAAACCCGAGCATTCACTGGCAGCTTTAATGGTTGTTTTGAATGTTTTACTGTCTATATTCAAAAAGGCAGGATCAGGCCTATGCCCTCCAAGCTCTAAATTTTAGGACCTACCATATTTTAAAATGAATTGCTCTCTGAAAACACACAATCGAAATTCGGCTGGGAGAACTCCTCAGGGGTCTGGGGAATTGCCCATGGTGATTGGGTAGATGACGGATTGGACCTTGAAACAGACCATCTTGAAGATGATTAAGAATGTCTTAAGTCCCTGGTGTTTGCAAGGCGGCATATTGCCTGATGAGGACTGAGCCATGGGGCTTCTCTAGTGTTGGGAGGCTCTGCTAATGGGACTCTTCCCCAGGAGCCCAGAGGACTCAGAAGAATGCATAGAACCCCTCTTTTATCCCTCTCAAGTATTTGAAATAAGGGATGGAGAGATGGTCCAGCACTGGCTGCTCTCCTAGAGAATGCAGGTTCAGTTGGAGCTCTTAAACCCATGTGATGGCTAATAACTGTCAGTGCCTTCATTTCCGGTGGATCCGCCCCCCTCTTCTGACCTCCACAGCTACTGTACACACTCACAGTGCACAGAGATGCATTCAGGCAAGAAACCTGTCTTCATTAGGGTTTCTATTGCTGTGAAGAGACACCATGACCAAAGCCACTCTTACAAAGGAAAACATTTAATGGAGTGGTTTACAGTTCAGAGGTTCAGTCCATTATCACCACGGCGCGACATGACAGCCAGCATGCAGACGTGGTGCTGGAGAGGGAGCTGAGAGCGCTACATCCTGTGCAGGCAACAGGAAGTGGTCTGAGACCCCTGGGCATGGCTTGAGCATATATGAGACCTCAAAGACCGCCTCCACGGTGACACACTTCTTCCGACAAAGCCATACCTACTCCAACAAAGTCACAGCTCCTAGTAGTGCCACTCCCTTTGGGAACCCAAGCACATAAGATGATATCTTTTCTTTTATTTTTTCGAGACAGGGTTTCTCTGTAGCTTTGGAGCCTGTCCTGGAACTAGCTCTTGTAGACCAGGCTGGTCTCAAACTCACAAAGATCTGCCTGTCTCTGCCTCCTGAGTGCTGGGATTAAAGGCGTGTGCCACCACCGCCCGGCAAGATAATATCTTATAAAAGCCAACCACAAGCTGTACATGTCCAGTCGGACAGTGTCCTGCATGGATGGCATGCAGGCAATCTGCATGGAGGGATGACAACCGCTGAGAACTGTGGACACTGTGGTAGAAGCAGGAAGCAGCACATCTTAGAAGGCCGCCTAGTTCAGTCTTTCGGGCCTGTTTTCTAAGGCCACCTAGCCGCTCCCTCTGCTTCTGGGCTAGCGGAGCTTTTCCACCTCGCTGGCTCCAGAAGAGGGAGCAGAAGGGAGACTAGACTTGCCCAGAGTCACTGCAGCAGCCCCTTCCCAGGGGGTCCCTCCCTCCATCTTTAGATTGACCCAGCCAGCAGGTGGCCTCCAGTTCCCGTTTTCAGGTTTCTGTCTTAGCTTCCCTTCACGATGGCCTATCTGGCAGCCAAATAAACCTCTTGGTAAACGTTGACCCTGCACCCAACCTTGTTGTGGACTGTGGACCTAGCCCCAGTAAAAACGATTAGGTCGCTGGGCGGTGGTGGCGCACGCCTTTAATCCCAGCACTCGGGAGGCAGAGGCAGGCGGATCTCTGGGAGTTCGAGACCAGCCTGGTCTACAAGAGCTAGTTCCAGCGCAGGCTCCAAAGCCACAGAGAAACCCTGTCTCGAAAAACCACACACACACACACACACACACACACACAAAAACCTAGTAGGTCCTATTGTAGCCAAACACAAGATGTCATCAGTCTTCCCCGGGGCTTACCGTCTCCTGGGCGTGTAAAGGTACCTGTCCCAAACACACGCAGACACAGGCCGGTACCCACTAGCCACAGACACATCACAGACACACTGAGATCTTGCTCAGCCTAGAGAAGATGAAGTTCTGGGAATGCAGGGTTGGTCATGCTTTATGAGGTTGGAAAATCAGAGTCGTCCTGGGGAAACGGCTAACGAGGTGCTAATAGGGAACGCAAAGCCCAGCTTTCCCGGAAGGGGCACTGCCATGAGATGAGGAAAGAACCCTTCCGCGACTGGATAGGACCTCACAGGGAGAGGTGGGACTGGAATGAGTGCCTGGAAGGGCTGGCGAGGAGCGCTTACAGAGAAGGGCCAGCCTCCCTCCCCTACCCTCCCAGCAGCTTAGACTGCTGCCGCAGGTGCCTGGGATGCTCAGGTTCAAGGGATGCATCCAAGCTGTTGGTGGTCGTTCCGATTCCCAGGGATAGCAGGGAGGCTCCTGAGAGCAGGGGGTACGTGGTGTTCCCGCAACTCCTTTCCAACAGCCTTGAGGTTTCTCTCCGTCCCAGCTCGAGCAGAATGCAGCCAGTTTATAGTTTATGGGGGTTTCCTGCACCCCCATCTATGTTTCCACTGAGGTCTGTGCTTTTTCCTAGACCCACCCGGATTCCAGAGCACGGCTCACTTGCTCTTTGTCACTCCTTCCTTTCTCCAACGAAAACACAGGAGCGTTAGCTTTCAAAGGCCTCTGTGTGTCCTTCACAGACGAGAAAGAAGGCCCCTAGAGAACTGGAGGGATAATATCTAACTCATTTTGCATGGAAAACAATAGTGCTTCTAGAAATAAATCAGTTAATCAGTTCTCTCCCAACCCAAGTCTTGTTTGTCAATTTAAGAGGCTTTGCAGTAGGGTACCGTGTGTGTGTGTGTGTGTGTGTGTGTGTGTGTGTGTGTGTATCTGACAAACTTGGGTGTCCTTCATAGGCATATCGTTGTTGTTGTTGTTATTATTATTATTATTATTATTATTATTACTATTATTACTATTATCGTTTGAAACGGGGTCTCCCACTGGCCTGGCACACTCCAGGCAGGCAAGACTAGCTCACTGCGATGGGGAACCGCTTCTCTCTGCTTCCCAGGCACTGGAATGATCTGCATGCTATCATGTACTGATGGTGCTAACATGGATTCTGAGGGTAAAACTTAGGTCTTCGCATTGCAAGGCATGACCTTTACCCAAAAGCCACGTGCGCAGCCTGCGATGCCCTTTATGGGTTAAAGGACAGTTCTTAAAGATTTTGTGGGAGTCATAACTTAGACACCAGAACTTAGGATTTCTTCGTGAAATAATTTTTCTTTTTTTTTTTCTTTTTAAGCTAGAAATGATTAATAAGGGATTTGGGCCCACAGAGAAGGAAGTTAGAAATTATCTTTTCGGTCACCTGTTCCCTATCAGCTCACCCCGCACAGACTCGTGACTACAAGTGCTTTCACTGGAATCAACACAGGTGGTAGGCATTTCTCTGGGGTTTTTAGGTAGGGCAAATTAAGTAGCTCGCCCAGAGGAAGCTGCGCTGTGAGTGGAGACCGCAGTCCAGGCCTTCTTCCTCCAGCTCCCACCTTCTCTCTGAAACTAACCCAAGGAATGAGCTTGAACTCTTCCGGGGAAAGGAAGAAGACGATGCCAAAGGGAAGGGTAGATCCCAGAGTGCTGAGCGAAATCCATCCTCTGTGGACCACCTTCCACCACATCTGGAACACCTGTCTGGGGCCAGGAGCAGTCACACCTGGAATTCACATCAGGGGCTGGACTCGAAGGACCAGAAACTACATGGGGCCAGGCTGCCTGTCTCATCAAATAACCCTCAGCTGGTTCTTCTCTACCCCCTTAGGGGGCTGCCTCTCTCAGCTCTGTATCTCTCTCTCTCATCTCTGTACCTCTCTCTCACACACACACATCTCAGCACCCCTCACTCTCATCTCTGTACCTCTCTCTCACATCTCTGCACCCCTCACTCTCTCTCATCTCTGTACCCCTTGTTCTCTCTCATCTCTGTACCCCTCACTCTCATCTCTGTATCTCTCTGTCTCACATATCTGCACCCCTCACTCTCTCTCATCTCTGTACCCCTTGTTCTCTCTTGTCTCTGTACCTCTCTCTCTCTCTCATCTCTGTATCTCTCTCACACACACATCTCTGCACCCCTTACTCTCTCTCTCTCATCTCTGTATCTCTCTCACACACACATCTCTGCACCCCTTACTCTCTCTCTCTCATCTCTGTACCTCTCTCTCACACACACATATCTGCACCCCTTTCTCTCTCTCTCTCTCTCTCTCTCTCTCTCTCTCTCTCTCTCTCTCTCTCCCTCCCTCCCTCCCACCCTTCTAAATACTCTTACTATGCATTTATATTCTTTGTCCTGTCAGGAAACTTCCAGAATGCATGTTACTTCTTTGATTAACTTCTGTCCCTCCCTCCCATCTTTCCTGCTTGCTTTCTTTCCTTCAGCTGCCCATCAACACATGGCCTAGGCACACCTTGAACTGACAGACCTGTCTCTGTCTCCCAAGAGCTGGAGAAAGTTCCTGGCCACACCTGACTCTCCTTCTACTTTTTCTAAAACAAACACAAAAAGCTGTGATTACTTTTCCAAGCTACGTACGTAGTTTTCAACTTTGCTGCCACGGGTCCTGCCACAGTTCTGCAAGGTCACAGCACCATTGGGGAAACCCAGAAGACAGACACGGAAACGGGAACTGGGAGCTGTAAGAAGGCCCATGGCCCACGGGGAACTGGCATGACTTCCTTGTTCTCGCTGCCTTGGCACTACTAGCTTTCAGGTCCTGTCTGTGTTCAAAGGTCGCAGATCTTATGAAAGAATTAACATGAAAGGTCTTGCTTTAATCACAGCGGTAATTAGCAAGTTTGGATCCAGCACTATCTTTCCTTGTTGTTTTTTTGTTTGGTTTTTTAATTTATTGGAAACGCGTTCAAGAACAGGCTTGCAGTTTGCTCAGTGTCTTGGAAAACTGAAACACATTCCTGGCAAAACCCAGCTCCTCACCCGCTTCTCCCAGGCAATGCCTTTCCCAAATCAGCTTCCACTCCTGAAACCTGAAGCTAACAGACTTGGACCCTCTGTCCCCTGCTCGGCTGGCCTGCGAGGGGCTGATGGTAAGGTTCCTTGTGTGGGGCGGAAGTTCTCAACCCCGTGTCCAGTCTTCTGTCAGGGGTGCTGACTGGCAGCATCTCTCTCCTGTTCCTTCCCCACAACAAACTCGAACCTTGGGCCCCTGGCAGCCACTCTGCGTTGCCTGGCTAGCCTTATTTTGGTCATATTGTTCTCTCACCTCTGATGGGGCCTCCCTACCCTCACTTTTGGAGCCCATTCTGCTCTTTGTGGCTCATCTCAAATATCCTAGTACCTTCCCCCCAAATCTTTCCCTTTCCCCTTTTCTTTTGCTCTGCAAAGGTCCCTCACGCAGCTCTCACGTTTTCCCATGTACCACAGCTGTTCCCGGGCTTCTTCCATCTCCCTCCCTACGCACATCTGTCCTCGGTAACATCCAGAATCTCTGAGTTCAAGATCTAAGTTTTGGGGCCAGCTAGAATGCTTGGTGGATATTGTACTTCGAACCAAGTCCAACAATCTGAGTTTGATCTCCAGAACTCATGTGATAGAGGAGAAATCTGACTTGGACACGCTGTTCTTCAACCAGCGTGAACACAGTGGTACACGTGTATAGGAACACACACATACACGCACACACACACGCACGCGCACATACACACACGTGTGCACACACACGCCCACATACGCACACGCACACATACGCACACGCGCACACACACACATACACGCACACATACGTGCACACACATACACACGCACACGCACACACACATATGTGCGTGCACGTGCGCACACACACACCAGATGAATGCAGTTTTAAAATTTTAATTAAAAGGGCTAAATCTTATCACCTGGCTAGTTAAAAGACTGCTCAACTTCCAATCGAGAAAGCTCCCAGCAAGAACGGCTGGGGAAAGGTAACTGAAGGTCGGAGCTTAAGTATGCAAGCTACAAAGGGGGATTGATTGGAATCTCATTTGACAAACGTCTCTACCAACCATAGGAGTCACAGGTATTGGAAAGTAATCAAAGGGCTGCACAGAACGCGCCCTTTAAAAAACCTCCCCAGGATACTGAGCTAGACAAGTTAATATCCGTAATTGTAAGAATTCGTGTTTAAATATGCATATTCTCGTGAAGGCTTAAAGAGTCTGGGCATCTCGAAACAAGACGCATTCGATTGCACTTTCAGCAAATCAGCTCTTCAGACTCTGGGTCTGACAGAGAATTTCGTGCTCTAAAGGGAAAAACCTAGAAATTTCTTTTTGACTTAAAATCTGAAAGCCCCTGAGAGTCAAATACCTTTCCTGACACGCACCCAGCGTGGCCCTTACGAAGCAGCGTCTGAGGGAGGCCAACACGCTAGTGCAGTCGGCTCCTGGAAGGGCCTTGCTGTGGACTGACTGACTCACCTTTCACACCCAGACAGCACAACCTCCTTTTCCCTTCTCCTCTTTGCTCCCTGGGTCGGAATTGCAGCCCCCACTTCCGTGCTGCACCTTACAAGGCCCTGAGCTCCTCCTCTGCCTTATCTCAAGTCTCCCCACAGTTCTTCCCCAGACACTCTGGGTGTTTCCCCAGCTCCCCCTTTGGGGTTTGAAGCATCCCGGTATTGTAGGCGCACAATGTTGGTTTCCTCTCACTTACGAAACCACCTCCCTCCCTCATTCCCCACAAGTCCAATTCCAGCAGCTAGGCCCCTGGGCCTCGGTGTTCACCAAGGGAGGTCAAGTTTCACTTACTAGTTTTCAGATATGTATTTCAGAACATTCCCTATGAGAGGTCTGTGCTGGGATAGATGTAGGGGGCCAGGACAGAGGAAAAGACAGCAGCAATTCTACCTTCGTGTGGGTGCACACACAGACTCAATAAGCAGGGCTTTCCTGGGGCGACACATCGGCAGTACAGACGGGGTCTAAAATCTCCACTGCCAAAGAGACTTCAGGCCTGCCGAGAGGGCAACTAGGCTGTTATAATGTCAACGAAATACCTATGTCCAGGAATGGGAGAAAATTCTAGAAGGTTCTAGCCCCAGCTTTGTAAGCCAGAGATGGTGTCCTCATGCTGAACTAGATATGAGTTTAAACCGTGGGGAAAGTTAGCCACATCAGTGTGGGCCACCAGATGATACCCAGAGGGCTGTAAAGAAGGAGCTAGGGCGTGCACAGCGGACAGTGGGCATCGTCCTTCATGAAGGCGTGCAGAGAGAACGGGCATCGTCCTTCATGAATTATGACACAGTGAACGTAGACTAGTGATTGGAAAGCTATTTCTTCACGGGCCGCAAAACAGCTCAGGTAGAGATACTTGTCATCAAGGCTGAAGACCTGAGTTTGACCCCCAGAGACCACGTGATGGAAAGAATAGACCATCTCCTGCAAGTTGTCCTCTGACCTGAACACATGCTACATGGTACACACATGCGTGTGTGTACACACTTACATGCATGTACACACACGTGAAGTCATACCGAAAAGAAGGAAGGAAAGTGGTTAAAGAGAGAGAGGAGACATTTGGCTTTGAGACAAAACGTGAAATACTTTTCTAGGGCTGACTGAGCAGGTCCACTGTGTACCCTAGTGCCACCACTTGCAGTCACCTGCAGGGGCACACAACCCACTGCAAGGTCATCACACAGTGTTCTCAGAGGGATCACGTGACTCCTTACCACTCCGCACTAATCGGTGTCCACCCCCATCTCCAGTGGAGCTGTATGAGAACGGGCCAGGGGAGTACACAGACCCAGGGTGAGATGGGCCTTCTGTCTAACGCGGAGTCCAGCAGTCTCGCAGTTAAAGGCGGATCGCTGCAGAGCTTGGAGGTTTAAGGTGCTGATGCCCAGGGCCTGCAGGCTGGGAAAGACTTCCTGAGCCTGAGAATTGGAATTGCATGGGCCCCTCCTTGGACTCTGCACATCAGCAGGACAGAGCGGGAAGCTCCTCGGGTGATAGGAGATGAGACAGGACTAGTATCTAAGAGGATTCCTGACACACAGAAGCTTCAGCGTGTAGGGCCCGAAGCTGGGTTCTTGACTACCTGTTGAGCACTGTTTGGGCTAGAATCATTTAATGCCACACATATGCAGTAGAGTCCCTGGTGACATGCCAATGTCACCATAGCCAATGTCACCATAGCAGCCCTTACAAGGCAGTCTTGGCTCTTTTTTTAAAAAAATTTTTATTTATTTATTATGTATACAATATTCTGTCTGTGTGTATGTCTGCAGGCCAGAAGAGGGCACCAGACCTCATTACAGATGGTTGTGAGCCACCATGTGGTTGCCGGGAATTGAACTCAGGACCTTTGGAAGAGCAGGCAATGCTCTTAACCTCTGAGCCATCTCTCCAGCCCCCAGTCTTGGCTCTTTATGGTTAGCTTTTGTGCTTTATTTATTGATTTATTTTTGAGACGTGTCGCATGTTTCCCAGGCTGTCCTTGAACTCACTGTGTTGCTGAGGATGACTCTGAACTCCTGATTTTCCTGTCTCTTCTCCCTGAATGCTAGGATTCCAGGCTTGGGCTACCACACACAGTTCGTGTGGGGTTGGGGAGACATCTCAAGGACTTGTGTTTGCTAGACAAGCACTCTATTAATCAACCGAGCGACTGCACTTAGCCTTTAGTCCAGCCCTCTTAGATGCATAGGAACCGGGGAGACAGCTCCCTGGTTAAAAGCACGTGCGGAGAACCAGAGTTAAGTTCCAGCCCCTGCATCAGGCTTCTTGTAACCGGGAATTGAACTCGGGACCTTTGGAAGAGCAGGCAATGCTCTTAACCACTAAGCCATCTCTCCAGCCCCCAGTCTTGGCTCGTTATGGCTAGCCTGAGACTGTAGCTCCAAAGGCTCTGATGCCATTTTCTGGCCTCCGGGGACTGCACTCGTGTGTGCAATCTCGCACTCAGGCACACACGTATACACGTAATTATAAAGTTAAAAATAAAATCTTTTTACAATTAAGACGAGAAGCGTATTGAACAAACGATTGCGAACCAGCGTGTGGCTGCGCTGGCGCGGATGGCATCAGAGTAGACTGTGCCTACACGATTTCAGTTTTAGCGTTCACATGCTAGCTGAGAGCTCCCACAGTTTGTCACTTGTGTATACACACGTGTGTGGTGCAGCCCGCCAGCTGTTTGTGAGTTCCTTCACAGACTTCATGAGAGGCAAAGAACCCAGCAGAACTCTTACTCTGGAGTGTTGCCCCAGGTCTGGCCCCGTACAGCCAGGGTGTCCACGGCCGACTCTTACACTTTCCTAACTCCTAACCGGTCTGTGGGAATGATTGACGGGTGGGTTCACCAGATGTGAACCTCGGTTTTTGTTTGTTTGTTTTTAATTACAGGAATGGATAGAAAGGGTATATCTAACAATTAAGATAACGAAATTTAGACCGCAACCTTGTATTCCTGAGTGAAGGGGAGAAGGACAGAGCAGATATGGCCGACAAATACCTGAGCACACAGACAGCAGGGAGGAAGAGGATCGTTTGGTAGGCTTGAGTTTAGCAAGCGATCATCCCAAGCAATGACAGTTAACTGATATCTGACGTCGGAAACAGCGCTCATTCACAGAGACCGGGAAGGGAAAGGAGAGTCCTAGCCAGACACACAGGCATTTCACTGAGGCGACTCCTCGGAGTTCACTGGAGAAGATGTGCCTTGCTCACGAACCGGGCATCAATCTGGGCTCTAGACTCATGCCCCTCAATGTGTTCTTTGTATCTTAAGGTTCCGGGTGGAAACTGTGCAGCGTGCACTCCATGAGCGGACGCGAAGGCTCTACAGTAAGAGCAATGAGCACGCTGATTGCATCGTCCCCTGAAGCCTAAAGGGGACCGGAAAGACCAGCCATCTTATGGAAATTTGTCATGGTCACGTGCCAGTGATGTAAGGAGCATTCCAGACATCATGAGATGGAATTTTCTTAACCCACTGGTGAGCAGGTATGTAGAGACACAGGCCCATGCCTCTGCCTGTTTCCCAGAGTTACTCATCAGGCAGCTGGTGACTAGCACGGGCACACATCTGTCCCTTCACCGGGGTATCACTCTGAGACTTTCCGACATAAGACCCAGCATGGACTTATCCTGAGTTGATAGGACTCACGAGCCCCCTCCAAAACCTCCTTGTGATTTTACAGACATGGTTTTGAGTTTATGTTCCTTAATGAAAGCCTTGCATTGTACAATCTTTGGGCTCTGTGGAATCTTGACCAACCTCAGCTTTGAGCGGTGGGAAATAAAACACACAAGAATTCTGTAACCATCAGCCTTACACCAAGAGCACTAACTGAAACAGGGTGAACTCCAGCCAGACCTCCCGGGTCTGAACACTGCTCCTTCTCTGAGTCAAATTCACCCACCTTGAACTTCAGAGGATCAGCATGGTTGAGCACTCCAGGGGTACGGTAGACTTAGGTACTATCTGCCCTGACTCCTGGGAACATTCAGGGCTATCCCTGAGATTTTGAGCATCCTGGTATCAAAGGTGGCCCTGCTGCTGTGTGTGCGGATGACTGCACCCTAGGGTGTGTGAACTGTGAGGTCACAGGGGAAGTATCCAGCAAGACCCAGTCCATTCTGGCACTCATTTTCTCGTTAACTGGGATGGGGCTCACACATGCATTACTATTTAACTGCTTCGTACCGGACACAGACCAGCTTTGGGCACCTGCGTGCTTCAGTGCCCCAGATGGGAACCCTGTTTTCTTCTTGTGTGTCTTCTGCTGTGAGCATGACCAGACAGCCTTGCTTTGTCTTTAGAGTGTGATTGAAATAGCTGGGATTTGTTGTCTAGAGAATGTGGTAGAGAAGCCCACAGGGCTGTGACTGAGTTTGGGTTAACCCTTGGCTCGCTGACGTCTTCCCGCATCAGAGGGAATGCAGGTGGCTTGTTAGAGAAGGGCACAGATGTGTGTGACTCAAAGTCCTGGGAATGTGTGTGACCCTCTCCAAGGGTCGTAGCTGCGTGTGAGAAGAGACTCCCCACAGTTGTCTCAATGAATCCAGAGTGCCCTGCAGCAGCCTACTGTCTCAAGTTCAACTCTCCAGACCGTTCCTCCGTCCAGGAGGCAGAACCAGGGCTCTGTGCCCGCCAGGCACACATTTTACCACTGAGCTATGCCCTCCTCTTGCCTATTAGAAGGAATGTCCGTGTTTCTACTTGTTTTCCATCTCAACAAAACAACGTTGAGTCAATGAGACTTCTTTCTGGGAGTCCTTTGCTTAGCCATGCTAATGTTTTCTCCACCTGCTGCTCGCAGTGTGCCCTTTGAGGGGAAGGGAAGAGCCGGTTCCCTCCATCCCCTCAGTCCAGGAGGAATATAGGACTCTGCTTTCCCGAGGTTGCTTGGCTCTGAACTTCCGATTGCCAAGCTCTCTTACCTGACTGGGGAAGCGGCATCCAGGAAAGCCACCTGAACAGCAGCAAGGAGCCAAAAGTGTTGGGTCACACCTGCCTCTTTGTGGGGCACTGTGTCCTTGAGAGGCACAGGGCCAGGCCTGTCTGTGGCTCTCTTTGCTCCTGTGCTGTGTCGGCCACCCTCTCCTTCAGGGCAATGTGGCTCTGAGGAGATACATGTGAAGGGCAGAGAAGCTGAGGGAGCGGGCAGCAACCTCTTTCTGCTCTGCTTCTTGCCTATGCCCACGCATAAGCAACTCTCTGCTGGTGTTGAAAGCAATATTAATCCTTGCAGGAACCTCCTGACTCTTTTTGCAGTCAAAAAAAAATAACTATTTTCCCTGGAGAGGATGTGAACGAGGCCCTGCGTTTGCTGCACACAGAGAGGAGAGTTTAAACTGTTGCCTGGGGAAGAAAATCCGAAGGCAGCCCCTCAGAGGCATCTGCCGCCCCCTACAGGTGCTCCCGGGGCTGGCACGCGCGTCCTCTCTGCCCACCGTCCCTCACGGGTGCCGTGCTCATCCTGGGATCATGTACAAATGCATTCAAGCCTAAACTTGGGACTCTACAGGGCCACATTCAAGGGAAGCAGTGGGCTGTTGCAAGGCTCGAGCGGGCATCCTCACTGCCAGGGAAAGTGTGAGGCACTGATGGTGTAAGTCAGAGAAAGAAGTTGCGGCCTGAAGCCTTGTGGGTGGGCTCTCTGGTGTTCAGGACATCCTGTCATACATATGACACACATGCACACATACACCCCCCCACATATCCACATATGCACATATAAGAACACATATATGCTTACGCACACAAGCACACATGTATACATGTGCACCCAACATACATGCACGCATTCATGAATATGTACACCCCTTCACCCCCCAACAACCACAGAAGCCTTCAGACTTCTTCCTTGAAGAGAGGGAGGAGGCATGCCCTCAGGTCTGAGGGAAGAAGCCAGAAAAAACCTGTTTTTGTTAGCTCCAGGCCCGCTGGCGTGAGAAGCCGCGGTCTCGCTCTTCTACCCCCAAAATGTGAGCTGTCTGCGTGGGTTACACGTGTGAGGCGGGGGAACTGGGGAAGTGGCCCTTGTGTCAAGTGGTCACGGATGTTGGGGGGAGGAAGGAGTGGCAAGGGGGAGGGCTTCTTAGGAACGCATCCCCCGCCCAAGTCAGCAGAAACTCGCACTTCAGCTCCGTAGGTTTTCCTAAGACCCTCACCGTGCTCATGTGTGATCTGTCAGGACTCGTGTTTCTGGGGCTAGGACTGCAGGCAACCTGGCTAAAGCTTTTCAGCCTCCAGCCGTGTGTGAAAGCCCCACACGTGACCTCTGGTTCATGCTCTGTGGTCATTTATTTTACTTCAGAAGGTGAGCTGTTAGGAAATCGTACCCCGGGAAGGGTTGGAAAGAGCATTTCCCTGGGACCCACATGTGAGGTGAGTTTGTAATTAATGCTTCATCGTAGGTCACCCTCATGTGTAGTGTCCACGCGTGAGCGGCATTTAACAGCACCTTCCGGTTTTACGTGACACTTTCCTTTGATTTTTTTTCCCCCTAAGCACAGATGTAAATTGGAGAGAATTTGTCACCCAAGGCTGTTACTGATGGTGACCTGTTTGTTTATCCCTTCATGAGAGCAGGCAGAGCAGAGAAGGGTCCGAAGTCACAGAGGCTGCTGTGTAAGTGTGAGCTGGCGATTTGAGACTGCCAAGAAGGACTTTGAACCCATGAATAACCTCGACACTGACCTGGGGTCTGGGGTGGAGGGGTGAGCCCATTCCGATAAAAAGAAGGTTGACTGGACATTTGGATTGGGGTGGGGCAAGGTTTGGATCTCAGTTTCCCGGAGCTCATTTCTACATTCATTGTGAGTTTTCTAACTTGTGACTTAAAGCATCTGTGGGGTCACAGAATGTCTAAGAAACAAACTCTTACTTCCTCCAGGCGACTGAACGCGGAAGTGTAGGGAAAAGACAAAAGCAGGCTTTGCAGGGGCCGGTGGGAGACTTCACCCAGCACTGTGCTCATTAGCCGAAAGCAGTCTAAATCCACATGAAAGTGTACCCCCATTAGGGAGAGGAGCATTCTCCCTGGGTTGTGAACAAAGTGGTTTCTTAAGTCAGACTCCTTCCAGTCCTTGACCCACCACAGAAACTAACAGAGCCCTTTCTTTTTGTTAGGATAGGGTTGACAGAGTTCTAAATGTTTAGTTGAGGATTTGCCTTCCTTCTATCTAAACTGACTTCTCCAGTGACAAAAGAAAATGACAGGCAGGGGACTTAAGAAAGAACTCTATAGTCCCTGGAGATCGGTAGCATGCTCCTTCTGACACCCGACACAGGGAAACATCCGAGCGGTGCACAGCAGTTCTCAGACTCCAGACCCCTTCACCCTCCCATGCCGGGCAGCATCTGCTTATTTTACGTTATTTTCTGCAGACAACGATAAAACACGCTCCCCTCCCTTTGCCCACATGTAAATCCCCAGATAAGCTTGGCCGGCTTCAACGATTTAAGAAAGTGTTAAAAGAAGGACAATGTTTTCATTACCTTTAGAAGTCAGGTTTTTCAGAAACATCTCCAGAAAGCTGAGTGCCCCCACGTTGTCATTGGCGCCTGCCTCTTACCTGCAAAGAGTGCCCAGTGCAGGCTCCTGGGCGGGTGGGAAATTAGGACCAGGCAAGGAAATGATCAGTCCATGCAGGGTGCCTTGGAAAGCTAGGTGCTGAGGGTTTTCAAAGTGAAGAAACACTCTGGCTGTTCGCTGTCAGTCAAAAACAAGTTGGTACAAGTTTCTGTAGGAATTACCTGAGGGGAATGAGGAGAGAAAGAAGGAGATTGGAAGAGATTGTGTGGGGAAGGAGGGACAGAGAAGGAGGGAGGGAAGAAAGGAGAAAGAGGGGGAGAGAGGGGGAAGAGAGGGGAGAGAGAGAGAGAGAGAGAGAGAGAGAGAGAGAGAGGAATCTGAGAAAGGATCCCATGATGTCAGCATGATTTAAACTCTTAAGGAAATGTACAGACCGGCGCAGGGCGGCTCAGAGTGGCACCGACTCCCCAGCTCTCCGGGCACCTGTGTATAAAAGAAACTGAAGCCCAGTTCATTTCTGGAGAAACTTTGTCCCCTCTTATCAAAGTCCTTTACAAGGTTCCTTTGCCTAAGTAAACTATAAACAGATTATCTTTCTTAAGGAGCCAGCCTGAATCTCCTGTCCCCACTCCCTCCCTCTCCCCTCTCCCCACCCCAAATGAACACTAACCTGCATCCTGGCTGCCAGGGAGAGCAGGGGACAGCAAACTCACTGGAGCCATGTCTACTACAGATTATGCCCAGGGAGAATGGCACCGTGGGGAGGAACTGCTGTTTTCCATTCTGCCCTCTGTGGTTGGCAGTGATTATTTCTGTATTTTGGGGACTGATTTTGTTTACCCCCAAGTGGTTGGAAAGATAAGGGTAAAGCTGGGTTCTTCCAGACAAGACAGTGGGAGCTGGACTGGGGTTCTGGGTTAGAATTAGGGCTTGGCATTCTTGCTTAGAGTCTGGCTTTTTATTAATTATTATTATTCAGATAATAATAATAATAATTCTTATTATTCTCTCAGTCGTACTGAGAGAAACCCCTAAAGGGAGACTCTAGGATGTCAAAACACCCATCCACGGGTCTGCGTCCTTCCGGAATTCCAGGAAGGGAGATCCACAGCCTCTCACCCTTCCGCCATCTTCTAGCAGTATATATAGAGATCCTGGAGCACTCTTAGAGGGGGACAGTGTCCCATGGAACCTCCTGAGTGGCGACCCCCTTTGCTATTCTAAAGGCAGTACAAGAAAGAGCAGACTCTTTTTGTCAGAAAGAGCATGATGACATACTCGTGTCCCCCGTCCCCCGTCCCTTGCTTTGCCAGGCACCTGCACCCCTGTTCTTCTTGACTAAGCCCCTGCCATAGTCTTGATCAGGTTTTGACCCCCACTGGGACACGTCTGATGGGTGATCCTTACCTGACACAGTCCTGTCCCAACTCTGGATCTCTATTTTCCTTGCTATTTGATACGTCAGTTATCACCACTGGGAGCTACCCTGACTCGGGCATTTACGGCCTGTGCTCCATTTCCAAGTTGAGGACTGGTCTTACATATTAAATACGTCTTCCCAGGAACACCCAGCACAGCCTAAGTCCACACAAGTACCCCTGCTCCTTGTACGTTACGCACACATTTACACATGGTTGGTATTATTGTATGTATCATGACGTATAATACACGTGTGCATGCCCAGTAGATTGAAAGGCCATGACCGGAGGATATAGTTATCACAACCGAGCTTCAGTTCTCAACTTCTGTATCTGATGCGTGTTTCCAGCATTGGCTTCAACTGTTTGAATATTCTTACCCCAAAGCGTAGAAGTCTTACACAAATCTTATCTGTTCAATGCTCAGACCAGGATATCAGCAGGATTAGTTGTTGCTTACAGGGAAGGAAGGGGAAACCAGAGAGACTGGTCTGCCCAGAGCCAGGTCTACAGTGCAGACGGACTTCCAGACATCTCTCGGCCCATGTGCATTTCATTGCTCCGCATTTTTCTTGTTAGTCCACTGGAGATATTCACATGCATGTATATAAACATGTGGATATGAATATGTTCATATGTGAAAGCCCATGTGTCCATATGTGAGTATACATGTTACACACGTTCCTTTGAGCAGCATGTAATATACCTCGTGTAGTTTAAAACAGCTGCAAGTTTGGTTTCTTGTGGATTCGTGTCTAGTAGAGTCAAAATCCATTTATAGAAATGAAGACAGTAATAATAATTTATGACGTAGTAATAATGACAATGAGAGAAGAAAATGAGTCAGAAGTAGCGAGAGTGCATTTGGAAAGTGACATTCTTAGTGTTCTTCATTGTGATAATGCTCTTTATAATCGTACTACTAATAATCAGATCCTGTGGCTGCCGGTCTGACAGAACTCCCCAGATGAAGCGAGGCACTAAAAGTATAAACCTGGGTGCTCACAGGGGAAGTAAGAAAATTCTAGAAGAACTCCGTCACGGGAAACAGACTGTGGGTTGCATGATGTAACAGCTGAACTCTAGGTATCCCTGGAAATTTCCCTCTCTCCCTCCTCCCTCTTTCCCCCTCCCTCACTCCAGTTACATGAAAGCAATAGATGTGTCTGATTTTCACAGAGCATAGTCTAAAACCTGCGTGTGTATCTGACTTGTTTAAGAGGCTCACCTCCCCAGAGCAGTTTCTAAAAGGGCATCACGAAAGCGGCAGGTGCTTTCAGTTCTCCTCCTGGCTTGAATCAAAGCAGGAAGAGCCTCGAAGTACGGGGAGAGGAACAGACACACACTGACTCCTGAACAGCTTCTCTGGGTCAGGTTAGCCGTGGAGCCGGAGTCACACGCACCTGCACAAAACGTGGCTCTGTTTACAGAACGCCCCGCCTGATGGTGACCACCAGCATCTCAGAGAAGGCGTGCTAAGGTCCCAGCGCCCATTCCATCAGGAAGGACCGAGGCAGTGTTAGGGGTCACCCCATTAGTCAGACGGCACAAAATCACCAACCCAGAAGTGACTCGGTGGGAGCGTCCCCTCCGAGCTATTTTCTGTCGGGTGACTGACGGCTCTGGGCTCAGCACTAGAAATGCTAAGAAATCCCGTAGTCCAGGCAAACAGCTACGGCGGGTCACCCTACTCCAATGTGGATATTTGGCTTCTTTTGTTTTCTTTTTCTTTTCTCTCTCTCTCTCTCTCTCTCTCTCTCTCTCTCTCTCTCTCTCTTTCTGTCAGGGTCTCACTATGTAGTCTTGACTGGGCCTTGACTCACAGAGATACACCCAGATAACTGGGGTTAAACTCTGCATGGCTGCACCCAGTCACCCCCTCTCTGTTTTGAAGTTACCTATTTTAACGTTAAACATTAATTCGAAAATAAAAATTGTTATTCTAATATAGTCACATTAAATAGGCAATGGCCAACACATCTGTAAATGTTCATTCAATGGGAAAATACAACTTAAAAAGTTATGCTCATGACCCATGGGCCTCTGCTCAGAAACTGCTCGCTCTTTAAGCCTCTCCTGAGTTATTTGGTGACTCTAGGTCCCTCTTGGTGACACGTAAGTGTCAGGGAATGACACAGTACCCGCTGGCCTCCGTTGGCCGGTCCTATGAAGATGAGCTTTCACTGTTGACTGTGTGCGCTGGACAACAGCCGAGCGTTGCCTGCAGGGTGGATGGGCCAGGTCTGGCCCGCGGCGTCCACAGCCACCCTTCCTTCCTTGGACATTCTCACCTGGGCGCTCATCTGAAGAGGAGCTTGAATGTTGGCCGATGGTAACTCCTCTTGTTATGTAACTGTGCATTGAGTAGGTGGGTAACTACCTAAACAGACAGGGAGATGTCCTGGGCATGTCTCCACCAGACGTCCAAGCGGAGAAAATTATTCATAGCAGGTTGGTTCTTAGCCCAGCACTCCAACAACCAATTTTACGTATTGAAGGAGTCCGTGACAGAGCTCGTGGAGGTCAGCCGGCGTAACGTAAAAGACGCATTGGGATAGGAATGTATGGATGGCTCTGCTTCTTCCCCCATGGGGCCCTCCTTGGTGATGAACTGGATGTTGTATTGGGGTACCTCTCTTTTGGGGTTGGTGATGGCAATCATCGGGGAAGGCGTTTGGTTCTATCTGCAGAGAGCAGCTACTGTGCTCTGTCCCCTCCAATCACCGTATTGACTAAGCCCCTCCCCCTTTCAGGTCAGGTCTCACCCGTTCTCATTTGTCTCTATGACACTTCCACCCCTGGACATAAACAGGGTCTCTCTACTACTTTTTCAGAGTTAGTGCTTGGCTTCGGGCAGAGACTGTGGGTTCACATTGCAATTTGGGGGCCATTGTTTTATCTGACGACGGCACTTAGTGGTACAGCTACGTGATGGTCCTCACTCAAACACCCTGTGGTTTCCTTGTAGCAACCCTGATTCTTCCTAAGCACCCTGTCCCCACACAGCACAGGGCAACAAAACCTAGCAGCCCCCAAACACGCCCTCAGCATTTATTACAAACAGAGAAGGGAAAACACCTGCGTTCCTTGGGTTTTGATGCTGGAAATTTTCCCATTGCACAACGGTCACTTCTTGCCAAATATTCCAGTTACTGTGGAAAAACTGAGCAAGGAAAATTGGCTGAGCGATGTCAAGTGACAGAGCCCAGCCAAGCTGTCATTAAGGTCTCCAAGAAGGCTTGTGACGAAGAAATAGGAGTGGGGAAGGAGGGTGCCTCTGCCTTCTAGATCCTTGGCTGCGCACCCCACCTATTTCTTATTTTTAGCTAAGTCACGATGGGAATTTACGGGGCATTATCTAGAAAGCAATGTCCACATAGCAAGCGAAAGGGCGCGCTAAGGGGAAGCTGTGCTGGCGGCTCGCTCTGCAGCCCAAGCCAGTCCCCTCACTGGACTCACGGGCCACAGCTCTATTGAATGAAGCGCACTTAGAGACACCCTGGAGATAGGTTTTGATTGTCCTTTTCTTCAACAGCCAGCGTGGAAAATTAAGGCAGCTAAAAAGTTATGAATGAGCCAAGGTCAAGGTTCCAACACTAATAGACTCTGTTGTTGACTGAGAAGGAAGTGACTGGCTTTTCTTAGCTTCTCCATTAAGAAAGAAATCACCTTGTGCTCATTCAATCTCCCTCTCTGTCTCTCTGTGTGTGTGTGTGTGTCCCTCTTTCCCTCTCCTATGTGTGAGCGTGTGTATGTGTGTGTGCACGTGTGTCCATGTGTTCCTGTGTGTACAGGTTCATGTGTGAGTGTGAGTGGATGCCAGATGGTCAACCTTAGGTGTCACTCCTCAGATCGTCCACTCTGGTTCTTGAAATGAGGTCTCTCACTGAGATGGGCTTATGAATCAGGCCAGGCTCGCTGGGCAGCAAGCCCCAGAGATGCCGTAATCTCTACCTCCTGAGTGCTGGGATTACAAGTAGTGCTAGCAGGTCTGGCTTTTCACACTGACGCTGGGGTTGAGACCAGGTGCTCGTGACAGCACTTTACCCATGGAGCCGTCTCCCAGCATCTTTGCTGCATTCATCCTTGGTCACATGCGGGGGTGGGGGGTAGGGTGGGGCGGGGATACTCTGCCTCTGTCACTCGTTCCCTCCCAGTGGTGTTGCTTTGCTGTTGCGGTCACCCTAACCCACAGTGGGGAGTTGAGGGATGACTTGCCCCTCCCCAGATGACATTCACTGAGGAGCTTCCACTAATCTCTGGCTACCTCAGCCCAGCTGAGTTCCTTTCTGAAATCTGTGTACTTGGCAGGCAGTGGTATCTCCAAGCGTGAAGGGTTCTGATTTATGAATGAGCAAAGAATCATACGACTGCATGAAGAATGCATCCCAACTAGGGTACTTGGAATATCAATTTAGCCTCATGTTTATGCCTTGGGCAAATCTGACTTTTGAGTTGCTCTGTGGCTTGTCTTATGAGCCAAGTCCTGGCTACCGTGCCCAGAGCAGAGCTATGGTCCCACCCACCCACCATGACAGGCTAGTCCGTCTTGGCAGGAAGTTGCGTAGACGTGTGGGGGTGGAAGGGACATGGTTCTCCCTTAGCCATTGGTTCAGAGTCTGGAGATGCTCCCCCGGGAATTGGGACCTGAGAAAAGGTAGCCCCGTATCCAAACTGCTGCTTGCACTAGTCAACTAAACATAACCAACTCACGTCCAGGGCTCCTGCACGACTCCGACGGAGAGCATGGGGTGACCCGATGCTGTGTCTTCTCTCAGGAGACATCGAGGATCGACGTTCCATCGTGAAAGTGGCTACGCTCAGGTTACACTCCCTGCTCTGCGTTTGCTCGTTGCCTCAGCAAGTTCTGTGTCATTTTCACCTGAGCGTGTGTCTAGGAACCTCCCTGCGCGAATCCACAGGCTTTTCTTCGTTTGCGCGCACTTCCATCCCTTCAAACTCTGTGACCCTGAGCTACCTTAAAAAACTTCCAAAAATGTGAATTCCTTCAAAGAACCAGAGCTTCTCCAAGAAGAGCTTTGGGGAGCCCTGTGTGGGGAGCACTGTGTGGGGAGCCCTGTGTGGGGAGCCCTGTGTGGGGAGCCCTGTGTGGGGAGCCCTGTGTGAGGGAGCCCTGTAGGGGAGCACTATGTGAGGAGCCCTGTGTGAAGAGTCCTGTTTAGGGAGCCCTATGTGAAGAGTCTTGTGTGAGGAGCACTGTGTGGGGAGCACTATGTGGGGAGCATTGTGTGAGGAGCACTGTGTAGGGAGCATTGTGTGAGGAGCACTGTGTGGGGAGCACTGTGTGGGGAGCATTGTGGGGAGCAGTGTGGGGAGCATTGTGTGGGGAGCATTGTGTGAGGAGCACTGTGTGGGGAGCACTGTGTGGGGAGCATTGTGGGTAGCACTATGTGAGGAGCATTGTGTGGGTAGCACTATGTGAGGAGCATTGTGTGGGGAGCACTGTGTGGGGAGCACTGTGTGGGGAGTACTGTGTGGGGAGCATTGTGACTTCCTGCCTTACTCTGTTGCTTTTGTTGGGGGAAGGGTCAAATCATTTGAGTGGTTAAATGGGTTATATTGCTCAGATAAATAGATTTCATTAGCTATTTCCATTAGGAAATTGAATTTAATCAAGCTAATTTTCCTGGAGCACCTTGGGCTGCGACAGTAATTTGCAAGGTTTATACCACTTGGTTTATTTAGCATTTTTTTTTCTGACTTCGATCATGTGCTTACATTTACAGAAATCAAGTGTGAGAATCTATCTCCTACCACAGCTTTATAATCTAAAATAATATTTGACAGTTCTTGGAACAGCGTTGCCGTTTATTTGCTGACAGAATCTATGCTGCCCAGCCGTGAGTCGATCAACAGACAGACGCAGTGTGCTGATCCCAGCAAGTGGCGTGTGTGTAGATCATTCTGTCTGCCGCTGTCTGTGTTCAAACTGCCGGTCGAGTTACAGAAATCCACATGGGGAGAGCCAGCAGGGCCCACATGTAGAGGGTAATGAAGTTTGACAGGTCACTGCGTCCAGGAGATGGAATCCTTAGTTAAGAGAGCAGCCTGCGTCAGTAGAGCACTTCCCAGTGTTTGCTGGGAATTGAGTTTCCTCCTCAGAATTCAGCGCGCAGGAGGGTGGAGGAGGCAGGCGTGGGAAGCACTCCCCTCAGTTCTACGGGTGCCTGTGAGAAAACAAAGAGCTCAGGTAGAGATGAACCGGAAATGACAAGAGGAAAGCCAACCTTCCCTCACAAGTCACAAGGTGAACTTGACGCAGGAGCCCTCAGAGTCGGCGTTCGTGACTGACGCTAGTCAATCACTCCTTCGATGTCGTGTCTCCACCTGTATCATTTACTGATGTACCACTGTGACCAAATACCTAACAGCTGATCTGAACGAGAAAGGCTCCCTGGCTCGTGATTTTAGATCCAAGTTTGTCAGCCTCATGCACCTGGGCAGAACCTGGGCAAAGCGAGTGTGTGCCCAGGAACCTTCTCAGCTCCCCACAGGCAGAAAGTAGAGAAAGATACCGTGAGGGGTCACAGGAAATCTTCAAGGATCTGCCCCTAGCCCCAGTAGCTTATTTCCTATAATTAGATCCCACCTAAAGTTTCCAGCACCTTCCAAAAGTACCACTAGTTGGAGAAGCAGGTCTTCAGAGTATGAATCTGTTGAGAATATTTCTTATTCAAATCATGATAGTACCCATACAGACATCATACGTCTTCCGTTCTCTGGTTTTATTATCTGACTTGGCCTAACTCTTAAAATCCTAGCAGAAGGTGGTGTCTGACGTGAAACGCTCCTGTCCGAAGGGTTCCAGTTGGGTCTCAAGCATGCATTTGCTGGACTGTAGAGAACAAGGTTCAGATGCTAACTTTGTAGCCTGAGGCTTACACTGTGGTTCTGGCGATCAGGTATTATACGCATTGCCTAGTCTCACTTCCTTACGGGGCTCTAACATCCTTCCTCCAGGTTGGCCATGGAGACGTTTAGTGCAGACTAGGAAACCCAACAGGAGCCACAGCCCTCGCACAATGGCCAGGAACGCAAAAGAAATCAAAGGCAGGCCCAGAATGATTCGCCTCACAGAATACAAAGACGCCACTAAGGTATCATCCTACCCTAGCGGTGACCAGCCAAGGAGATCAGGTGGAGTTAGATTTAGAGTTGGGTCTCTGACTCTTGCTCCTTTCCCCAAGCCTTCTCATAAGCCTTCTTATGCCCTTCCCTGGCCTTTCTGCTGTCCTCAGACTTCGTGATGATAGTACCTATAGCAACCTTCTGTGACCATGGAGGTGGCTCTACCTTTTCCTGCCAGCTCTGGGCCAGTAACCGCCCTTTAAAGAGTGTATTAGATGAACAGTGTCCATGTGGTCATCTGTATCAGGATGAGTCCGGTTTCCTGAGCTAGCCATCTGGACCCCATCCAGCCCACAATCCAATTACTTAGAATATCTTTTCTTAAGATTAAAAAGAGGCTCCTTGGTTCAGAGGACTTATTGGCAACTATCTGTTCTATAAAATAAATACCTTAAAAGTCACAAGCCTGGAATTCGAGAGTTGGCTCAGCAGTAAAGAATGCTTGATAAGCAATCATGAGGATCGGAATTTGGGTACCAGTAGCTAAGCCTGGCATCCTGCAAATGCCTGCAATCCAGGTCCAAGGGCAGTGGAGACGGAAGGATCTCTGGGGTTTGCTGGCTTCCAGACCAGCTGAGAAAAATATTGAAATGCCAGTTCCAGGGTCAAAAGAGCCCCTGTCTGAACTGAATTGCCACAGAGTAATAGAAGGAGACACCTGAGACCATGCACAGTACATGGTCTGTGTTCATGCACACACAAAAACAGCACGAGCCTGACCACCACTGTCATTATCCACCTGCACTGCTGCCCTTGGTGCCTGGGATGAATAGTTTTCCCCAAGAAATTCTGAACTCTGCAATAGGAAGAGTCAAGGATGGACCCAGAGACAGCGATCTATTTGGAGCTATTAGATTCAGTCCTGCCTAGAAATAACAGTTGGAAAGTTAGAGAGATTCAGGGCATCCCACACAGCCAGGCAAGTCTACTCCCATTCTTGTAGAGGAAACCTGGCATCAGCGCAAGTCGGGTGCACACTAAGGACAGATAGCTTGTCCGTACTCAGGTCCTGAGGTCCAGTTCTGCTTCGGGGTCTGCGTGCAGCCTGGACTGTAGACTCTGCTCCCTTGCTCGCGTTAGAGTCAACAGGGGTGAGACAGAGGGGGCCTATGTCACTCAGGTCACTGGCCAGAGCACTGTTGAAACACTGTGAAGATCTGCGAAGATCACTGCCCTGTTGACGAAAGTCCTCCAAGTTCAGGTTGTAGGCACTCTGCCTGCCGTTCATCCTTCTTTAAGCGAAGACAGCAAGGACTGCCTCCTCAGCAGCTTCCGCTCTGTCCTGCACAGCCCAAGCTACCTCGAGCCAAAGGACTAGCAGTCTGAGAGCCAGGCTGTGCTATGTCAGCACCAGGTATCTTTAGGGCTCCTTAAACACACCTGGAAACAATTACATAAAAACCTGGTGTTTGCTTGCCCTGGATCTTGAAGGTTCAGGCCCAGTCAGCACAGTTCGAAATGCCTGAAACAGTTTAGACCAGTTAACTCTCAACTAGCCGTGCCCACCTTGTCTGGGGCCTGGGAGGGGGGTGGACACTTCCTTCAGTGAGCGCTAAAGGACCAGGGCATAAACCTGCCCAGCACGCAAGGCTAAGTCTCTGTGACTGGTGCTAAGGGGCAAGGCTGTGACTGGCCAAACACGTGACTGTGATGGGTCCAAAGACCCCTTCTGGGGCTGCATAGGCAGGGTAGGGAAGCTCACTCCGTGGGTCAGCAGGCAGACACGCTACTGGGCTACTGCATCTGGTACTGCAGCAGCCGGTAAGATGGAGACTGTCTCGGAGGGGCCTTGCCTCCCTTCAGGACGCCTGGAGAAAGAAGCAGCCGCGGAGATGACAGAGGCAGCAGAGGTGGCTTAGCAGTTAAACAAATAGGGCCTTGATCCCACAGGCTCTGTGTGAACCGGGCAGTGTGGGCACTGTCTGGTGGTTGGACAGCTGAAGACTCGATGGTCATGCGAACACAACATCACTTGGTGTCGCTCGTAGATCCCAGACTTCCTGTTGTCACCGGAGAACTCAATACCACCCACATGGGTAAACACTGAGCAGCCCTGCTTACACGGGTTCCTGGCGCCCCAACTCTGGTCCCTGATTTGTCAGAGAAAAACACTGGCGATGCTGCTTCTCAGAGCAGAGGCCTTCACACATCTGCTTGAGGACCGAAGGGACAGCTACCTAGAGAGGCTTTGGCCTTCCCCACAGCGGCAGAATGAACTTGGTTCCTGGTGGCCCACCAGTTCCATCCAGATAATCCCATATACGAGCCAGGATCCTGTCCCTGATGGGAGGGCAGGTTTGCTGACGAGTGGTGCTGGCTGACCTGGCACCCGGTTATTGAATAGTCCCCTGGGTCCCCTGGCTCCTTAGCAATAGCGGGTATCCAAGTTGTAACCTGTCTCTCCAGCAATCTGTCTCTCCAGTACCGGGCTGCAACAGAGGCAGTGTCCTGAGGCCGTTGCCATTGACAACCAAAAGAAGAGCTGAAGGTGCCCAGGGAGGAGGAGGGGCAGGGGAGGTAGAGAGATGAGAGGTGGCGGCTGGGGACTGATAAAAGGCTCTAAGGAGCTCGGGAGAAGACCCTGCAGGCTCTGGTCATCTGAAGACCTGCAGGGAACTGTCCACTCTTCAGTGTCCAGGGTCCCGGTCCTCAGTCCCAGAGAAGTTACCCTGGCTGCTGGCCCAGATCAAAAGTCCCCATACCTTAGGCCTGCAGGACAAAATGCTGCCACTTGTAAGGCTGAAGTCTGCATGGGGACAATGACATAGGCAGCTGCTTCTGTCTCCCCACTGTTGCCGCGGCAGACCCTGAGGGAGAGGAAGGCTGCTGTTTCCAGCATTTGAAGAGTGTAGCCCTGTCCCATAAAGGAAGAGAACCAGTCAACTGGTCATGGTGGAGGGAGTCCATGCCCTCATCCCGACATCTGCAGAGAGCGCTGCCTCTGAGGTCAGGGGACGCTTGAAGAAGGCCCACCCTGGCTTCTACACTCAGGTTCCCTGACGGAGGCATCTGATCTGCCCTAGGCCTTTCTTTTCCTTTCTAGAATCTGGTGGTTGAGAAACCAGTTTAACCACAAAGAACTCAGGAACCCTACACCACAGGCTCTGTCTCACTTGTTTAAGTAAACAAGATGCCCACAATGATGAGTGTTATTTTTAAAAGATGAGGCAGCAAAGGAAAATGAAGGCCGGGGTTGGCTTCAGTCAGTTAAGTGCTTGCTAAGGGTGCAGAAGCCCTGGGTTCAATCCCCAGCACTGCAGGAAGCAGGCACAGTGACATGCTTGCCATCCCAGAATTCCAGAGGTGCCGGCTGAGGGAGCTGAGTTTCACTGCCATTCTCAGCTTTATTGGAGGAAGGGCCTGCGTGGGCTATAGAGACTGAGGTGAAGAGAGACGCAAGGAGGGAGAAGAAGAGAGGAGAGTCCTTAGGACATTTCTTGTGTGCGCCTGTGTTCTGTCAACGCTAAAGACAGAAGCAAAGGAGAGTCAAGATCGAGAGCCACTTAGCAAGTCATTATCTGAGTATTAGGACCAAAAGTCTAAACGAAGGGAAGATGGTTCGCATGTCCCCAGCTCAGAAACACACAGCACACTCCGGCTCTTAGGAAATGGCTCTTGGGTGACAAGGAAAGTCTCGTCGAAGGGCCAGAAAACCCCGCTCTCATGGCCAAATGCAGCCTGCCACCTCTACCAGTAAATTTTATTGCAAATTGTGGCCATGTCCATATAATAGCAGATTATTTACCGAGATTCTCCTGATAAAATGGCACAGTGACATGGTTTTGACAAAGAAACAGTATCACAAGCTAAAAATGTTTGCAAGCTGACCTCTTCTAGGTAAAAGTTTGCCAACTTCTGGTATCATAGACTACAAAGCAGAAAATGCGTTGTTCTGCGCTGGGCAATAGAGTCTCGAAACAGGGAGGGCAAATATGGAGTCTTTACAGTTTAGTTTTTCCTGGGCAACTGTACCATTTGATTAAACAATTTTATTGACTTAGCATCCACCAAGCTTTAGTTAGGCATCTACTGGTGGACACTCTTCCTGTGTTGCGGTGACACTGATCGATAAAACCAACCATGTGTCCTGTTGTCTTTGCTTGGAGAGTGGTGGGGAGCAGGAAGCTGTCCTGCTGCCACGGCTGCCAGAGCCCTATAGAGACACAGAGAAAGCCTTAGTGGGGAAGCCTGGCATGGGGACCGATCTGGACAGGTGGGGAGGGCTTTCAGCAAGAGACCGTGCAGGGTTTCACCCCCCTGTCTAACAACTTGGGTATGAGGGAGTTTGGGAATCTTCAGGAGTTAAATGTTGAACAAAGCCATCTCTTCATGTGTGTGTGTGTGTGTGTGTGTGAATATGTGTGTGAATATGTATATAAATGTGTGTGTATATATGAGTGTGTATGTGAGTGCACATGTATTTTCAGAGGCTAGAGGTTGCCATCGGTGTCTCCCATAGTCATTTCCAGCCTTATTTCGGGGACAAGGTCTTTCAGTGCGCCTGGAGTCCACTGATTCAGCTGGGTCGGCTGAGTAGCACCCCCCAGGAATCCTTCTGTCTCTGTCTCCCGGGCGCTGGGGTTATAAGCATGTGGCTATGTATGCTTTCTTTTTAACAATGGGGAGGGGCAGACATGGATCCTCAAACTTGTGTGTGTGATAAGCCCTTTTCTGGCTAAACCACCTCTCCATCCTCAAATCCTCTCCTCTAAATCCTTCCTCTCACTCCAGGTGTCTTCCAGGCTTGGCCTCGAGTGAGGGACTAAGTGAGTGGGACACAGTGATTATAGTGTGCTTCTCCACAGGTAAGCCCGTGGGAAGTCCTGGCTCACAGGTGACCGGACTAGCACTACGGTGGCAGAAGCCAGCTTGAGAGAAGGATGTGTGAGAAGAGTGGCTGTTTGGGGACGACTTCAGATCAGCCCGGAAAGCACACGCCCATCAGATGCCTAGGTCATTGACTGCATTTTCTGCCTGGGTAAACAGCCAGGAGAAACTAGAAAAGTGCATCACAGTCTTGCCTGCCCTAAACACAGTAAGGGCTGAATAAAGAGGGTTAGAGGTTTCTAGACCCCAGAGGGCTCCTACTTGTCAGCAAATTGTCCTGTACGGAAGGGCTATAAACAACAACCCCAGCACCAAGAAGACAGGGGGGAGGATCAGAGAGTTAATTATTCCCCCAAATCTTTGACTCCATCTGAGGATATTGGTTTAATAACACGTCCCCACCCAAGTTCATTTAAGGCGTCATCTCAACACTTCATCTAAGATGTTAACGAATTTGTTTTTGATAGAAGAGGACTCAGCCAGGAGAAAGGTCACTTATACGAGATAAAAATTCCACCAAGCTGCCCCAGACTTCCATGTCCGCCCACAGATCAAGAGTGTCCAGCAGGCAGTACCCCAAGGCTGTGGACTTGCCCAGCCCACCTGTTTGGAACGCCAATATGCCGGCCATGTTTTTTGAAATCCCTGGCGCAGAAGCTAGGCCGCAGATGCACGGAAAGGTGACCCGAATGCTCCGTGCTCACTCAGGGGGAAACTGCAGACCTGAAAATTCGCAGCAAGAAAAGCATGTCTTACCAAAGTGCAAACCAGACACTTGGCATCCACTCTCTGTGACGCAGGGCTCCCCGCCTGGCAGGAAAACCACAGTAAAGCACTGATTATCCTGTGAGAGCACATTCCACAGTCTGTCCAAGGCTATTTTTGTTTTACAATAAGGTACAATGTGTTCCGTGATGTTCCCAATCCTGGGCGCTTGAAGGAATTGTATCTGTGTAGTCATTAATTCCAGTAAATTCTGAGAATCCATCAATTATGTAGACGAGTGCATCAGGTTTGGGGTGTTCATTCAATCTGGTGACAGTGCTAATCCACACATGGGACGCTTTCGGTAAGAAGAACGCTCCTTCCTGGTCCCACCTGTTGATTGTAGCAGCCATTTGTAAAAGCGACAGTCGAAAGACAGCTCAGATAAACTGGGTTTTATGGACCACACACGTAAGTATGATGTTCCCTAACAAACTAAATGTATTTATTTTTTTTTAAAAAAAAATAAAAATGAAAAGTCAGTTTTGAGAGTCGTGTTTAGTCGAGTGTTAGTTGATACATAAAAAACAAAACAAAACAAAACACTAAATCCCCCTCTTAGCCGGTGCCAGGAACTTAACTGGTGAAAAAGTAAATGTTTCTGTTTTAAGTTAGAGCCTGCAAACACTAAAACTGCTCCAGAAGAAGGAATGGCTTCCTTCCCCTGACAGGATGGAGATTCAGCAGCGCAGACGCCTTTGAAAGCAACTCTCCATTCCCTTCGGAAAGGAGACAACGGTGTAAGTTACTCCTGGGAGCCAGACAAGTTCAAGAGCTGCGTCTCCCTAATGCTTAACCTGTTAGCACAGACCTGCCTGGCTACTTTTTAACCATTTCAGACCAGGAAGCTGGGCAGAGGGAAGTGGCATCCTGTCGTCTGCCCTACCGAAGCTCTCAACCTGAGAACGCAGCAAATTCCTCCTTGTTGGTGTCCTTGGCAGACTTTGGCAAGTTCATAGGTCAAGAGAGGGTTAGCCATCCGCAGTGCCATGATGAAAGTCCATATTGTGTGCGTGTGGGGGGAGGTCCATGTGTGTATGCATTTGTGTGTGTGTGTGTGTGTGTGTGTGTGTGCACGTGTGGATAGGCACCTTCCTCAGATTGTTCCCATTTTTAGAGACAGCGTGTCTCATTAAACCCAGTTTTCCATTCAGCTAGACTGAGTCCAGCAAACCCCGAGGCTCCCCCTGTCTCAGCCTCTCCAGTGCCGGACCAACAGGTGCACACTTTAGTGCCTAGCTGTCGACAAGGCTGTTGAGGATTAGAACTCGGGTCCTCATGCTTGTGTGGCCAGCATGTTTCGGATAGAGCCGTCTCCCCAAACTGTGCTCTATGGTTCTCGATGGCCTTCTCTTGAGCAAAATAAAGGGGGGGGGTTACATTTGTCTGTTCCATAAAGCATACTGGTACTCAGAGAAGGGTGATAGGAAGGTGGGAAGAA
>JAQHUG010000022.1:12563056-12576779 GCA_028555095.1 Dicrostonyx torquatus | reverse complement strand
CCTTTAGCGGTTGCTTCTGGAACTTTTTATCCTCTTCCATGAGTATGCCTGCTTGCCAAAGATTCTTATAATTTACAATTTTATATCTAGTTTAAAATTTTGCTCCTACTCCAATGTCATACATAAATTATTCCACAGGTTCCTTCGCTACTTAAAACCTGATTTTCTCCATTTGAGCCTAATCCATCTGGAATTTATTTTTGATGGCATACATCAAGAATTCCACTTTTCATTTTTTTCTACTTGGAAGATGAAATGTTTTTAGAGCATTTATTGGGCATTTTATCCTTTTATCACCAACTAAAGATGCCATTGCTTCACAATGCACCAGACGTCTAAGCGTATGACCAGATTTTCAGTATCTCCAAATTGAGCTTTTTGGTAGCACACATTTTAAATTTCTGTAACTCTAAAGCCTGTGGCTGGTAGAGTAAGTATTCGATTGTTCTAGTAAGAAATGAAGGTGTCTGGGTATCGAAGGGGCTGGGTCCAGCTGGACACAACAGAAAGCCCTCTCTGAGCTCTGGCACCAAACGAGTGAAGTCAGTGGCGGAGAATGAGAGACTAGAGTCCGTTCCACCTCAGAATGGCTGGAGCAGTCCCTTACTGGTCTGAGAGACTGACATCAGTGGACCGTGTGGCTCAGCTCGATATCCAAGAATACAGGAGAACACACGGTACAGGGTCTGAGGATCAGCCTTTGTCTGGCTTCACCGTGTCCAGGAACTGCCGTGTTGGTAAGCTGTTTGCCCAAACCCTGAGATGGTCCGATCACCTGCTTTGAGTCTTTGGGTTCCAGGGCATGTGATGGGGATGGGAGCTTTCTGAAGTTCCGGGGGGTGGCAGGTTTCTTGATGGCTTGGTCCTGTCACGTGGCCCTTGCTTTGGTGAGGTGGGTCTCTTTACTCGTTTCACCGAGTAAGGACTCATTTCTAGTCTCTCTTTCCTGGTAAAACCATATAGAGGTGCCAGTTTTCAGAAAACCTGGAGACTTTCTCATGAGAATGATGTGATCTTATCACGTGCGCACACTCCGGCAGTTACCTTGCCTGCTCATGTCTTCTTATTACTTTGAGCGCATTTGTTTACAGAAATAATGGAGAGTGGCTTCTGAGGCCAGGATGGGAAACACAATGGGGATATCCTTACATTAGTTTCGGGTCACTAGTGATGGAGGAAGCCACCTGCAGCACGGATGGGGCCACCAAACAGCTCCACGGAGAGGTCCGGGACGAGAGGAGCTGAAGCCTCCTCCCTACTTCTAGCTGATAGATGTCTGCAATCCTGGCTGATGCTCAACCAAAGCCTCTGGAAGGCTTGAGATACAGCCATCCCATGAGCTTCAGGCTTCCGTCTCACAGCACCAGTGAGTTAATGAGCATCCGTGTTTATGTTCCTGTGTCTTCAGTAATTCGTTATGCAGCCATAGTTAATAAGCATACTTAAGCAGAATAGTCATTACAAATAGAAAATTCAAGTGAGACAAAGAATTAGGATTGTTTGTTTAAGACCGGAAACAGCTATATCGAATGAATATTTGGTTGTTCCAAAAAATGGAACTTTCCAGTATAGCCTGGGTATTTCCAGTGCAGAAAGCATCAGCTTTCACTGTGGCCACTGGAGCACACACCTAACACACTGAAGTGGTGTAGGTTTCCCAATGTTTGGCCAACAACAGTAAGTGCAGATTTGGGTATGAGGTTGCTAAACCTAATCTCTGCTACATTAGCCTTTTCTGCCCAAACCTGCCCAAGTGTCCCTGGAGACTGTGAGAAACTCCACCTCCCCAGGTGGCCAGGACACTCAGGGCCTAGAAGTATCCAGGGAGGCCCGCTGTGGTAGCAGCACAGATGGAAGCCTGGAGCAGCATCCTGAGGCTGATTCCTGGACAGGAACATTCAGTGTTTGAACTTTCACCTATTCAGCAAGTCCATGACAGAAGGTCAAAGAGGAGCAGCAGGTGTAGAGCCAAGCGCACAGAATGACATCGCTGTGGTCAATGTTAGGGAGCACATGGGAAGGCAGCCTGCTTTGAACTGTGTCCCCCAAAAGGTGGTGAAGGCATAACCTCCGGTTTGTGGAAATGAGAGTTTCTCTAGAAATAGACAGAAAATTACCCGTTTAGCTCAAATCCATGACTAGTCTCCATAAGTAGAAGACATCTAGACATAGAAACAGTTACATGGGGAATATGTGAAGATTCAGGTTCTCATGGTCTAACGTTCACAAAAAGCCCTGGGATGGATTTGCAGGGCTTTCTCAGATCTGAGGACTCCTGTAGATCAGACTGTAGTCTCAGGTGAGCCCTTCCCTTTTCCTTGCAAGGTGCCAGCATGGGTAGCTTGGTCATTTCTCATTGACGAGATGCTGTTGAAAATGACAGATTAAAATTCATGACCTTACCTTGGTAATATCTGTATTGGGATCAACAATATAGTCTCTGTGGGCTGAAGATAAAGTATTGAAGAATTAAATATTGAGTATAAGACTTCGGTAAGTCACGTGACAGAGGCATTTCTTTAAATAACTCCTTATGGTGTAGGAGGGTTCTTCTGTATTTGGGTTGCTTTCATTGGTTGAATTAAAAAAAAAAACTGCCTTGGCTTTTTGATAGGGCAGCCCTTAGGTGGGCGGAGTAGACAGAACAGAATTTGGGGAAGAAAGGAAGTGTAGCCAGATGCCATGATGCTCCCGCCCAAGATGGGTGCAGATTAGAATCTTCCGATAAGTCACCACCTCGTGGTAACACACAGACTATTAAAAATGGGTTAAAAATGAAATGGAATGGGTTAACAGCAGCGGTAACGCCATGACCCCCCCTTCTCCCAAGCCCAAAATAGGGACAACGGCCAAGATTCCCTGCCAGCATAAGCAGGATGATGCCAGGTGGCTTGGTATCTGAAGGCAAGGCCACTCCGACCCACGGAAACAGTAAGCCTATAGTCTGAAGGTCGGGCCTAGCTAACAAAGAGATAAAGGATGAATAGAGAACACCAGATGTACCTAGACAAGGACAAAGCTGACGTGACTGAACTTTTCCCTCGCCTCAATTAAAGTAGCTAATAGAAACTGTATAATCACATATCTGCTTTATAGAATATAAATACTGACTCTAGGCTGGAAGGGGCATGCTCAGTTTTTCGAATGCTGTGGCATCCTCAGGTCTGAGATATTAAACCCTCTTGCAATTGCATCCAGCTGGCTAGCCTGGTGTTTTGCGTCTTGACGGTATGTTGAAGGCACCCAGGTCTCTGGGGTCCTTCAAAATAAAATGTGAGAATTAGCCAATAGAGGCTAGAACTAATGGCCAGGCAGTATTTAAATTAATGTAATTTTCATGTGATTATTTTGGGCATAAGCTAGCGGCCGCAGCTGGGAGCCAGGCACTGGGAACAAACGGCTGCGCTCCTCTCAGGTGCTGGGAACACAACCCGTACCTATTACAACACCTTAACCAGGAGGTCACATTCCTTCTGGGTAGAAAGCCGTCTCTGCTTTCTGTCCATGGGTATTTCTGTTGACTGAATGCAAGTGCAGGTCCCCTATGGTGGTGGCATGAATCAGGGCCAGGTAGTCCAGAAAGAGCTTTGACACTATGTGATGAAGTATTGATGCATTTAATTCTACCAGGAAAGCTGTCCTGGGAGAAAGAAGCATGGCTTTATCAGACACATACCACATACAGCAGCAGACGAGAGCAGTGCAGGAACAAGCATGGGGGGCTATTGCAAGCGGCCCCATGTCTCCCTTTGCTACACTGTGACTCTTGTCTTCACAGACCAACAAGAAGCCTGAGGTTTAAGGGATGGAATTTTGAAGTGAAAGATCAAGACCCGTTAAGTTTCCTTTTCCTGGAAATAGATACATTGTGGCACGAAGGGGGGGGTCTCATCAGAGCAATGCTAGTCTCGGAAGAGAGCATTTCTTCCTTTTCCTGGGATTGCGGTTAAGGGATCCCTAAATAGATGCTGTTCTGCTCCCTGCTCCTCTCTCTGCACGCACACGATGGGGAGCGGCGCACATCACGATTTCTTCCAGCCGTATCGAGTATTTTAAGTGTGCTATTTCAAATTTGGTGAAGGAATTCTTAGACATGTGTTTAAATGGCATGAAAGTAAATCTTCAAAGAGGCCAGGAAGTGCCAGATTTCATTCTGAAGAACTAGGTCTATTCTATTTTTAATGCCCTTTATGTACTATTTCTTTTTGTATTCATGTGTGCTATATTTACCTACTTACATTTTCATTTATATGCAATATATTCTTAAAGATGTATTCATTTTTATTTTATGCAAATGGGTGCTTTGCCTGCTTGTGTCTCTGCACCACATGTGTGCCTAGTGCCTGCAGAGGCCAGAAGGGGGTGTCAGATCCCCATATGTGAATTACACATGATTGTGAACCGCTGTGTGGGTACTAAGAACTGAACCCGGGTCCTCTTAGAAGAGCAGTGACTGTTTTTAATGGGTAAAAACCCATCTCTCCAGCCTCTCTGTGCTCTATACTTTTAACATATGGACACACTCTGAAGTAGACCGCAAGATGTTAAAAGTAGTTTGACTTCAATCCTTTTGGAGTCTTGAGGATGAGACTCAGCACCTTGTGGATGGCAGGCAAATTTCTACTGCTGAGCAACCTCGCCAGCCTGGGGGCAGAAGTCAAATAAACCTTATAGGTAAAACTCTAGGCTTCAAGGAAATACAGGTGTGTGATATGAGTGGTACTCAGTTGGCCTTCGGATACTATAAGACAGGGATATGATTAAATTAAGAGAAAAATCATGGAAATCAAATGAGAGTTTTTTAGAAACACACAACAGTTAAGGCCACTGGCTAGCACACACTTTGGGCAGCTCACAATGGCATGTAGCTCTAGTTCTAAGGGATCTGACACCTTCTTCTGGCCTTCACAGGCACCTGCACACAAGTGGCACACACACATACACACACACACACACACACACACGTACATAGGTAAAATAAAAAGGCATTAATAACGGAGACAATTTAACAGAAAAGGGAAAACACAGGAGAACAGTTAAGAGGTGGCTGGCTGCAATACCACTCTTGGGAATATACCCAAGAGATGCCCAACCATACTACAAAAGCATTTGTGCTACTATGTTCATAGCAGCATTATTTGTAATAGCCAGAACCTGGAAACAAACTAGATGCCCCTCAAAGGAAGAATGTATCCAGAAAGTGTGGAACATATACACATTAGAATACTACTCAGCGGAAAAAAACAATGACATCTTGAATTTTGCATGCAAATGGATGTAAATAGAAAACTCTAAAAAAAAAAAGAGGTGGCTGGCTGAGAAATTTTTGCAGTGTCTACAAACACCATGTGCCATGTGTAGTACTTCTATATTCGGAAAAACCAATAGTTCTTCACTAATTTTCCCGTGCCACTTCCTGTTCACTTAATTCTGCCTGGACACTTGTTTGTACGCAGAGTTAGATATTCCTGTTAACTCCACAGGCAGCTCATGGGATTCAGCATGGGCGCTGTGAAGGAGAAACTGTTTCCCATCCTCAGCTCTCCCATGATGCCTCAGCTGAGGATCTGGTTCTGAAAGGCTCCCTGTAGCCTCCCCAGTGAGCACTTCCCTGTTCTGAAAGGCTCCCTGTAGCCTCCCCAATGCAGAGCACATCACGAGTGTGTCTCTTTCCCATGCAATGTTGCATGCTTCTTCCAAGGGGCTTTGGAGGAAGGCCTCGGACATACATGCTCTAGCCTTTCAGAGTAACAAGATGCCTATGCTCTTCCTTGAGCCATCTGTCGTGGGACTGTGTTACCTGATTCAAGGGTGTGCCTCTCTTGGCAGAGCTTAAAATACAAATTTACCCTAAGGGTCAAGAGTACCAGAAAACTGAAACCCCAACGTTCTGGTACTCACTTGTACCAGGTGTGTGTTCGTCATTATCTGGCTTCAGGGGACATTCTGGGAGAAGCGCTGTGGCCATATTGGACTGCATATCTGACTGGAATATTGTATCAAAGACTTTCCAGGAAGAATGACCCCCTATTTTAGGAAAGATTGTTACAAGGAACTGGACAAACAAATCCTTTGTAACTTCCTCCTGAGACTTTCATTAAGAGCGCTTACTCTCAGGTGAATGGGATTAAGGGGAAAGGTATTTCAGATGTTGGCCCATGCCAGACACCAAGCGGCAGGCTCTCAGCTTGTGATGAAATAATCGACGAGTGTGCACTTCACTGAGGCCGGGAGCTGTTCACACCCACACCCTTGCTAGTAAGGCTCCAGCTAAGTGGAAACAGGCTTCCTACAGATCAGTGGTTCTCAACCGTCCTAATGCTACCACTGCTGCAGCACAGTTCCTCACGGCATGGTGACCCCCAACCACAAAAATTATTTTTTTTTGCTACTCTCATAACTGTAATTTTGCTGCTGTTTTGAATTATCATGTAAATATTTTTTGGAGACAGAGGTGTGCCCAAGGAATTGTGACCCACAGGTTCAGAATCAGTATTATAGACACTCGTCAGTGCCCCCATGGCAGCCTTTGTTTTATGTTCTCTGTCTGGAAAGTCTCTGAGGGTATTGTTCTCAAGGTTTCTCTCTCGTGTTGGGATGGGAGAGACAACATGGCCTCCCCTCTCACAGGAAGAGTGAAGTCAAGCATGAGAAGAGAGTGAGGGTCCAGGAAGTGTGGTGAGCAGGGACCAGCCTGGCTGGCTGGACTAGCACAGGCCTTCTCCATCCCATGGTGGCTGGGTCAGGTGACAGGCACGGGCTGCACTCGGGGGACTGGGTGCTTGCCATTCCTTCCATTTCTCCAATTAGATTTTAGCGTTGTCATCCCAGGGAACACCTGAAGGCTGTGGGTGGGCCAGGTGCCCAGTGTCGTCATGCTAAGGGTGGCAGCAGGAATCAACAGGAGGTGTCTTTCTCTGACTCTACATACCACGCTTCCTGTCCTTGTGTTTCATAACTTGCCTTTTAAACCGAAACAGGAGGAAACAGAGAAGGCTAAGCAGGTGGGGAAACCCTCTCTGGGCAAGATTCCAGTGGGTTTTGTTTCCTGTAAAGATCAAATCCTAAAGTTTCCCTTTTTTGCCCTTTCAAAAGCTAGAGTCTTGAACCAGACTGGGAACAAGTTGGTTTTGCCTGTGCCCACACCGGGGATACGTGTGCCCAGTCCAACACCAGAGGTGCAAGAGTTCCTCGCAGACAACCTCACCAAACTCTACCCGAGAGATAATACTACTTCCCAGAGACCAGGCGCGAAGCAGGGAGGGGGCCTCACCTGCCGGTTGCCATTAGCAAGGTTGTCTTCTGGCCATTGCAAAGGTGCACAAGAAAGTCAGTTTCTTCACAACTTGAAAGAGAAGGAAGTCGTTAGTTTAATTCCTTTAGGCAGGGAGCTCTAGTTGACCAGGACTCAAAACATACAGTCTGGGTTGTTGTAAAAGGGGGCGGCTGTGTTCCGCCGCCGAGAAGTGGGGCTGTGGGTTTGTTCCCAGCACCTGGCTCCCAGCTGCGGCTGCTTGCTTATGCCCGAAATTATTACATACAGACTGTATTCATTTAAACTCTGCCTGGCCCATTATCACCAGCCTCTTCTTGGCTAGATTCCTAATAATCTGTGTGTCACCACGAGGTGGTGACTTACCGGAAAAGTCTAACCTGCATCCATCTGCGGCGGGAGCATCATGGAGTCTTGCACACTTCCTTTCTTCCCCAAACTCTGTTCTGTCTACTCCGCCAACCTAAGGGCTGTGTCCTATCTTACAGGCCAGGCATTCTCTTTATTAACCAATGAAAGCACACAAATAGAGAAGAACCCTCCTACTCCACTGGGTTTTCCTCAGCGGATGAAGGATGCAGTCCATGAACTTTTCTTTATCTTAGAGACAAAATCTCCAAAATGGAGATAAATGGGAAAGTGGAGCCATGGGAAAGTGGAGCCGTTCTGGGTCACATGACAATACAGTCCTCCAGACCCTAGTGCCGGGCTAGTGGACACCTCAACGGCCTTTGTGGCAATGCCTTCCCTCGGCAGAGAGTCATGTAAACCATGTATTTTGTCAGAACTCCTGAGAATCCACTGGTAGCACATGGGGCCATTAGCGAGCCTGGGTCCTGGAAGGGAAGCACACGGGATCATGAGCAAGCCTGGGTTCTGGAAGGGAAGCACACGGGATCATGAGCGAGCCTGGGTCCTGGAAGGGAAGCACACGGGATCATGAGCGAGCCTGGGTCCTGGAAACAGGGTGAGGTATGTAAGGCTTGACTGTGGGTTGTGGAAGAAAGAAAGAAAAAAGCAGCGAATGAAGAGACAGAGGAAGGAATGCTAAGAAGCAGGCAGAGAGAATGAGCTCAATGATGATGTTTACGTCTAGAATCAAGGAGAGATAAGACAAAACTGGAGGTTTTCAAATCAGCCAGCGAGACTGTAGGAGGACAGAGGCAATGAAGCCTCGCGCTGCGTTTAAAGGAAGTGGTTGTCTCCAGTTCTTTGCCAAGGAGGAGATTTTCTTCTGGAAGGAGCTGCAAATCTGCTCTGTGGGGTTCCTGTTACCCAAATTGGGAAGCCTTTCTTTAAGTAGATAGAAGCCCGGTAAATAAATGAGGAGGAATATAGTGATTATTATATATATTAACATATAATAATATAATATTAACAAGAGCCAGACGGACCTCCGCCAGTTAACGCAAAGCGGCACCCTGATGCGGCACCCTGGAAGGACTGCAATATTGTCTCTATACTTTTCTCCACTATATACAACCTGAATTGTCACATAATAACCCCACTTGTCACAGGCACTCCCGTCTGAAATCTCAGAAGACTATGATGTTCAGAAATAAGACTCTGCAGAGGTACTAGTTAAGGATCCAGATGAAAGCGTGCTGGGTTACGGTAGATGTGGAGTCTGCTAAATCGTCCCTTAAAGAGTCATTCAAGAACAATTCAGAGAAGCAGTCATGTGAGGGTGGAGGCCAAAAGCAGAATGATGTGGCTAAGGAGTAGCCAGGGAATAGGAGGGTCCCCTGGAACCATCAAAGGATAGATGGTCCTGGAGACATCTTGCTATTTGGACTCCCAGCTCCAGAAGCAGGAGAATAAATGTCTTAAGCCACCAGGTATATGTCTATTTAGATAGAGCTCCTCACAGTAACCAGTCAGACCCAGTTCATAACTCTATCATCTCTCTATCCATCTATTATCTATCTATCTATCTATCTATCTATCTATCTATCTATCTATCTATCTATCTATCTATCTATCGACTGTCTACCCATCCATCACTGCTCTACAGCTAATGCCATGTGAATGACACAGCCCAGCTCAGCGTCAGCTTGGCTGGGACTCTGGCCCCTCGAGCCACATTTGCAGTTACTTTTGTTTGTTTTTTAGTAGCAGCAAACTCCACAGTCTCTTCTATTCTCAAGATGGAAACCTTTCTTGATGCAGGTGGGGCACCTCGAAGATACCCCTTCCCTAGATTCCAATGCAATCAGGATTCTAATATCCTTACATATTTCAGCACAAATTTGGGTTGCAACATGAAGATCACCAGTGTTCCTTTCCTCTCCAAACTTGTTGTGTTTCTTTCTTCCCAATCTGCTCCTTTTCATTGTAGACCCGAGTAGGAGCAATTGCTAACAACCATTTGACAGAGTCCATTTTAGGCTGTCTTGAAATCTCCACTGCCAAAAAATAAAATAATATGTTACTTTGAAATTTAGCTTCAGGAAAGTTCTTATAACAAGAGCAGAAAGCAGCCACATTATTTGTCAAATGTCACAAGAACAATCTCTAACCTGGTTGCTCTTAAGATCCTTGCTTCCCTCTGAACCTTCTTGAGCTGGGCATCTCCAGTCCCTTTACTCTTGGCACCATATTCAGGGTCCTACTAAGATGGCCCATTAAACAGCATCCAATGGTTTTCCTAGTCTGATGTCCCAAAGTCTTCTACATTCGTCTAGAATATCACAGCATGATCAGGCCATCACAATTCCCCACTCTTTGGTACCAACTTACTTCTTAGTCACTTCTCTTCTGGTGTGTCATAGGACTGGGACAAAGGCAATGAAGAAGAAAGAGTTTATTTGGGCTTATGGTTCTGGAGGGGCAAGAGCTGGGTGGCTGAGCAGAGGTTTGGCAGCTAAGGCAGGAAGCTGAAAGCTCACGTCTTCAAGTCACCAGCAGGAAGCAGAGAGGGCACACTGAGAATGGCATGAATCTTTCTCATTCTCAAAGTTTACCTCCAGTGACATATTCCTCCAGAAAGGCCACGCCTCCCAAACAGAACCACTAACTCAGGATCAATGTGTTAAATGACTGAGACTGGGGGAGGAGATTCAAGCCCCTACAGGCATCACGGTTGAGAACCAAACTATCACAAGCTAAAGGGCAAAGGGATGGAGTCCTAGTAACACCCCCAATCCTATAGTTCCTGAAGCCCTGTGCCTCTAGTCTTACAAAGTATGCAAGTCAGTGAGCTCCCTGATGGCTTAGGGCAGTTTCCTCTGAGTTTCTTTTACTTGTGAGAGAATTCTAGTGACATAGCCCACACTAATTCACCAATGAGCCAAGGCTGGTGTAAGCAGAATGTTCTGTTCAGAGTCAGAGACTGCATCAGAACAAATAGAGTGGAACATCCCACAACCCCAGGTGCTACAGTGGTCCTTAGCTTCTGAGTTCAAACATCAGCCCCTCTCTCTCGGGCCCATTGTCCAGACTTCCCCTTCTGGGGTCACTGCTGTCCAGCACCCTGACATTGTCTCCATGGGACTATAAAAGAATGAAAGTGATTTTGTTCTTTCTAGGGATTGTGAACAAGTAGAAGCCTCAGCCTTGGCCTGTGACCCATCAAATCCAGAGCAGAACATCCTGAGAGCAGATCCCACTCTGAGCTCCCAGCCCCTTGCTTCCAGTAAGCTCATGGGAGACCATTCATCCGTCAGTTGTTTTGCAAGTCCTGAGGCTGGAGGGGCAGAAACACACAGCCGCAGGTGCTCAGGCAGTCTTGTCACTGAGGAAGCAGGGGCCATCTGCAGACTCGGCAGAAGGGATTGGTGGCACATGACTTGCCATCCACAGAACCTCAAAGAGCCTCTGCCCTCCTTTCCCTCAACAGCACCGGCTCTCAGACCTCCACAGACATTGCTGGAATCCCAGGAGCCCAAAGCATGGTTAGTTGGAGGTGACCATTCTCTGCTGTTCCCTCCTGGTGGATTTCCCCCATCTATGTTTATGGGGTTAATTATCTGATGAGATTTACATTCATGATTTTGTGATTTGTTTTCTGTCTTTCTCACCTGTGTGTTCTACTGCCTCTTGCCTGGTTTTAAGGTGAATAACTGAACTTTTCTCCTCAGATATTCGTTACCTCTTCTTACACATATATCTGCGTACAGCTTCTCTCTCTCTCTCTCTCTCTCTCTCTCTCTCTCTCTCTCTCTCTGCATGTGTGTGTGTATGCGTGTCTGTCTGTCTGTCTTCCTTTTCTCTTGCCAATATTCACAACGGAGCCTCTCGTTGTGACCATCTTTTCTTTTAAACCCTTGTCCACGCCGACATGGATGCTCTACAATCCTCATGACTCCACAACTCTCACCTCTAACACTGGCCTCTTTCTGTTGTTCTGTGAGTCACTGTTGGTTCCCACATGTGTCTACAACTGTCTGATCATCATGGGCATGGAGGACTCTCGCTTTGGAGCCTTGCTCAGAGATGCTCCATCTTGATGCAGATGGACCACAGCCTCCACTCTCATGGGCTGTGGTTGTTCTGTCTTCGCATCTCCTCTGCTTTCTGTCCTGTCCCCCAGGTCCCCTGGCTTCACACACACACCACGAGGCTGCCGATACCTGCATGAGTTTCATCCATGTCCTCTTGAACAGGTCAGGAAGTGTCCTGGACAAGAGGCCATGTGAAATCCACCCCTTTAAGTGACCAGTCTTCAGTGGCCCAGCAACATCGATTTGATTGCTCATTTATCACAACTGCTCACCAGAAAGTGTGGCTTCGTTCCTCTCTGCCAGGACTCTAAATTGAGCTAGCCCTTTGAAGGAAGAACCAGGAAGGTCCTTTAGGAGCTTGCTTCCCTGGTTAGTCAAAATTTTCAGCACAGAGAGTCCCTCGGGAACCTTGGAGGACACAGTTTCATTGCTCAGCCTTCTCTAGGTTGAATCCATAGCCTTCCATGGACAGCTTCAGGGATCCTCTGTGTTCACCAGCCCTTCCCTGTTGCTGGCCTTCCCTGGCCTTTGTCCCACACCTCGGTTGTCACCCCCCTGTGCTGTGGGAGCTCCTTCAGCCAACAGCCTTTAAGATACCAGCCCACTTGGGCATGGTCTCTTATACTATAAATGCAGCTGTAAAGTCTGCACTTGCTCTCTTGCTTCTGTCTCTCAGTTCCAGCTGCTAGACTCTGTCCCTGTTCCCCATTCATGCAGACGACTGTGATCTAGGACAGTGATCTGTGAGTCTCCCCTAAATAAATAACCCTTTATTATACGTAATTCTGAACTACTGTGGGACTATCTTGTATCTTCCGCCATCACCCCTGGACGCTAACACATACAGAGTCTCCGGAAGTCTTAAGGCCTACCTGGACCATCAGCAGATATAAATGTTCCTCCTATGTTTGGGCCTTGCAGAGGGGTCACAGGGTCTGTGCAGGAGGAGCCATCCCCAAGCTCCCTTATCGGACAGCAAACTCTGTGAGGGGGACAGTTCCTGGTGACTGTGACTCAGCAGGCTCCTTTTCCAGCAGCATTGCTCCCTGGTCTATGTGGGTAGGCGGCTGAGCCTCAGCTTGAGTTTCCTGGGCAACCTGCAGGTGTTTCTCAGGTTCGGCCAGGGGATTGTCAGGACAAGCCCAAAGATGAAACAGCGAGTTTATTTTTTGTCTCCTGGGAGAAATCTCTCCAACTCTGGTGGTCTCTCCAGGTATGAGAATTTTGCTGTATGCTGTTGTTTGTTGAACTGATCTCAAAAACAAACAAACACCCTCAGCTAAGAGCCTCAGGGACTGCTTGAGCATCACACACCGGGCTGCAAAGCACCATGGGATTCTTTGGATTTCATGACCTCTGGGGGTAGACCTTTTTCCACCAGGTCAAGCTGCTCTTACCCACCCATCCCTACTCTTACCACCCCTCCCTATGCACAAACAACCTCACCCCAACAGGCCCACAAACCCTGGATGCTCCATTCATTCCCTACCTTTGGGGTGACCAGCACGGATCCTAGAACAGAGCCCCCACCGACTATAGCCTAACTGCTCTCCTTATTATCCCATGGCACTTCCAGGAGAAGGAAGTATGGACACTCCAATGGTGACATTCAGGGGGTCACATACAACAGAGCACACAGGTGGTTGGTTCATACGCAGCCGCAGATGCACCTGGCCATTTGGCAGAGCTATATAGAGAGGCACCCTGAGATGGCACTAAGGGACAACCCTTCGCCTACATCTAAAGCAGGGAGAGTTTGTCCCTCCAGCTCCTGCGGTGGTGAGGAAGTGTGGTCTCCCTGTGGTAGCCTTGAGGGGACAGCGGCAGCCGAGCTGCTGCTATCGGGAGACAGGCCTCTCCGTCTCCATGGTTAGCAGTTATAAATGGTACTATTTGACGATTTTGTTTGCTTCTGACTTCCAGTAAAATCTATATATGTTTTTCTTTGGGTTCACTTTGCTATTTGGCTTCTGCAGGCTTGTGAGCTGTAAGCTTAATGTCCTTTGTT
>JAQHUG010000022.1:12439760-12453745 GCA_028555095.1 Dicrostonyx torquatus | reverse complement strand
GCACATGCATGCACACTCGAGTGTATACACACACATGCAAGCATGTGTGCCGGGAATAGGAGTAAAAATCTATATTAGTCAGGGTCCCCTAAAGGAACAGAACCAACAGAGTGAATATTTATTAAAGAGGCATTTATTAGATTGGTTACATGATGTAGATAATTCAATGATGGCTGTCTGGGCACCGAAAAGGCTGAGGACCCACGAATTGCCCAGTCCGTGAAGCTGGATGCCTCAGCCGGCCCAGTCTAGTATCTAAAGACCTGAAGGACTCCTGGAAGCCAGTGGTCTTCAGTCCACATCAGAGGGCAAAAAAAGCTAGGCTCTACTGCCAGTGAAGAATGGCAGCAGCGTTAGCAGTAAGTAGGGCAGATGCACTCACCAGCAAGGATGAGGGCAGGCAGGCAGGCAAAAAGCAGCATCTTTTCCCTGGCACCTCATTACATCTGGGCTGATAACAGAAGGTACCAGGTACTGTGTGGGAAGACCCTGCCCCACCCCTGTTTCTGCCCTAGTTACTTCTTCCAGGAAATAGCCTTACAGGGCTGCCCAGAGGCATAATTTCATATCCAATCAAGTCATTAACCGAGATGAAGCATTATGGGGACCTTATTGACGGTGAACATGTGGCAAAGGGCCCAGGAACAAGCAGAGATAGACATAGCACTCATAGATAATCTTCAGACTCTTTGGACTGAGGGATAGCCATGGTGAAAACTCACCAAGCAGCTGCATCCAAGCTCTAGGATCTCTCAAGTGGTACAGAGCCTTAACCAAGAGGGATGGCCTTAAAAGGGGGGCTTGACTTCTGCCTGAGGCGCGCTTCTGACTCAGGATTCAGAAACTGGCCAGCGTCACCTCTTTAACAGATGTCCTTCCTCATTGTCTCTGACAGGGATGCTCAGCATCTCTTGGCTCTATCTAGAGAGGGCTTGGGAAGAGCAGAGCCACTTGAGCACAGACGAATGAGTCCAAACGAAAAGTTGCAAGTCCTGAAGTCTCTCAACGACGGAGATTGTACGCAGAGAGAAGCCAGAGTCTGGCCTCATCGGGGTCCATCTCCACCTCAGTTGGGCACCAAGGCTGCCACAGAGGCATCCACTTCACAGCACTTTCTGAGCTGGGCTGGGGGCCAGTCAAGGCGGGTATGCATATCCATTATTTTTAACTCTAGGTCCTTGAAAATGTGCTAATCGATGGAGGTCGGCCCATTTTCCTCTGGGGAGTGTTGTAGCATAAATAATAAAAGCCCTGAGATAGATATGGGGTTCAACCCGAGAACCAGAAAAGCAAAGTGTGGTAGGAATTCCTACCACCAGTAACCTTAAAGTTACCCGCCCACTTGGGCTTGCCCTCTTATACTATATATGCCGACATAGAGTACAAATCTCTTTTCCCAACTGCTGGATTCAGTTGCTGGTCCCTGTTCGAGCAGAGGACTGAGATCTGTGGGTCTACCCCTAAATAAATAACCTTTTATTATACTCAATTCTGAGCTAGTGTGGGATTTATTTTTTAGCGTCCTTCTTCATGTGGTACCCAACATGGGGCCACTAGAGAAGTCTTCCCTCTACCAAGGTCAGGCAGCTGCAGCCTAAGCAGCCTAAGCCTCTCTCCTCTCATTTTATAATCCTTCTAGTGCTGGAATTAAAGTCGTGACTCCCCAGTACTGGGCTTAAAGGTGTGAGCCACCACTACCTGGATTTGTCTCAGCATTGATCTTGCATAGCCCAGGGTAGACTTGAACTCACAGAGATCCATCTGCCTCTGTCTCGTCTCCCAAATCCTGGGATTAAAGGTGTGTGCCACTACTGCCTGACCTTAGCTACTCCTTTGTGAACTTTAGGCAAGCTTTATTTTATTAAAACATAATAAAAATCACTATTTAATATATTAGAAGTACCCTCATGGTAGAGATCATGAAAAGATTACTTGAAACATTCCTGCACTGGTATTAGCAGTACTCATGACCCAGTAGTATAACCAGAGAGCAATACTGGGGTACAGAGTAAACTCTGAAACTTAGAGAGATCCCACTTGGCTGGTGTGGTGTCTTAGACATATCAGCAAGGTATAGACCACTCCTAGTGAAGTGAAACGAGTCCATTAATACAGCTTTTACTCTCTGCAATGAAGTAGATTGTTCTTGATGCGAAAAGAAACTGGAAACATGGCAATAAAATTATCCATTTCTCAGAGTTTTCCATTCCACTCTGGAACATATCCAGCTAGCACAGACCGAAATGTAAAAGAATGATGTCATCCAGTCTGAAAGCAAGACAGTGTAATTTTTTTTTTTAACTTAACGGTCACTTTGAGGTTCAAAACTTCCTGAAATATGACTGAGTTCATTTCTGCAAATAAATATATATCTATATGTGTAGACAGAAGTTTCTGTCCCCACTGGATGCTCAGCCATTCAGTCTCAAATAAACATACAGAGGCTTATATTAATTATAAACTGTTTGGTCTGTTGCTCGGGCTTATTACTAACTAGCTCTTACGACTTAAATTCACCCATAATTCTTGTCTGTGTTTAGCCACATGGCTTGGTACCGTTTCTCATCTTGCTTCCTCTGCATCTGTCTGGGATCTGACTCTCTGCCTTTCCTCTTCCCAGAATTCTCTTAGTCTGGTTGCCCTGCCTAGACTTCCTGCCTGGCTACTGATCAATCAGCATTTTATTAAACCAATATGAGTGACAAATCTCCACAGTGTACAAGAACATTATACCACAGCATATATATCTTTATATATATACATATATATCTTTATATATACATCTTTTTTTTTTTTAAAGATTGAACTTCAATTCTATTAGCACCTTCAGAGCAAGGTTCCTGAGAGTGACAGATGGGCTGCCAACAAGGCCCAGAGTGGAAGCCAGGCATTGTCACTGAGTCAACTCGACTTTGAGTCATGAACCAGTGGTTCCAATGAACTGATAACAAGACACCTCACAATAAGTGACTTCTTTTAGATGTAGTCTGCTGAGTTTAATCAGTGTTTTTGCCTGACCGTGGATGGGAGATAATTTCCTATCGCCTAGGAGACTGCTCAGGTTGATATCAAGTGTTACCTTCTGTCACTGCTGAGCCTCATTCACTGAGGCAAGATCTCTCAGTCAAGCCCAGCACTTTCTGCTAGAGGTAGTCTTGCTCTGGGGAGCCCCTGTCTCTGCCTTCTGAGGCTGGAAGCACAGACAAGTCACCAAAATCACCTGTGGTTTCCTGGTGACCTAAGCTCTAGTCCCCATGCTTGCAAGGCAATGAACTACCCTGGCTCCTGAGTACATTAAACTTGAGAAGACGTGCACAGTTACAGCTGAAGAGTGTGCTGATTTTACATGAGGGGCAGGAGCTACTTTGGACTCACAGGGGCTCTGGTACCAATGCCCAGAGGATGCTGTTGGGCAACTGAGCACTTAGTTAATGACCCCATTCTTTTGGTCATTAAAGCAAAAAAATATAATGTGCTTGATATTTTTAGCAGGATTTGGGGGCATCTATAGACGACTACATGCTCATACATAAAAGGAGAGAAAGCTGAGACCACCATCCTAATGATCTCGGTGAACAGAACCATTTTTTTTTCTGGGACATCTGCAATTCTTAAATCGTTATGCAAATGTAGCAGTTTTAACTCCATGCTGAGTCCCCAATCACCACTCATTCCTGCAGCTGCAGACGACGGGAGCGGCAAGAAGGCACAATGCTTCTGACAATGGCCTTTGGAAGCAGCCTGGAAAAATCAGCTCAGCCACTTACTAGCTGGGAACAAAGTGTGACCACCTGGGCCTCCTTTTGTGAATTTAACCAGGCCCCCCCGCCACGCCCATGCTACCAAAGAAGTGCAGAAATGTGAACACAGAATAAAGCTTGGCTAGGAGAAAAACTTTACTATTAAGAAATAACCTGGTAAGAGGTGGAGGCATTGATAGCCTCGTTTTCGCAAGGGTCAACACGAAGAGCAGAAAACACATGAGCCTAAGAAAAAGTGGTGTTGTCCCCTGCTCTAGGCAGCTGCTGTATAAAACCAATCAATCTTTGCAGGAGAGTGCACTGTGCAGGTTTGGGCACCACCATGAGCTCACACTGACAGTTGGCATTAGCCTTACAGGTTTAGCTCAAACGTTGAACAAAGGCACAAAGACTCCTCCTTCCCTACAACTGTCCCCAGCACCCACAGGGCAGAGGAAGGGCCACAAAGAGATAAGCCTGACACCCAGACATCCTGGTGGGTCCCAGGACGTGGGATGGAACTGGTCCCAGCATCTCTTTGGCACCCGTGCTGGGATTGGCGGATGGAATGTGTATTCCTTGTTGTTTACAGGCAAACAGTACTCTTGAAGCTTTGCCGCCTGATCCCCACATCACTGTGAGTCTACAGCCTGCTGGCTGCACGGAACAAGACACGAGGCAGAGAGGCCAGCTTGCTGTTCAGCCTTTCAGATGCTGATACGGAGACCCTGTGGTGACCAGAGGATGGCTGACCACAATGATCTTGTGGTGAGCCACAGAAATGCTCCTCATTCTCGCTTCCCATGAAGCGCTCCTTTTCAAGACATTAGACCAAGAGGAAAATACCCGCCTCACTGTGGCCCCACGGTCAACTTAGCACCTTCTAGAATGCAAGGGTCAAGTGTTCTTCCTCCTCCCTCCGTAGCAGTGTTTCATCCTAGCCCTCCAGAAGACAGCTTCCTGTGACTTAACCCAGAAGGAGATGAGATGACCCTCCATCCTTGGTGGAAGATTCTCCATGATCCAGACCCATGGGGTAAAACTAGAAGGAAGTGCCTTTTCCCATTCATTTGGGGCCACTCTAAGGAAACACCCAAGGCTGTGCATTTTATAAGGAAAAGAGACTTGTCTTAACTTACAGCTCTGGGGGTGCAAGGTCCGGGACCTCATTTGATGATGGTTTCCTGTTGGCACAGCTCCAAAGTGAGAGTCTCAGAGTGAGTATGGGTGACTGTGCACATGTGTCCCTCCCTCCTCTTTCTTCCCTCCCCCCCTCCGGATATAATTCTTCTGGGACAGTTAACTTCTGTCAGTATCCAATCTTGATCCATGTCTCACCACTAACCACATTGTTCACCAGTCCATCCTCCTACTCTTCCCTGGCTTCCACAATTGACACCAGGCAAATGAGGACCTTCCAAGGACTATGACCCTACTGCAAGGTCACATGCAGGTGCACGTCTCTGTCACATGCTCCTTGCCGCTCACTCATCACCTCTGGCGTGGCCATTCTGGCCCCTTAGCAGTACTTCCTCCCATGATCCACACATAATCAGCCACCAAGCCCCCATTGTATCCACTCCTGTTGATGCTGTAACAACCACAAATGAGCAGTTTAAAGAAGACAAGTTCATTCTGAGTCAGATACGGACTGTGTTGGGATAAAGTCAAAGTGTGGGCAGGGCCAGGCGTCACCGTGCAGGCTCTAGGCAAGAGTGGGCTCCTTTGCTGTCAGCTCAGTGCTGAAATATCTTGTCCCTGCTCACTATAAGCTTGTCACTGTCCCTTCACTCACAGACCCCTTCCTCCATCTCCAAAACCAGCAATGACAGGTGGAATTCCTCTCACAGTTTAATCTCTCCTTTGGTGACATCTCTCTCCTTCATTTGTGAAAGAGCCTCTGCTTCTGGGGAATCATGAGACTGTATTGGATCCATTAAAATGTCTAGGATGTGGGAATGGAGAGATAGATCAGTGATTAAGAACTCTGACTACTACTCCTACAGAGACCCAGGCTTCAGTTCCCAGCACCCAGCTTACAACTGTCTTTGATTCCAGTTCCAGGGAACCCAGCGCCCTCCCCTGGCCTCCTCGGGTACCAGGAACACATACAGTTCACTTACATAAATGTAGGCAAAACACCCATACACGTCAAAAAAATAATCTTTTAAAAATATATCTACAAATAAGTCTTTTAAAAGTGTCTACAATAGCATCACATCTTGAATTCTGCTCCCTTAAATCACTTTCTGAAGTCCTTGTGTCACCGAGGCATCACGTTCTAGGTTTGAGGATGGGGCATGCACTCCTCTCCTGCTGCTATGGACCACACTTTGCAAATCCTCCCTCTCTGCTCCCACTGCTGCTGGCCTACTAGCATCCTTCCACTGATCTTCTCAGCGAATGCCCCAGTAGTCTGTTTGTCCTTCCTTGACTATTCCCCAGGAACCTCCTTTCTATTGAGCGAGGTCTTGCTGTGGAGCCTTGACCCAGGCTAGCAGAAGCCCTTTGGGACCTTCCCTTTGTCCCTGGGTCTAAAATCTAGATGCATTCAAGACTCAGTGCCGGGCGGTGGTGGTGCACGCCTTTAATCCCAGCACTCAGGAGGCAGAGGCAGGCGGATCTCTGTGAGTTCGAGACCAGCCCTGGTCTACAAGAGCTAGTTCCAGGACAGGCTCCAAAGCTACAGAGAAACCCTGTCTCGAAAAACCAAAAAAAAAAAAAAAAAACAAAAAACTCAGTCTCCTCAAACTGAACGAGATTTAAACGAAAGCTCAGGGTCAGTACTTCTGTGGACTGTCATCCGATCTCTCCAGTGAGCAGCCTGGTCTCGGAAGCAACACACACACAATGGCTGTTTGTTGGGTGATTACACTAGTACATGAGTTTCAGCCAAGCATGACACATGAATGGGAGTCTCAGCAGCGTACTCGGTGTGAGGGGAGTGCGCACACTGGATGGCTTATGTTCTGATCATCTCATAAGGTGCAACCAAGAGACATAGGCAAATGCATCTTCTAGTAACTAGGAATAGCCCCTAGAATCTACAACTTGGAAAAGCAAGTCAAAAAAGGAAGAGTGCTTTCTTCTACCTTTAAACTTAGGAGCTCCTAACCTTGATGAAGTAGAGAACAGGTCACATGACTCTGACTGGACATTATAACCAATCCCTGAAGATGCAGCAGGACTATCAAATAAGGGACAAATGGGTCCCATTCACCACGTGCCCCAAATAAATGGCCACTGCCATGAGCTCTCTCCTCCTTAAACTTAGGACACAGGGCCAAGCCTATGAGTTCACAGGCAACGCTTTTTATTACTGACATTTATAGCTTTCTATTATCCTCACAGAGACAAACTGTTGATTGCTTTAGGGAGAAAAATGGTTGCTTTGCTCATACAGTTCAGCCTCACATGGCTTGGAGGTGCGGTGTCCATCACCAGCCACACCTTCGCGGGACAGTTTTACAGCTGGGTTGGTCTTTATCCACCCTCTCCTCCATGTCTCTCTCTTGACAAACGTTTTAAAAGGTGCTGTTTAATCCGCATCCAAAGCAATGACTCTCTGTTTTACCTCCCGGAGGACATTTTGGTGCCTGGGGAATATTCTGGAACTCACAGTCTAGGGAGGTGACTGTGTATGAGCTGCTGGTGGGCCACTGCTTTAATACACAAGATAACCTTTCACCTAGTAGGATGAGCGGGCTCAAAGGTCTGTGGTGTGCAAGGGTCAATGGACACTGTGCATAACCTGGAGAAAGAGCATGTCTGCTGATGTGATAGGATCCCTGCATCCTGCATAGAATGGCATCAAGAGGCACAGGATTCATCCCCGGAGTGCAGGCATCCCAGGGCCCTGTGTCTTCTCGTAGTGTCTGGAGAGTGGCATCTGTTGTGCAAACGGCTCACACCAGCTCACACCAGCATCTGGAGAGTGGCATCTGTTGTGCAAACAGCTCACACCAGCTCACACCAGCGTCTGGAGAGTGGCATCTGTTGCGCAAACAGCTCACACCAGCTCACACCAGCTTGCTTCCTTGTCTCCTCTCAGCTCAAACAACTTGTACAGTCATCGGCCAAACCCCAACATTTCCTGTGGTGTGAGATGAAGCTTCCGACTGTCCCTGACTTTCAGAAGCTTCTCAACCTGGTGATGTGGGATTCCCCTCTGGATGCTATCAATATGTTTTTTACTACCATTGGTTATTAAAGAAGCTGTTTCGGCCAGTGGCTTAGTAGAGCAAAGCCAGATGGGAAATCCGAACAGAGATATAGAGAGAAAGTAAGCGGAGTCGAAGAGATGCCATGTAGTTGCCAAAGGAGAAAGATGCCAGCCGCCAGCCAGAACCTTACTGGTATAAGCCACAGCCTCGTTCCAATACTTAGATGGGTTCATTCAAAATGTACGAGCTAGCTAGAAATACACCCAAGCTATTGGCCAAACAGTGTTGTGATTTATATAGTTTCTGTGTCATTATTCACGTCTGGGAAGCCAAGGAACAAATGAGCAGCCTCTGCCTACAACCTGGGCCTGTCTGTATGCCTATATTCCCTCGATCACTCTCTCTCTTCCCTGAGAGCTGCTTCTCATTCACCCACTTTGAAAACCAAGCATCTCTCTTCATGCCACAGCCTCTGTCGAGCTCATTCACTGTGTGTGCTTAACCCAGCCCCCATGCTGGCGGCTCCCAGACCATAATGCCACCACCTCCATCCTTGATGCGATACCTGCAGGAAGCTCAGACTCAGTGTGTTGCGTCAGGACCATTCCACTTCTAGCCACATTCTCGCTTCTTTTCCACTAGCTTAGCAATTGCTTCACTGTCTCCCCAAGATCGTACCTCGGAGGGGTCGTTCTCCCTTCAATGTTCCTTTCCAACTCTCAATGAAACTGGTGATCAGTCGTATAAAACCGTCCCCCTTGTCATTTTCTCTCTGTTCCTCACTGCCCTGTCTTTGGTGATGCTCTCATGTTCTCATTCATTCTAGAACTATATCTTCGTATGATCTTTGGAATTGTAGTTCTTTTCCTCATTAGCAGTCCCTTCTCCCATCAAAGTGGGCTTTCTAAGATGAATGTCCATTGCTTTAATCCATTGCTTATATTTCAATGATCCCTGGCAACCTGGTGAAGCAATCCTAGCATGCAGAGCAACAAAGCCTGTGATGGCTGCTCCATCCTACTTTCCTGTCAAGGCTTTGCGAGCCCCTCCCACACTCAGCATGTGAACCTCGAGGTTCACATTTATCAACATTCCTTGTCCTGGGCTCTTCATCATCCGCAGCATCTTCCATTGGCATTTTACCTGGATGAGTATTATAAAGATATATAGAGGGAGGGGAAAGCAGAGAAGGTGCGATGGGGGCAGTGAATTGAGACACACTGGCTTGGAAGGGCAAGTGAGAGGAAAAGGGAGAAGGGGAGAAGGAGGGGGAGGGGGAAAGGGAGAAGGGGAGAGGGAGGGGGAGGGGGAAAGGGAGAAGGGGAGAGGGAGGGGGAGGGGGAAAGAGAGAAGGGGAGAGGGAGGTGGAGGGGGAAAGAGAGAAGGGGAGAGGGAGGGGGAGGGGGAAAGGGAGAAGGGGAGAGGGAGGGGGAGGGTTGCCTCTAACTATCTCCCTGTACTCAGCAATAGTGAGAACCTAAATTGAAAGAGGACAGGAAGTTCAGCAGGATTGAGGAGGTGGGGGCGGATCTGGGAGGCTCAAGGTGAGCAATGGGGGGGGGGGTGAAGGTCACCAAAGCACATGATTTAAAATTCTCAACAAGTTCATCAGACTATTGTGTTTTCGCCACCCAACCACTTCCAGACTCGGTCTCTCAAGGCTTATTTTGGATGCTGTCACTAACATAATCTCAGATTTATGATATTTCTCCTAAGATTATTTTCATATGTGATTTCTTGTACGCTTAAGTAACATGATCAACGTGTCTTCTTCATCAGACAATGCCTGTGCATTTGTCTCCCAGAGAACAGATTGTGCTTGAGTGCTGGCTGGTCCCAGCACGGAGACTTGATTTATTGCTCTTACTATCCACCTCTGTGTCTGTGTTAGACTCTATCCTTCCTGACGGCAAAGGGCACAGAGCCAGAAAAGGAGATGGGGCAATAGTTACTTGTTGAGTTAAGAAATCAAATAAACAAATGTTTTGTTCGAAACACACCAACAGGCCTCGGTTTATTCTATCTCTACAACCAAAAAACCAGCCACTCTGCCCTGAGTTTGATTTGCCCTGATCCACTTGTGAGCCCTGTGATGACACTAAACGATATCTCTAGGGCTTTGGGGAATTAAAAAAAATAAGCAATACTTTAATAGATCTTCATGGTGGAAATGGAAGTTTTGATAAATTGGCTTTGTAAATCAATTTTCTTCTTAAATTACTTTATGTTTTCCAATTACAAAACCTAGGCCAATACTGCAGACCCTTTCGAATTTCCTGACCATAAATAATTGGCAGTTTCTCCGTCATTTATGCAAATCACCACTAGTTTTACAACCCATAGCAAAGCATCCAGTGCCAGCGAATGCTTGAGGTCCATAATGCCCCCCACTTGCATCCTCAGCCCCTAATCCTCAGCCCTCCTAAACTGCAACGAGTAATCCAACCCAAGGAGGGAAAACTCTGAATACTTACACAATGCCTTTATCAATAAAACTTTTGTTAATAACATCTTTGGGTAAACTCATCACAACATAACCAATGACTCAAATGTGACAAAAATTATTGCCCTCATCTTACAAGTTCATTAAGGAATGATAGACAGAAATATAAACCTAACGCCTGGCGTGGGCAGAAGTGATGAGCCACGCAGGCTTTGCCCACTAAACAGTGCAGCAGGGAGATATATTAGTCAGGGCTCTTAAGTCATGAGCAGCGGGCCGTCCTAATCTCCCCTGCGGTCGCGATAACGCTTTGACGGAAAGCCACTTGAGGGAGAAAGGGTATATTTCATCTCCTGCGTTACACTCCCTCTCTGAGAGAAGGCAAGGCAGGAAACCGGAGGCAGAGACTGAAGCAGAAACCACGGAGCAACGCTGCTCCTTGGAGACACAAAGTTTGTGCTCGTAGCCCCGCCTCATTGGTTTATAAACCATGATAGGCAAGCTCGCTTTGACAACTACAAACAGCGGACTGGGGCAGTATGTGACGTCATGATTTGCGGTGCGGGACCCTGAAACATGCATCATCGATTGAATTAAGCATGAGGAGTATCAGGGATAATTTGAAATAGACAACGCCCTATCTCCGAATGAAACTCTAAGCACCATCATTTCTCTTCCTTAGAAGAAAGTCCTTCAGAGTTTTCTGGTGGTCGCTATTATTTTCATAACAGATGCAAGGCCCTAAGTAGTAAAAACTTAAGAAAAAAAACTTGTGAGAGGGCAGAGGACACTGGACAGGGGGAAAATTTTATACATGACATAAATCAATTGCGCGATTTGGTGGCACTTCAAATATCTGACCTGTTTTGGGAGCAAAACACCAGGTAGCCAGGGCTGAGTTGTGAGCAGAGCTGACAGGTAGGGCACTCACTTTGGAACAAAGGATCTTACGCTGTGTGACGGAAATCACCTGGGAGAAAAAAGGTCTCTGGGTATCTCTACGTGGTTGTTTCCAGCGTGTTTAACTGACGTCGAAAGATCCGTCTTGAAGGTGAGCAGCAGCGTCCTTAGCATCCTTGGCTGACAAAGGGGAGGGAGGGAGGGAGGGAACGGCTCTGGGATACAGGACCATGCCTTGAGAACAGTAGGCCAACACTGACAAGGAAAATCCCTCTGAAAGTAGAAGTCTATACGGAGAAGGCTGCTGAAAAGATTCAGACCTGAAGCGGCTGCCACAGACAATGTCAGGTTCGGCCACCGTGACACACAGAGGCCAGCACAGTGATAGCAGTGATCAGAGAATATCAAGGGCTGGCAGCAGAGTTTAGCAGCGTGGTCCGTTCGGTGCTGGTTTGGACACACAAACGCGGTAGCTGCTGGGTGGTGGTGGTGGTGGAGGTGGCCCGGGGGGGGGGGACAAAGAGATCCAAGCCCCACAACGGCAGGTAGGGTATCTGTCAGCGACACTCCCAGTTTGGGGAAGCTGTTTAAAGAGGCTTTAACACGCTGACTGCAGGGCGCTTTCCTGTGGCGTCCAGACTGCAACCTCCCTGGCGTGAACTGAGCACCGTATCACCTACCACACCTTCTGCATTGCCTAAAGGCCAAAGAGGGCCTGGCTGTGGCCGAGCGCGTCCGTGTTTACAAAGTCTTTCTTTTATGTTTTTGTTTGTTTGTTATTGGTGCGCGTGCCCCTGCGCCACGGTGCGCACAGGGGCAGAAGACAGCTTTCAGGGGTTGGTGTTGGCCTTCGCTTGTCAAGCCGGGGAGCCTCCTGTTTCTGCTGCTGCACCGCGTGCTGGAGACCAGCTGGGCCACAAGCCTCTGACCGGCTCTCGGCTCTCCGGTCTCAACCTCCTAGCCTGCTGTAGAGGTCGCCCGTGAGCGCCATCCGCCACATGTGCTTTCCTTATGGGCTCCAGGGGCAGACCCCAGGCCGTCAGCCTGCATGTCGGACACTTCCACCCTCTGGCCATCTCGTCAGTCCAGGACTTGACTCTTTAGTCCCATTTTACCCAAACATTTAAAGTGTGGAGTTGTAGTTGGGTGTCTGTTTGATAGACCGGGTATATATTTTAAGGAATTTTTTTTGTTTTGTTTTTTGTTTTTCGAGACAGGGTTTCTCTGTGGCTTTGAAGCCTGTCCTGGAACTAGCTCTTGTAGACCAGGCTGGCCTCGAACTCACAAAGATCTGCCTGCCTCTGCCTCCCGAGTGCTGGGATTAAAGGCATGCGCCACCACCGCCCGGCTTTTAAGGAATGTTTTGACAGAAAAAAAAATGGAATTGTCTTGTTTTTATGCTTGAAATACACTGAGAAGATCACAGTATAGCCACAGGGTTTTCTAGCGACTTTTAGGCCAAAGCCAATGAAATTTGACCTGAAGTGACCTAACTCTTCTTACAAGGTAGAGACCTGGCTTCTCTCACCATTGTGCTGTTTAATAGATTATTACTGTGTGCCAGATGATGCAAAGGGGGACGTAGTCACTCAGCCAAGGGTTCGAAGCAATTTACCTTGATGACCTCACAGAGTTTCTGCCCAGGCTAGGTGCGTCGTTTTTTGCTGCTCTGTTTCTTGTTTTGCTCTTTTGTTGTTTTTTTTAACCTTCTCTGGAAAACTAAAATTCTGTTTCAAGTCACATCACTAGGTATTTGTACATCTTCAGCTCCTCATCGGAAAGCAAGGATCACCACACGCTCTAGAGGCTCCTGTTCAGCCCTGAGATATGTAGACTGTAGTAACAAAAGAGCCATTTGCTCAGGGGTGTTAATTATAAGATGACCCTACCACCTGGGACGGAGATGCTGCTGAGAGGAACGCAGCCTCACCAAGATGCACAGGGAAGTGCAAACTGGGGGAGGGGTGCGTGCTCCCAGCTCCCAGCCCCCAGCTCTACTCCTAAGCCCGCTGTGCTTTCTCATTTCCTCTTAGTCAAAGTTGAAATTATCATTGTGGGTATCCAGTTAGCTTCATTTGTCCCGCGTTTATTTATGATCTTGCTGCTAGCCACCCAGAAGGCAAGTCCCTCTGTAGCAACAGCATAATTGCGTCTGTGCAGATACTGCATTTGTCTAACACGTAGGCGGGAGAAGAATATGATGCTTTCAATGGCCTGTGGATGTACTTTTAAGGGACCACAAAGACACGTGCCCACACATGGCAGTGTGGTGTGTAGCAGGGCGTAGAACTGCCGTCGCTGGTTTCCAGGGCTTCGCGGAGTCCCTCTCATCGAAAGCGTTGTTGTCCAACAAGATGGCTGGTCCCAGGATGGCTGGTCCTCCAAAGATCGCAGCCATTCTGAAGATGCACTTCGCGGCTCTCCCTCGGAGACAGATGACTTCCTTCTATCTCTGTTTCTTTTAGGAGCACCGTGGTACACAAGCTGAGAACCTGGGATTCATTTGTGAATGCCACCCACATCTCACTATTGAGGTACGCAGTTTGGGTCCACAGCCTGTGGGAAAGTTGGAAACTCGTTCCGCTAAGTCAGTGGTTCTCAGCCTTCCTAATGCGGTAACCCTTCCACACAGTTCCTGGTGTTGTGGTGACCCTCAACCATAACATTATTTTGTTGCTACTTCATAACTGTAATTTTTCTACTGTTATGAATCCTAATGTAAATATCTGACATGCAGGA
>JAQHUG010000022.1:12390563-12401581 GCA_028555095.1 Dicrostonyx torquatus | reverse complement strand
ATATTCAGTCTCTAGACTTTCCCCACCTAAATTTTAATGAATATCATATATTGTATATATATATATATATATATATATATAGAGAGAGAGAGAGAGAGAGTGCTATTTATTATATAATACATGAAATAATTATGTTGAAAAAGCAAATAAGTTGTTCTCCACTCTCCATGGAACACAAAGGTATAGAGTCTCTTCCACACTGGCCCATGACCTGGAGAGCTGCACGCCAGGGGATGAGTCAAGTGTATCAGTGCTCTCCCAAGTGGGCCTTCTCTGCAGCTATGGAAGGACCTACCATCGCCTCTGCCTTCGTTTAGATCCTGCATCTCTCTGATGTCCTCATAGCCTGTGAGAGTTAGTGTTAATGGTTGACTTGACAGCACCTAGACTCACCAAGTAGACGGTCCTGCAGGCAGGATTCAAACCAGGTGTGAGTAGGTTAGTAGAAGTGGGAAGGCTGCCCGCTGTGGGTGGCACCAGTTCCTGAGCAGGCATTCCTGGTCTGTATTAAAAACAGAGGGAGTGAACCAGGCGCTAGCATGCTGGCAGGAACCAGAAGTATCCGCATAGCTTCTACCACGAGTCAAATACCCCAGCCACCAGATCCTCAGCACGAAGGGGTCCTCAGAAGTACATCCTCACATCAGTTCCGAAGAGAGATGGGGGATAAGATTCACCGATTGAAAACACATTTTCTACAAACAGAGTTTCCGCTCTCTTGGGCACATTGATTGGTGTCACTGAAGGGCTCTGAGGAACGCTGGAGCCGCCTCTTGAGGGGGTAAGCGATAAGTGTGCTTTCCAGGAATTGAGATTTCGGCAGCGAGGTCTTTAGCCTTCATTTGAAACTGGCAGACAGAATAGGAATTTGTATTTTCAGTCATCTCCACTTCCCTTTGAGAAGCAAAAGAAGGACAGATTACGAGCAAACAAATGGGGCAGGGTATTAAAGTGTACCAGAGACACTATAGATGCAGCTCTAGACTGGAATTCCAGGTCAAGAAGCAAGTCTTATTACAATAGCTAAAAGTAGGCAGGACACTCACCAGCCTTCGTTACTGAAGGACACACACGTGGAGATTTGGGGGACTAGAGCAACTGTGGAGAGAGTCTGCAGCCAGAGAAGAGCAAAGCAGATTGGGACTGTATGCGTGATTGCCCTTGAGACTCCTAAGAGGGTGGTTTGTCACTTCTAGGACATCCTAGGATGCGGTGATCGTGTTGTTATCCATTAGTAGCCTAACAGGGACTTGCATAGAAGAAGCCTATGGACCCATTTAGGCAGCATGTGCCCCACTGGAACCTACTGGTGATGACGTCTGGACCCAGGCTTAGTGTCTAGCTGTTGACAGCTGTCAAGCTTTGCCCTGCCTCTTCCTCTGTGCCCCACAGATGTGCATACTGAGCCCGCCTAGCCTTCCCTCCACCGGTGACATTGTGAGAGTCTCACCGCGAAAGCTGGTTCTCCGGAGCCACCAGAACTCCTTCATCTGGATGGTACCCTTCCCTTAACCACGTGAGACATCTCAGACGTACAAAGGTCTATCCTGCAGTGCCCAGAGTCTTCAAATGTGTGAGTGTTTTCCCTGTATGCCCTCCTGATAAGCGGGGTGTTACAGACATGAGTGTGTTAGTCTCTTAAGCCTTGTTGTATGCAGGGAAGCCACAAAGGTTGCAGCTCCCAGGGTCTTCTGAAAGACTCATCAATGAGGCGTGAGGCTAAACTGGACCCCTAAGGAAACAACCTCAGAGAATCATCTCGAAACAGGTACCGTCCACCAGTCCTACCCGCTGCCCAGGCCTGAAGGCAGGACAGCAGCTCACAGGGTCCACGTTAGCAGCTTTTTCTCTCCGTCACTGTGTCGAGGGGTCACACCAACGTCTCGGCACTCCTCTCACAGAGAAGTGACTCTAATCAAAGGCCCCTCTGAGGAGAGTTACTTCAAGCCCTGCAAACCCCTGAGGACACACACAGAATATTGTGGGATGTGTATGGGGGAAAGTGCCCTTTCCAATGAGTCATCTCTCTAGCTTCATGGCTCAGACAAGATCACCCATGGAGCAGGTATGAACACGTGACTTACAAACGCCCGAGTGTTGTTGGGCAACGCAACAGACGCTTCAAAATACCAACAGATAAAATCTCCAGGTTTGGGGATCTGGTTTGGTTTTGCAATATCATTTTTGGGAAACTTCCCCTTTCTGCCTTTCATGCTGAGTTCCGGGATGGCAACCCCATGCACGGGGCGATTGTTCTGTGTCAATTCATGGTGTGTCAGCAAGGCTCTCTTACATGTCCCCTGCCCATGCCAGCTTCAAAGCCTACCCACTTTGGATCACTGTGAGACAGCAGGGAGAGTTCAGAGTCACCAGGGTTTCGGCAAAGGAATCATAGAAGGCAATTTCAATTTTTGGCTCTAACCCTTTGTGACCACATCGTCCGTAGAGCCTCACCCCCAGCCCAGCTACCTCAGTGTCTGGGACAGTGTGGAAGTCTTCTTCCGCTTTGTAAAACAGCTTTGCGAAGAGCTGTCTCCCAGGGTCCTCTGCTGCCCTGTTTGAACGCATCATTTCTTCTGACCAGGACTCTTACCGGCTTCCCGGCGGGAAAGAGAACAAAGTGAGAGAGAAGGAAGCAACCATACGGAATCACCCTCACACCTGGCACAGCTGGTGCTACGGCTTGAGTGAGAAATGTCCCAGAGGGCTCGCAGGTTTGGACGCTTGGTCCCCATTGTCGACACTGTTTAGGGAGGTTTGGAACCTGTGGATGGTAAAGCCGTGCAGGGGAAGTGTAGCACTGGGGGTGGGCCTTAAGGTTTTACAACTGCACCCCTTTCCTCTTATCTATGTGCAGATGAAAGACATGATCATCCATCTTGTTCTTGCCACGATGCCAGCCAGCACTGTGTCCTCCGATCCCTCTGGAACTGTGAGCCAAGATAAACCCTTTCTTCCCGATGTCGCCTCTGGCTATGGTATTCTATCCCAGCCACAGAAAAGTAAGGAAAACAGATGGGAGCTTCAGTGTGGGGCTTGCTTAGCAAAGGTGGCTGTCACCAGCAGGGGGTCACTGGCTGCACTGTCCCTACACTGTCCTGCCTACAACACCGTTTCGAGTGTGCATTTGATAACATCCAGCCACTTTCTTTCTTAATGTAAATGAGGTCGCACCAAGGCAGGTGATTTGTATCAAACAATTTACCGCATTTAAGAAGGAAATACCGCACAACCAACATCTTGAACAGCTATTGCACTGGTCAGGCATGATAAGACAGATGGGGGTTATTAGAAAATTTGCCTTAAGTGACGCCTATGGGTACAGACTGCAGAACTCAAGAAGGCAGCATGGCTCAATCCCAGTCCAGAAAACCCATTCCCAGAGGAGCCAACAGCAACTCCAGTTCAAGGCCAAAGGCCACAGAGCCCTTAGGGAGCCTGGGCACAATCCCGGTGTCCACAGGCTGAAGAACCCGAGTTCCAGTGTAAAGGCAGGAGTGGTGAAGGGGAGAGGTGAGGTGGGTCACTTAGCTTTCTCCTGCGTTCAAGTCCCAGACCTACCAGGCAGTATCTGAGGTGGGTGAAGGGTCAGTCCGCTGACCCTTGGGGACACATCCACACTCTGTCCTCTTTGAAGCCTCTCAGTCCAGCCACCGTGACACTTGACACTAACCGCCACTCCCGCTCTGAGAAATGGTGAGGAGAGAGGGGTGGTGGCGGCAGCTGTCCAAAAAGAAACCTCAGAAATAAGGCCGTGGAGCTTAGTGACCAGCACTTGTGTGGTTTGGATCGTAAGAGCCCTGCAGGACATTGTGTAGCAGGAGTCCCCAGCCTGTGGCTGTAGAGGGAGATGCTTGAAAACTTTGAAGGATAAAGTCTTATGGGGGGTGTCTTCCGGTCCTGGGGTCCTGAGGAAGCCACAATGTTCCAGTCAGGAGGTTAACACCTTGGCTCCACTAGGATCTCCTACCATGAGATGTCGTCATGGGCCCACGGCCATTAGGACAACCAATCAGAATCGTCAACCTCCAGAATCGTCGTCCAAAATAAAGTGTGCTCTCTGAGTGAGCTGATTATCTCCGTGGTGGCTGCAGAAGTCAGCATAAGACAAACACAGTGACAGACCAGCATAGGCTTCCTAAACTTGACTTGTTACCATGGTAACATGAGATGGTGACATTAGGGGCATGAAGCCCGTGCATGAGGAATGCACAAGGAAGCTCTATGAACCCTTTGGAAAATCTAAAATTATCCCACATTTCAGTTTAATTTTCTCTTATCTCCTTAGGAGCCTAAACAGTACAAACATCTCTGAGTCAACTACAAAGCAGAAACATGTAAATCCATGCCAACACACTCGCGTGCCCTAATATCTACAAACAAACTCTAATATCAGGGCAGAATTGCGTTTCCAGGATACTGTCTCCCACCCAGGATATTGTCTCCGTCTTTATTACTTGTCTGATTCGAGGATTTCTTCAACAAGCCCACATTATTTTATAAGAAAATTAACGGAATTTATTTTATCAGAATCGTGTAACAGACTGCCAGAGCATTATACTGAACAGACAGTGCACTTCAATGTGTAATATTTTATATCTGAGAATCATATGTAATAAATCTGCTTTTGGTTTTTTGGGTTTTTTTTTTTTTAAGATTTCTGTGGAGACATGTGTTTCATGTTGTCCTCCATCCAACCCCGGCTGACCTTTCATTTGATAGGAGTGATCTTGGCGTGTTACCGAGAGCTTCATGTCAGGTAGGCAGCCCCCAGCTTCCCCAGTCACCTCCCTGACCTCCAGTCCCTCAGGGCCTCCGTCCATCTGTGAGAAGAGCAGTCCTTTCTCCAGGGAAGGCCGCTGACCTTTCCGCCGGAAGCACAAGGACAATGACAATGAAGAATAAACACATCACTGAGTCACAGTAAGGAAGAACAGGACAGAAAAAGAAACGGTTTTCCTCCCTGGCTAATGTTTCCAGTGTCTCTGAACCGCTTCCTGGAAGTGTGTTGCCAATGAGAAGCCAGTGACCCAGGAAACTCCACCCCAAAGAGCTTTCAGTTACCGTCTTCCATCTCTTACCAATGAAGAAACCGAGGCACATAGAGATTCGGAATAAAAGGAGATTTGAACAGAGGCAGCAGATTCCTGACTTGTAGAATACAAAGATACCCCCCATGTGTGTACATGTGCACATNGGCCCTGGCTTATACCCAGAATAATCACGCACAAACTGGATTCATTTAACACACTGCCTGGCCATTAGTTCTAGCCTCCATTGGCTAATTTTCACATCTAGATTTAATCCATTTCTAGTAATCTGTATATCACCATGAGATCGTGGCTTAACAGGAAAGATTCAGCATGTCTGACCCTGGCAGCTTCATGGCGGCTCTCTCCCTGACTCAGTCTTCTTCCCAGCATCCTGTTCTCTTTTCCCCACCTGTCTAAGTCCTGCCCTATCAAATGGCCAAGGCAGCTTCTTTATTAACCAATGAAAGAAACACAAAATACAGAAGAACCCCCCTATACCAGGTTTCTAACTGAGAAAGTCCTGTAGAATGCTTAACAGATGGCCTAGAACACAGTTGACCCTCCAACAATTATTGTTGCTGGCGGTGATGTCTGAGTACCACGGACATCCGTTCCCTGTGGACTTGTTCAGAATCTTGGAGGCAAATGCTGTGGCATACCAAGAACAAGCTCATGCCCATGCAGACGTGAGTTTCCTCAGTTGTTAATGGAGAGTTAGCCCCCTAAATTGTTTTGAGTATCCTGCAAATGTTGATGTTTCTCTAAAATCTAAGCCTAGTAGCGTACTCTTTTCTCCACTTTTAACTGCTTGACAGTTTCATGCATTTATATAAGGAAGTTTAGCTATTCCTGCCCCCCATTCCTCCCCCTCATGCCCGCCCATCTTCCACTGGCACCCTTCTCATGGGGTCCTCTCCAATTTCCAGATCTTTTTTTTGTGTGTGTGTGCGATGGACCACGAACCAAAACAAACTCACGCTCCCTTTTGTGCCTTTTCTCAGGTATCTTTTCGCAGCAACAGAGGAAAGTGATGAACTGGGACCTCTCTCCGAGGCAGTGGGTGCAGAAAGAACCCCCCTGCGCTGCAGCCAACCTGTACCAAGTCTGAGATGCCGAAGGAGCAGTACAGGAGAGAGAGCAGCTTCCGTCCTCCGGCTAGCTCCCACAACCAAGCAGGACTTCCAACCCCACAGCCGAGAAGCTCTTCTATTCTCCAAAGACAAGTGAAACTCTGCCCAGATTCGGTCAGGCTAAGCGGTTCCAAGAAACAACCAGGGAATTAGAGGTCAAAGTTGAATGAGATAGATCCATCACCCCCTCTGGTCTTTTCGGTGTAATCTCTGTACTGCTGGTGAGAATAGAGTCTAGAGAGATGCATGCATGAGCCACTGAACTAACTACTTTTAAACGAGCTTCAGTGCAGACCCCCAGCTGCCGACTTCTTGGTGGCAGAGCCATCGTCCCTAGAGCCTCACCCCCAGCCCGGCTACCTCAGTGTCTGGGACAGTGTGGAAGTCTTCTTCCGCTTTGTAAAACAGCTTTGCGAAGAGCTGTCTCCCAGGGTCCTCTGCTGCCCTGTTTGAACGCATCATTTCTTCTGACCAGGACTCTTACCGGCTTCCCGGCGGGAAAGAGAACAAAGTGAGAGAGAAGGAAGCAACCATACGGAATCACCCTCACACCTGGCACAGCTGGTGCTACGGCTTGAGTGAGAAATGTCCCAGAGGGCTCGCAGGTTTGGACGCTTGGTCCCCATTGTCGACACTGTTTAGGGAGGTTTGGAACCTGTGGATGGTAAAGCCGTGCAGGGGAAGTGTAGCACTGGGGGTGGGCCTTAAGGTTTTACAACTGCACCCCTTTCCTCTTATCTATGTGCAGATGAAAGACATGATCATCCATCTTGTTCTTGCCACGATGCCAGCCAGCACTGTGTCCTCCGATCCCTCTGGAACTGTGAGCCAAGATAAACCCTTTCTTCCCGATGTCGCCTCTGGCTATGGTATTCTATCCCAGCCACAGAAAAGTAAGGAAAACAGATGGGAGCTTCAGTGTGGGGCTTGCTTAGCAAAGGTGGCTGTCACCAGCAGGGGGTCACTGGCTGCACTGTCCCTACACTGTCCTGCCTACAACACCGTTTCGAGTGTGCATTTGATAACATCCAGCCACTTTCTTTCTTAATGTAAATGAGGTCGCACCAAGGCAGGTGATTTGTATCAAACAATTTACCGCATTTAAGAAGGAAATACCGCACAACCAACATCTTGAACAGCTATTGCACTGGTCAGGCATGATAAGACAGATGGGGGTTATTAGAAAATTTGCCTTAAGTGACGCCTATGGGTACAGACTGCAGAACTCAAGAAGGCAGCATGGCTCAATCCCAGTCCAGAAAACCCATTCCCAGAGGAGCCAACAGCAACTCCAGTTCAAGGCCAAAGGCCACAGAGCCCTTAGGGAGCCTGGGCACAATCCCGGTGTCCACAGGCTGAAGAACCCGAGTTCCAGTGTAAAGGCAGGAGTGGTGAAGGGGAGAGGTGAGGTGGGTCACTTAGCTTTCTCCTGCGTTCAAGTCCCAGACCTACCAGGCAGTATCTGAGGTGGGTGAAGGGTCAGTCCGCTGACCCTTGGGGACACATCCACACTCTGTCCTCTTTGAAGCCTCTCAGTCCAGCCACCGTGACACTTGACACTAACCGCCACTCCCGCTCTGAGAAATGGTGAGGAGAGAGGGGTGGTGGCGGCAGCTGTCCAAAAAGAAACCTCAGAAATAAGGCCATGGAGCTTAGTGACCAGCACTTGTGTGGTTGGGATCGTAAGAGCCCTGCAGGACATTGTGTAGCAGGAGTCCCCAGCCTGTGGCTGTAGAGGGAGATGCTTGAAAACTTTGAAGGATAAAGTCTTATGGGGGGTGTCTTCCGGTCCTGGGGTCCTGAGGAAGCCACAATGTTCCAGTCAGGAGGTTAACACCTTGGCTCCACTAGGATCTCCTACCATGAGATGTCGTCATGGGCCCACGGCCATTAGGACAACCAATCAGAATCGTCAACCTCCAGAATCGTCGTCCAAAATAAAGTGTGCTCTCTGAGTGAGCTGATTATCTCCGTGGTGGCTGCAGAAGTCAGCATAAGACAAACACAGTGACAGACCAGCATAGGCTTCCTAAACTTGACTTGTTACCATGGTAACATGAGATGGTGACATTAGGGGCATGAAGCCCGTGCATGAGGAATGCACAAGGAAGCTCTATGAACCCTTTGGAAAATCTAAAATTATCCCACATTTCAGTTTAATTTTCTCTTATCTCCTTAGGAGCCTAAACAGTACAAACATCTCTGAGTCAACTACAAAGCAGAAACATGTAAATCCATGCCAACACACTCGCGTGCCCTAATATCTACAAACAAACTCTAATATCAGGGCAGAATTGCGTTTCCAGGATACTGTCTCCCACCCAGGATATTGTCTCCGTCTTTATTACTTGTCTGATTCGAGGATTTCTTCAACAAGCCCACATTATTTTATAAGAAAATTAACGGAATTTATTTTATCAGAATCGTGTAACAGACTGCCAGAGCATTATACTGAACAGACAGTGCACTTCAATGTGTAATATTTTATATCTGAGAATCATATGTAATAAATCTGCTTTTGGTTTTTTGGGTTTTTTTTTTTTTAAGATTTCTGTGGAGACATGTGTTTCATGTTGTCCTCCATCCAACCCCGGCTGACCTTTCATTTGATAGGAGTGATCTTGGCGTGTTACCGAGAGCTTCATGTCAGGTAGGCAGCCCCCAGCTTCCCCAGTCACCTCCCTGACCTCCAGTCCCTCAGGGCCTCCGTCCATCTGTGAGAAGAGCAGTCCTTTCTCCAGGGAAGGCCGCTGACCTTTCCGCCGGAAGCACAAGGACAATGACAATGAAGAATAAACACATCACTGAGTCACAGTAAGGAAGAACAGGACAGAAAAAGAAACGGTTTTCCTCCCTGGCTAATGTTTCCAGTGTCTCTGAACCGCTTCCTGGAAGTGTGTTGCCAATGAGAAGCCAGTGACCCAGGAAACTCCACCCCAAAGAGCTTTCAGTTACCGTCTTCCATCTCTTACCAATGAAGAAACCGAGGCACATAGAGATTCGGAATAAAAGGAGATTTGAACAGAGGCAGCAGATTCCTGACTTGTAGAATACAAAGATACCCCCCATGTGTGTACATGTGCACATGTGTGTGTGTATATATATGCCTATGAGTATGTGTTTATGTGTATGTGTGTGTATGTGTGCATATGTGTACATGGTGTATGTGCATATGTTTGTGTGTGTGCATGTATGTGTGTGCATGCAGGTGTGTACATGGTATATGTGCGTTTGTTTGTGTGTGTGCGTGTGTGTGTGTATGTGTGTACATTGTATATGTGTGTACATGGTGTATGTGCGTATGTTTGTGTATGTGTGTGTGCGTGTGTGTGCATGTGTGTGCATGTATGTGTGTACATGGTGTATGTGCGTATGTGTATGTGTGTGCATGTATGTATGTGTGTGTGTATGTGCATGCACACTGTTGGGGACCGTCGCCCCAACATAGAAACTGGTGTTTTTCCCCCAATGTGTTTCCGGAGGCGCGAGGAAGAAACAGGCTTTCACACCATCACCATTCAAAGGCCACTTCGGATTTCTCTTGTCCTTTACAGCGTGACCTTGTGTTTATTGTCCCTCTCCCAAGCNGGTAAGCCCAGGTCCTCACGAACGTATGACACTCTACAGACTGACCCATCTCCAGGTAAGCCCCATGGCCATTTCTCATGCCGCAATACCTGACGTGGGACACATCTCTTACTCCCAGAAAAGTCAACCGCTCAGTCAAAGGTCAAAGGGACATTTCTAGTCACTGAAAGTATCACATGACACCATCTTATTTACTTTTCAGGGAAGAGTTGGCAGTCAGTTCCAAGCCTGCTGAACGCGTGGATGTGAATGAACCTTCTACAGCTATGCAAGCTGAAGGTCACACCTGTCTAAAAGACAAAGAGCTCCGCCCCCACCCCCTCACGCTTCTGTACGTGGACAGGAAGCAGCAGCTGGTTCCCCTCCTGGCTCCCTCTCCACAGGGATTCCATGGCTCTGTTTGACTCCTTTTCTAGGCAATCTGTCAGGATCCCTGCTTATTATCCTGTCCAGAGCAAGCCAGTGGGCCTGTTACTCTTCCACGGGAGGCCGATTGTTTATGATCTGGAACAAAACTGTTCATCTCGCTCTCCTGATGAATCAAATGATAGGAAGGGTTTTCCCTCAGCATTTGAGAAGGGAATTCGCTGTTCTCTGCTCTCCGCAACCCCAGCTCCCCTAGTATTCCTTAGTAAAATTGGCCTGTGCCAATGAGGTCTCTCTCTGAGCTCCCCCAGCACAGGGGGTTCCTGTTACTGCTCCCACTGGTGCCCCTTCTCTTCCTCCACTCACCCTGCAGTAACGTTTGAATCTCTACGGCCAGACAGTCAGATGGTGCACGCTCATGAAGCGGCTCCCGTGAGCTTGCCGCAGGCCCTTATTAACTTCATGGCCTGGTTTAAAGTCTGCTGTTATCCCTGGGCTGAAACCCACACTTCGGTTGCCATCTTCCTGAGATAAGGACTGACCGCAGCTTCTCCGCAGTTTCCAGGGTAACTATACAGTACCTCACCATGGGGAGATACCAGCCCCCATCCCTTATTCCCCTGTCTCAGACACTTCTGTCTTCCCAATGGGCTAAGAGTACAGGGAGCCCCTTCCCACCTGTATCACTGTATTAGTCAGGGTTCTCCGGAGGAACAGAACTGATAGAGTAAATCTATGGTGTGTGTGTGTGTGTGTGTGTGTGTGTGTGTGTGTGTGTGTGTGTGTGTGTGTGAGACTAGACTGACTTACAGGCTATGGTCCAGCTACTCCAACAATGGCTGTCTATCAACAGAAGGTCCAAGAATCCAGAAGTTGTTCAGTCCACAAGGCAGGATGCCTC
>JAQHUG010000022.1:12347362-12357449 GCA_028555095.1 Dicrostonyx torquatus | reverse complement strand
CTCAAAGAAGGACTCCTACACCTAACATGCTCACCCAGGGCCCCCAAGCCGCTCACAAGTAGACATGCAGGGGAAGAGAGGCTGCATGCAGGGGAATGGAGCAGTTCTCCAGGCCGGCGTAGGATTGGAAGCCGCAGCAAGATCATTTAAAGCTCCTTTCCCTGTGAACGGAGACCATACCATGCTGTTGGAGACACTGGATATTAGACCAACCACTGTGGAAATTGGTTTGGTCCCTAATCAGCTAAAAATGGGTCCAGCATATGGCTGAGCTATACCACCCCGGCTATTTCCCCAGAGAATCCCAAGCCAGCACATTGCAGAAGTGCTTGCATGGGCAATCGTGACGGCGGTGACCACACGAGCAAAGGTACAGACCAACCTCACTGTCTAGCAACAGAGGGACGGAGAAAGAAAATAGTATATATAAACATATGTTTACGGTTCCTTCCGCCATAGAAACAAATGAAATTATGTCACTGGCACACAAATGGGTGCGACCGAAAAGCATCGTATTATAGGCAGGTGAAGCCAGACGTGACAAAGATCACATTTTCTCTCATCTGTGGGTCCGAGATTTTATACACAGACAGTCATCATGGATACACAATCTGAAAACAGAAATGAAATTGTCTGACAAACAAAGGGGATTGGTGGGAGTTGGGAGGGGGAGGGAAAAGCAGCAATGGGCAGCATGGTCAAAATGTAAGATAGACCCATATAATCATATCGTTATGAAATCCGCTCATGAGTACAGTGACCATGTGCCAAAGAAGACAAGGAAGCTGCTTCCCTCGGAGAGCTCTGCCTGTCCCGTGGATGCATCAGTCTCTCTAACACGGAACACTGAAACAGCAAGGAGACAGCCACTGATGGGGCACGGTGGCGCGTGTCCAGTGTTCCTCATCAGGACATCCGAAGCAGAGTGACAGCCGGCCCTCAGGATGCCTTTGATGAGACCGTGTGGTAAAATTATTCACTTCCAAGGCAAGCTGACAAGCTGTACCCTCCCCAGTCATTCTGTAGGAAGCCCGGGGCGTTTGTACCCGTGGCAGGACATGGTTTCATTAATATTCATTTTCGCGCCCGCCGCGGTGATCGGGGAATGTGCAGAATTGTTTACCACCAGGGTCTTGCCAACACTCTCTGTTTTAGAAGCTGAATTAGCAACAGAGGAAAGCGGCTCTTGTTCCTATTTCCATAGCGAGTACGGAGGAGCCCAGCATCTAATAAGTTCCCCAACAGCGTTAAATTGATGTCAACAATAAAAAGGGAGCCCGAACCATTAGCACCCCACAGACATTAACTTTTATTATGCATATTAACACTGGCAACTCTACTTGGGTTTTTAACATTCATACTCACACACACACATACACGCACAATCACACACACATACACACACAAACACACACACACACACACACACCACCGCCACACTTATTCTAAACCCAGATCTTGCAGATCTGGCAAATTCCCCAAGGCAGCCCATCTTCTTTACAACCATGCTCACCGTGTCCCTAAGCTCTCTCCTCCTTAAAGGAAAACTGGTTCCTTTGCAATTAAAAACAACAAAGTAACAAAGCAAGTGTGCTTCAGAGGGGAGCAGCCGGGTGTGTCCACGCTGCACTCCATCTCTCCCTCACAGAACCCCATGGCTGGTTCCCTCTTCTTCTGACAGAGTCACAGGGATTCAAACTCACCCAATGGGTAACAATGCCACATTGCTTCTTAGCATCCCAGGAAGAACCAAGCAGAGCAAGTTGCCTTTTCAGATGTGAGCCCCTAGCAGAACATGGAGCTAAGTTTCCGTGCCACCCCGGCTTCAGAGGGTTCACTGTGAATGCCAGGTGAAATAGGTTCTGTTCCTAAATGGGCAGGAAGCATTTAACATGAAAGATAAGGATGATACTGCCATATTTTTATTTTGAATCTTCTCTGCTTGAGAAAGGACAACGGTTGTATGATCCAAGAGAGAATTGGGTGTCTTAGCCCAATGCGGGAGCAAAACGCCCTCCCCCATCTACACCGGCAGAGGTAAAGCGGCCCCTCTCTGGCCTGCGCTGTGTGGACGGTCAACACCATAACAAATCCTGGTCAGAACTGCTTGGAATTAAAGGATGGTTTAAGGGGTAAACGTACAGCCAGCAGTGGTAACAGGGTTACATGCGATAAACTATGTCAGCATCGATGACATCTACAGGACATGTACTACGATAATCCAAGAAACTATAATCCAAGATGCTATTATAAATTGACATTTTCGACAAGTTGATGTTTGCCTGTTCAAGTCTTGTCATGACTACGTTGCCCAGACCGGGAAGTGGCCACAGTCAACAGGAAGAAGCTGCCCAGGGTGTTGTGTCAAGAAAGAGTTTGAGGTTGGGTTGATGAAATACCACCATCTAGTCATAGCTGGTGATGACTTTAAGGAAGAAAGGTGGGGTGCGGAGATGGATCAGTGGGTAAAAGCACTTGCTACACAGCTCTCACAGCCTGAGTTTGGCCCCAATGAGAAAGGGCGGAAACGGGAGAGTTCCTGCCTGTTCAACAAGGCGGAAACAAAGAACTGACATGCGTGTCATTACTTTCTCTCTCACGCAGACATGTGTGTCATTACTTTCTCACACACAAGATAAAGTTAAGTATTTTCCAGAAAGAACAAGAGGTGCCATGCTACAGAGGCGGTATACCCTTCCTGGACAACTCAGAAGTAGCACACACACCAAGACACGTGGATTAGAAATGTCGGATTTGGATTGGGCAGACTTAGGTTGTCATCCCCAGGCAGCATTGCTGACATAACTGTCAGAGCTGCAGGTAGGTGACCAGGGACATCATGTCCCTGCCAGCCCCAGAACGTGTACCCCAGGCTTGGGAATCCCAGTAGACCTCATGTGGACACCCGGCTGCCACTCCTACCACCTGCACGTGCTCCTCAGAAGCAGCCCCCGCCCAATCTCAGGACCCACACTTAATGGTCCATCTGGCTTCGGAGCGAGAGCTCACCACATCATAAATGCCTGGGCTTTCCAGTCTTGTGCACCTTCTGGTTCCCAATCTCTGGCTTGTTTAAATTCTCCTTGATAATGCTAGCACCTTCCCAGCTCTTTCGAGCAACTTGGGAACATCATCACAGCTCCAGCAGCCAATCAGCGGCCAGCACAGCAGAAATCCTGGCTATGCCTAGCCCAGCCGTTCAATAAAGTATCGGCTGATTGGCTACTCTTCACTTAGTAGTTGTGTACAGAAGAACGAGGGCAATTTCAAAGCATACACTCGGCAGAACAGGACTCGGGGACACTTCAGGAAAGGCAAGCCCAGATGATCAAGAGTCTCAGATGCATTTCCACACCTAAGTGTTTGAGGTTAGGGCACTCTCGTGAGCAGGCTGGACATGGCGGCACTCATACTCGGCGGGTCGGAGCCGTGAAGAGCGGGCACTGCGCCTGGATTGGGGAAGTCGTAACAGGAGCTGTGATGCTCAGGATCCCATTCTGAACTAAGTGTCACATTCCGTGAACCCTAAAATTAGCGTTTGAGCCGAGCATGCGAATGACAGGAAGTGAGTAAACAGGAAGGAAGATCGGAACGGCGGCAGTGAAGTCCATGAGACGAACTTCTTTGTCGTCAGTGCTGCAGAAACACAAAAGAGTAAGAGGAATGGAAGGGAATGATTGGATCCGTTTCCTTTGTGAACCTTTAAAATGAGGTTTCCTGGAGTTGTGCGGCCTGTTCTGCCTCTTCGCGTCTCTCTTCCTGCATCCCATCTTCATATTTATGTTTCAAAACTTAACATTTGGAAGGCTTTGCTCCGAATAAACCCGTGACAGACATAAGAGCATCACGTGCCAAACGAAAACCAGGCTCCTATCATTCTACAGTTCACCAGCCTCAGGAAACATCCTGTGGCCTGCACTCTGCCAAATGACATTTCTCCCACCTTTGCCAGCGTAGGCTCACGCTAGGTTTAATTTTGGATCCTTGGTGTAGAATGTTTTCCATAAAGCTTCCTGCAAGTGGAGGCCTCTCCTTGTGCTTGGGTCTCTCCAGCACTCCAGGACGTGTTCCAGGGAAGATTCAAATGTTAGGAGCTGGAACAGGGCAGGCAGAGAACACTTCCCCCCAGGCAGAAGTGTGGCGATGCAATGACCTGACCCAAGGGCCCTAATGGAAGTCCCAGCCCTGACACATGGCAGATATCTGTCTGATGGAGATCAGCAACCAAAAGGCTTTTTCTACCCTTACTTCTCTATCCAGCAGCTGGTGGGGATGGAGCCCTCACTCTCCGACAGGTAAGTTAAAAGAACTCTCCTACATCCTTCCGTCTTTCACGTGAGCCACATTTCAAGACTATTTTTGAGCACAGACAGATATTTCTAGCAGGGAAGAACTGTTAGGCTATGCAGTACTTTCCTTCTTGTTTTCTTTTAAACTCTACGGAGAGTAAATGTAGGTACCATAGAGGCGATAGGCTCACACCAGCAAAGGATGATGGGAAGCAGAGAGGCTTGGGAAGAACATAAAGAGGACAGGGAGGAGAGAGCAGACGGTTGGCAAGCAGCAGTTGAGTGAGAGGGAAGTAGCCCTGTCCCTGCCCAACACACACACACACACACACACACACACACACACACACACACATGCACGTACATGCACACGGTACGTGCACACAATGCTGGCCACATCATCCATGACAGCCTTCCGTTCCTTACCTTCAGACCCCGGGAAATGTTTCCATCTTTGACTCCATGGCGAGTGAACTGAGCATGACCACCTTCTAATAAAGACACCGTACGGCGCATTTTCAGCGATGAATTTCTTTCACATCTTGCCCAAGTCATCTGCTCGGCCCCCTTGTCAGAACCCACTTCCACAGAGATTTTTATCCACACTTCCAGCATGGACATAGAGGTATGCTCTTTTATAAATGTGATGAAAACAGGATGTATGCATAAACTTGTGAGATAAATTTATTTATATAGAATAATAATATCCAAGTGTGTAAGGTGTGTGCGTAAACAAACACACACGCAGAAACATTTATATGTCTATCTAGTGCACTCTGAACATTCTTAAGAGATCCAAAGGGCCCTTTTAACCGTGTCCTAGCAGAGCACAGTCCACAGTCCTGGCAAGGAAACCCTGCTAAAGCCACAGAACTGCGAACAAGGAAACTCTCACCGTGTTCTCTGCCTGAGGTAGCAACGCAGCTGAACAAGATTGATAGCCCAATTTTAACACCGGCTCTCTGTGTCCCCACAACTTCACACTGTCGTGTCTTTTCACAGACACCCAAGGACATGCCTCCTTCTCTGGACCATGAGCAGACTTGTGACTGTGGCCCACTACCTTCATGAGCTCTAGAACCAAATCCCCACCTTTACCTCTGCCTTGCTTGTTACAGGATGAATTTAAATCAGATCTTGGGAAAGCACACTGTATTCTTCTATACCCTGTTCCTGGAGACATGAACAAAGGTCAGCTCATTTTACACAGAGAACTGGCAATCTAACGACCAGACAGCGCCAGTCTAATTTGGGGAACTAATGAGTTGTCCTGGGGATACACATAGGACGATGACCAAGGGGTTGCTCACAGGAGAAGAATTGAATCAAAGACAACTGCATCACCAAAGCCCAACATGGACGATGGCTCGTGAAAACCAGAAACTCAGGGCACACTGCAAAACCTGTAGGCTCCTCTACAGGCGACTTAGTTGACCTGAGTCTCTACCATGCAGCTCAGCTGGTCTTTGTTTGGTCCAGGCAGTTCAGTTGCCCTGTTTATTCCAGACTGTTCAACTTATCCAAAGCCTCTTCTCCGCAGCTCAGCGGGACTGGGAGTTTCTCTCCGTAGTCCTTACTGCTTATATGTGCTTACGGAGGGGTGCAGAGTAAATCCCATCGGTTTCAGGGACTTCCTGGAGCTATTTAGAGAGCTCAATTCCTGGATTTGAGTTACTGCAGGATGAAGTATTTCACTTCCCTTAGACCATCCTGTTGTTTTACCTCCTGTAAACATCTTGTCTTAAAGGACCCCAATGTCTCACCTCTCTTTTAGCTGCCTATGTCTTAGCATGCTTCCCTCCAAAACAGAAGGATTACCTGAAGATTGCTCCCCAATGGTGTATCCTAAAACCTCCATTGCAATTTGGACTTTGTCTTCATAACTTAAGACACAACGCACCCCAGAGCTCCACGCAGGGACACTCTTACACTCTTACAAACTTCTGAGCACATCAGCACCTCTCGTGTGAGTGTGTGCTTGCTTACTAAAGCCCGTTATGCAGGAACCTGGTGCAGATAGAGTCATGTCCCCCAGTCACTTTTTGTATCGTCCCAGTGTGAAGCACGTTTCCGTTAACGTGCTGATCTCTTCAGAAAATGCTGAAGCCTTGCTCACACCCACCTTGTCCACAGCTGTGGCGTTTTCAAGGTCCTCTCTTCACCAAGCTGCACAGGGAGCACTTACTGCTCCCATTGCTACTGCTCACCCTGGCTTTTCACTGTAAGCCTGGCCCAAAGGAGCAGGTGATAACAGTAACGCGTCCTAAATGCTACGATACTGACTTGCAGTTTACCCCACCGTGAACTGGTCTGTCACCTCGGAGCTCATGCTCTCTCAAATCTTGCGTTTTCTGAACCACCTGAGAGTAGATATCTGTACGTACACCAGGCCTTGTCCTTTCTCTTCCCTTCAACATGTTTCCTAAAAGCATGTTATTTTTTAAAAGAAGTTATCAGTTCAGAAAAATTGACAATAATAAAATGCGTCTGTCTAGATAAAGATCATATTCCAATTTGTCAAATTCAAAACACATCCCCTATAAAATGTTTCCTCAATGCGTGATCCAGCTGACTACCGTGAATTGCATTTATCTGTCATCTCCCTGTGCTACTGACTCTACGATTTCATTGTCATTGTAGTTGTGACATTTCTGGAGGATGTACGTCACATTTTCTCTAATAATTGTTCAAAATGTTCTCTTTGATGGCACTGTGATTAGATATAGGTTAGCACATCCCCACTGGATTCCGTGGTGGTGATCATCCATGGGCACCACGCACAGGCTAACACATCCCCACTGGATTCCGTGTTGGTGATCATCCGTGGGCACCACGCACAGGCTAACACATCCCCACTGGATTCCGTGGTGGTGATCATCCGTGGGCACCATGCACAGGCATATTACATTCACTATTCAGGTGTTCACTTGTCACAGTCACAAGGAATTATGTGGCCTCTGCTCTACATAGTAATAATCCACCCCCTTGAAATTAATAAATGATCAAAAAGGAAGCATTTCAAACCATGGTCTTCCATAGATTTATCATCCGTTGACGGCATTGGTCCAGAAGTCTTTATTGGGTGATCAAAAGCACAAGCTTCAGGGTTCTTAAAATAACATCCTTTAACCAACAGCCTCAGGCCGACACTTGCTGTTCCTAACAACTAAGGAAGACACTAGCCCCTGCCTCTTCTGAGCATCTTTGCTTTCAAAGAAATATTTCTGCAACACAAAAGTCAGACCTCGTGGTCACAGGGAGGAAGAGTCCTGGGGGATCTGTTCTCGGGTAGAGAAGCCTTGAGAGGAAGCTGCGACTTTGTCCAAATCCAGAATGAGTTTCTATCCCCAGCCACAGGAAAGTTCTTGTCACACCTAAGTAGATCTTGCTTGATATGGACCCTCTGAACTCCGAGGTCCAGGGGCAAAAGGGGACCGTATTTTATTAACTCTGAGTTCTAATCATATTAGATACCTGAAAAACCACCGTCCGGCAGTAAATGATTGATTGAGTGTGTGCGCGGTGCGTGTATACACGTGTATATTGTGGGTGGGTAACCTGTACACTTTGGGTGTCTTCCCCTACAATGCTTTCCTTTAAAAAAGAAAATTGAGACAGAATCTCTCACTGAACCTGGAGCTCACCACATCTTTCAGCTAGACTGGCTGGCCAGTGAGACCCCAGGACTGCCTCTCTCTGCTCTTCCAGTACCAGGGTTCTAGGTACATGTCACCACACCAGTGCTGGGGTTCTAGGTACATGTCACCACACCAGTGCCAGGGTTCTAGGCACATGTCACCACACACACCAGTGCTGGGTTCTAGGTACATGTTACCACACCAGTGCCAGGGTTCTAGGCACATGTCACCACACACACCAGTGCTGGGTTCTAGGTATATGTCACCACACACACNGCTCTCTCTTCCCCTTTCCTCAGAACATAAATTATACCATCATCCCTATTCACAGACCTGCCCTTCGAAACAATGCCTGCCCCCGTAGCTCAGAGCCGTGGCATCCTTTACTCTTTCACATATAATGAGGATGATTCATCTTCTCTGCGATCAGAAACTCCAGAGATGTAAAGACCAGGAGACTCGTGCATGATCCGTTCAGCTTGTCCCTGCTTCTGAGACTGTGGCAATTTCCACCTCTGTTGTCACATTGGATTGTCACAACCGGGTTGTGACGGGTACCCCTGAGCAGCAGCACCAGCTCCACGCTTTAACTGCTGCAAACGCTGAAGTGAGCCACCTCCAGCCCAAACCTCCCACCTCAAAAATCTCATTCTCCCTCCGCTGTATTACATTCCCCAGGAGACACCTGGGAATGGAAATGTGTAGAAACAGTTGAAAGCAATGCTGGTTAATGCTACCCCGTCCTTACTTGCCGCATGCCGCTAAAGCTCCCAGCAATCTTTGGAGGTTGGCACTAATGGGAAAAACACTGCTCAGTCTGGATAAGCAGCTGCCAGACACCTGCCTCTGGGCTCCTAAGTGATGGTGCTGTGATGCAGGGGCTCACATCTGTCTGCCCCCTGCTGAGCTCACAGCTACTATCATCTAACCACCTGGCATTTCTTTTCTAAATCAATTCTCTCGAGCTTTGGTTTACACGGTATCTGTAAATTTCCCCTTTCCCCAAGATGTGTGATGGAAGGGGGAGGTCACTGGGCTACAAGGATGGAGGCCTTGATGAGTGAGATTAGTACGCTTGCAAAAGAGGACCCAGAGAGCTCCCACAGCCCTTCAGCCACATGGAAACCCAGCCAGAAAATGCCCTCTGTGAGCCAGAAGTGAAGCCTCACCAAATCTGATGCTGCCATGACCTTGAACTTTTCGCTCTCTAAGACCATGAGAAATGAGTACCTGCTATTTCCAACCCACCAAAGTCATTGTTCACGAAGCCTGGGTGGTCTAAGGGCACAACCAGCTGCCCTGCTGCACCCATTCCTGCCCCCCCCGGCTTCCTCTCCCCTGCTTTCCGGTCTACAGTCTTTCTCCTTTCGTTAAAATTTGATATACGTGAACAAGAGCAGTGACACAGTCTTTCAGTGTCAGACTGAAAGCTGTCTGAGCTTTGCTTCCTGCCCTTCTCTGCAGGACGGAGCCCTGCTCAGAGGTGTTTACAAGGCTCTACCCTTCCTCTCTTTGCTTTATCCCCACTTAGCAGAGAAACTGAAAGTCTCAACTAATCAAGTGAAACTAAATTTCTTATTAACCAAAAGTTAAAATTTGGTTGCCCTCAGTCTGTATCCACACACAACCTCTCCAGGAAGGTAACAAGCTATAGGCAAAGATTTCCCTGTGATCCCCAAGATCACACTTCTGAACCCTACTGACAATTCAGTTTTCTCTTTACATTTGATCTCTCTCCTCTCTCTCTCTTTCTTCTCTCTCTCTCTCTCTCTCTCTCTCTCTCTCTCTCTCTCTCTCAACAAAAATGAAAAGTATCCTGCTTCACATATTTCATTAAGAAATATGTGCCCTTTTTCTCTCTATTGCTGTAGAACAATCCTTTGGGTACTATGAATATGCATTACTCTCATTGGCTAATAAAGAGCTGGGCAGGAGGAGCTTAGAGTGGACAAAAACAACTAAGAGGATGCTGGGAGGAAGAAGGGCAGAGTCAGAGGAGTAGCAGGCTGGACAGAGAAGGAGTCAGCCACACAGAATGGGATAGCGGTAAAAGCACAAGCCCCAGGGCAGCACATAGGTTAATAGAAATGGGTTAAGTTGTAAGAGCTGGTTAGTAGTAAGCCTGAGCTATTGGCTGAGCATTTATAATTAATATTGAGT
>JAQHUG010000022.1:12335579-12346757 GCA_028555095.1 Dicrostonyx torquatus | reverse complement strand
ATTTCTAATGTTCCAATCACAGTGTTATAAATATTTCGTCCTTTTCCGGTGCATTTTCTGTCTCTCCCCAGTAGAGCTTGGTTTATTGTGTTCATAAATAAAAGACAAAGACAAACATTAGTTCTTTTTAAGAAAACAAAGGTACAGTTCTTTTTATGTCATCAAATTAAGTTGGCTCTTTCACTCGCTTGAATTATGTAAGGCAATTCCAGAGAGGAAGAAAGAAGTCAGCATTAAGAATGAAATCCCCATTTGAATAGGAGGAAGGAGAGCTGTGAGGACCAAAGCCAAGCTTCCCCTCCTCCGCTCTCCTTTGCAGGTCTCCTGGCTTCTGTTCAGATGCCCTCGGAACGCTGCAGACTATGCTGTTTTCTCTGAGACCTTCCCTCTGTGTCAGGGTGCGACTCTGATAACCAGGATGAACGGAAGGGTGCAGGGTCGATGGAGAGCGGGAGCCAGGGGAGGTGGGAAGGCTGGCAAGAAATCCCTTCCGGGGTGAGGGCATAGGAACAGGGCAGGGGGGGGGTTACATTCAACATACAGAACCTACCTGTATGAAAGTCTGTAAAGGGAGATCAAATACGCAGCTATGTGCCACAGAAACACAATCCTGTTACCCGTAGACCGCATACAAAGGTGGGCCTTGAAGAACTCAGCACTCAGTGGTGTCGTGGCCATCAGAACAGCACAGCGCAATGCATCCTGGCTGGTTTATGGCGACTCTGATTTCTCAGACTTGCTCTGCTGCCGGCTGTGTAAAAGGCTGGGGCTGGAGGGGTGACTCAGGGAAAGCTCTCGCTACACAGGCACGAGGATCTGAGTCTGGATTGCAGGACCTGCAGAAAAGACAGGCTTCATGGCTCATGTCGTAAGCCTGACACTGACTGGGGACACAGGCTGACCCCTTGATGCCGCCCAGCCAGTCTAGATAAATCGGCGAGCCCCAGATTCAGCGAGAAGCTGAACCATCGGTCACTGGTGTCCCTTAAAAAAGCCCATTCGATAGCAGAGCCTGGCTGTCCCAGGGTCACTCACTCACCGACACTGGTAGCTGTGGCTTTTCAACAGAGGCCACCATCTCAGGTTAATTAAGTAACACACACTTCTCCACTCTCCAATTAATGCCATTTAGTCCCTAAATAAACAGAGAGCAATTTTATAATCACCGCAACACAAGCTACTTGTAATTACAGATTGATAAAAACAGAGCCTCTAGCCCCACATTAAGGCATTTCCAGGGCTGAATAAACACAGCCCCACTCCGGCATTCAGTTGTGTCTGTGGCTTGTCTTGTCGCTTTCCCTGTTGCTCCTCTCCCAGAACAAAGAAGCCTGATTTTCTGCGTTTGTTTCCCAGCTTGAGTCGGCCAGATTAATGTTAACAGGTCCCTGAATCACCCCGTTCCTTTCTATCTCTGTGGTTCCATTACGTGGGACTAAATACAGAGGCAGGTGTGCAGGCTTGCTGTGCCAAGACTTTACAGGCGTGTTCTGCACCCCGCAGTCTAAGGTAAAGTTTCTACGGCTGTGATAAGACACCATGGCCAAAAGCAGCTTGGGAAGGGAAGGGTTCATTTGACTCACTCTTCCACAGCACGCTCTGTCAGCAAAGGAAGTCAGGACAGACACTCCAGGCAGAGACCTTGAGTTTGACAGGTTGATGCAGAAGCCAGGGAGACGTGTTGCTTACTGGACAGCTCCTCCTGACTTGCTTAGCCTGCTCCCTTATAGAACCAGAAGCCGGAGGATGAACTGACTTGCTAAGCCTTGCTAAGCCCGAGGATGAGCTGGGCCCACCCACACCAATCAGTAATCAAGAAAAGGTACCACAGGTTTGCCCACAAGTCATTCTAGTGGGGACATTTTCTCAACTGAAGTCCCCTCTTCTAAAATGACTCCAACATCCAAAACAACACAAAACAAGTGGGTACACACACCTACCACAAAAGCTAGGTAGGCGGACATATGGCAGGGCCTGGGGTCCCTCCTCTCCTGCCAGGAGCCTGTTACTAGACGGTCCCTCTCATCAGGAGACATATTAACCAGATACAACTCCAGGGAACTCACATTTAAATCTCAGGCATCAAAAAGCGCAACAAAAAAATTCTATGTAGCTGTAGCCCAAATATTGCCTGAGTTATACCAACAAACTGCTTGTTTATCTGCCATCTAAATGTAACCAGGCATCTCTATATTTTATCTAGAAACTTTGCCAGGCAGAATTCTTAACCCACATTCCTTGGAATGCCTGTGATCTTGAACTGTCTGCATGAAATTAAATCAGAGAGATTAAAAAATACAATTTGAAGGCTCGGGAGATGGTTCAGTGAAGTTCTTGACTGGCGAGCAGGAGGACCTGAGTGTAAAACCCCTAACACACATGTAAAAGCCAGGCATGTTGACTCACATATATAATCCCAGCACCGTGAAGGCAGAGATCGGCAAATCCTGGGGTTTACCAGCTGTCCAGTCCAGCTGAATTGGTGAGCTCTAGGCTCAGTGAGAGACCCTGCCTCAAAATGCAATATGAAGTGAGATAGAAGAAGACACTAGAGGTTGACCTATGACCATCATACACACACACACACACACACACACACACACACACTCACACATGGATAGTCCACAGACTCACAAAACATATATCTATATTATACACAGATATAAAATTTGGCATCTAACTTTTATAGACTACACCCCATACCAAGAACATTCCCTTGTTTCCTTCATCCTCATAGCCCCTAGCCTCAGAAGGAGGAAGCATTCCTGTCCTTGCTACTTTACAGGGGAAAGAAAAGGCATACAGAGATCAGATCCCAGTGCAAGCGTCTGCGAGGCCCCTGTCCCAAGCCCTTATCCTTCACTTAAAGGTAATGCAGTTGCCTGCACCCGTAGGACCTTCCTCTGGAGACGCTGAACATGTCCAGGAGGAGAGTCAGTGACACACGCCTCCGTCAGAGCAGCTCCCTGAAAGCAGAGGATGCTGGAAGATGACTTCCACCCCGTTCACGGATGCCGTACCCCGTGGGAATCACCTGGGGTATGAACCTGGCACCCCAATAAGCATCCAAATGCTGCTGACACTTTCAGCCTAAGGACCACACTGAAAACTGCTGTGCTGGAGTAAGCATTGTCTTAGTTTCTGTTCCTGTGAAGCGACACCATTGTAACATGAGGGCAGGCTTGTTGGGGTTTCTGTCCCGCCTGGTACCCCAGAGCTGGCAAGCCCCAAAGAAAATCACACAGAGAGTCTGCATTAGGTTATAAACTGATTGGCCCATTAGCTCAGGCTTCTTACTAGCTCTTATAACTTATGGCTTGGTACCTTTTCTCAGCTGGGCAGCTTACATTGTTGCCTCCTTGATGGTCTGTGCAGGAATGCCAAGGGAGCTTCCTGCTTCCCAAATTCTCCTGTTCTCCCCTCTATTTCCTGTCTGGTTTTCCCACCTATATTCCCTGCCTGGCCAATCAGCATTTGTTTAAAACATGATTGACAGAATACAGATAATTCTCCCGCACCACACCATGGCAACTCTTAGAAAGAAAATTGAATTCGGTGGCTTACAGTTTCAGAGGTTTAGTCCATTATCATCATGGCGGGAGATGGCGGCATGCAGGCAGACACGGTGCTGGAGAAGGTGCTGAGAGTCCTACATCTTGATCCACAGGCAGCAGAAGCAACTGGGTCACGCTGAACGTAATTTGAGCAAAAGACCTCAAAGGCTGGCCGCACAGTGATACACTTCCTTCAACAAGGCCACACCTCCCGACAGGGCCACTCCCTTCTTTCAGAACACCACAAGTACAAACTTGGTCATATGCCACGCTCAGTTTACATTTCATCCCTGCAACCTAGTAACTACACAGCGCGGCACCCATCCCTTCATCTCTCCACACTCCGTTTCCTCGCATGTAGCATAAACGATACAGAAACACGGACAAGGTACTACTGCATTGTAGACATACATAAAGGGCTATGTGAAATACCACAAACCACACAGCTGGCACAGGAAGCAGGAAAAGTCAGTGTCTTGTTGACATCACGATTTGACTGTTGCTAAGGTAGTGGGAAGGAGGCAGGGTCCTGGATCCTTCTCTGTTATGCACTTGATATGTGGAGCAACTCAAGTCTTTTGGATTTGTGTGTCCTTCAAGACAAACCAGATCTCAGTGTCCCATTGTGAGGACCACCAAGTACTGGACCAGATGGAGTCCCACCCTCCTGTCCCCCAGGGCGTCAACTCCTTCCTTTCTCTGGAGAATGTCACTCCTTTGATTCACTAGGGATGATAAAAATGACAGCAACCAATGCGATGTCGTGTTGGGTGCGATCAGACACACAAACAGAATTCTGTGCAGAACAGAATCCAAAGAGAAGAGCTAGGCTCACGTGAAAGGGTCACTGGGCTCTCACAAAAAATAAAGGGGTATTCATCTCCCCAAGTGATGTTGGGACAACGGACTATATATGTAAAAACAGTGGCTTTCACATCATATCCCCAAATTAACTCCACACAGATCTGACAGCCACACACAGAGGAGGTGGGATTTGGGGTGAACCAAAGATGTCATAAGATGGCATCAAAGAAAACAGTTTGTCATTGCTCATCAAAATTCAACTGGCAACCATAGCTTATCTTTCTATTCTTTCTTTACCTGGCACTGCCGGCAATAAACCAGGGACTTGAAGTCTGAGAGTACAATCGCTAATCCCCTAAGATGGAGCCTATGGCCTTCAAATCCCAATGTTATTTCCAGGTCAGAAACAACAGAGCTCAGAGGAAGGGACCCCCACTTAGATGGTGGAAATATCCAGACCACACCCACAAGCTTTCTTCTTCTGGGGACCGTGTGTCCTCCTAACCCTGGCTGCTGAGAAGGCTTCTCAGGGGTCTCTGCAGGGCCTCTCTCCAGCCCAGGAGAACCAGGATGTCTGATGCTTCTGAAGGAAAGTCCACAGAGCTCACCGTCTTCCTGGTGATTGACACTCCTCACTCCCACCTGTCCAGCTCAGAAGGGCAGTCCTTGTCTTTGTCCAGAGTCTTCTGTGGAGCTCCGTGTGAAGTGAAGCTCCGAGGTTGCTGACTCCAGCATGTAAGTCGTGGCTGCTGTGATGATCTCTTCTGGCCCCTGAGGGGGGTAAAGGACTAATTCAGGCATTCCTGTCCTGAATCTCCCCAGGCTGGTGGTCAAATATGATCTGCCTGTGCACAGGGCTCAGATTGGTGGGGATGTGGGTCACAGTACAACAGTCTGTCACTTGAGCAAGTGGTGGTTTACCATCCAGATCCACACCTTCGTGGTGCAGGAGACTTATCTGTAGTCTGTCAATCATGTTTTAAATAAATGCTGATTGGCCAGGTAGGAAGTATAGGCGGGTCAACCAGACAGGAAGTAGAGGCAGGGCGAGGAGAACGTCTGGGAAGCAGGAAGCTCCCTTAGCATTCCTGCGCAGCCCACCAAGGAAGCAGGATGTGTCCCTGTCCCAGCTGAGAAAAGGTACCGAGCCATGTGGCTAACATAGATGGGTTAATATAAGTTATAATAGCTAGTAAGAAGCCTGAGATAATGGGCCAATCAGTTAATAACCTGATTTAGACTCTCTGTGTGATTTTCTTTGGGGCTTGCCGGCTGTGGGGTACCGGGCGGGACAGAAACCCCAACGAGCAGGACCCTCATGTTACACCTTCGCTGTCCTATTTCCTTGTTGGAGCTCATCAGGTGAAGGGCAAGGCATTCTAATGATCCGCCCAAGGCAGTTGCGTGATTTTGGCCACACAAATGTTTTCTCTCAACAGCATAAGTGTCATGCCCAGCAATCAACAGATTTATTGATTGTGGGAGAAGTTATTATGATTTTCCCAAAAAAGGTCAAAACCTAAATTTGAGACTGAGAAGGTCACAGAAGTGTATGCTAGGAATTATTTCCATTTCATAGGTGGGGAAACCGAGGCCCAGGATGGCAGTGACCTCTCAGGACCTCCCAGCCCAGCACTGGCTGCAAGTTCCCTGAGTCTCTCAAGGTACCCATGTCTGCCAACTTACCCTGTCATAGGATGAAGCAAGAGCCACAAGTAACAACAGAGATTTCAGGCTGCTAAGCCAAGTCCCTTCCCTGAGATCCTCAGGCTGCTAAGCCAAGTCCCTTCCCTGAGATCCTCACCTCAAAGAGAATTTCTAACTTCCTTCCAGCCCTTTTACTCCTATGTAGCCCTGTCTATAGGAGACAAGGGGAAGCACCATGAAAGTAGGGGGTGTCCCCTTCCTTTATAAGAATTATTAATGGGGTGACAGAACCAGAGACCTTCAGCAGACAAAGCACCAGTTCTGCAAGTTCAGCCTGTAGACCAAACCCTTTGCCTCAAATCAAGGCTGGGAAGAATCACTCCCTACCTGTTTCCTGCTCATGCTTCACTGGAGTGAGGAATCTCTCATTGCACTATTTTGGAGGAGTAGAGGAGGGGGGGGGCTGGCCCTGGTAACCATGGTTACCAGGCCAAAGCCCGCACAGGTTCATCGACTTGAGATGAGGCTCTTGAGCGGCTCCGGCTTATGGCAGCATCCAGCTCTCTCCGGAGTAGAGCATTTGTTACACCTTTTCCCCCTCCCAGGTAAGGCCCTACCAGAGACCAAACAGAGGAGAAAATTCAAGAAGGGGTTCCCGATAATGACAAACCTTCCAGATAATTCTGATGGCCATTGTAGAGTAAGAAGCACTGGGTTATAAGAGACTGAGATATTCCTGTCACTTGATAACTGCCTGATTAGCAGAGAGAGCTATGGGAAAATGGAACACGGATGACAAGGACTGTGTGCGCGTCACACACCTGACAAACCAGGCCAACCGACGTCTGCCTTACAGTAGACTGGACCACGCTGGCCAACCCGGCCTTCCTGTTTTCTTGTATTGGTATATGATTCTTTGTGCATAAAGATTCCGAGTGCCAGCTAAGAGAACCCCAAGCCTCCTATTGAGACCCCAACAAAGGTGGGGGAAGACCAGACACCAGCAAGACAATGGTTTGAGAAGAGAGGACATATAAACAGATGGAAGTTTGCCCTGAAACATCTGTGAAAGTCACACAGACAAAACAGTCAGGGATTGGGGTAAGAAAGAAGGGTGGAATTTGGTGAAAACACACAATTCTGGGGAGAGGGGAGCAAGCTTTCTGCTCTGAGAGCAACGGCCTCTTGCACAAGCGAGAACTGGGGAAACACATCAGAAAATAGCTTCAAGGACGAGGATCCACCTGAGCAGCCCCGTATTGCCTAAGGAAATTGAATTTATAACTTAAGCCTCCCTTCAAAGAGAATATCAGGCTGAGGCGACTTCACTGGGAAATGCTGCCAAACATGTAAGAAATACAGACCCGTTCCGCACGAGGCCCTCTAGGAAATTAAAGGGGGGGAGCACCAGGCCAGCTGATGCCACCCTCTTGTTAAAATCAGACAAGCAAAGTACATAAAATTATTAACCACAAGCAAACAAACAAAGGCTTTTTTCCACTTTAAAATTTTGTTTGCATTTTTAATTTGTGTGCGTTCATATGTATGGGGCTTACATGTGCACCACAACACTCTTGTGGAGGTCAGAGGGCATTTATGGTGGTCAGTTCTCTCTTCCCAGCATCTGGGTCGCAGGGACCAAACGCAGTGGGTCACCAGGCTTGGCAGGAGGCTCCTTTATCCACTGAAATTGCTCTGTGGCCCCTAAAAGAAACAAAGCTTAAAAATAATATATTACTTCAAATTCAAAACTATATGAAAACCATAATGCATTGTGACCATGTATAATTTATCCAAAATGTGGGATGAATTCATATAAAATAATAAATGTATTGTATTAGAAATCTTTGCATGTGATCATCTCCATGAACTCCCCCTCCCCCATCCCATACTTGTGTTAAACATTGCCTAAGAAACTCTGTCTAATGTAACAAGTTGGGAAATAGCTAGACGGTGTGGGAAGTCCTTCTATATATGTGCTGCTTTTGTTGGTTAATGAATAAAGCTGTTTCGGCCAGTGGCTTAGCAGAATAGCACAAGGCAGGAATTCCAAGCAGATAGAGGAGGAAAGAAGGCGGAGTCAGAGAGATGACATGTAGCTACCGCAGGAGACTGACGCTGGATGGAATCCTGCTAATAGGCTATGGCCTCGTGGTGATGCACAGGTTAGTACAGATGGGTTAATTTAAGAGGTAAGAGCTAGTTATCAATATGCTTAAGCTATTGGTCAAGCAGTGATTTAAATAATATAGTTTCTGTGTAATTGTTTTGGGTCTGGGTGGCCGGGAAATGTATGGGCAGTCTCACTTACAACTGGAGACTTGTGGATTGGAGAAGAAAATGGGAAGCTGGAAGCTCTCGGGGAGCCCCCCTGGACTCGGTCTCAGAGGACACTTTCAGCTGGCTTCTCTGGGCAGTCCTGCAGGACGCCGGGAAAGCTAAAATTCCTGCTTGCTGGGTTTGCTAGCTGTCTACTGCCTGCTATCTAATCTTTCATTTTTGCTTGCTGCATATTTCATAAATACTTGATCTGAACTGAAAATATGGCTGTGGCGATCTATTCTCCGGATAGAGCAATTATTAAAATTCAAGACAGTGATCCCGTAAACTGTGGCGCTATCACAGTCAAAGGACTGGGATATTGGTGCCAGAACGAGGGATGCAATGGATTAAAATGGCGGCTTCAGGATTAGAGTCCTGAGTGATGCATCATTAATGTGTTTGCGCAGGTGAGAAGGCAATCCAGTGAGGAAAGAAAAAGCCTTCTCGCCAAATGGCGCTGAACCATTAACTTCCTGTCCACACAGAAAATAGACTACAAGCCATTGATTTTACTACAGACCAAACAAACAAACAACAAAAACCAACATGGACTTTAGACCTGATTCTAAAGCCTGTAATGTAAAACTTATAAGGCAAAAAGATAAAAATATAAGTATCTGTGGCTTCAAATATGGGAAATATTTTCTATATAGACAGCTAAATCATAAAGAATAAAGAAACGGAGACGCTGGATGTCATAAAGTCAGTGAAAGCTGCCTGGGGAGAGACTGTTCGGTGGAAGGGCAGACTGCATGGGAATCGATATGACACAGTTGGGTTTTGTTTTGTTCTGGTGTATGGATTCTTACACAGCTCAAAGGTGGTTTGAGCACACAAGTCAGCAGTTATGCTTCTCTCTAGGAGCTGACATTTTATGTCCACACAAAAGCTCACAATGCTGATATTTGCAGTGTTATTGGTAAAACACTTGGGAGCAGCCAAGATAGGCTTCTGATGGTGCACAAACCCACAAACGCACACATCCACACAAGGGAAATTTGGTGATGAAGGACATGACCTGTCCGGCCCTAAAATTCATTCGAGAACCGTAAGTGCATTTATCTAAGTGGAGGAAGCCAATCAGAGAAGTCTCCCTCAACAGGATTCCAGCCACACAACTTTCCTGAAATGAAAAAACTGGAGGTGGTAGGGAGGGGAGTGGCTTCCAGGGCTCGCAGGAAGGGCAGGAGGACAGCGCCAGATGTTTGCGATGGTTGAAAGTATTCCATATGATAATATAATGGGAGACACAGGTGTTTACACATCTGTCCAAACCATGAAATGAGCCAGGCTGAACCGAAATGTAAACTACAGATCATGTGCCCTGCACTGGCACAGGATCCTGGGGAACCGGAACGTGGAGAAGGGAGAGGCTGTAAAACCCTTGTCTTCCCAGCCAAATCATCTGCAGGCTGAGCCCTGTAGCAAGACCACTCCATAAAGAACAAAGGGGATCCACAGACTAAATTTTTAAAAAGCCTCAGTATTTAAAAAAATAAATAAATAAAAACTAAAAACCACACTTCTAGGGGTTGGAGAAATGGCTCAGCAGTTAAAACCCTTGACTGCTCTTGCAAAAGACCTGGGTTCGATTCCCAGCACCCACGTGGAGGCTCATAGCCACCTATAAGTCCAGTTCCAAGGGATGAGATGCTGTCTTCTGACCTCTGAAGGCAACAGGCACACGCATGGCGCACAGACACACATGCAGGCAGACACACAAAACAAGAACACATTTAAAGCACATTTCTAAAGGCGGGGAGTTACTTGGTTGTTCCATCAAAGATGTGAAGATGGCAAATAAACACGCGAGAACACGCTTGCCACCGCTTCGCAGTACATGCCATGAGGATAACTAAAACCCAACAGACCCAACGCTGGCAGGGACGGGCAGCCGCTCGAGTTCTTCACTGTTGTCGGGGATGAGAGCTCATAAAACGTAAACTTGGCAGAACAGTTTGGTGGTTTCCCAAAACACTAAATCCATACCAACCATAAGGGTCCAGGCACCCTATGTCTAGGCATTTAACAAGAAAAAACTTTATGTGCCACAACGCTCGCCCACACAAATGTTCGCGGGGACTGTGGCATTGTTTTATAGCATCCCCGACCGATCATTAGATGGGTAAATAACCAAAATGTCCTATACTCATGCAACGGACTCAAAAAGGGTGGGTGGGGGGTGAACTACTGATGTGAGAACGTTTGCCAACCCCCCAATGATTGTGCAGAATGGCAGAGGGGGATGCACACATTTCCTGTTTATAGAATATTCTAGAAGATGAAAATGTGCCTGAAGTAATGTGACACAGCCAGCCTTGTCTGGCATGGGATGGGGCCGTGGTGCCGAGAAGGACGGGGCCGTGGTGCCGAGAAGGACCCAGGCAAAGGTGCATGGAGATGACCAGGGAGATGACACGCACATTCCTTACTTGATTGCACAGCAGCGCACGTCCGTTGTGACCATCCGTAGGCTGTTTATACTCCAAAACCCTAGCAAAGACGGAATGCCTGGAGAGCGGCCCATGGCAGGGAGCCTCCGGGAGGCCACGGCGGGTGATGCGGTGGGCAGAGAGACTCAGACAGAGCCGCTGGGAAGGGGTGCAGTATTGATGATTCCCATCATGCACTGGGTGTCTGTGCCGTGCACGAGGCCAAGTGTCTGAACTGAAATTTGTCTTGTCCAATCTCACACACCTGCTCGACTTATTAGGGACAGCACAAACCTCATTCGGTAAATAAGTGAACCGTAATAAAAGATACAGACACAGCGGCTGAAATCACCCAGTTACAGCCGTGTGGCAGGTCTGGGTCTTAAATTATCTACGGAAAGAGGAGGTTAGTGTCTGAC
>JAQHUG010000022.1:12304669-12324665 GCA_028555095.1 Dicrostonyx torquatus | reverse complement strand
TCCAACAAGGCCACACCCACTCCAACAAGGCCACACCTACTCCAACAAGGCCACACCTCCTAATAGGGCCACTCCCTATGAGCCTACAGGGGCCATTTTCACTCAGACCACCATAGTATGCTGCTACTGTTTGATGAGATCAGGTGTGTTCCCGGCGATAGGTCTGTAGACAAATGATACCTGATATCTGAGTTCAATGTTTTACATTTTGTTTCCTCTCTGTGTGCACACGCATGTGTATGTGTGTCGAGGTGCGTGTGTGCTGTGTGCAAGTGTGTACCGCACACCGCGGTGCACATATGGAAGTCAGAGGACAACCTGAGGCAGGTGGAGCTACTGTGGTGCCAGCTTCCGATGTAGAAACGCCTGCTTTTACTTTGGATGCCAGCTGTTTGGCAGATCCTTCCCCATCCACACGCACACCTCTCCCGGAGGTAAACACTGATTCTCAAGGCTCACACCACAGTACACAGCGAGGAAGGAGACTAACGACTGGAAACGTTCCTTTCAGAAGTCTTACACCTGTTCCTTGGGAGCTTGGTAGACTGCCTTCCCCAAGAGACTCTCTTCCTGTGTGAAATAGACCTCGGCCTCACTCTGCTGCTGGTTAAATTCTCATCCAAAGGCCTTTGTTCCTTGTAGTCAGTGAGAGAAGAAGACAGTGTATGTTGACAACACAGCATGATAGAATCGCCAACAGTCCCTGCTCGGTAGAGTGCAACCGAGCACATGAGGGTGGCATGGAATTTTCTTATATTTTAGCGTGTGAGGTCCCCCTCAGCTTGTTTTGAAATCTCTAGAAAACAGAACTACTTAGAGACACAATCTCTGCGACCGTTTCTGCCTCAAGCGTCTGAATATTTCAGCAACCTTAATTAATAGCACTGAGTCTTTGCTGTTCTCAGAATGAATCATTAAAGGTAAAAGAGGTGCATGATTCGTTTCGATTCGAGACAGCGGCAAGATGAAGCAGAATTCTGCATTCCTGAAAGTCCACCGGTGTGCAGCAAACACGCCTTCAAATCCAGTTCCATGACCCTGGCTGTGAAGTCTGTGTCAGAGGAAAACACACATCAGAAGAGAAACAGAAACACCGAGAGATAATTTCATGCTCCCGCTCAGAGACGGAGAGCCTGTGTCTGCGCATCAGTGACAGTCTAGAGTCTGAAGCCTTCCACAGGGAGCCACCAACAAACCCCACTCGGTCCTGAACCACTGCAAACCAGTGATCTGCAGTTCCTTGGAATGATGTCAGCCCGAGGTGGCAAAGCCCTTCACCTCCAGCCATTTGTAGAACATTTTCTTTGTCTTGTACACAGAAGCCCAAAAGGGGCCTCTTTTCTTCTTCTATTTTCTTCAAGCAAAGATGTGCTAAAATCATCTCAATTACAGAAATTTACCTACCTGACTACATCGGGTAAAGCCTATGGCTTGAATGCCCTTTTGACCCTTAACTCTAAGTGAGAGTAGTCACAGGAAGAAGCAAGAACTGAAGCTGGAGGGATGGCTTAATGGTGAATGGTCCTCGGCACCTACACAGCAGCTCACAACCCCGTGTAACTCCAGTTTCAGGGATCTGACATCCTCTACTGGGTACTGCATGCCCATGGTGCACAGACATGCATGCAGGCAAAACACAAAATAAAAAATCTTTATTTTAAAAGAATCAGAGCACCATACTGCTCTGTGTTCTTGGGTACAAAGACCAACAATGCAAAACCATATTTCTATATGACAACGTACATGTTTAAAGACTACCCTACCATGGACAAAGGTCTAATTGATTCTGTAGTTGCATGAACCTCACATCCCCCAAACATTCAGTATCTCCTACATCACTCTGCTAGAATCCATTGTTTTCTGTCCACCAAGTTAACAGAGATGACAATTTCTCAGCCCGTTGAGCCTCGAGATGACTCCTGTCATCAGGTTTATGCACCGCCTTCTGTCGTGAAGAACACCTGCAGGACCCACGTCTCCTCTCCAAACCCTTAGGACCAACTACAGATGCGGGGGATGTGACTGTAAAATCACGTGATGAAATCTGACTGGAGATCACAGTCCATGCTGAAAGCCCACAGAAATGAACTGTGCGTGTGTTAATTCTGATCGCCGCCTGTCGGTCGTGGTGGGGCTAGACCTGCAGGGGGCCAGGAGAACGTGCTGCCGTTACAGGTCACTCCATCAGCAATAGCGTGTCTCTTAGATCTTCACTTTTTACGCATCATTCATCTGTGTCTGCTACCATTCAAAAGAAATTCTCCGGAGACACCAGCATGTACACTGATAATCCCAGCGATCAAGATCAAGGAGGACCTAAGCTACAGGAAACACTGTCTCAAGAGAGATATGCTCTGAGGCAGTAAAATGGTAGGCAGAATCACAAGATGCCCCAAGATTCATAACACCGGATTGCTTATCAAATTCAATATCAAATAATAATTCCATTTGCTACCAAACCAAGCGTTACTCTAGACACTGCTGTGAGGGACTTTCCAGGCATAATTTGGGTTTCAAAGTCAGTTGACCACTAAATAAATAAATAGCCTAGGTGGACCTTGCCCGATTACACAAGCCTGCTACAAGAGGAGAGGCCTTGCTGGTGGAAAGAGGAGAGGTCAGCGAAATGAACCATGGGAAAGGCCCCAGTGCACCACCCCCGGCTCACAGAGAGTCCATATAATGATGGATACAGATGGGGTTTCAAGGAACATCCTCCACTGTAGGACCACAGGGACCTCAGCTGTACAAAGGCAGGCAACTGAATTCCGCCAACAATGAAAATAAACCTAGAGGTGAATTCTTTCCCAGAACTACGGGCAATAACCTAATGTCTGGCATGCTCATCTCAGCATGGATCTGATAAGCGGAGAAGCTATCCATTGCAGGACTTCTAACCCTTCAGCTTCGCACTAAACGCATGGATAGTTTTTAAAAAGCTATTGTGTTTGTTGTTTTGTTATAAACAAATACTAATATAAGATACTCTTATTCCAAAAGACCATGGAGTATATGAGCCTAAATGGCACTTTTATTACCTTCTCCAAAGTTCAGGAAATATCCGAAAAGAGACGCCATTGGGCCTGTGGGCATGTGGAGCCCTTACAGGCAGAATTCCAGCTGGTGGTGAGCCACCTTTTTCAGGTCCTCTGCAAATGCTCACAACTGTTAAGTCAACTCTCCATGCCCTTGACAGTTGTTTTCAATTAAAAAAAAAGAAAGAAAGAAAACAACCAAAGCTTCTTGTGCCCCACTAGGTTATATAACATTTCCTACCTATGTGCTGTTTATTAGACCCTGGCTGATCAAGCTGAGGGAGAGGCAATTGGTGTGGGAGCCTGGGTTTTGTTTAGATCTTGAACAGCAGCACAGTGGGAGCATCCTGACTTCCTGCTCCGCCGGCTTTGCCCTTATTCCACTCTGAGCCACAGCTAACTAACACAATATTCTTGAGTCAAGGTACCCGAATTCCATGGAGAGACACATTGTGTCTTCATAGACCACTCTGGCACAGCGTCTTTCTCCCATAGTATTTGATTCTAAGATCAAGCTTGCTAGCCAGTCAGAGTCAACAAGAAGTTTCCCCCCAATCTTACTGGAACTTGTAAGGGGAAGAGTGTTGCAAGGAGGAAGGGCCGCTTGTTGGTTCCTGGCTGCTTAGCCCCAAAATAAGCACACAGAAACTGTATTAATTAAATCACTGCTTGGCCCATTAGCTCTAGCTTCTTATTGGCTAACTCTTACATGTGGATTTAACCCATTTCTATTATCTTTGTATCACCAGATGACTGTGGCTTACCCGCTAAAGTTCTGGCATCTATCTCTGGCAGCCGCTCCATGGCGTCTCTCTGACTCCGTCTTCCTTTCTCCCACCATTCAGTCCAGTCCTCCCCGCCTAGCTCTCTCCACCCTGTTCTGCTCTGCTATAGGCTCAAAGCAGTTCTTTATTTATTAGTGGTAATCACAGCATGCAGACGGAAATCCCACATCGGAAGAAATGAAACTCGTCCCGAGGGAACTGGTGTTGAGTCCATTCTCATCTTCACATCCTTGGAAATATATAACTGCCTGTTCGGAGCCACCCATGGCAAGCAGAGCTTATCATAAAGAGATGACATGTGTCAGGTTCCTGTAGGCCAGATTCTGACCACAGGGCAGCTTCCTGGGTAACATCAGATCATCCCAGATAGCCCTCGATCTCACTTAGAGCTCTCAGGACTAACTAGGACGTTCCAGAATATAGCAGTCTGAAGTGTGGGGAGCACTAACTAATGGAGCCTAACCTCAGCCCAGAGAGTTTTGTCTTTCTGGGGCCTCACACCTATGACCTGATGTTCAGTCTCTCAGGTCCAGTGCAGACAGGCCACACAGAAATGAGACTACCTCTACCCTGGAGGACAACCCTTAGATTTAGGTGCTCAGCTCATTCCAGTTCCTAAATGTCTGCTTCCCCTCGGTGTCTAACAGCAAACAAGTCCTGGGGCGTGTTCTAGTTCCCTGCACACAGGTGTGTGGAAGTGCACAGCACACACAGCACACACTAGGAGTCAGTAATGCCTTCTCTCTCTCTCTCTCTCTCTCTCTCTCTCTCTCTCTCTCTCTCACACACACACACACACACACACACACACACACACTTCAGTAACTTGATATGCCAGAACTCCCTCCAAAGAAGGACTTGTTGACCTAGGTACTAAGAGGCCATTTCAATCAGTACTGAGGTGTCAGGTGCAGAAGGGGCACCTGGCCAGAAGTCCCATCTTTACCTGATTGACTCGCATATAATAACCAACTGGTGGAGGCCATTTGGGCCTGATGCAGGGCAACTCAGGCGGCCCTTTTAGCCTCAGGGTTCTGTTTGTTGTCAGCTAAGGTAAAGGCCCAGCACCTCTTCTTTTGCCCTCCCTTCCATAACTGTTTCCATATATATAATGCCTCTTAGGACTATCTCTAATAAAGCTCCAGCTAGCTTCATGCCTGAGTCTGTCTCCTGAAGAGCCTCCTGCTCAGGTCCTTCCCTTGACAAGCCTTTGCATAGCCAGGGGGCTTCCGGCTTCTGAATCTTGCTGATCTGGGATTTAGAAGTTGACTGGACCACAGGAAGCAAAGCCGGCCTGAGAGACCTGAAAGCGTGGGGATCCCAGGCAGGAGCTGCACCTCTGGAGAGAGGACAGAGCAAACCAGGTCCTCTGTGGAAGGCTGTTTAGTGTGGGGCGATGACTCAGTTGTGATGACACAGAGAGGAGGCTTTGATACCATTCTCTTACTCAGCCTTGCTGTTAGTGGCATCAGAAAGCGCACAGAGACTTGGGGCATCTTACCAATGATTAACCGTGGAAGGAACAGCTCCCACATCCAATTTGCCTATTTGTGCTGGAATTCCCCTTCCCTGCAGATGCCCTGTTAATTGGAATGGCTTTTCCTACGAGGTGTGGGAAGGCTAATAGGGTTTCCTTCACACGATTGCTCAACTAGCACTCACCTCCCGGTGGTCTTCTGAAATGTATTTGAAGCTACTAGAAATTTTAATTGCACTTTAATAAATTCCTGGAGGAAGCATGCGATTAAAAATCGTATATACCTGTTGAAGAGTGAGCTAATAATACATCTTTATGAGAAAGATGTGATCAAAGGCATCTCTGGATTATACTCTTTATCAAGTCATGGAATTAAACTTAAAAATGTATGTCAAAATACTTAGAAATGATTCTAGATTGATGATAGCTAAGACCGTGAATATTGTTCCAAAATGAGGAAATGGAGTGTGCCGAAGGGATCGAGAAGTCATAACTGGATAACTGGGGATGAAGGTTCCAGAAATGATCCCTAAAATACTTAGTGTAGGCAGATAACCTATATCATTTAGCTAAAGATATTCATCATTAATACCTGGAACTGTGTCTTAAGAACGTATCTTCCATGGGGCTGGAGAGATGGCTCAGCGGTTGAGAGCATTGACTGCTCTTCCAGAGGACCCGGGTTCAATATCCAGCACCCACATGGCAGCTCACAACTGTCTGAAAATCTAGTTCTGGGGGATCTGACACCTTCACACCAAATGCACATAAAATAAAGTTAAATAAACCATAAAAATATTTTTTTTAAAAAAAAGAACATATCTTCCAATGGAGAGATAGAGATGGAAAACGGAACTGAACTATCCCCTAAAACACACAGTGGAATCTTAGTCCTTTGGAAGTAGACTGGTAGGAAAGGGTAACTGTTTAATATCTTTTTAAATTTTTATTTTATGTGTTTGCTGTTTCACCTGCACATATGTCTGTGCACCATTTGCATCTCTGATATCTGGAAAAGCCGGAAGAGGGTGTTGGGTCCCTGGAGCTAGGGTTAGAAACAGTTGTGGTCTCCCAGGTGGGTGCCAGGGTTGAGCCCAGGCCCTCTGGAAGGGTATTCAGTGCCCTCTACCCCCGAGCCATCTCTCCAGCCCCTGGGCTAATTTTGAAACTCTTTTAAGATATCATCTTTAATAGCCAAAATCAGATTTCAGAGCTCATATATCAACCCTGACTATTAAGGACCTAAGTTTGGGTGTTGATTTTTTTTTTTATTGTAGGGGAGTTGGCTTAGAGCAGAAGAACTGAGTTTCCATGGGAACCCAGGGTTTTAAATCAATAAGAAGCCCTGACCAAGCAGCCGGAAAACCCGTGCACGCCAGGGCAAGGCTGGTCTACATATGCACCAGGAAGACAGATTGGGATGTAAATTGACCCAGTCAATGGTGAAGGAAAAGATAGCCCAGAACAAATGATGCCCCATGGGTATCATTCATTCTGTCCATTTTACTGGCTAATGGGCCTCTATTAGGGTTTGATAGATGAAGGAACCAGGCTCATCCGTATAATTAATCAATCCTAAAAGCTACGGCCAGTGTCAGCTGTGGAGCAGAGATCTACCTAGGAAATCCTTCTAGATCCGTTCCTTGCCTGCACTCGACATAGGAAATCCTCTTAGATCCTTTTCTTGCCTGCCCTCGACATCGCAAAACAGATACCTGACATCCAAGACACATCAGGTGTGAGGCGCCTCAGAGTTTGAGTTCCTGAGGCCCAGAGGGACAGCATCTCGTGCAGCCCCCAGGCACTGCTCACCCGAATACCAGGCATTGGTGCCAACTCCTCGGTCACACTCAGCAGATCACCGTCCAAGCTCCATGGAATACATGAATTCAGATCAGCCAGTAGCTCTTGTCTCACAGAATCCCATTCAAAACATGGTTCTGCATCTTCTTGATGGTCAGTAGCTCATCCCACCCTAGCCGCTGCTTCATGCTAGGGCGTTTCTGGGTGTGTAAAGGCCACTGGCTTCTGTTCATTTCCTAACTTCCTCTGGCTGCCTCTGAGAAAGACACTTTTCTGGGTGTGTAAAGGCCACTGGCTTCTGTTCATTTCCTAACTTCCTCTGGCTGCCTCTGAGAAAGACACTTGGAAAACTCTTCTGGTAGGATACATATGAGCTGTTGAGTCCTTAACAGCTTTGTCAATTAAATAATATTCTTCTTTAAAAAGGGATTTATTTATTTATTATGTATCAACATTCCTTCCATGTATGCCTGCATGCCAGAAGAGGGCACCAGATCTCATTACAGATGGTTGTGAGCCACCATGTGGTTGCTGGGAATTGAGCTCAGGACCTCTGGAAGAGCAGCCAGTGCTCTTAACCTCTGATCCATCTCTCCAGCCCTAAATAATATTCTTTATGCAGTAAAGATCTTTCACCATGCCGGTGCTATTTGACCAAAACCACACGTTGTATCCTCACCCCTTGGGCATCGTTCTGCCCAGGTTCTTGGTTTGTCTTCATTTCTAACACAATCGCCAGGCCCAGTGGACCTGGTGTAGCGTAAGTGTAACATGTTGTCCATGAAAACCACACCAAACATGAGCAATGGAGATCCCAGTGCCTCGGGAGGAAACGCATCGGCAAAGACAAACCCCCTCCTAGCGTGCGTACATGAGACGGACCCAACCGCTGATGCAAACTGAGGGGAACACCTTCCGGTACTAAAGCCATCTTCGGGAAGCAGACAGACAATGTTCCCGAGGGGCTGGATTTCCGTGTCATTAAAGAGTACAGATAGGGGCTGGAAAGATGGCTTGGTGCCCGAGAGCAAGGACTGCTCTCTCCGGGGACCCAGGTTCTATTCCCAGCACCCACATTAGCCAGCTCACAACTGCCCTGTATCTCAAGCTCCAGGTGATCCGGTGTGTTTTCTAGGCTCTGTGGGTGAATGCACGCGCACGCACGCGCACACACACACACACACACATACACACATTTTAAAAATATTTTTAAGTATGAACTGAGAATGAAATATCCTCCATCGCCAAGAGCAGGTCTTGATGAGTCCCTTCACTAGAAAGAGTCACCTTCTTGACTTGTGTGTTTTATGGGATGAAAAGCCTTTTTACTCAGCACCACAAAATAGCCCGTTATTAGATGAACCATTAGAGAATTATCAGTCAATGGTGTGGATTACTTTTAGCCTCCTGTTCAACCATTTCTCCCTAGGTTAAAGATGCATAAAGATGCACAGGTCCGTACTTGTGGGAGGTAGATGTGACATGGCTTTGGAAATGATCTACTGTTTGCAATGACCCTAGGAGAAAGACAGGTTGTATGGGGGTTCCTGTGGGATGCTCTCTGGAATAACTATACAAAGCAGGCTAAATCCAAAGTAGGTGGCTGACCAAAGGGTATGAGTTAGCAGGAAACTGGGATAATACTCGAAAAAATGCACATCCCATATCTCAGGTGAAAATAAAGTAGGGATGGGGCCAGCAGCTGGCACTCGGTCCCAGGAGCAATGGGTAGGATAGACTGAATAGACAACCAGGCATGGTTCTTGGATCTGGGTCAGTGTGAGTAAAGGCCCCTGGTGCAGAACCTCTCCACAGACCCTCCGGGCTCGCATGCGCGCTCCTGGAGGATTTCACCCTAGTGGGCGTTAGTGAAGAGACCCCACTCTTCACATTTCACCAAGCCCACAGAAAAGCTACAGCAAGCAGACATTCGCTGAAGCTGGGGTTTAGGACATATTGGTGACACGAGGGGACAAGTGTCCCTGGGGAGCTAAGCCCCAAAGGCTCCCCTCAGCCTTTCCCAGGTTCTCTTTGGAGGAGCGGCGCCTGTCTGTTCCCGCGCCTACCAGAGTTCATCATAGGTTAAAAAAGAAAAAGAAAGAAAGAAAGCTGGACAAGAAGGGTGGGCGGCTCGGTTGGCTCCATCTCTGGCCCCCCGCTGCCTCTCCTGCGATGCTGATGCCTGCCTCTGTGTCACCTTGGTTCTCCAGCGTGCGGCGCTGTGCCCGCTTTTATCTCGAGAAGAGAAGCGACGCTTAGTGCGCTGACAGCGCGGTTCAGCCCGTGGGGCTGGAGCCGAACAGCATTCACTGAATCTGCGGCTTTCATGAAGTCTCCCTACGAGGCCCTTCACTTTGCTCCTCAACGAGGATTTCCCCCACCCCCTGCCAGTCTAGGCTCCCTCCTTCCTTGCAGTCGGACTCCCTCTTCCGTCGCTGCCCACACGCGCACTCCTCTGCCCCGCGGTGGCCCCAGCGCCCAGCCCTCCAGCCAGAGGGAGCCAGTCGCCAGACGGCAGCACCTGGCTGGAGAGGTTGGGCGGGCCGAGGGTGGGGATCCGCGGGAACCGGAGAGCCTGGAGCTGGAGCAGAAGCTGGACCAACCGCAAGCGGAAGAATGGAGTCTCCCAACAGCCTGCCGAGGCTGATGTAAAATTGGACCATCTGCTTCCAGTTCGTCTGTTACCTCTTCTTTTTGTATTTTCTTCCCTCGCCATTCACAGAGGAGTGAATTATTAAATCTCGCTCCGTTCCAAGAGAGGCGACCAAGATGGAGTGAACCCACCCTGTCCGCCACAAGGTAAGCAGTGCGCTAAGTTGCTGGAAGGCTAGGAGCTGGCATGGATCCCAGCCAGATGTTCCGCGTCCTAGGATCCCCGAGCCTTTGGGTCCTGGCTCTCAGGTCCCCAGCCCCTCTGTGGCTTTTTGCATTCCCCACTCCGGGGAGACATGATGCTGACTGAAGTCCACCAGAGGCAGGAAAAGCTAGTTACATAACCGAAAGGAAATGTGTCTCATGGGTTTTCATTAGCAGCTTAAAAACTCGTCGGGGGGTGAGGGGGGCAGCGGGAGGAGGGGTCTGCCTGCCCTGGGCGCGAGAGAGTGGGTCAGTTACTATGGACCTCATTTCAGCACCTCTGGTGAAGATCAAACACACTGATGATGGGCAGGCAGGCGCAGCTGGCGGATGTAGGCAGGGGGAGTTAGGAAAAGCCCATTGTCTTGCTGGAAGGCTGTAGCCTTGCTGTTTTGGCATAAAGAGGAGAGGATGCGAAGGAGGGAAAGTGAACAGAAGGGAGGAATAAGCCATGAGACAAGGCGGGGAGGGGGGGACCGACTCCACATGGTTTTCATCAGTAACCCCGAGATGTGGCAGACTGATCGAAGCCACCAACTAGGAGGATGTCCTCACAAGTAAGGGAAAGGAGGGAGCCGCTTGGAGCAGATGAGGTGTTCTATGCCCTTCTGGGGACTGGGTGACTCTGCTGGCTTAGTTAGCTTCTTTCCTGGGTAAGGGTTCATTTGCATCAAGACGTTTAAGCTTGGGTTAGTTTTTAACTGAAATGGCATTCGTGTTCCCCAAGCCTAATGAAGTCCTGGGTGGATCCACAGGTATTTACAGGGCTCAACACAGACAGACTCTTAAGGGGAGAACAGATCTTCATAGAAACGGCCACAGAAGCCAGGTGAGCTTAGTGGAAAAGGAAATAACCGGATTTTCCAAAGACTCCTGTCTCCACCTCTAATCCCACACACACACATACACACACACACACACAAACACAAACACAAAAAGAGGAGAACCCCTCCAGTATCGTGGAGTTGACAACTCATTGCATCTTTACAGTGTCCCCGACTGCTCTATCCAAAGTCTCGGGGTCCTGGGGAGCACACGGGGACCCAGCACTGTACCGCTTTCCGCAAGCACTGAGCTCTGGCTGCCTTTCTCTTTTGCTGAAAACGGATAAAGGGAATGGTGAAGAAAGTGGGCTTCCTACAGCCAGGGTTGAGCTAACTAAGCTTTGCCCATTTTGCCTGGAGAAGGAAGGAGCTGAGTCTCCATGGCGACCCAGGTGGGAGGGGACATAGCAGAGCCAGAGACAGGAAAAAAACCGTTGGACAAAACTTTCTGGGCTCCAGGCAAAGAAATGCCCGCCGTGTCTATGAAGGGGGGGGGATCCTAGGGCATCGCCTGGGCCCAGCCTCCGAGAGGTGACCCATGAAAGGGTACTTAGACTCTGCCAGGCTTTCCTCCAACTCAGCCAAGTTTCCAATGTCCGTGAATGCGGTTCAGCAAGCAAGCTCCCGGTTCAGCACCAAGGCCAGAGGAAGGTGCAGCGGGTTCACCTCGCTGACAGGATTGGCTGCCCCAGCGAGCAAGTTCTAGAGCTTTTAGGTCTTAGGAAGGCAATCATGTCCTAAAATATTCCCTGCTTGTACTGAAAACGGGAGTCAGATTACCCATGAAATTACGGGCACACAGGAGACAGCAAATCAACCAGTCCATGCATGATGGTGCATCGAAGTGACTGTTCTAAAAAAAAAAAAAAATACTGGAATTGCAAAAGACTAAAGCTGACCTAAGAATGGAGAAAAGATCCCTCCTCCGGGAAGGAAAACACCACACACATACACACACACACACACACACACACACAGAGAGAGAGAGAGAGAGAGAGAGAGAGAGAGAGAGAGAGAGAACCACACAGAAAGCACCCTTGGTTCCTGCTCCTCTCACGCTCTCCTGTAAATCTGTGTTATACACACTGTCAGGAAGGTGGTGTCATAGCATCCTGGCCAGTATGAGAACAGCCAACCAACTCCTGCCCAGGTCCTTAGATCCAAGAGGGTGAAGAAGCAGTTTCGTGTTCATTCAGTCTGGACCGGATCCTCAGCAAAGTGAGGAGCTCTTGGTCAAGGGAGGCAGGAGCCAGTAGTGAGCCCTTCAAATCAGCTGGTTTTCCAGGATTCCAGACATAGCCAAGTGCACAGGACCATTCCTGTTCTTAGAAAGAGGGGAGGACTCGAGCAGGGGACGTGGCTTAGTATTCAAGTTCACTTAGACATTGATCCAGGTGAGTACAAGGTTCCATTCAACCTTACTTTACTGGAAGCTGGTCTCTGGTTGGCTTTTTCCGTCAGTGGTCCTAGGTCCCCACTGATCATGGTTGATCACGGTTGATGCAGAAAATAGTGAAGTTGCATGCCAAGTTAAAAAAAAAAAGCCTCGAACAGTGGCATCTAGGTGCAGTGGGTACAACTTAAATTGTGGGACTTTAGCAAGGTTTAAGGAGAAGAGTAAATTCAGTAACACTTCTAGCATCTCCCCAGCTGCTTTCCTCTGGAGGACTCGCTTATGAGCGAGACCTTGAGCTGGTCCTGACTTGTTATTCATAAAGGTAAACACAGCATACTTCGGTATACAGCTGGGCTTTCCAGCACCATGGATGTGGTGCTCTTCTCCTAAAGATGGGCACACAGAGCGTTTGGGATGTGGCTAAAGGAATGTGTTGATAACTGTTCTAGTCTTTAACTCTTCTCTAGCTAGCAAAGGTAGAGCTGGGCTTTTCTGATCATGGGCAAATGGGTGAGAGATTACACTGTCTCTTGAATTTCGGATCCCGTTGGGTGTTGACAAGTTTATCCATGGTTTAATTTATCCGGCTTGTTATCTGAAATAGAAGTGATGTGTAGAGTATTTTTGGGCCTTAAACAAGCTGTACTCTGGCTCCGATCCATCTGCTGTTACCAACAGAAGGGAACTGGAGATTAGAGGCATGTGATGATGGAGACTGTTAGGTCAAGAGTGTGGCTTGTCTCTGGGTTTTAAAGTCCAAAGTCTCCCACAGACTTTGAGAAGGCTGGTGTATAAACCAAGCACAGGAAACCTCTCCAGCTTTAGTTCCAGTGGATCCCATGTAATAATCAACTGATTTATTGACCCATTAGCCTTTAGTCCTGGTGGATTCCAGGCTCACAGATTCAGTACTAATTTTCCAAACTATGACTTGCCTACTTCCCGGGTGGCTAATTACCGAATAAAGGGCCATTGTGTCCTTAAGTCGTCAATGGCACACTCCAGATTCATTGGTCTACACATTGCAAGTAAGATTAGTTAAGAACAACTTCATAAGATCCACCCCTGTTTCCAGTTCTGTTTTAAAAATCTTCGAAAACTATACCGACGCTTCGTTGTCTTATTTCTGTAACATCAGCAAACAGCGCGTTCGTGCCTGTGGCCCAGGTCTTTACTGTGCCGGCAGCACTCACATAGGCAGTCTCCTCCGAGCTAAGCAAATGCTTTTGCTCTCTCCTGTGTTCCCTCGCCTCTTGCAAGCTGCCTTTACTTTATAGACATTTTTAAAATAGAAAAATAGCTTTAAAATGAACAGCAGGAAGGTTCACGGGTGATTAAAACAGGCGAATATCCGCTTTTCGAGCCTTAGCACCAAACTTTGATGTTCAAAGATAAAAAATGAGTCTGCCTTCCAGAGTTCATTGCTGATGGGAGTCCGTATGGAGGGAAGCTCTGCCTAAAACAAGACCAAAAAAAAGCTCATCCTTGATCAAATAAAACAAGAGTAGCACGTAGGTTGCAGAGGAAAGCTGCAGAGGGAAACTGAGTAAGGGGGTGGAGGGGCATGGAGAAAGGCAGTTAAGCCTGTTTCTCTCCGAAATGATCATTCTTTCCAAATCACATTTTAACGGTTTATATCAGAACTTTAAGATTGATGAAATCAGGTGTCTAAATGTAACTATGTTAGATTCGGAGCTTAATGAGTTGTGTACCTATTATTTCTTTACTTTGTAACAATTGTTACATAAGACCAAAGGAGAATTGCTCCATCCAGAGTTTTACCGAACTATGACATTTCCTAATATCAGGGAAGTGGGAATTGCTGGTTAGGCTGGAAGCGTATTCTCGAAGTTTCCTTTGAACGGTTGTTTCCACTCACATTAGTTGAAGTGTTTGGGAATCTAGCAAATGAGCATGCAGCCATGTAGGGCTGAAATGCATTTTAAAATGTGTTTCGAACAACGGCAAATAGTGACTCCTAGAAATAATTAAGTCCATTACAGAGGGGTCGTGGTGATCACAGTTGACAAGTTAGTGGGATCCAAGGGTCTTCCTTACATTGCTCTAAACTACCAACAGCATTAATGAATGGCCACCCACATTAGCTGCTTTTAATAAAGAAACCACCTATCTTTAATCGTGTCACCCTAAGCCATAGCCTTCATGCAGCCATACCTTAAACCAAGAATATATTCATTTGCTTATTAATGAATAGTTACTTAAACAAACCCTCAGAGAATTACTTTGCTCAGCGATCAATGCTCAGTCCTTCAAATCTCTACACTATTTGGAATTCCGTAAGACCATGTATCAGCTGTCCCTACCTGCAGTACACAGAGTTAATGCCCAGTCGGATCCAAATGGCGCCTGGAGTCACATCTCTGCAGAATGCCTTAACCCCTTCCTCCCCATGTTCTGTATCTCCCCACAAGTCAACTCTGATCTGGGTCTATCAACTGATGACACTCTTAGCGAGGAGATCTTGGCTAACCCTCCTCCACCCTGCATCCAATCTTTAGCCACAGAGGTACCATTTTTGGTGTGAAATCTTAACAAAAGAACCGGCAAGTCTATCTGTGGGTGACAAGATCCTCATCCACCAGATGCTGTGTGAGACAACCCAAGAGCAGAAATGGGCCCTGTGAACAACATGGTTTCAGGTTTGCTTAATCCCCGTTCTGCAGAATTTCTCTTTAAATGTACAGGCATCGGTTTTCCCCTCTGCAGCCTAAGGACTTGTTTGTTTTTATTTACTTTATGTCACCCAGCAGGACTTCTTGTGAGTATGGCAGTGTGCTTGGCAGGTCATTTGCACCTTGGTTAAGAGCCCTGACTCTGGAGTCACGTAAATGTGTTTACATCGAGATTCCAATATATCAGTCTCTAGATTCCGTGGAGTCCTAACAGCCCCGCTGATGCTAAAGCATCCCTCCCTTGAGCCATCCACCTTTGCTGGCCAGTGGAGGCTCTGCCCCTGTGTCTTCTTCATTCAGAGATCCAAATGGAAGGATCAGTCTGACCTGGAATGCTCCCGTCCCAGGTGAGGGAGAGAAAAGCATCAGCAAAGTCACACCATTGCCAGTGGGAGGGAGACATGGCTCTCCTCCACAGTGAGCCACCACAGCCATCCAGCAATGATGAAGTCATAGACTTCATCTTCTTCCAGGGCTGAAAGTGAAAGACTGGTCATGGTAGTGGCTCCCACCTTTAATCCTAGTGCTTGGGAAGCAGAGGGAGGCAGAGCCATCTCTATGAGTTCAAGGCTAGCCCGGTTCATGTAAAGAACACCAGGCCATCCAGGGCTAGCTACATGTTGAGACTCAGTCTAAAATAAGATTTAAAAAGTAAAGAAGCCAAACATCCCAGAAGGTGGATAACTGGGGACAATTAAGTCACCTGTGGTACAAGTTGCACCATCTTTGCGCTTTTGCTTTCCAGTTTATTCAGTGAGAATAATGACACGGTCATCTCCACAGGGACGTGGAGGACCGGCCTACGGCGTCCAGTTCTGAGCAACACCCAGCAAGAAGGAAGTATCTTATAAATAGTAGGCATCACGTGTCTTTGCTACCTGTGGCTGTGGGTGCTGTGTTACAGTCCCCGCCTTCATCGGAAGGATCTCTAGGGTTTCAGTCACCCTGACTGTTAACATCGGTCTTGAGCCTTTTGGGATAGCACGCACTCACACAAGTCTTGTTAGAGTATGTTGCTCTATTTTATTCATGCTATTATTGTTGACTTCCCCCTCTGCCTGGCTCATGAGGACATGCTATCATGGTGGGGGGGAGGTGGGAACAGTGAAGCCCAGACAGTATCTGACGCTGGGCACTGTGAGTTCAGGCACTTGCTGCTGTCTGGGATTAGATGTTCCACCGAGAAAGGCGGCTTCTCTCCCAAGTGCTGCAGTGGAAAATCCCCTAGTAAAGCAATTGAACAAAATAGAAGCTTCCTCTCATGCCTACGAATGGACTGTTTTGACGCTCTGTGGGGACCTAGATGGAGGGTCTCCATTAGTATAAAACACGAGTTACATGTGTTTTCCAAATGTGAATGCCAGCTAGCAGACCAGAGAGAGAAGAGGCCACCACTCCTGCTTGTCTTTTAAGGCCATACCTAACTGCAAGAAGACCCAGAAATCATAGTTCAACTCTGCACAGGAGAAAAGAAACTTCTGGAGACCACACACTGGGTAGCTCAGCCTATGTGCCCATTATACACGTGTGGCACCAAAGAAATATGCCTACCATGGATTGGGAATAAAAAGCAGGGAGGCAGAGCTGTGGGAATGTCCCCACCACACAAAGGTGGAAGGGGCAGCATTTGGTGGTGCCCTTAAGCCACTCTTGGGTAATATATCATTTAAAATAAATCAGTTGGGATCTTTTGGCTCCTGGAGTGGGCGTAGATGGCACGTAACTAAAGAGATGCGAATTCGTGTGATTTGACGTGTGCTTGCTGAACGGTTGCCGCAGCCACAAAGCAGAGCCCACTTCCCTCGCTCAGGAGTGGCTTGCTAACCCTGACAATTACACCCACGCCATGTCTGAGCACGCTGGAGAATTAGATGCTGTCTTCCAAGGCTCACTGTTGACTAGCAATCTGTGTTTTGTTTGGTATCATGTGACTGTCTATAGGTTAGACACTCGTTGTGAGCTTGGGTTGAACCGGCCTAACAATAGCCCACGGTCTCCTGAAAATAAAACGCTCACTTTCTAAGTGATATTTCAGAGCAGGTACCTCTGGGGACAGAGAGCACCATCTTCCCACTAGAAACAAGGGACAGAGCCAATGCTGAGGGACAGCCCTGGAAGGAGAAGTATACGGAGGAGACTGAGAGGAAGAGCAGGAAGAGAGCAGGCAAGCTCCAACATTTCTATCTCTCTCATATCTTTCCTTTTCCCAAAATTCAGGTGTCAAAGCCACAGACAAGGGATGGGGAGATGGCTCCGTGGTGTCCTGATCTTATGGCCATTGTAGACGCAACCTATCTGAACTCACAGCACTCTAAAGGCAGAGATGAGATCCCTGGAGCAAGCTGGCTAGTTAGACTAGCCATACTAGTGAGCTTTGGGCTCTACTGAGAGACAGACCCTAACACGATGAGCAACGTAAAAAGAAATCAAAAAAGAATCCAGATGTCAACCTTGATCACACACACATACACATACACACACAAAAAAACAAAACACAATACACATATACACAACATACACAGACATACAAATACACATGCATACACCTAGACACACATATTACACATGAGGGAAAAAAAACATAATCCACCCATGCAGGACCCAGCCTGAAATAATAAATATCACTGCTATGTCTCTTCCATGGAGGACTTAATTGAGTTAAAGAACTCTTGACCTCTCTAAATACTTTACCATTCCAAAACAAATAACATCTCATAGTAGATCTATGGTGTGTGTGTGTGCGTGTGTGTGTGTGCGTGCGTGCGTGTGTGTGTGCATGTGTGTGTGCGTGCGTGTGCGTGTGTGTGTTTGTGTGTGCGTGCGTGTGTGTGTGTTTGTGTGTGCGTGCGTGCGTGTGCGTGTGCTTGCGTGTGCGTGTGCATGTGCGTGCGTGCGTGTGCGTGTGTGTTTGTGTGTGAGTGTGTGCGTGTGTGTGCGTGTGTGTGCGTGTGTGTGTGCGAGAGAGGGGGTGGCAGTGGGGTGCACATGAGGGTGCTGTGTGCAGCCACATGTCTTAGTTTCTATCGCTGTGAGAAAACCCTTACATAGGCACAGCAGGAGCACCTGTGAGAGCTTCCGTCCTACCTCCCCCCACCATGGGCGCAGATACGGAAGACACCATACCAGAGCAGGGACCGGAACAACCCACTGACAACAGCTCACTGTTCTGGCAATCATGCCACCCATCTCTGGGGACAAAGACTTCCTTGGCCAATCCCTTCTAGCAGGCCCTACCTCCCAGCTCTGTGGCACCGGAGACAAGGTCTGGAGGACACGCTCCAACTACAGCATGACACTTCAGGCTGCCATCTGCGGTAGTGTGAGTGTAAGTGACCCCCACGATCTCATAGGGGCGGTGCTATTAGATGTGGCCTTGTTGGAGGAAGTGTGTCGCTGTGGGGAGGGCTTTGTGGTTTCCGGTGATCAGGATACTGCCTAGTGTGGCATTCCTCTTCCTGCTGCCTTCTGGCCACTCTCACGTCCAGCACCGTATCTGCCTGCACACCTCCATGTCATCATGTCCTGACGATAATGGACTGAACCTCTGAAACTTTAAGCGAACCACCCAACTAAATGTTTTCTGTACGAGTTGCCACGGTCATGGCATGTCTCCACAGCAACAGAAACCCTAGCTAGACATCATCCTACTTTCAAGGAGTACAGTGTCAGTGCTAACAAGGAAAGGACACACCCGTCAGCTATCTTTCTTTAAAAAAAAAAAAAAAGTCTTCTGTGCATGTACTTGGGGAGTGTATGTGATGTCCATGCAGGAGAAGAAGGTTAAGATTTCCTGGAGCCCGAGTGACAAGCATTTTTGCTGCTGTTGTCGGTCCTGGAAACTGAACTCGGGACTTCTGGGCGATGCACGCTCTTAGCCTCTGAGCCACCACTGCAGCATGGCTGCTCGCTTTTGAGGTTCTCACAGGTGAGGAAGAGGCGGAGTCACTGAAGAGCCAAGCCAAGTTACCTTGAAGGCTCCACACATGGCTCCCTGCAGAGTCTAGCAGACTCACATATATCCAGATTTCTAAAACCTTTGTCATCTCTTTTGGAGTGACCGGCTCCAAAGCAGTGAAGTGTCAGACAGAGAAAACAAGATGAAGTTGACAACGAAGGGACTGTTAAATTCCGCACAGCCAGGTGCGGAGTCCTTGACTGTAAAGTCTCTGACTTTAGGGAGTCCCCATTCTTTTCAGCACGTGTGGGGAGTTCTGCCCCAAGCCAGTGCTCCACATGCATCCTGAGTCACCACAGACGTGACTCTGTGGACAGAAGGAAGGACCCACAAGGAAGAAGTCACCTTACTTCAGTAAAGTGTGCCCCAACCCACTGGTTTCCGATGCAAAGTCCCCAGCTAACCCCAACACAGCGATCTGAAGCCCCAGTGCTGGGCAAGACAGCTGCACACCGCTCTGGAGATCCTGATGGCCACTGGAGTTTGAGCTACTCACTAAGCCTCTCCTACAGTCTTCTGGAAGGAGGAAGCTGCGACAGGCTGCCCCTCTCAGCTTCCAAACACGGCGCACTGAAGAGTCCAGCTAAGTCACTCTAAGGATGGAGCATGGCCCTGCCTTCCGCGGGGCGTGGGCCTGCCTTCCACTACTGTGGAAGGTCTCAGCCGAGCTCATTGCCTGCAGGGATGGGAGGAGGCAAGGTTTTCAGCCCAGCAAATCAAATCTGAGTCCTTCAAGTCACACAGATTAAGCAAGACGCCTCTGTTCCTGCTTTCATTGTGCTGATAATGCATCTCTGAGAATTATAGTTAATCCACCCAGAAGGTTTTCTTCTTTTGTAAAATTACTCGGGCCGTATCAGCAAGGAGGGATGGTGTGCCGCATTAAGGGAAAGGAAGAGAGACCTTATCAGGGCAGACAGTCCTTCAGGGAGGAGAGGGGAATTATGGTCACATAACATTGATTTTAACATCAAGCATCTCCTGGCTGTCTTCGTTTCCAGAACTCGGCCTTCAATAGCAGCCTCCTCTGCCATCCCAGCTCCAGGCAGGGATTAGCGAATCCAACCTCTATGAGTAAGTCAGAGCAGGGCCAGATAGTGGATCATGTCCAGCAGGTACAAGAGCCTGGTTTCATCCCCAACACATGTGTGTGTGTGTGTGTGTGTGTGTGT
>JAQHUG010000022.1:12231378-12243526 GCA_028555095.1 Dicrostonyx torquatus | reverse complement strand
CTAGTTTTTAAAAAACTAAATGACTACAAAAATATCAGCTCTAAAATTGAGAGGGGGGAGAGGGAGATGAGGAGAGAGAGAGAGACAGAGAGAGAGACAGAGACAGAGACAGAGAGAGAGAGAGAGAGAGAGAGAGAGAGAGAGAGAGAGAGAGAGAATTCCATGAGGGAAATAGAGAGCAAAAGTTTGGCATATGGATGTCAAAACTCTGGTGTCAAAGAGGTTTTGAAAACTGGTCGTGCGTCACCAATTTTATACATATATACATATATGTATACATGTATATATAAGATCAGTGTGACAGATGCTCACTGCCAAGAGCAACAGGAAGGCTTTTGATGTCCTAACAGTCCTGTTTCCAGTGACTCTCTGGTAACAGAGCTGTAAGGCGCGGTAGCTGCAGCTGGCTTGCGCCATCTCTCCAGCTCTGAGGCACATTTACTCATCATTGCCCTTTCTCCTCCAGGAAAAGCAGAGAAGAAATGACGATGGCCAAGTTAACCGAATCCATGAGTGAGTAACCTGACATTTATTATCTACTTTTGGCTTTGAATGGAGAAATGCAAAATCACACAAAGAGAAAATCCTGTCTGTCTGCCTGTACTTACCTTCAATTCCTGGGAGGGCTAAGGCCCATCTGATCTAGCGTACTGTCCTGCGTCTGTGTGTGCTTTCCATAATCCTCAAAGTCCATCTCGGGTGGGATCGAGTTTCCAGACTAAAAATGTTGCCCACGAAGGGAGCTGAAGAATGGACATGGATTTAGTTTGGGTGACTGCTTTGGGGGTTGGAAATCCCCAATAATTTCAGCCTGACTTGTTAGAGAGTTAGCCCAAGTCGGATGAAGTTTCGTGTGTGCCCATCTGGTGGGCTGGGCAGTATATGGAGAGGCCGGGGCGGTGAGTCATGGTCAAACCTAGCAGGTGTCATTCAGAGTTTCCCAACAGACGAAAGGAAAGTGCATGAACTCTAAGCAGCTTGCGGTAAGTTCCATTCTGAATGATCCGGTGTCGTAATGCCCTAAGCTCTTAAGCCGAATGGATGGAATCCACAAAGTATCTTGAAGAAGAAAGGGAAAATAATTATAGGTCACTCTTCAAATGGCAATGTCCTCTGTTGGCATTTAAATATTAAACGCATGGGGATAGGGAAGGAGCTGGCTATTGTTTCTTTGGAAAGTATGTGCCACTCCCGATAACAGCTTCCGCGTGGGACCGCCAACCCTTCTGCACTATCCTCAGACCTGTGACCCGCCCTCGTTTAGAGCTTGGATTGTGTGACGGCTAGAGCTGAGGGTTCCGCTACGGCAAAGTGTCGCATCATTCCACGGTTTGGGTCCTCACGGGGGGCAATGGGGGAACACGTAAAGACAGACACAAGGCTACAGAAATCTGAGCCTGGGTGGGTTGTCCTTGCTCTGATGGAGGAGCCACAGCACCCTGGACTCTGTGTGTGTGTGTTCATTATGTGTGGTTAAATGGGAAGGCAGGATCATTGCATATAGTCGAACAAGGAGGTAGGCTTAGCTTGTCTGTGCAGGAGAGCAGTCTTTAGGGTGTAAACATTGAGGGCAGAAAGCCATGGTGGACATTCTTTGTACCCTATCAGCATTCACACACCAGCCAGAGGACCCAGGAAAAGTCTTGTGGCATCCATAGGCTGAGGCGTTGGTCCAACTTTCCAACCTATAGAGACTGAAATAATAAGATGTCAGAATCCCTCGATTATTGCTTTCCTTTAACTCCTGATCCCAAACCTCTGAACGAGTGCAAATGAGTCCCGATTTCAGGCCAGCGCCATCCGTAACTAAGGATTACAGGAGCACACGGTCTCCTTGGCTTCTTCATCTCTGCGTCATCCTCTGCCCGGCTCCATCCTGGGCTCCCCGTGCCTTTACACATGTTGGAAACATTTCCTACTTGGTTTGAGGCCCCACAAACTGGGGGATTTATAAGAAGTAAAAGCTTCTCAAACTGTGCTCTTGTCAGACACGCAACTTTCACGACAGGACACGAATAAGGAGATCGTGGACAGTGGTCACTCCTTCACCATCGAAAGCTCAAGAGCTAAGTTCTCCTCTCCAAATCCTAAGGGCCAATATAAATGACCCGTCCGTTATCTTCGTCTTCCTCCTCCTCACTCCTGTGGCCCAATTTCCTTTTTTCTTTTCTGCAGCCCTTTTCCATTCTAGTGAGTACTTCTATGCCCAGCTGGACAGTTCCTCTGAGCACTAAAACAGTAGTGGCTGAGAACCTAGCACTGCTGAGATTTTGTAACGAAGTTTCAGCCTCACGACCCATGTCTAACACTCTCTGACTTAATCTACTCACACACGACCAACATTGAATTCTGACTTCTTGAGAGGAGGAAAGGGGACAGCTGTTCTAAATTGCTCCGTCTTTACAGAGCTATGTATCATAGCAATGTCCACAGTACAAGGAGATTTGAGGCTTAAGAAAAACTCCATCATTGTGCCCAAATGTAGCAGCTCTCTGATTCTTAGAAAGATGCGCAACTTTGTGACGTATACCAGACTATGATCTTCTGGATTCCATGACATAGAATCGTGGGTTCACAAATAAACACGGTATTAAGATGAAATTCATGAATGATGAAGTATACAAGTGCGTATTTATAAACACTGATAAGGAAATAAGAGCATCATTATGCAAGGAGCGTCAAATCAGTAAACCGCGGAGAGAATGAACAGTTACCACTCCATAAACGAGTGGGAACATCGCATCCGTGGCCACCGGAGAAAAGGGACATAAACAGAATCACGAATACCCAGGACGCAGCGCTCTGAAATGGGTTTTCAGAGCCGGTAAACACTTGGCTGGGCAAGCTGCCAGGCAGAAGCCATCTGGTTACCAGATCGCCTCTGTGTTTGAGGAAAACTCACAGCAAAGCTTCTCATAGCACAACCTATCAGAATGCTGCTGGGGACTCCGCAAGCCACACCTCCCTCCCTCCGTCTTCCCACCCCATGCCGCCAACCAGCCACCTAGAGAAACACAGCCATGAGAGGTAAAAATATCAATAGGTTACCACATCCAGAGGAAATCAACTATGTTTAATAAATATAATACTTTAAAATATTTTATGTCTCGTTTTCAAACCAAGGAGAGGGAAATAAAAACAGCATGAAAGGGAAATGATGGGAAGGACCAGGGAAAGCAAAACACAGGAAATTTACATAGGAGAACTCAGAAGAGAGACTAACTCACAAAGAGAAACAGTAAGACAGGGGCACTGAGAACTAGGAGAGGTGGCAGGAGAGGTCGGTGGGTCTAACACAGCCCAGCACACAGACCATAACCTTGCCACCTTCTGATGGCCGCTTTTTACATAGCCTTTAAATTGCAATCTCTGTCTGCATCTATGAAAAGGGCATTTTCCTGCTTACTCTGTCAGAAACCCTACTTAAAAAGAATAGAGCAGAGCTAGAGGGATGGTTCGGTGGCTAAGATTACTAAGTGCTCTTCTAGAGGACCCAGGTTCAATTTCGAGCCCCTTGTTGCCACTCACAGCTACCAGTAACTCCAGTTCCAGAGGACCCGACTCCTTCCTCTGGACCTCCACAGGCACCTGGCATGCACACAGTGTACAGACACACATGCAGCCAGAACACTTATGCACACAAAATAATAAAATACTTTTTAAAAAATTTAAAAAAGGAGCATCCAGAAATCTCACAGTGAGTGACGTTGCTCTGAGTTTGCCCTTCCAGTCCCCAGGACTCTAATGCCCATCCGTTGAATGAAATTGATCTGAAAGACAGAGCCCAGTGGAGCCAAACGCTGCCTATAAATAGTCACACAAAGACTCAAACTGTGCCATCACCAGAGGTGACACTGGAGAACTGAAGCCTGACATGAGTTCTCAAGCCAAGGTCCCACGATGACAAACTGGAGGTTTCGGGCCATGCAAACACCCAAGGGTCTCGGAAATCATACCAATGCCTGCGTGGGCTGTCCTTGCATAAATGTTATAGGTAAACAGCCTCACGGTCGCTGCCTGCGGCTGTTTCTCCTGGCCCCCATTTCAGAGCTCGTGGGGCTATGTGAGGATTGCACTCAGGATCTGACCCTGCGTGGGGTGATGGAGTTGCAAGGATGAAACAGGTTGGAGGCTTGGACTGGTACCTTCTCCAGCTGCATGAGGTCCCTGTAGAGGCCCTGCCAGCATCCTGTACCATGATGCACTTGCCTCCTCCTCCCAAAGAGTGGCTTATTTAAAAGGCATTGCTGCCTCGGTAGATGGAGGTCTCCCGCTAGGCATGTAGTTGATCCTGATAGGCCTGGAGCTGCCCTTCTCCTTCTGCCTCCGTCTTGCCAGCCTCTCTCAGGCACATGTGTCCTTTCCCAACCAGTGTCCCTTGCAGTCCTCACGATCCTCTGTAGAGGTCATTCTGCCCTACGTGTGCAGCCCATGTGGGCATCACGATCATAACACAGAGCCCGGGAAAGGGCAAAGACTCCTCAGTGCCCTTGGGAAAGAAAGTAGGGAGTGGCAGCCGGCAGCCTCATTCTCTGTGGCTTTGGAAACTCTTCCTACCCAGCCAGGGAGAGACGGAGCCATCTCCAGAGCCTAGGATCCGCCCTAGAGGTGTTCAGAGTTCTCGTCTCTGTACTCTAAAGAGGAGGGAATTCCCACCTTGACTGAAGAACCAGCTCCAACGCAGCTCAGATTTGAAAATTTCCCCTGTCAAATGGAATGAGGAGATGGAACCGATTACAATCGCCACACGTTAAATTAGCTTCCATTAAAGCAAAGTGGTTTTTAATCATGTCTCCTAAGAGGAGCAGCTGGTGGAACTCTGGCATTGTGTTAAGGCGAGGAGACGGTGGCTTCACGTGCCACGCGTAGCCTTTGGGGAGTCAACACGTAAAGCTCTAGGAACCCACGCTGCAATGGTGACCCGCCAGGTAGACACAGGTGGCAGGCACAGGCCTGCAAGGCTTCTCCTCCAGACCCCAGCATGCTCCTAGGCCTGAAGGACACCTGAAGGGTGAGCGGGCTCCCAGCAGGTTGCCAAGGAGAGCAGGAGCAACCCTGGTAGGACAAATAACAACAGCAGGAGAGATCTGAGACAGGAGAGCAGTTCCGACAAGGGCAGAGCGCTGACGGCAGATCATAAAAAGGCTGCGAACAGCGTGGACTCTTCCTTTGAGTAATGAGAGGGTGGTGCTTGGGTTTTAAAGTGGGTTACCGGTTTAGAATCGGTCTACAAAGGCATCTATGGGGAGATTGCATGTTGGACAAAAGTAGAGAGAAGCAGCCAAAAGCCTGGGGAACAGACAAACTGAAAGACTGCGTGCATCCCAAGAGTGGGTCTAACGTTCACCAGAGAAGGCGGTGCCCCGCAGGAGAGACCCAGGGCAGGGAAGCACTGGGACTTGTAGTTTCTTGGCCCTTGAGCTGAAGGAGGGGCCGGCTGTAGCGTGGGGGGAGGGGGAACATGTAGGCCATAGCAGGAAGGATGTGAGAAGCCGGTGCAGTGGGTTTGGATTTTACTGTCTTCAATCTGAGGTCTGCACAGTGGTAGGTACGGGCTTCACTCGTCTAGAGTCAGCAGCCATGAGGGAAGACTGGCCCGTCTCCTGCGCAGTGGGCAGGCGTGAGTGTGCCAGCGAGAGGAAGCCACGTGTTGCTGCCATTAAAAAAAAAAAAATGCTTCCACAGCTCTGTACCAAGCCTGTTTTAGTTAGGGTTGTCACCGCTGTGAAGAGACACCATGACCATGTCAACTTTTACAAAGAAAGTAGTGGCTGGCTTACAGTTTCAGAGGGTCAGCCCATTATCATGGCGGGAGCATGGCCGGAGCATGGCAGTGCGCAGGCAGACGTGGTGCTGGCAACACGTTGGCTTGCAGGGAACAGGAGGTTTACCAACTGTGACACCGAGTGAATGTTAAGCAAAAGACTGATATCAAAGCCCACCACATAGTCACACACATCCTCCATCAAGGTCACTCCCACTCCAGTAAAGCCACGCCTCCTAATAGTGCCACTCCCTATGAGATGATGGGGGCCGGTTACATTCAAGTGACCACAAGGCCCATTCAGTGGGACTTATCTATCTCTCACTACCAGCCTCGGGCTCGCACTCAGAGAGCTACAGCATCGTTTAAAACACACCTGAACTGGAACACACCCTTCACGATTGCTCGGTTCTTTTCAGGGTACCAAACACGGCTTCTGGTAGGACAACCCTCCCCAGACCCCAGGACTCACCTCCGCGGGAATCTTCCACCCACTGGGGTAACTAGATAGTCGAGGCTTTTGCTCCAGCTGTGGCCTCTGACTGCTGCAGGGCGGGGCATTCCTACAAGTCTTAATTTGCTGGCCACTGAGAAGAGCGACACTACCCTTACCATGAAGTTCACACCCCTGCACTGCCCACATTGGCTTCCTCTCACCCGCATGGCTCCCCCTGCCTCCGCTATAACCCCAACTGTATAATGGCGGGCATATGGAATGGGGGCTAAGGGAAGCCACCTCAGAGTGACAGGGGACCCCATTGTTCGTGCGCCCAGATCACAGCGGAGCGGTCTCCACACGGTATGTCACCTTTAAACTAAGGCGGGGTGGCAGCCTCTTACCTGGCTACAGTATGAGAAACTGTTGTCGTCTCCCTGTATGACCTATGACCACCTGGGCTGGGGAATGCTTGCTGCACAGGTATGAGGCCTGATCCCCGGAAAGCACAGAGTATTGTTGCATGCTTGTATTTCCGGTCTCCGGAGCGCTTAGGTCATCAGCCAGGTCAAGGAGCGAGCCTCAGGTTCCAATGAGAGACCCTGCCTCCAACAAAAGCTAGTTGGGGCTTGCTGAAGGGCACATGCACACGCGTGCATGCAGAGGTACCCACATTCTCCATGTGCACACAGAATTGCCACTGCTAGGAACACACAAGATACACAGAACAGCAAAGCCAACAAGCACGCGTTGGTGCCGTGCCTGAAGCTCTTGAAGGTTCTCATTGGTCTTCATTCAAATGGAAGTCAAGTAGACTTATTTTCTCAAGGTTCTTAGGAATCATGGTGACCCTCACCTTCTAAAAAAAATAGCTGCGTAGGTGAAAAAAAAATCACTCTCTAACCCCCACCCCACAGTCTTTCTCTGTTACTAAATTAACTTTTTAAAAAAAATGGCTCCGGAGTTTTCAGCTTGAGCACCACTGACGTTTGGAGGTTGCCAGTGATCTTACTCACAACAGGATGTCCAGCAGCATCCTTGACTTTTAACCCACTAGGTGCCAGTAGCATTGTCCTCATAGATATGGGAGCCAAAAATCTCCAGACATCCCTCAATTTACACTGGGGGATTCAGGGAGGGGAAATAGTTGCTCCTGGGTGAAAGCCTGAAGGCTGGGTCTATACTGAAGGAAGGGCAGGGGAGGGCAGGGGACAGAGGAAGGGAGGCAGGGGTCAGAGGAAGGGAGGGCAGAGGAGGGCAGGGGGCAGAGGAAGGGAGGGCAGGGGAGGGCAGGGGGCAGAGGAAGGGAGGGCAAGGGAGGGCAGGGGGCAGAGGAAGGGAGGGCAGGAGCAGAGGAAGGGAGGGCAGGGGAGGGCAGGGGGCAAAGGAAGGGAGGGCAGGGGCAGAGGGAGGGAGGGTAAGGGAGGGCAGGGGGCAGAGGAAGAGAGGGCAGGGGCAGAGGGAGGGAGGGTAAGGGAGGGCAGGGGCAGAGGGCAGAGGAAGGGAGGCAGGCAGCCCTTGTTTTTCCTTTCACACCACTGACAGGAGTTTGTTCTTGACTCCCACGCCCTCCCCAAGCTCACAAGCTCCACTGGCAGCCATGGCACTTCTTCTCATGCTCTTCTTGTTCCATGATTAATTCAGAAATGGCCAACGTGAGCCATTCCTGGAAGCCATCTGCTCGGTCACCTGACTTGGGAGAAGACTGAGCCATTAGCATTCCTTCCTTTCTTATGATACACCTGAGACTCGGGCCTACTGAGAGGCAATGTTCATGAGGACAAAGAAAAAACAGCACAGCCTTGGGAACTGGCAGCCTCACAGAGCAGGCGAGGCAGTGGCAGAGGAAGCTGGCTCTAGAGCAGAGTTGTCATTCTGTCCCGGAAGCTAGGATGAGTGGCATTCTTCCCCAAACAGCAATTTTTAGGACCTGCCTATTGACTTTCAAAATAATCCTTGCCCTCACTCATTTATTTCCTCACACCAAACCCAGCTTGGGGGCATCCATGTCTTCTCCTGCCCTCCTCATCTCTTCCATCAGTCCCTGTGCCAGGGGCACCAATGTTATCGCAAAGCCCCCACATGGCACCTCACTCAGCATCTGCCCCCATTGCGCGGGATCACAGGGACCGTGGTCCTTGCTCAGTCTTCACTTCCACCGACGAAGTAGCTATATGTCACCAGTAGCCAGCCCGGCTTGACAGCCAGGAGGCAGTGGCCTGAGCCTGATGCCACCACCATTGGCAGGCCCATGCTCTGGGTCACCGCTTCCAGAAGTTCTGAGCCCCTCTCTACCACTGCCATCTCCCAGCCATGACACCTCCAGCTCTGCAGGCCTCTCTCCAAGCTAATGGGGCTCCAGACACAAATGCAAAATGACCTTTCTCCAAAGCCGGTGCCCTTGCTCACGGGGGGGGCAGAAACTCACCCCCCACTTGTCTTTACTGCTGTCCAAAAGAGAGAGTAAATGTGTTTTAGACTCTCAACCCACACTTCTCTGTTGTAGGTGGGGGAAGAGGGGTGTGCGGGTTGTATGTTCCCCAGCCACCAGCCACTGGCCCGCTCAGCAGCTGGCCGCCTGCACCCGAAATAACCACGTGAAGACGGTATTTATTTAAACTCTGCCTGGCTTATTATCACTAGCCTTTTTCCGGCTAGCCCTCACCTCATAAACTAACCCATTATAAAAGTCTGTAAGTCACCACGTGGTGACATATCGGAAAGGTCTAACCTGCATCCATCTGCGACGGTGGCTCATGGCGTCTGGCTCACTTCCTTTCTTCTCCTCCCAGAACTTCCTTTCTGTCTACTCTGCCCACCTAAGGGCTGACCTGTCTATAAACCAGGCAGCTCTTTATTTAACCAATCAAAGCACAGAAGTACAGGTGGACTCTCCCACACTTCTCCACTTTCCCCCTCACCCCACCCTGTCATCAACCCCTCCATCCTCCCCACTTCCCATCCCAGGCAACCCCATCTCACTGCCCAGCCCCTCCCTCCTCCCACCCCCCACCCCCAACATCAACTCATCTCACTGCCCAGCCCCTCCCTCCTCCCACAAGCTGTCACCTGATTCTGAGAGCCTGCTCCACCCTCCTACTGCCTGCCAAGCTCAGGGTCCTTCCCCTCCTTCCTCCCACAGCTTCATCCCCTCCTCGCACCAGCCTCTGAGAACAACAGGTTTCAAGCCAGAGGGAGAAAGAGAGAGGAAGTCTCCCACTTGGGTTGTGCGCTAGAGTTTGAGGTACCGAAAGCTTTCTTTTATACTCTCAGTGAACAGAAAGGGAACCGGAAAACCAATGCCCCTAAGATCAACATACCCAAATCATAGTCCCGAGAAAGCCACAGGAGACCTAAGCAGCCACCCAAAGACACAGCCCCAACAGGCAAGGCATGTTCCAAGGAGCTGGGCTCCCATGATGCCCTGCAGACAGGAGTGAGCAGATGGCTAGGATGAGCAGGAAAGAACATTGTACCTTAATGTCTCAAACACCTCAGAGTAGAACAACCAAGACCACTGGAGCTGGCTTTTTCTCCAGTCCAGCCCACTTGGACAGTCCCCAGCCCTTCCAGGGAACTTCCATCAATAATCTGCTGCACACCCCTCTTCACCCCACTTCCCAACCTGGTTCTCCATCCTGGTGACAGATGTGTGTACTGAGCCGGTCTAAGGGCTTCCTGACTTCACCCAGGTAACGAATCACCCAGTAGAATGTGGCAGGGCACGGCAGAGAACGGGGCACGGCAGAGAAGGGGGCATGGCACAGAATGGGGCGCGGCACACAACGGGGCGCGGCACACAACAGGGCACGGCACAGAACGGGGCACGGCACACAACGGGGCACAGCACAGAACGGGGCACGGCACAGAACGGGGCACGGCACAGAACGGGGCATGGCACAGAACGGGGCACGGCACAGAATGGGGCGCGGCACACAACGGGGCGCGGCACACAACAGGGCATGGCACAGAACGGGGCACGGCACACAACAGGGCACAGCACAGAACGAGGCACGGCACAGAACGGGGCACGGCACACAACGGGGCGCGGCACACAACGGGGCACGGCACACAACGGAGCACACGGCACAGAACTGGGCAGGCACTGAGCAGTGCCGCAGGTGCCCTCCTCCTGTGTTGCTGGGGCATCTTTCTGGTTTGATTCCATTTTGCTCTTCTCAGAAGATACTAAATCTCAGGCCCAAGTGTGCAGGGGCGGTAGCTTGGTATTTAAACAACTCAGAAAGCAGCTCAGCAGCCAGGAATTGCAGACATTGAAGTTTCTAGGTAATCAGCAAAATTCTCTGAGGATGACGTTCTTCCAAGAGGCCTTACAGCCAAGAGGGTCTGTAGAGACACGGAGGTGGTGGCTACCCCATGAGGCTGTGGGTAAATCACTCAGGCCTCCTCTCCGAGTGTCTGCAAGTGAACGCCACAAAATGCCCAGCAGGGTTGGAGCTAATAGTCACGTTCATTCAAAGCAATACCTGTGCTCGCATCGACAAGCATATATAATAAACTATCACACTGAATGTACACTTATGTGTGTGTGCATATGCTAATAGGTACATTGAAGGCTAATGTTACGTGTTGAATATGTATTTACATGTGGAAAGATAATGCATAATGAATATAACAGCAATTATCCCCTACTGGGCATTCAAAACAGAGTCTGTTATTCCACAGATATCACATTTTGCTTATCATTATCAAGGCCCTTATGAGAATAGTTAGTGACACTGGGCTGAGGAGATGTCTCAGTTCATACAGTTCTTGCCACATAGGTGTGGGGACCTCAGTTTGATGCTCAGTGCCTGTGTCAACACCAGCTGCTGTGGCAGGTACCTGTCATCCCAGCGCAGTCATGGGTGGAGGCAGGATGAGGCTCTAGCTAAACCAGTGAGCTCCGGGTTCAGTGAGAGACTCTGCCTCAAAAAATAAGGTGGAGAGAGACTGAAGTAAGCATCTGGCATTGAACTCTGGCCTCTACCCCACCTCTCTGTCTCTGTCTCTGTCTCTCTCTCTCTCTGTCTCTCTCTCTCTCACACACACACACACACACACACACAAAACACATCCCAAAATGTCTTTAAAAGAAAGATTATCCAGCTCAAGTCTCATCAGTTTATTCTTTATTGGATTCTCTCAAAGGTCCAAGGGGTTATGTTCTGCAATTTCAGAAGCTCAGATGAGAAATCATCGCTGACCAGCGTCCACCACGGTCAGCATTTTAATATACCGTGTGTTTTCACTAGTGATGCTGCATTTTGAATCCACCTGCATCCCACCTGTGGGGCTAAGCAGCAGAAATCCCTTCCTCACTGACTCAGGTCAGTGCCTGTCCTGTGCCCTGCATTCCCTGGACCAGATGAGGGACTGCGGGGCGGGGGGATTCCTGGGCTCAGCCAGCAACCGCCCTGCCCTGTCCAGAAAACACTACTCAATTGTAGTCAGCCTCTGCGTCCAACTCTTGCAACCTTTTGTCCTGTTCTTCCACAGTGATAGAGAGGAGTCTATCATTGAGATAAACGCGAGATGAGTTAGAGCAGGTGGGTAAGTACCATCAAGATACTGAAATTTTCAAAGAATGAAAGTATCTTTAAAAAGCAGTTATGGAGATTTGTTGATATCAAGAGGAATAAAGTTGATACTTTCTGCAAAATAACAATTTTTTAAAATACAGAAATTTCTTTTGAAAGTGTTCTCTCCTGTTGTAATTAAGGGGGGAGGTGTGGGTTATATTCCCAGCGCCTGGCTCCCAGCCTCCAGCCGCCGGCCCGCTCAGCTGCTGGTTGCTTGCTTATGCCCAAAATAACCACATGAGAATTATATTCATTTAAACTCTGCCTGGCCCATTATCTCCAGCCTTTTCTTGGCTAGCTCTCACATCTAAACTAACCCATTATAAAAGTCTGTGTGTCACCACGAGGTGGTGATCTTACCGGACG
>JAQHUG010000022.1:12221331-12231342 GCA_028555095.1 Dicrostonyx torquatus | reverse complement strand
ATTATCTCCAGCCTTTTCTTGGCTAGCTCTCACATCTAAACTAACCCATTATAAAAGTCTGTATGTCACCACAAGGTGGGTGACTTACCGGACGGTTCTACGGTACTTCCATCTGCGGCGGGAGCCTCATGGCGACTGGCACACTTCCTTCTCTCTTCCCAGAACTTCCGTTCTGTCTACTCCGCCCACCTAAGGGCTGACCTATCTTACAAGCCAGGCAGAGTCTTTATCTAACCAATCAAAGCACAGAAATAAAGACGGACCCTCCTACACTCTCCTCTCCAACTTTTTGGAAGCATTCAAGAAAGGTGGGACATTAAACATTCCCTAAATGTTTGGTATAGTTCACCAGTGGATATGCTTGGTCCCTGGCTTTTCTTCTCTGGGAGTCTTCGATCGTGGACTCCCTGTCCTAACGTGATATGGGTCATCTCAGAACTGCTGCCTCCTCTTGATCAATCTCATTAGGCTTTAGATTTATAGAACACACCGGTTCTTTCCAGATCATTCGTGTGCTCATCTATCATCAGTCATAGCTGTTGCTCCACTCTGAACTCTTCTGTCCCTCATGACTCTCCTTAGGCCTTCTTCCCTCTTATTCTTTTTTTTTAATTAATGTGCAGGTATTTTTTTATTTATTTATTATGTATATAGTGTTCTCGGCATCAGATTTTATTATAGATGGGTGTGAGCCATCATGTGGTTGCTGGGAATTGAACTCATGACCTCAGGGACAGAAGTCGGTTCTCTTAACCTCTGAGCCAGGTCTCCAGCCCTCTTCCCTCTTATTCTTAAGGCACCTAAACTTTGTTCTGTTCTATTTATCTTTTGAAGAAACTAACACTTGGCCCCATTGTTCTTGCCTATTGTTTTATAGTCTCCACGCCTTCTGTTCCAATTCTGACTGTTTTCTTGTTATTTGGTCTTGGTTTGTCTTTCTTTTTTCAAGCTCCCCGAGGCATGAAGTGTGGTTATGGGGGTCTTTTCCATCAATTCTCACATTTATTGCCATACCCCTTCCTCTTAGAAGCCGTTGAGCCGGTTCCCATAAGTTTTGATATGCCTTGCTTCCATTTTCATAGAAAACATTTTGTCGGGAGATAGTTTTAAGAGTGTCTTAGGTTCCTTCTGGGAGTCATTGGCTCCTTTGGGATGGTGTTTGATTTGCTCACAGGGTTCCCACTTTCCCTGCTAGCATTCCACGGCTTCCTAGCATTCCACGGCTGTGGCTGCAAAAGGACTCATGTGACCGCAACGCCCATAAGTTATTAAGAGTCGCTTTGTGTCCCAACTGCGGTCTGCATAGAGAAGGCTCTGTACACTCTGGGAGGAGAGCGCTCTGCCACTTAGATGGGACGCTCTGTGCCTTTCTGTTTGGCCCATTAGGTCTGGAGTATGCCATTCCTGCTGGTTCCATATCGATTTTGCTATCGAGATGATCAATCCATTGCCAAAGAGCAAAGCGATAAAGTCCCCTGCGGCTCTCGAACCTCTGTCTTCTTCCCAAGGTTGCTTCCATACTCGGGCTCTCTAGCACTGAACGTTCCTATGAGCTGATGAGCTGAACTCTTTACCACTAAAGAATGCCTTCACTTCGCAGGGGACAGTTCTCGAACTCGGTCTTAGAATGTCCACTGCTGTCCTCTTTTGGCTAGCATCTTGTCTCTGTGCTGGACCCCTCTGCTGCAGTGCAGGTGGCCTAGTCTCCCTTCTGGGGCGGCATTTTCATGTGCGGAGGGCGATGTGGGATACTCTGTGGGGCAGGAAATGTTAGGAAGGCCTGTTTCACCAACACACTCATATTCTCGGGAGCCCTTTAGCATGGCAATTCTGGTCACGTGATTTGCGCTGTCACTCAAGCACAATTCAAATGCTCGTTAAAATCGGATAACTGGGAGCTGAGGAGATGGCTCAGGAAGCCAAGTGTCTGTCGAACAAGCATAAGGACCTGAGTTCAGAGCCTCAGCACCAACACAAAAGGCCTGTATGCGAGCAAGGCACGATGATACGCCTGCAACTCCCGGGGGAGCGAGAGAAAGATCCCCAGGGCTTCCTGGACAGCCAGCCTCCCAGCATGCTCTGGGTTTGGAGAGGACCCTATTTCAAAGAATGAAAGCAAGGAGGAAGACACCCAGGGTTGAACTCTGGCCTTCTAGTGCTCATGTAAACACACACACACACACAGAGAGAGAGAGAGAGAGAGAGAGAGAGAGAGAGAGAGCTGACTCTGACATCTAGACAGTGGACCCTCTCCTTGGTAACTAATACTGAGAAACACACACACACACACACACACACACACACAGAGAGAGAGAGAGAGAGAGAGAGAGAGAGAGAGAGAGAGAGAGAGAGAGCTGACTCTGACATCTAGACTGTGGACCTTCTCCTCAGTGACTAATACTGAGAAAGAGAACAGAATCAATTGCCACCAGGCGACCCTTCCTTACTTGGTAAGTCCAACAAAGTCACAGGTTCTGCCATCTAATTCAAAGAGAAATGTCTTCTCTTGTTGAGCATTCTTTTGGCAATCTCTCAGTGTCACGGAGATCATAATTACATGGTTTATTTAGACAGGCCATCTTCCACACAGCTCTATAACCAATGGTCATTTAGAAACATCTAGAAGAAAGGGCTAGACAGCCTTCCTGAAACTGGAATCCCAGGTTACAGGCGCTCCTAAGTTGGTTTTAGGATCCTGGCGAGTATCTGGTCCTGAGGTAGGGGAGGGAATCATCTTCCTTCATCTTCCTGAGCATGGTCTCATTCTCCAGTCACGAGGAGGAGGGGCCGTCTACCACACATTCCGTATTGTGGAAACCAGCTTCCCATTCTGAAACACCACATAGTAAGACCCTTCAAGTGTGCCTCGTCCATCATGGTTGTTCTGCCAAACTTGCACACCAATGGGCAACCCCCAGATGGGTTGGCCTGGAGGGCGTCAGTCCAGCCTTTTAGCTCCATCTCCTGGGAAGTGTTGGGAATCATACCCTATCAAACAGGCTCGATAACACTTCCTATGTGTGGGTTCTCCCCAGCACCTCCCGCCAGCTCGGATAATGGTGACATACATGGCTCGAAGAGCAGATGATTGCTAGGGGTTTCACTTGGAAAGTGCCACCTCCTGATCCGGGGTGACTCCTTGATGAGCCTGGGTTTCCTTTGGGGAGCGAGAGCAGAGCTTCCGGGAGCTAGGAAGAGGTGGTGACAGCTGAATGGTGCAGAGCCACCGAAGGGTTCACTGTGAGTCACCAGCCAGGGACACTGATGATGCTTTGACTCTGTGATGAAACGAAAAGCGCTTTGGAAAATTCCTCCTGTCCCATAAATCCCCGGCTTCTGAAGACAGAATGTCCATCTGGGGTCTGGCCTACTGGGCGCTTTACCCATAAATACGCAGTCCTCAACATGAAAGAGCTTTGCATTTGAAGTCTCTGAGGTGTCTGACTGCCACTCACATCGGGGAAGAGGATCCTGGGTAAACCGATTATCGGTTCCAGGTAAGGGGAACAGAAGCAGATCAGCAGTAAACATGCCCAAACACCCAACCCGAGGAAATGATCTCCGTGTAAGACCCAGAATTAAGAGACAGAAGTCAAGAAAATAAGCAATTAAACGTGTAGCATTGGAAGGGGACAAACTTGCGAGCCTCAGTGGTTCGATGCAGAAGCCAAGACAAAGGACGAGATTAAAGATACGCCTTTGATGGCCATGTCAGAGAAGAGGTGAAAATTTGACCACAGTGAATTTTTTTGTTTTTGTTTTTTGAGTCTGGAGAGTTTTACTTAGAGGGTATTGGGAGGGTAGGGGGTGGGGAAAGAGGGAGAGGGAAGAGGAGAGGAGGGGAGAGAGGGGCAGAGAGCTCCCTCTTCAGAAGGAGAGCGAGCCTTGGAGATGACCATAGTGAATCTAATGCTACAGAAGAGACAAGGTCTGTCAGAGGCTTGTCAGTTATTCCCAACTATGACATCATATAACTGTGCCCTATCTGGTACGGCTTCCTGGGTTCTGACACTGAGAAACAGAAACCCTTAACAAAGGGATTTCTGGTTTTTGGTTTTTGTTTGTTTTTTTCAAGACAGGGTTTCTCTGTGGCTTTGGAGCCTGTCCTGGAACTAGCTCTTGTAGACCAGGCTGGTCTCGAACTCACAGAGATCCGCCTGCCTCTGCCTCCCGAGTGCTGGGATTAAAGGCGTGCACCACCACTGCCCGGCGGCAATGGGATTTCTTTAGTGATGTAAAAGTCTTCCTTATACTGATGGGGCAATTCCTGAATGGTTCTGAGTAGCTTCAGGATGCACTAACCAAGCGGGACCTCTAAGAAGGGAGGGGAAGGAGGCTTGAGTCTGACTGTGGGGATCAATGCTTTGACTTCTGCTTCCCTTGCTCATGCCTAGCAGGAGAGCCCCAGTAAACACTGTAAGCATGGAGTGGGGCATGAAAGCCCCAGGCTGCCAGAACTCACCAGTGAGCATTCTCCATCATGAAACAAACAGAGAGTTTGTAACTGGCCATCCCTCTGCATGGGTGGAGGACTGGTTTCAGGAACTACGGGCACCAAACCTTCTCAGAAGTTCAAGTCCCCCATATGAAGTGGTGTGGTACACACAGAGCATGCACACATCCTCATGGGGTCTTAAATCACCTCTGGGTGCCTTGACACGCCTAGAGTAAGTGGAAATAGTTGCGAAACGTTCGTTGTCTTTTAGCGAATAATGACGGTGCCAGGGTGGGGGGTGGGGTGCTGTACCTGGTAGGCAGGGAAAGGATTTTTTTTTCTAATCCTTACTTGAGGGAGCCCAAGGCCAAAGACACCACTGTGCTGCACTTTTGTAAGTTTCCCTGGAAGAACGGAGCTTTGTAGAACGAATAAATACTAGAAAGGGCTTTGTCAGATTGGTTTCTGAGACACTAGGGGTAGCTCCTCAATGGCTGTTTTGACAGTGAGGAAGCTGAGACCTGGTAGTTGCTAGTCTGTGAGCCTGGGTGCCCCAGAAGTCCCAGTCAGGTGCTAGGGAAGTAGAAGAGAGGCCCTGGTCCCCACTGGTCCCATTGGTCCCATTGGTCCCCACTGGAAGGCCAAGGTAGCTAGGTTTGGAAGGCAGCGATATTGCCCGTGGCAGCAATGGCGGGGTAGATGCCCTCACCAGCAGGGAAACACAGACAAGCAGGCTCCAGCAACAGATCTGTCCATAAACCCCCACACATGGGGGCCACCCCCAGACAAGGCCGCCCACCCTGGATTAGATGAAATTTATCTCTCCAGAAAACATCCTCACAGACCTACTCAGGGGTGTGGCCTCGTTTGACTCCAGATCCAGGCAAGATTGATCACTGTGCTATCCACCCTGAGCGGGGTCAACGAGAACATTAGAATTTGTAACCAGAATCGCGAAAAGGAGGAAGGCCAAGTGTGCAAATGACCTGGGACCCATGGTGTGCAGCTGGTACCTGAAGCCAGGGAGGAGCTGCAGAGAACAGCCCCAGCCTTGCAGAATGCAAGATGGCTGCACCTTGCAAGGGAGCTGGTGTACATGCAGTTAGGAAGGGGTGTTCCAGAACCTTGTTCTAGCCTCCCTCAGCTTCCTGGCCCTCCTGACCTGGGAATTCGGATAGAACACTGAGTACAGATAGCAGACAGGAAGAATTCACAACAAGGTGAAGAGGGGCTGCTCTCAGGGAGCAACAGTTGACAATGGCAGAGGGAGGATTCGCCAAGTTCCCTCTGTAAGCAGGCTGCTTCCTGGGAGGCTGCCTGGTCCACTCAGAGCAGCAGTTAAGGGAAGGAAGCGTTTCCGTCTTTGTTCTTCACCAGAGGTCATCTTACACCGACAGGCAGTTCAGGATGTCACCAGCACTCAAGGCCGGGGTGGGCCGCAGATGCTGTGGTTCTGAGCAGGACTCGGTGTCCAGCAGTTTCAGCTCCTGGTGTGACAAGCTCCTGACATAAAGTCTCATGCCTGCTCACGTCTGATGAGCCACCGCACCGGAGCATAGTTCTAGATTTTGGCTTCTTCTCCACACAGTAACACCCTTTCCGTTACTATAACGAAATACCTGAGAGCACCAGGTTAAGAAGATGGGAGGGTTCTTTAGTTTGGCTCACAATTTTGAAGATGTCAGCCCCTTAGTCTGACAGACCCATTGTCTGGGGGCCTGTGACCGAGAAATAGGTCAGAGCAAGAGAGAATGGGGAGACTAAAGCCACTCACCTCCTGGCCACGCCGTGGGGACATGGAACCTCATCCTGGGTCCTGCACCTCCCAGGCCTACTACACACAGGCTTTGAAGGACATTTTAAAAGCAAACCCCAGCCTTCATACAGAGACATTCTGGCAATGACATTAAAGAAAACAATAACAAGATGACAAAGCCACAGAAGTTCACCCAAGAAGGAAAGTTGACACATAATTCCATTTATTAGGAGAAAGGGCCTCGGGCTGCAAGGTAGAGGGGAGAGCATTAGACAGAAAACTCTGTGTGTGCACATGTGCATGTGTGTGCATGTGTGCGCACGCATGTGTGCACGTGTGTATTGTATGTGTGGTATGTGTAGTGTGTGTATGTGCAGGGTGTGTATGGTCTGTGTAGTGTGTGCGCGTGTGTATATGTGCGTGTGCGCACATGTGCATGTGTGTGTATTGTATGTGTGGTATGTGTAGTGTGTATGCAGTATGTGTATGGTGTGTGCGCGTGTGTGCATGTGTGTATTGTATGTGTGGTATTTGTAGTGTGTGTGTATGTGCAGTATGTGTGTGGTGTATGTAATGTGTATGTGTGTGCATGCATGTGTATGCATGTGCACATGTGTGTGCGCGCGTGTGTGCCATGATGGAGTGTAGAAGGAAGGAGGGACTTCCTTAAGTTTCACAAAAGGAGATTCATTAAGAATGAGAGTCACCATGAGATGTGAGGGGTGGGGGGAGGCAGGTGTGACTGGGAATCTAGAGGTACCCCCTCAGAGAAAACTCCCCACTACAATCCAGAGAACTAAGGAAATAACAGACTCTGGTGAGTTTGGGCGATTGGCAGGAAGTTTGACCTCATGGGATTTAGTTCAACATAGTACGTCTGACAAACATCATGAAGGAGGCAATCATACATAGATTGATGTCCCAGCACGGACAGCTGCCTCACTCCGTCCCAGAGGGTGTGTCAGGGAAGTAGGCCCGACTCGGGCTGAGAAATCTGGCCTCTGGAAAGAGGCTGTTGTCTTTGAGGGCCCAGCCCATGTTCTCCCAAGCTGAGCTTTGTGGGGAAGGAGCATTTCCACATAGTTCATTTTCACTCACAATCATGAATTCTCAAAATAATCCTGATTCTATCTTGGGCCCTTTGTCTCCAGCAGAGGCAATATTATGTCTGGTCCGTGTGAAGCTAACAATGTACGCCAGCTTTTGAATCTCTGTTCTCTCTCGCTTCATCTCTCCATGTTCATTTTCTTAGATTTTTCTGGAAGAAAAAAGTTGATATCATCTAGATGGCCTTTCTTAATAGCCAAATGTTTTTGGTTTTTTGTTTAAGAAAATGAACCCACTCAGCCATTTTAAGCATTTACTTCCCTGACGGAGTAAAAACCAATAAGCAGGAGATGCAGGGAGGGTGTGCCTGAAGACTGGCAGTGCCACCAGCAGGGTTCATTATCTGAGAGGAACAATGGCTCGGGGAAGCTACTTTGTCCCTAAGAAAGTCACTGCCCTTCCGATTTGTTGGATGGAATTTCCATCTCTGAGCGGTCTCAAAATACCGCGGGTGGGTGTTTTAAATGCCACCCATTAACAAATAGAGAACACTGTTGGGCTGTGTGACAAGGACACCCCAGTCCCAATTCTACAAGGAGAGACACCTTAGCACATTCTTGTCTCTGGAATGATCTGACCCGGTGGGTTTTCTTTTTCCTTCTTGTGGGCAAGAATGGCTAGTGAATTGGAATTCGGAAGCATTCGCCATTTCCTGCCAGGAAGATTAAAGAAGGATCCACAAAAGGGAAGACAACAACAAACGGGGTGGGGGGAGGGGTAAATACCCGGTTGGTCCACCGTGGGAGGTGTCACAGAAAGCTGCCAAGGAAGCCAGCCAGCCTCAGTAACCCTAAAGGAGCTTTGGAGGGCGCAGGCCTGTGGCAAGAGCAGCCCCGGATGTCAGCTCACCCTGACGCTGATTTTTATCGCATCTGTTAATCTCTTTACAACTTTCTCACTGACCTTTGAAGTCCAGCAAGTCTAAGAGATCGCTCCTCGCGCCAGGGAGAGTCAGACTGTCGTGAGCCTTATCAGAAGTCTGAAAAGGTTGACTACAGGTCAATTTCCCAATATAGAGAAAGTGGAGGAAGGAAAAAGACAAAAAGAAAATTGCAAATCACCAGGGATAGTTCTCTTGAAATCATTGGATTCTTCTAGGTGAACTGAAAAATATCGAGGGAGGGAGGAGCAGGGAAGGGCATTATGCCAACACCAGACATCTAAATGGCTACATAGTTGTTGGAGAGTCTTGTCTTTATGGAGGAAATTATTTTAAAGGGACCATATTGCAGGTTACTATGGAGACCTCTATTTGTTGACTCTGTGAGGGGACCCTCCCCCAAATTGTCCAAACATTGAAACTGGGACCCTGGAAGCTTTGTAAAACTCAGCACCCTCAACCATTCAGCGGGCTGTAGCTACTTAAGAGACTGGAGGAATGGAGCCGTGTGCTGTAAGGTCCTGGTGTGCGGTCCATTAAGTTGCCTCATTAGTCTCTGCTGGCCTTGAGGATTATGTATTCACATCACAGCAGCCTGAGGGATGCAGAGCCCGTTTCCATGGAGATGCTTCACAGCTTTGCTGGTTCTCCCCACAGAAAGGAAAGAAACCATCCAGCATTCAGTGCGCGCAGGCGTGTGCGCGTGTGTGCGCGTGCACACACACACACACACACACGCGCACACCAGGTAAACCTCTATATCACAGGAGCTGTATGATGACTAAGACAGAAGTTCCAGGAGTTACCTGGCTGGGGAAGCATCAGAGGGACACGGGATCTCTTTAAACCTCTGGAGCCTTTGAGTTTGGCAGTGAGCTGAGGAAGGAAACAGTGTACCATTTTCACAGGCATTTGGGGTACAAGGCAGATAAACTTCAACAAGGGCCATGGGGAGCAGGCATGGCTTCTCTGATGAAGAAGATTTGGACTGAGGGGAGCTAAGAACCAACCCTGCCCAGTGTCTTCTCAAAACACCCGTCAACAAACACACAGAGGGGTTGGGCAGCAATGCATGGGAAAGCCTGCTTCCTAAGCCAGGGATTTCAGAAACAACACAGTGGTTCTAGGGAGAACTTCTGCAGAAAGAGCTGGGCTCAGTCTAAAGGGGTGACGGGGCTGTGAAGACGGCTCTCTCCATCCTGTAAAGAAACCCTGCTGGAGAAGACAGGAGCATTTCCCCTGTATCACAGAGCTGTGCTCTGCCGTGGTCTCGGTATGGCTGTCGGTTACCTGTATTCCCCTGTATCACAGAGCTGTGCTCTGCCGTGGNCTGTATCACAGAGCTGTGCTCTGCCGTGGTCTCGGTATGGCTGTCGGTTACCTGTATTCCCCTGTATCACAGAGCTGTGCTCTGCCGTGGTCTCGACACGGTTGTTGGTCACCTGTATTCCCCTGTATCGCAGGGCTGTGCTCTGCTGTGGTCTCAGCATGGCTGTGGGTCACTTGTATTCCCCTGTATCGCAGGGCTGTGCTCTGCCGTGCTCTTGGCACAACTGTGGGTCACCTGTATTTCCCCTGTATTGCAGGTGGTGTGCTCTGCTGTGGTCTCAGCATGGCTGTGGGTCACTTGTATTCCCCTGTATCGCAGGGCTGTGCTCTGCTGTGGTCTCGGCATGACTGCCGGTCACCTGTATTCCCCTGTATCGCAGGGCTGTTCTCTGCCGTGCTCTTGGCACAACTGTGGGTCACCTGTATTCCCCTGTATCACAGGGCTGTGCTCTTCCGTGGTTTTGGTCACCTGTATTCCCCTGTATCACAGGGCTGTGCTCTGCC
>JAQHUG010000022.1:12191013-12205071 GCA_028555095.1 Dicrostonyx torquatus | reverse complement strand
TCATGGGAATGAGTGAGGAGAGCAGAGCTAGTCTTAAAGGAACAGCAATTATTATTTATCTTGGTGACAGAACTAAACCACCATAGCCTGTGCCAGAGTCTGAGCGGAGACCACAGAACGCCGACATCTTCTGGAGATGGGGGTCATTCCCTAGATCCGTGAAGCCCACACCAAGAGTATGACGACCCTGTCAGGGAGTGGCCATGGGAATGCGTCACAGCCCATGGGCTGCCTTGTCCTTTAATTGCTCTCTTGTAATTCATCTTATAATCTCACTGATCCATAGGAATGTGCACTCACCTCTGTGGATTTCTTGGCAATAAACAGACCCCACGGAAGCTGGAGAGACGACTCAGCAGTTAAGAGCATTTAACTCTACTCCCAGCACCCACGTGGTGGCTCACAACTATCAGTCACTCCAGTTCCAAGGGACCTGATGTCCTCTTCTGACCTCCTTGGGTACCTAGCAAGCACATGGTACACAGACATGCCCACAGGATAAACAATCATAAAAATAATATAAAGTAATAATATAATAACATATTATTATATTATAATAATTATATAATATGATATAATAATAATATAAATAGTAATAAAGTAATAATAAAATAAAGTGCCAGTTTTGGAAATTGAGAGATGGCTCAGGGGTTATGACACTTGCCACCATGGCAGAGGATGTCGGTTCAGTTTCCAGAACCCACATGGTGGCTCATAGCCACCCATAACTCCAGTTCCAAAGGATTGAATGACTTCTTTTGATTTCCAAAGGGCATCAGGCATACATACATGGCAATACACTCACAGGTAGGCAAAAAATTCATACACATAAAACAAAAATAAAATCCTATCTTGAAAAAATATAAAAGAACTCTACACAGACTCCATGACAACTCAGCCATGGCTGGGTAAAACCATTTCTCCACCACAGCAGGGAAATGCCTGTGCTTAATGACAGAAGAAAATACAGCAGAAGACAATAAGAAAATTTCTAAATCATGGTAAGAAAAATAAATAAACAAACATGCAAACCCCATAAGAAATAAAGATTTAAAAAAACAATGACTCCCTCTTTGCCAGCAGACTGGAGAAGCAGCACTGCCATTTTTATTTTTATTTTATTATTTATAGGCATATTTTATTTATCTTCCATCGTAGGGAATGGTAAGCGAGGAAGCCTGATAAGCAATGAAGATTTCCCATCAAGAAAATCACTTCCAATGTTAGAGAGTCATGATCAAGACTGTTCTAGAATTGTATTTTCTTCTGTGTACCTTGGAGCCTCCTTTAATGAGAAGATGGTGCCAGTAACAACACTGCCATCCCAGACTGCCAACCTAGCTATAAAAGTATTTCTGGAAAAAAAGACTATTATTTTCATGCTCCTTGGAGCCCTTGAAGCCTGACCTCCAGCTGCACGTGTGGTGGTCCCTGAGCAGGTTACAGAAACAGCGGATGGAAGCCCTTGTCACCCCATGCCAGAGATGCAAGCAGTGACACTTAGTTTTCTTCATTTTAGAATGTGAAGGGGGTATGGTGTTAAATGCCCCTGAGGGAAGGTTGATCAGCTGCCTCCCTAGAGGAGAGAGAGAAAGCTGAAGGCAGCAGTCCCCTCATGGCTTCAGACTGGGTCCAGGGGATGCTGGGTAGCTGGAGGACAAGGTCCCTTTCACAGCCAAAGTTCCTGCAGCCTCACAGAGCCAACTCTTTGTGCTGAAGCGCCCAACTGGATTGTGAGCCGCGTTTAAAAATAGACAGCAAAGATCTAGCGGAGAAGAAACCACAACGCAGTAAATTGGCTGTTGCGATCCAACTGTGATAAACAGTAGGAGGAATGGAAACGTAATTGCTGGGCCCTTGGATGAGGTATTAAGCTTTGAACAGGAAGGATTCGCATTAGCAGGCACCGGGGTGAGCCTTTCGGGGGCTGGGGGGCGTGATTTCCTTTAGATGAGCTTTGCTGGCTCAGTCCTGTGTACAGATTTCTTCAAAGCACATGAAAGAAGTAACGGGGAGTGGGGCAGGAAGTTACCCCGAAATGCGGGACTTCTATGCTTTTTTGAAGAAACCAGAGTCACAATCCCTCATAAGAGACCAAATCCCAAGACACTTCGCGGAAATCCATGTTGGGTCTAAATTCTGCAGTTTTGTTGTAATACTAAAGTCTGTCCCGTCGGAGATGAAAAGTTAGTTGAAACTAGACTTTATTCCACCTCCAAGTCCCTCCCCTAGTCTAATCGCTGGCCCTGTCCTAACCCCGTCCTCACATCTCTAGATATACAGTACCTTTTGAATTATTGAATCATTGGTAGACAAATGCATACAGCCCACGGAGCCAGAGACACTATCTCTGACTGTCTCCCAAAGCGTCGCTTAGGAAGGCTTTCAGTTCAATAAGACATTGACGGACAGCAGACTCGAGCACAGAGAAACGTTGCTGAATTCATTGGTATCAATTCTGCAACCAGAGAGACCATCCAAAGTCCTTGGCTCGTTCCTGCCTGCCAACCTTAATAAGTTCCCCTACCGTCCTTCAGCTTGTCACCACCATCTAAGTCCCCTCATGTAGTCCTGACAGCGACCTTAGGGATGAAACCACAGAAGGGGTCTTCACAACTCTACAGGTTATAATTCCATGAACATGGCACCTGCATATCCTGCTAAGATGGGAGCTCTCTCCAAGACCACCTTCAGGTGACCACCTTCTTGTATCTTCAAGTCTTTCCCCAGAATATGGAAGGGGTGGAGAAGCAGGAGAAAGAGAAGGAGATGGCCACAGGCAGAGAGAGGCAAAGGAAGAGCCCAAACATGTCTGCAGTCCATCATGGGTGCTGGTTATCCATGTCTGTAATCCATCATGAGTGCTGGTTAGTCATGTCTGCGGTCCATCATGGGTTCTGGTTAGCCATGTCTGCAGTCCATCATGGGTGCTGGTTATCCATGTCTGTAATCCATCATGAGTGCTGGTTAGTCATGTCTGCAGTCCATCATGGGTTCTGGTTAGCCATGTTTGCAGTTCATCATGGGTGCTGGTTTGACCATAGGAAGCCTGCTGACCGTGTGAATGCCCAGGTCCATGGCTAGAGACTGGAATTAGGTCCAAAACTGTTAAATCTTCATATATTCTTCTTCCATCAAGGCAAGAATAGCAAGCACTTTGATGAATATTATTTGGGTCAAAATTAAGGCAGAACTGTGGAGGGAAGATGGAAATCCATGTGTAGCTTCATTACAGGATCGATAATCACAAGATGGTATTAAAACCACAAGAGAAAATGCCCCCTTCTATGCCAGGGCTTCCCCCACGGCTTTGGGGTGGCAGAAGGAATGGTGGGGGCAGTGGAAAATGGTACACAGGACTAGTATTTGAGAAACTACAGCACTGAACCATAATCTTTTTAGCTTTTTGACCATGACATTCAGGAAAAGGGGGTGGCAGGGGGGCAGGGACAAGGGCAGAAGTTCTCCAACCCCATTGTTCTTAATTAAAGAAATCGCAGATGGAGCTGAGACCTTAAGGAAAACATTCCTGACCTTTCCATGACAAGGCTCCAACTGTAACTTTAATTAATAGTCCTTTCTACTTCCATCTTAGATTCATTGGATGATTATTTTTTTTTGCAGGCCAATTCCTTTATGCTTCAAAAACTAATCACTACTAGCTCCTGTGGACAGTAGCCACCGCTCTTATCCCCCCTCCCCAGTGTACCCGTCTCCATTAGACTTCGCTGTGTGGCCCTGGACATGCTCCTGCATTTGAACTGTCCAGGACAGACCTGCAGACCCTTCCTCTTGGGTATAGCATCTAAAACTTCTGTGCCCAGCGGGGCAGCTGCACATATGAGTTCACAGTTGCGACCATGCACAAGCCCCAAGCAAGCTGAAACCCAGTCAAGCCGGCATAGAAGGCATGCAGACATGAAGCCCCGCCCCTACCCCAGGAGTCATTGGCAGCTGACAGTGCAGGAGAAGGGTAGTCTGTTAAAGGTGTTTCTGCTTGTAGGTCAAAGTACATTCTATGGCAGGGCCACACATGCGTGAACACGTGACCAGCACAAGCTGAACTTGATAAGTAAGAAAGGGGAAAAAAGAAGGCACAGATTTTGGTGGCTAGGGAAAGGGAGAATAGTTCTGAGAGGAGGTACAGAAACGCACAAAGCTCTCAAAAATCTATTCTTTAAGTCATTAACCAAACTAATAATGATAGAATAATTCTCAGAATGGTGAAGCTGCCAGAGGCCATCTCCATCCCCTGACATTACCTCGCATCCCGCCAATGGTCAGCCGGCTTCAGCAACTCCTGTAAGAGGAACAATAAGGACGGCCCTGGCGTGACATCCCAACAGAGGCTGCTTGAGAATCACGTGTGGGCTGTAGAGCGTCGCTCACGAGAGTGCCACCCTCCCAAAGACCCCAAGATTATCCCCTTGGAGCTAACTGTCCCCTCAAGGGCGAGGATTTCAACACAACAATCTGGTGGTGGGAACACAGGTGCTCAGACCACAGCACGGCCTTTGTGAGCTGCGGCTTCTCCACCCGTGAAGCAGATCGACCTTCCCGGGTGGTGTGTTTCGGAGAGCACGGGCAATGATGTTTACAAGGTCTCTGTGCACTGCTCCTCTGACCCTGAACGCTCTGACCGGCTCTACTTTGCTCACCATGATGTCACGAGCATGCCCAGTCCACCCGTTATCTTGCATCGGCGACATACAAACGCTCTGTAACACTGATGGCAGCCCCAGGTACCAGGGTCATGCAATTCCCATGCCACAGCCTTCCCAGCCTCAAGCCGTGGGCGCCTCTAACTGAAGGGAGTGTAAGAGGCTGGACTTGGACGACTGACCTGTGACTGACAAGCAGAGCAGTTTCCCAGTGACAAACACGGTGCTCATTTATCTTTGAAACGAGGGGTGAGCGTTTTCTGTAAGACTCAGAACTCACTTGCCGCAGAAGTTCTCGGTCATCCTCACTGTTAGGCACGCATAGGGTCCACATGGACAATGATGACGTGAACCCTTGGATGGCGGGCATATGCCCTACACTCGCATGCTAACCTCCAGCCTCCTCTCTGACGCTGGAGTTCTCAGGAGTCAACCAATGGCCTTGGAGACATTTGCTCAAAATACATCTGCCCTTACCTCCTGCTGTGCAACAGGGGGTCTCTCCTGTCACCTGTGCTGCCTCCCTTTGCACAATCCCCTCCCCCAGGTCTGCTTGAAACATGTGCCCTTGAGATAAGGCAGAGGGCAGAGTCTGAGACTCCTAAGATATGCGTCTGAGTCTCCAGGGTGCTCATTACCAACCATCATGGAGGCTGAGGCTTAGCTACATTAAAAAGCATACAGAGAGAGATAGAGTCTGGGGGACCATAGCAAATGCTTCTAGAAGGAAATTTCCTGAGAAACCCTAGAGAATTTCCAAGAGACAATTCGCAGGCAGCAGATGGAGAACCGGGGGTGCCGGCTGGGAATTCCAGCACCCAGCTCTGCCAGTGATTCACAGTCCTCAGAGCCAGTGGGCACACTGAACACCATGGAACCAGGATCCAAGCGGTGGGCCCCTGAGCGCTAGCACATGTGAGACCCCGTGGTCTGGGGACATGCACTTGGACTCAGTGGAGCGCAGCAGCTCTGAAGCCTGTGCCTGGAGCAAGGCACGGTCGTGTAAGGGCCCCAACCTCAAAGACAAGGGTACGTCTCCTAGGGCCTCTGTCACAGAGTGCCATGACGTCCACCGCTTAGAACAGGCATTTGGTCTTTCCACATCTAGATGCCAGACTCTACAAAACTGGTGCAATCCTGGCTGCGTGTTCTCCAATGGCCCTTGAAGAGCAACCGTCTCCCAGGGCTTCTTGACTTGTGGCTGCATCACCCCATTCTTTATTCACCTTCTCACGGCCCCGCCTTCCATCTCTGGGGCTTCTCTGTATACAAGAACACGAGCCATTGGGCTTAGGATCTACCCTGAACTTAACGTGATCTCTGTATTGGATACCTTTATCATTGCTCTGGTAGGGAAGTCCTAGCCGCAGCAAGGTCTGGGTTACGTGGCAGCCACAGTCAGGAAGCTGGGGGAATGAATGTACTCAGCTTTCTTTCTTCTTCTTTATCCATCCTGGGATTCAAGACCGAGAGGTGATGCTACCCAGATACAATGGCTCTTTCTTCCACGGCGAAACCTGTCCAGAAACACCCTCCCCGACACACTCGGGGGATCCAAACTCCAGTCAGGTTGGCAACGAAGATTAACTGTCATAATTTTATCTCAACTCATGATCCTTAATCGCATCTACAAAAAATAATAATAGCAACAACAAAACTCTTTCCTGATGTTTTCCTGACAGTTTATCAGCTGCACAAGAATCGGCTGATATTTTAATTATTGTCTGTGGCCCCACAGCCCTGCAGTCAGTGTCCTAGCAGCCACTCAGGCTGCAGTCTGTTAGGGCTTCCAGGTCAGTGGCCCTGACTATGCCACAGCTGAGATTTGTAGGTTTAAATTAAGTTCCTATCATTCTATATACCAATAAGACTCAGGAGTCAAAGACGGGAATAAAAACCTGAGAGAAGTTGGATAGCAACAGCTGACCTTGCTATTTGGCCACAGACCATAAGAGACACATCTCTTTCCTCATCCCAGAAACAAAAGGAAGCTCAAACTCTGGTCCCTGCCCTTTCCACCCGGTATGTCTTCTCTATCCAGACTGTTGGCTTCTCTATCACTAATTCCAGTCAGCTAGTCACTGGCTCTGCCCCCTGATTCAAGGTAAACTTTATTTAACTGTTATTTATTAATAGTTTGGAGTGTCACAGTGGGGAAGGATGCTTAAAAGAAATCCCAGACTAGCTCAGAATTGAGAAATAGTTGTTTATTTATTTAGGGGTTAAACTCACAAATCAGAATCCTCTGCTGGAATGGAGAACAGAAACTGAATCCAGCAACCAGAAAGAGAGGCTGGAAAAGCGACCGGATGCATGCCCTAAATCGGCATATATAGTAAGAGGCCACGCCCCAGTGGGCGGGTAACCACTAGCTGTAAGACTTCCTACAGCATCACAGTGCAAGCAAAATATCCCACAACATTTCCCCATTTTTGTCTAAATGAAAAGGGAAGATTTTAACTCCAGTATAGTAAAACTATATACAATAAGAACAATTATCAGATATTTTCTAAATTAAAGGGAAAGGTTTTAACTGGAACATAGTAAAACTGTATATAATTGTCAGGCAAACATTACATTCACAGCATCCAGTCCTTTTGCATTTGGTAAATTCTGAGAAATTATTCCATTATCTATTCTCTCTTGGTGAGTACAAAGCTTTATACCTTTTTCTTCTACCACTACTTGTATTACCATCCTAAAAATATCCTTTTAGACCTAAAAACATCTTCTTAGACAAACAACTTGAGTTTTTATGTTTCTCAAGCTTACATTTCTTATGTAAGTTTCTTTCTTGAATTTGGTAACAAGGAAAACTGTAACCATCCAGTCTTCCACTATATCAAATCCCTGAGAGAGATACAATATTACCTGAGCAGAGCAGGAAGTGCAGAGCAAGCCACTGTCAAAACTATAAAAATGACAGAGACATCTGGCTACGTGGCCAGTAACCCAAGTTTCCTCTGCAATGCTGGGGCATCCATCTTTAGCCTACAAGCCTAGAAACCTGACATACTTTTCTGGGAAGCAGGGATTCTGAAGGACTGTCCTACTTGGTCTTGACAAAGTTCGATGGTTGCTTTGTGTCTTGATTGTCCAGTTTGGGCAAAGTACCTGTAGCAGTAGAGGCAAGGGTAGTTTCTTTCCAGAATGGCTGGCTTTGACACATTGAAGGCAAATTCCATATGGAAGTTTTTTGATATTTTTTGATATTCATCATCTTTTTTTGAAGTAAATTGGTGCTACCAGGAACAGATGTGTCTCACGGTCATAAAAAAAAAACTTTATGTCATTAAAACATCTTAAATGCTATATTATATAATCTCTGAGGTATTTAAAGACCATTAATCTATTTAAAATATATCTCTGTTTGACCTTGAAAACCTATCTAACATAAGTATAAGTTTGTTTATTAGAGATGACTAACTTCTAGCCTGTCTTTCGTCTTTCTTTGTTATTCTAAATAACATTCAAGGGCTAAAACTTTGCATTACATTTTTAAATGAGCTGCATAAGTACAATACCTTAAAGAAGAGTAGAAATATATATATATATATATACACAGTATGACAAAATAACCTTAAATTGGTATCAATATATAAAAATCCATATCAATGTAAAGATATATATATACAGTATGATAAAATAACCTTAAATTGGTATCAATATATAAAAATCCATATCAATGTAAACTATTCGAGACTAATACTTTTTAATCTAAAAGTAGATTCAATAATCCACCTTTTAATCCTATTGTTTATTGTTCTATCCTCCTTTTCTTTTCAGAATGACATCCCTGAATCTAACCTTCTTTGCTCAGCTTTCTCCCTGACCATAACCAACAACAACATTTAGGAGGTAACCGAGCCCCCTAAATGATGACAAACATCAATAATCCATGGAATGACCAAAACCCACCCACCCCACCTCTTGTAAATATGGGCATCACATTCCCTAGACTGCTTTCTTCTCTCTGAGAGTGACAGCATCTCTAGGGTACCCTGAGAAATTTGGGACAATGTTCAGGTCCTGAGAGAGTAACTGAATTATTTTTTGTTTAGGCTCTGTGTAGTGGGAAAGTGTGGAGCTTATCTGAAGTCTTGGCTGGAGTAGTCTGTGAGGCTGGACCACCTCAGCTAGCAGATTTGAAATTATTCTGAATGCAGAATTTTATGGAAACTACAACACAGGCATTCTGATAGACTGAATAATCTGGGCTAGTTGCTTTTATTGGTGGTTATTCCTTTTTTTCTGAAAACACACAAACCCTTAAAGACAACATTGTGTGTGTGTGTGTGTGTGTGTGTTAACTCAAGGGTGGAATTGTGATATGCATAAATAAGCTAAAGATTTTTGTTGTTATTGTTCTATATTTGAGCAAGTAAAAGACATCTGTTAACTTTATAAGTCTGTTTGGACTGTATAACCAAATTGTAGAATAATCTCTATCCATTCCATATGAAAGGATGGCATGTGATAACAGGTCGTGAGGGCTATGTAGCCAACAAGATTTACCATGTCTCATCCAGTCTCAGAGCTGTCCCCATGTTGAGGGACCAGTTTATGTCACCTGTCTTGTAATTTTTCTTTTGCATATTTCTTCATATATGTAGCAAAAAATTTCAGGAAATATCTCCCAATCAAATCTGGTCTTTATTAATTTTGAAGAAATCCATAGCTTTTTGTTTCCTATGGAAACAAAAGCAAAACCTCTCCCCTGATGCAACATATATTCTGACTTCCCTTCCGAAGTTAAGACATTCTTAAAATATATATGTTGATTTAATTTAGCTGTTTCCATAATCCAGTGTCTCAGCAGATATTATCTTTTGTTTATTAGCATTTAAAAATTTTAAAATCAACAAAATACCATACAGGATTCAAATACCCAATGTATTTCCCATCTTTATTTGGCTTTTTTCTTTCATATTACTTTACTCTGTCTTTAAAGACTTTGTTATTTTTACACTAGTTATTTTTTCTTTTCTTTCTTTAGGATCTAAGGACATGTTTAATGTTTAGCGGTTTTCATAGTCTGAACCTGGCTTTTTGCATGTCTACCAGGCTCTCTGACCATGTGAGCCAAACCTTAACTTGTTAGGCCCTCTGGAACTTATGGCTCTGGTGGCTAACACCATGCCCTTCAGGTTGGTGAAAGTGGAGCTCATGCCTGAGTTCCCCAACTCCAGTAGGCACTTCTTTCTTCCTAGTCTCCTGCCACCGAGTAGTACAATGCCCACCACTCATAAAACCCATTCAAGTGCTCAGCACCAAGGCATCTTAAAGGAGCTGCAGCTCTGTGCACCACAAGCATAGAGCATGCTAGAACCAGTTTCAGTTTTCTCAAGCCCTATGTGAATTTACATTCTGCACCAAATGTACAAGTTTTCTTGTCAGACTATCTTTGGGCATCAAGCCTGCAAAACACGATTCAGAGACTTATTAATTATGAAACCTTGGCCTCAGCTTAGCTTAGACTTTTTTCCAACTAGTTCTTATAACTTAAATTAACCTGTCTCTATTAATGTACATTCTGCCTCGCAGGTTAATTACTTCTGTTCTAGACTGTATATCTGACTTCATCAGAGTTTCTGGTGAAATCCTGCGCCTAGGTTCTGCCTCTCACCTTGCCATATATGGCTGTTGTGAAGTTCCCGTGCATTCTGTCTATCTCAAAAGTGTGGATGGTCTAGGGATGAATCTGTCAAATCCGGGCCTCAGCCAATGCAGCTGGGAAGTGCAAAGCCACAGAAAGTCAGCGAAGACAGTGCAGTCCAGTCACCATTTAGAAAAGTCAGACGCTGCTTAAGTAGGTTGTGAGCAGTTTATGTTGGGAAGCAGTGGCCCATGGGTGGGACAACAGAAGATAGAGAGGAAAGGGCACCAGGATTGGAATGGGACATGTTGCCCATTGAACAGCTGGTCCCAGCTGTGACCTATTGCCATTTTGGAAGGCAATAGGACCTTCAGAAGAAGGAATTTGCTGGAAGAAGCAAGTCACAGGAGACAAGCTTAAAGGTTTGTAAGCAAGCCTCACTTCCTGTCAGCTCTCTGCTTCCTGACTGCAGACACAGCATGGCCGATCACCTCATGCTCCTGTTGGCGGACTGTCTCCTTTCTTATACTGGCACCACAGTAGCCCTTCTTTCCTTTAGTCGCTTTCCTTGGGCATTTTATCCCAGCAACGGGGAGGGGAGAGTAACTAATACAGAAACACACACTGAGGGATCAGAGAGAGATTGCTGCGTCAGCCAGTTCACGCTGCTGTCACAGACTTGGTGACTGAAGCAACAGAAACTTATTTTTTGACAGTCTGGGAGGCTGGAGGTTCAAGATCAAGATGCCAGCCATGCACTGGAGGACACCCCTTCTCGACTGTCTATGGCCACCTTCCAACTTTTCCCCACATGGCCTTTCTATACACATGGGCAGAAAGACACAACGCAAGCAGACTTCCCAGGTTCTCTTCCTAGGGGACTTTCATCCCACTGGGCTAGGGCCCCTTCCCAATAACATCACTTAAGCTTAATTAAATTCTAAGAAATAGAATTGGAATACAGCCGCACTGGAGCTGAGAATTCCTCCCTGTGTGACTTCCAGAGAGAAAGCTGCATCTGGCCCATAACAACAGCAAAGGACACCTGCAGAGGAGAGAGGGTTTCAGGTGTTTGAGCATCAGGAATGGTGGGGTCTGTGGGTAAATCTGATGGTGCGAAGACCGCTTCATGGTTGGGTTCTTCTGAGCTGATCTTTCCCATCACCGTGTACCGCGCTGTGCGTAAAATAGGCAGGTGCTTACCCCCAGAGTAAGACCAGATTCTTGACCTCAGGCCTGATCACAGTGCTGGTTGTTGTGATTCTGGCACTTTAAGAGCAAGCCACGCCCACTCCTTCTCTGCTGTAAGCAGAGTTCTAGTTCCTTGCTCTCTCTGTCCATTGCTCTCGGGAGACACAAATGGTCTTCTGTTTCCTCTCTCTCTCTCTCTCTCTCTCTCTCTCTCTCTCTCTCTCTCTCTCTCTCCCTCTCTCTCTCTCTCTCCCTCTCTCTCTCCCCTTCTGCTCAATAAATGCTTAACTTTAATATCCATCTGGTTTCATGCTTCCTGCCGCCACAGCCGCCATTGCAGATCTGACCATGCGGTCTCGATCCGGTCTCGACCCTGGGAATCCGTTACCGGGGATCCCCTTACAAATTAATTATAACACTGGTGTCTGTGCCTTCTTAACTATTTTGGATTTTGGGAAGCTTCTCTGGGTCATTAAGGAGCTTAGCAGTCTTTGGGGCAATTGCATGACTCAGGGAGAGGCTATCAGCTGTTGCTGGTGACATAAAAAGCAAACTTAGAATGACAATGTAGGCAACGAAGGGGAGCTGAGAAGAAGCGACCGTTTAACTTGTCATCCAAACCAGGTCCAATTTCAGATTGGAAAGGAGGCTCTTGCTGTATTTGTCCCTGGGACACCAAGGCATACTAGAGTGGCCTGGGCATCCCTAATGTAGACAAGTTATCAAATTCATAACAAGAGGTCAGAGTCAGCAAACACAGCCTCAAGGAGGCGACCCTAACTGTGTGTAAATGTGTATGTGTGTGCTGTTTGTGAGTCTTTGAGGATGTAGGATGCAGATGGACAAGTTTCCTGGTGCTGCTGTAACATCACAGACTTAGTGGCTTAAAGTCTCCCCATTTGCTTTTGCTGGTTAAAAACATCTAAAAAACCAGGCAATTTCTGAAGAATAGACCCTTACTTGGTTCAAGGTCTGGAGGATGGAAAGTCTGAGAACCTGGTGCTGGCATCCAGTGGGGACTTCTAAGCTGTGTCACAACACAACAGGGCAAATGAGCTGCCTGCCTCTTCTGGTTGCTAATTTTTTTTCTTGGGGCCACACCCACACGTTTTTATCAAATTCTAATCATTTCTCAAAGTCATCATCTCCAAACACCATCAGCTTCTGAGTTTTGGATTAGATTTCCAGCACCTGAAGTTCTGGGGAACACATTCGAGCCTACTTGAGCGACTAATCTGTGTGGGGTTAGAAGCGGTGAAGCCAAGGAATGGGCAGGGCTGTGCTCCCTCTGTGGGTTCCTGGAGAATCCTCGCTTCGCCAGCTTCTAAAGTCGCTCACTTTGCTTCCCTGTGGGTGTCCACTTGTGCTTTCTCTCTCTCAATCTCTTTCTTTATCTCTCCCTCTTTCTCCCTCTCTCTCCATCTCCCTGCCTCCCTCCCTCCCTCTCTGTCTCCCTCCCTCTCTCTCCCTCTCTCTCTCTCTTCCTCCCTCCCTCCCTCTCTTTCCCTTTCTGATTCCTCTCCTTCTCCCTGAGCATAGCCAGATAATCTAGTGTAATCCCCCATCTCAAGATTCCTAACCACATTGGCCAGGTCTCATTTGCCACGTAAAGTGACAATTTTCACAGTTCTGACATTCGGACATGGATGTCCTGGGAAGAATGTTGAGTGGTCCACTGGCATGTGTTTGTGTACGAATATGGATCCACCACATATGTGTAGTCACAGGCAAAAGCATGGGGGAGGCCACAGTACCCTAATCCCAGATGACCCAAGGCCACAGGACCTTGAGCTGGAAAGTTGGCTCCCAGCTTTGCTTTGACTTTTATGGACAATGCAGTCTTGTCTGAGTCACTTCCTCTCGTTGTAAGAGTAGCAGCCCCTACATCTGTCTGGCTCATGAGCGACATCAGTATGACGTAGCTCTCTCCACATCCCTCACCACTGTCATTATCATCATCCTCATTGTGATCACCAGCTCCCTGGACACCACAACACACGCCCATCTCTAAGTCTGTGTTATCGCTGCCATTAGCAGTAAGGCCCACCCTGACGAAGCCCTGTCAGGGCCCCTGGGAGGAGGACACAGAACGCTTCCCATTTTCTGAAGCCAACCTCAACAGACTGAGAGGACTCCCCTGCAGCTGCATCCTCACCCCAATCCCTGCCAAGACTTGAGTTATGCACATGCAAAGAAATATTTGTCACATGGTTAAGGCAGCAGTTGTGTTCTGCAGAGGAGCGTGAGCAGACTTGACAGCCCTGAAGGGACACACCCACCTTGCCCAGAAATTTCTGTCACGACCATGGCACTGAAGTTGACTTTGTGTGGGGTAAGCATGGAGTGGAGAAGAGACTGCAGTCCCCAGCCTGGTTGGCAGAGGCAGATGACACACTGTGTCTTAGACTCCACATAGGGCCGGAGTCCGGCCTCACCAGCTTGCCCATCACTCCCGATCCTGACTTTCAAAGCTAAGAGCTTTCGCTGTAAAATGAAGGGAATGGACCTGCCGGCTTTTGTTCTGTTCTCCCCACACACACTTTAATTTTTCTTTTTTAAGACAGGCTCTCATGTGGGGGCGGTGGTGGCGCACGCCTTTAATCCCAGCAC
>JAQHUG010000022.1:12112483-12136112 GCA_028555095.1 Dicrostonyx torquatus | reverse complement strand
CCCACACCAGTGAGTCCCAATTGCCAAGGCCAATGGGTTGTCTCGGTGTCTATACAACACATGTTTGAGATGATAAATTCAGAACAAACATGTTTTCAACTGATATACTTTTAAGTGAAAGAAACATATTAAGGGAAAGATTTAAATATAGAAAAATTGACAGATAAAGTAGAAATACCCACACAAACTTACAGCTCAGAAATGGATCAAAATTCGTATTTTGGAGAACATTTTTCTATGCACATACAACACACGTTCACAAACACACGCATGCTATTTTAAGAAGACAACACATGCAGTGTGAAGTCCCAGAGGCCATCTGGAAGCCCCGCTGTTGCTGGTCCCACCATCTAGCCCACCCTATGCCGTGCTCTCCTGGCTGGTTTCGCCCTTCCAGGGCACCCAAGGTCTTCCACTCCCCTAGTGCTGTTCTGCCCACCCCCATCTTTCCATGATGCGTGTGGCCAGCAGCTATTTGCCTTAAATGAAGCAATGCCACCAAGACCACCTTCTTGTCACATTTCCAGAGAGGCCTGGCTCCCTTTCTTGTGTTTTAAGTCACTGAAGTCATGCAAGCATCTGACTTTCCCGCCACCAACCCCAGCCCTCAGTTACCCACACACTGACTCTTACAAACATGCCTTCCATCTCTGCCTTCCTTCCTGTCTTCCTCTAGTCTCTTCTGCTTCCCTGACTGGTAACTCCTGTCTTCTCAGAGGCATCGTGTATGCCTGGCTATGAAACTGGAGGGGGACTTGATAACAGAGTCAAATGGATAATGGACAATCACATCCTTGGTTTTTCTTGTTCCTAGACAGATGGCAGGGTCACACTGTTCAGGACCTGGGTTCCTTCACCAAATGACTTTTGTATCTCACCCCCCCCCATAGAAGAGGCAAAGATATAAGAGGGGTCATGCCAACTGTTTAAAACCTTGGTCCCATTTAGAGTAAGGCATGACTCCATTACTGAGGCCTCCTGGACACCAGGTAGCAGGCCTCTGCAGTGCAGGAACAGTAGAGAGGAAGCCAGGGCGTGGATGACCAACAGGGCGAAGTGTCTTTATTGGGACCTTAGCTGGAGCTGTCTGACTCAATCCAGAGGGAGGCTACACTGAGCAGAGGTGGCCAGACGGTCAACACAGGTCCCAGCAAGCCTTCATTGACCTGAGGGTGAGACACCCAATCTTTGGTCCTTATCAACGAATTATGGATGTGATCTTAAATGGGTTTTTTTTTCCTCTGACATATGAATATCTTAGCCTTGTCCTTGATGGGCTCTGAGTCATAGCCTCAGTCATGACATTTCTCAGACAACCAGGAGATCTGTGCACAGGTCGCAGCAGAGTCTGATCGGAGGACACAGAATGACGTAATAGAGAATTCAAGCCTCGTGTCTGCTTTAGCTTCCCTTTAGGTGTCTGCAGCATCTAGTGGGGCTTTGAAAGTTCCTGGGACAACACCGAGGCAGCTCTTCCAGTCGCCGAGGTGTTATCAAAATGAGTGGGGCTACGTGCGATCCCTCCCACCGAGTGGGGTTTAAGATAGCCACAAGCGGGCTGGAGAGATGGCTCAGTGGTTAAGAGCATTGCCTGCTCTTCCAAAAGTCCTGAGTTCAATTCCCGGCAACCACATGGTGGCTCACAGCCATCTGTAATGAGGTCTGGTGCCCTCTTCTGGTCTGCAAACGTACACACAGACAGAATATTGTATAAATAATAAATAAATAAATATTTTTAAAAAAAGATAGCCACAAGCAAGTGAACTACTGGATGGATTTGGCTCTTCATTCAGTAGCTATTGCTCCTTGTCATTGTGGGTCATGTCTTTAGCTCTCTCGAATCCCACCTGTTTGAGCTCGGTCTAGCTGTAAGGGGTTCCTGGTCTGCAAACCCTCCAGCCTGTGCTCTGGTGCTTCTGGCAAAGGTATTGCGAGCACAGGGAGCATATCAGAGGAAAAGGCACACTCAGCTTCCAATAGGGTGATGGGTAATACAGTCAACTTGACAGGATCTAGAACCAGTTACAAGACAGGGTTCTGGGGTTTCTGAACTTGGTTAATTGGGGTAGAAACACCCATCCTAAGTCTGGGCCACACCATCTCATGGGTTCATGACATAAAATAAAGCAGCTAACGTGAGACTCCATAAGAGGAAGAAAAGAACGTGAGTGATCACTCATCTTCCTACTTCCTGATGTCAGTGCAGTCAGCTGCCACGACCTCCCGCCGCCATGATGGACTGTCCACTCAAACTGCGAGCCAAGAAGACCCCTCCTCCCTTGAGCTGCTTTTGCGGGGTGTTTTGCCATGGAGGTGAGAAAAAAAATGTTTAAAACAATGATTACCAAGGCAACAAGCCGAGGATCAGAGTTTGTCTGCCCTTGGTCATCTCTACCCTTCTGAGCCCTGAATACCAAGAGGACGGAAATGCGGACCTCACCCCAAGGTGACAATCTCAGAGTGTCATCAACTCCTCAGCCTTTCAGAGAGGTCCCTCAGTTCAAGATGAACACCTGGGGCTGGAGCAAAGCCACCAAGTCAAACACTAGGGGAAAGCGGTTTCCCCTGGGGCTCTGTTTCCCTCCTCAGCAAAGCATGAACTGCCCAGAAGGCTGTTGAGAGGTAGCTAACGTACACCATCTCCATCCGCTTCAGAACTCAGAGAAACCGAGGTTCAGAGTGGCCATGCGCCACACAGCCCGCCAATGGTCCAGAACTCAACAAGCTTCGGGACTGCTGGAGTTTCTGCGAGCTTGCAGGCAAAGCCTTCCCAGACTGCCACGGTTTGACCTCAGGAGTCATCCAGATGGATCCTATTTAGAGGCCACTGAGGAAAGGAGAGTAAAAGAGCTCAGGGGAAACCACCCAGGACCAAAAGCACGTGCCCACGTAAAGGCTTTGTCAGGGGGTGGGGGTAGGGCCCCACCCACATATCTCGCCCACCTGTGGCCCCTCCCCACTTCTCCACTCCAGCCCCTGCATCAATTCTGATGGGGGCAGCAAATTTGCTTGCCTACCAATCGAAGGCTCATCGCGGTCAATGACCTAAAGGACAAGGCTATCCTGTCGCATAGGAGGCTCTGCAGATCGGGTGCTTCCTTGGGTAGAAACCGAGAAACAGATCCATGCGATTGATTTTTTGTTTGTTTGTTTGTTTGTTTTTGAGACAGGGTTTCTCTGTGGCTTTGGAGCCTGCGCTGGAACTAGCTCTTGTAGACCAGGCTGGCCTCAAACTCACAGAGATCCGCCTGCCTCTGCCTCCCGAGTGCTGGGATTAAAGACGTGCGCCACCACCTCCTGGCCATGCAATTGACTTTAAAAGTTGATTTTAAACCAACCACAAGCAAGGCTGATTCATAAGTTAAGAGGGTACCAAGTCCCAGCCCTGGCTGTTTTTCTTATTTAAATGAGTGATGGTTTGTCCCTAGACCTCACTTCTCCTTGAACCAAGAGGCAAACCCAGCCGCCCCCACTGAGTTGCCTAGCTCCATTGCCTGACTCAACTGAAGGCCAGGAGTGAAAGCCTGGGGGAAGAAAGACCTCATAAAACTTGCAGCAGCTCTGAAATCGCTGGCTACACAAGTCACTGCAGATCACGGTTTTTATGCCTTTAATAGCAGAGCCCCGCGTTAAAGTTCCCTTTGCACTCAGCAGCTAAGGGAGCGTTCCTGACGCCTTGCTAACTGGTCCATTCTTCACAAAGGCCATCAGAAAGAAATAACTCCGCAGGCCACGGTCCAGATGCACAAGGCTGGAGCAGAAAGTGAACCGAATGTGTGACCACGCCGAGAGAGGACATTTCTCCATGCTTCCTTTTTAACCTTGGCGCCCAATCAGCCGTTAAAGGATAAGGCACGCACCCTTCCCAGGGAACGTGCTTAAGCCTAAAATTTGAACCGTACTTTAAAGAACTTGTTCACAATTTTTGCCCTAAATGCAAAGAGTAATAAAGAGGCCATTTATTACAACAGGATGTTTGATGACATGCCACGTAGGTGCGTGTCACCTGTGAGGTTTCATTTCCCCTTGTGACAACCCCATGAGTTGGTCCAATGGGTATTTGGTGAATGGAGACAGTGAAGGTGTGAACTGGGATCATGTATGGGCCACCTCGAGCTGCTGTAATAGACAGTAGATATTCATTGTCTTAACGTTCTGTTTTGGGGTCTGGAAGTCGAGGCTCAGGCTGTCTGCAGGGCTGGTGTCTCTGTCTCTCTGCCGCTCTCTGTCTCTCTCTGTCTCTGTCTCTGTCTCTCTCTCTGATGGTGTCTTTCACTCTACGTGGCCTTCCACTTGCTCCTGTGCATTCATGTGCCTCATCTTCTAAAGACGGGAGTTGTATGAGAGCAGACCCTGCTCACTCTGTAACCACCTCCTCAAAGGCTTGTGTTCATAACTTTTCTCGTCGCTGTGGCAGAGAACGCCTGAGGAAGGCGACTTCAGGGAGGAGGGTTGCTTGGGCTCCATGTTTGGGCATGGTGACAGGAGCGTGAGGTGGTCAGTGACGTTGAACTTGCATCCCCCTCAGGAAGCAGAGGGCGGACAAATGCTGACCCCTCCTTTGCTTTCTCCTTTCTCCTTCCGATTCAGTATGGGTCTCAGTCCGTGAGAATGGTGCCCACATTCAGGGCAGATCTCTGCTCCTCAGTTGAATCTTTCTGGAAACATCCTTAGAGATATAACCAGAGATGTGTTTCCATAGTAATTTCTAAATCTAATCAAATTGACCAGATTAACTATCAGAAGCGTCAATCCCTAAAGACAGTCATACTGGAGGTTCAGGCTTCGCCCGTGTCTGGGGACGTTCATAGCGGTGAGTGACAGAGCCAGGGCTCTCTGAATCCCAAGACACAGCCTCGCCCATGCTTCACCATCTCGGGCAGAGTCAGAAGACATGCCACCAGGGAGCAGGTGCAATGGAAGCTGCTAACAGAGACCCAATGTCACAGCACTGAGCTTCACCCTGGTGCGCTGGGCGGCAGAGTACCAGCCCGTGCTAGATCTCAGCACACAGAAGTGCAGATCAACCAGTGACCTGTCCAGATGGGGCTGAGTGAAAATGGCTTTGTTAACCTGGTTCCTAGGTGCTGAAAGATTCCCCCCGAAGGGAATCTATCTCAGGCGGGACCCCCGTTCCCAGAGATCAGCTGAAACCACCAGCGCGGATGCAATCAGCAAGAGGTTTATTCAGATGCACGGGTACCCGGGGCGACCAAGTCTTTCAAAGGACTTGCGCGCCTGGCTCGGGGTTCTAGGGGTTTTTAATGGGGGCAGGAGAGCAGAAGCACAGCCACAGAAGCGAGATGCATGGTTACAGGGATTTCATTGGTTAATTTAAACAAGGCCATCATGAGGATGAGGTTATGTTCTCAAATACAGAGAATTCAGATAGAGAACCATCTCAGCTCATATCTGGGGGGAGGAGCTGGAGTTAGACAAAGGGCTTGCTCAGCTCTTATCTGGAGGGAGCAACCAGAGGGAGCTTACTCAGCTCTTGTCTGGGAGAACAGCCGGTACTTTCCCAGGCCAGATATCTGACCATAGATATCCTGCCCGGCAATGGCCCTGAGCTAACTCCTCATTTAGGGCTGTCTCTTATCTGAGCTCTTATGGGTATGTGCAAGCCTTGTAAAATGGCGTTTCTATGGCTAAGCTGCAGAATGCCGGGAGCGGGGGTCTTTCAGCGCAAAAGCGGTGTTTGGGTTTTCCTGCCATAGGTAGTGTGTGAGTCTATCAGCTAAAATAAAATAAAACAGCCTTTCATTTGAACTCTCTTTTCTTTTCTTCAAACTGCCAGCGAATGTCCTGGAAGGCGATTCCATGGACCAGGATGTGGAGAGCCCAGTGGCCATTCATCAGCCAAAGTTGCCTAAGCAGGCCAGGGATGACCTGCCGAGACACATCAGCCGAGACAGGACCAAAAGGAAAATCCAGAGGTACGTGAGGAAGGACGGGAAGTGTAATGTCCACCATGGTAACGTGAGGGAGACCTACCGATACCTGACAGACATCTTCACCACCCTCGTGGATCTCAAGTGGAGATTCAACCTGTTGATTTTCGTCATGGTCTACACAGTGACGTGGCTCTTCTTTGGAATGATCTGGTGGCTAATTGCATATATCCGGGGAGATATGGACCACATAGAGGACCCCTCGTGGACTCCCTGCGTCACCAACCTCAACGGGTTTGTCTCTGCTTTTTTGTTCTCCATAGAGACAGAAACCACCATCGGGTATGGCTACCGGGTCATCACGGACAAGTGCCCCGAGGGAATTATCCTCCTCTTAATCCAGTCTGTGTTGGGGTCCATTGTCAATGCATTCATGGTTGGATGCATGTTTGTGAAAATATCCCAACCCAAGAAGAGGGCAGAGACCCTGGTCTTTTCTACCCACGCAGTGATCTCCATGCGGGATGGGAAACTCTGCCTAATGTTCCGGGTAGGGGACCTGAGGAATTCCCACATTGTGGAAGCTTCCATCCGAGCCAAGCTGATCAAGTCCAAACAGACTTCAGAGGGGGAGTTCATCCCCCTCAATCAGACGGACATCAACGTGGGGTACTACACCGGGGATGACCGTCTCTTTCTAGTGTCACCTTTGATTATTAGCCACGAGATTAACCAACAGAGTCCCTTCTGGGAGATCTCCAAAGCCCAGCTCCCTAAAGAGGAACTGGAGATCGTGGTCATCCTGGAGGGAATGGTGGAAGCCACAGGTAAGACACGCCCCATCCTGTTAGACATGCCCCATTCCGCTGAAACTCTCTGGTAAGAAATGCTGTGCCTATGCATCCTGTAACCGTAAGTACATGCTCGGACACGCTTAGCCCTTTCAATTTTCTTAATTTTACAATTTGTTTCTTTTATTTTGTATGTATGGATGTTTTGCCTGCATGTACGTGTGTGTACCATGTACATGCCTGGTGCCCATGGAGGTCGGAAGAGGGCGCCAAATTCTCTATAACTGGAGTTGAAAACAGTTGTGTGGCACCATGTGCTTGCTGGGAAACTGAGGCAAAGTCCTCTGCAAGAGCAGCCGGTGCACTAAGCTGCTAGGCCACCTCTCTTCCCCACTTACCTTTATAAAAGCCATTTAGAAAGCAAATTAATAATTTCTTAAATTTCCAAATACTTAAAGAAATTTTTGATTTTGATCTGTGTTCAATGCTCATTTTGAATGATTTTAAAGTGTTTCTCATTTAAATATTTTCAGCTATTTGTTAGCAAGCCAAATGATAAGAGTTAGACCTTTCAAAAAAAAAGGTGAGAAAAAAATGGCTTAATATAACTGCTAATTTTGCCCCTTCTTTGGCCCTCATTCATAAAACCCATAGGATTGTTTGTTCTCCCTTTGTGTTAGGGAGAACACTTGACCCGCCCAGCCCTCAGCAGGCATTGCACTAAGAACTAAAGACTTGTTCCTTGTAACCATGCAGACCTATCGCGGTCAGCGCTGGTCACGGGTCTGTGGGAAGAGAGCCTTTTCTCGGGTTTAGGAAACTAGGCTCCCACTCATCTTTGCTCACACCTAAGTTACACGCGTGCTCCACATTCTGAGAGCCAAGTGGGTTCTGCCCATATCCACTGATCACGTGATACAAGTCAAAAGCCCCGAGCAGAGCTACAGACTTCCCAGAAAGTGTGTAAATCCAATCCCGTTCACCAACTCTGCAGAGCTCCCAGTCTTTGCTACACAGCCCCGTCCTCCCAACACACACACACACACACACACACACACACGCACACACGCACACACGCACACACGCACACGCACACGCACACACACGCACGCACGCACACGCACACACGCACACACACACACGCACACACGCACACACACACACACACACACACACACACAAACTGTCCCGTGTTGGGAAGCCTCCAAGCCTGAAACTCTGTGTTCCCCAGTGTCATGGGAAAATGTATATTCTGTGAGCTGGCCCAAGTCTTCAATAGCCTGGGATCCTTTTCCAAAGGAAAATCTTTCATCCCTTGCTTCTGTCTCCCCGTCTCCCTGCACCAGCAGGAGACAAAGTCACGATTCCTACCAAGAAGTTCTTATGGGAGAGACCAAAAATTTCCAATAAGTTTTTAAATTTCAGCAAACTGAAAATATGGAGTCTCTGTGATCCAGCTCGCCCCTTCCCACAGAACAAGAGGTTTTAAAGACTAACAAAATACACTTGGCTCTCTGCCTCTAAGGAGTTCCACCCCCCCCCCGCCATGGTGGGGCTCTAGCATTTAGTGTCGAATGTCTTCCTGTTTCTTGCCATCATTTCCTAAATAATACAGTACAAATGTTTACATAATATTTATGTTGTATTAGGTATTATAAGCAATCCAAGGCGATCTAAAGCATGTGGGTGGGTGTAATGTCTGTGAAGACAAAACTATTCTGTAAGAGGGACTTGAGCATTTGAAGACCTGAGTATCTTTGGGGAGTCCTGGAATCAACGCCCTCTGGATATGAGAGACAGCTCTGTGTTTATCTCACATCCCTGGAGCCAGGCACAGGCCTCTAAGTCTGGTGTGCAAAAAGGACTGAGAAACTGACTCTCTCTGGAGGGAGCATCTCCAGCCAGCACTGGGATGGGAAAGACTGTTGCTTACTTCTGAGTCACAAGTTCTTGGGTCCTAAAAGACTTCAGTCTGTCTTGTGAACCAGAGCATTGGCTGGTTGTTGTGAAAATCTGAATAGAAACTGCAGATAGCAACAGGGCTGGCTGTCAGCACCTTGGGCTTGAGGTTTTTATGCTCTCCTGAGGTAGTAATTGATCAAATCGGAGGGGAAACGGGAGGAGAGAGAAAGAGAGGAAAAGAAGAGAAAGAAGAGGGAGAGAGAGGAGAAAGGGGAGGAGAGAAGAGAGGGAAGAAAATGAAATAGAAGAGAGTGGAGCCAGAAATAAGAGGGCTGGTGCCCCTTGAAAAGGGAACTCCGCTGTTTTCAAAGGGACCGGAACCTCTGCACCCTGGCAGAGCACAGCGACTCAGAACCCCCCCCCCAGTGGTGTCTGCAGCCACAGATGTGCACAGCATGTGCTGACCATCCCAGAGGTCCCTGCCCCTGGGCAGACTTAGGAGTCTTCCTATTCCCGGTCTGTGTACACAGGAATCCAAGCCTCTGGCTCCTGTGCTAGCCCCGTCTCCAGCAACAGCCGCTGAGCTCCACAGAACACCCCCTCCAACCCAAGCCCAGCCTCAAAATATAAGTGAATCCGAGCAAGAAAATCAGGTTTGCACTGTCCCCAGGGCAGACCTTGTCTTTCTGATGACAGCTTGTATGGAACAAGACTATCTGCAGGGAGAAGCATCCTTTTACGATAATTAACCGCGATAGTTGCCTAGAAGCATCCTAGCCTTTCTGGGAGTTCTTAGCCACACCTGGGTAGTTGCCAGCAGAAAGAGCCCAACTCTCTACCATTCCTGAGAAAGCACAACCACTATTGATTCTCTTTTTGAGTATGCATTTTTAATATACCATATATAATTATAATAATTATATAATATATTTGCAATATATTATATAATAAATGTATTGTTTTATGTAGCAAATATATTGTGAGTAAAATATTGTGAATATATTATATGATAGATTCTTACATATACATACATATATACAGTTTCTGGTTAGTAGAGGAAGGGTTTTCTAGAACATTCTGGAGGTATCTTGAAGCTGGAGATACATGTCTTGGTCCTATCCACAGCTCAGTACCGCCACCCACCACCCTCCCACTCAACAAGAGATTTCTTAAACTTCAGCAGGACATCTGTGGAAATTAAGACCACAGCTGGGATTCGCTGGCAATAAAAGGGAGGGGAAAAGTTTAAGGAAAGGAAAAAAGGTTTCAATGTCTCAAGGCCACAGAAAGAGAAAAGGGGCAAACTGGAGGAAAACAGATGGAGAAAGACCCGATTATCCACTGGTGTGCAGGGCTGGAAGTCGGGAGCCAAAGTGACTGCTCTCGGAATTGTCCCCGCTGGGACCCGGAGGCCCAGTGGTTAAGAGAGCTGACTGCTCTTCCATAGGACCCAAGTTCAATTCCCGACACCCACATGGTCGCTCACAGCCATCTGTACCTTCAGGTGCAGGGGATCTGATACGGGGCGTTGGGGGCGGAGGAAGCGTATGTCCCGTTTGCAGCAGAACACACCATGTCACTTCTCTGTGCCTGGACCATCAGCACGCCCTTGCCATAATGTGCACCACAGGGTCCCGGTGACCCTGACGGCAGTGTATTCTGCAGTCCTAAGTTGTCTTGCAGTGACCTAGCACCAAGGTTGGGGTCTGAGGGAGCTCAGCTAGGGGAACAGACCTTGGGGGCAGCACTGACAGTGATCACTTGTGGGAATTTCATCTTCCAATACTAGTTGCCCTGCAGACTCCAATTCCATCTTAGAAAACAAAATTAAGGGTCATGGGTTGTGGCCCACATGGCTATCACACTAGAGACTCTGAGCTGGACCCCAGCAGCACATAAAGCTGGGTGTGGTGGCACACACATGTAACCCCAACACTCCTACAGTGAAGGCAGAGAGATCAGATATTCAAGGTCATCCACAGAGACACAGTGGACCCCAGGCCCGCCTGGGATACGGGAGAACCTGTCTTGAAAGACAGAAGCCCTCCGGAGGCAGGAATGTCGTCAGTGTCTTGAAGGGATCCCATCCGTTGGACAGACACCATAAAGGACAGGCACACATTCCCCAAGGACTGTTTTGTCCTGGCCCTGCCTCCGTCAGAGGGGTGGCTGTGGTGACCTCTCGGGAACCTTCCAGTCATGTGATTCTATTTTTGAACATAAATCAAACCCTGGAAAATTCTGGCTTCAGCCACCCAGACACCCAGAGCTGGTTGTGTGTCATCTGCAAATATATTTTTGAAGGGGCCTTTATGTCCCCGACACATGAGCAATTTTGAGGTAGTGGTGTTTACAGAAGGTTTCTTAGCTACGTAAACAAACACGCTCAGCAGCTGTGGCAAAAATGCGTTAAAATAGTGGCACATTCATCCAGACTGATATTTATAGAGGGCACATGGGCCTCGCAGCTAGATGACAGCCACCCAGCACTGGGCCCTGGGCCAACCAGCGCCGCACTGGAGCCTCTCTGATTGAACTTCCACATTTACCCCCAGCAATTATGCAGACAGCCTGCCCCCGCCCCGAGTGTGAGCCTCAGTTCCCGGCCCCAAGCGTGAGCCCTCGGTGCCCCCCCCCCCCCCCCCGAGCGTGAGCCCTCGGTCCCCGCCACCCCCCCCCCCGGCCCCGAGCGTGAGCCCTCGGTGCCCCACCCCGGCCCCGAGCGTGAGCCCTCGGTGCCCCCCTGTTCCGAGCGTGAGCCCTCGGTCCCCCCCGCCTGGCCCCAAGCGTGAGCCCTCGGTGCCCCCCCCCCCGCCCCCGAGCGTGAGCCCTCGGTCCCCGCCACCCCCCGGCCCCGAGCGTGAGCCCTCGGTGCCCCCCTGTCCCGAGCGTGAGCCCTCGGTCCCCCCCGCCTGGCCCCAAGCGTGAGCCCTCGGTGCCCCCCCCCGGCCCCAAGCGTGACCCCTCCGTGCTCCTCCACTCCTGAATGTGAGCCTGGGTACCCCTCCAGCCCCAAGTGTGTGCCTCGGTGCCCCTCCAGACCCGAGTGTGTGCTTCGGTGGCACAAGCATCCACTAAGCCTCTCTGGGTTTCAGCTTTACACTTTTTATTCCAAAAACCATACAAGTGATAGAAAAAAGAGACCAAACAATATCATGACTCCCTGGGAACATGTCATTCGGTTTGACAACTGTCAGTTCAGAACTGAACATGCTCTGCCTGCATTGTCAGGTTCACCAGCGTTGCAGGATTTTAACTATGAATGTCTTAGTCTTTTCCTACAAAAGATGAGGACTTTATTTTTCCAAATATATACATTGTGGTTTGGTTGACTGATTGATGATTGATTGGGCTGGGCAGTGTGTATACCACAGCTTAGATGTAGAAACAGACGACAGTTTATGTGCGTTCATTCTTTCTCTCCACTGTGTGGGTCCCAGAGTACAGGATCCAGGTTATCAGCTTCAGTAGCAGACACCTTTCCCACTAAGCAATCTCTCCGGCACAGGACTCTTTTTTTTTTTTTTTTAATAAAACCATGAGTGTGAGAGGTACGGCCCCGGGCGATAAAGTGCTTTCCATGTAAGTGTGCAGACCTGAGTTCAGATCTTCATAACATACATGAGGCTGGATGTGGTGGTGTGTATTGTTACTGTCAGGGCTGCTACATGGGAGAGGAGAGAATTCCCGGATCTGGAGGCTGGAGGACCAGCCAACCTACTCTATACAGCAGAAAAACTTCAAAGGGACCTGTCTCAAACAAGATAGGCAATAAGGACAAGCACCAGACGTTGTCCCACATTTGTGCCATGAATACGCATGCATGCATGTATGTGTGCATGTGTGCATGCATGTGTGTGTGTGTCTGTGTGTGTGTGTGTACATGCGCACATACACGCAGACTCAAACAAGGTTAATTCCATATAGTTGGGTAAGGTCTCTTTCAACCCTTTAGTCTTTAACATTTTTTTCCATCTGTGATTTTTTTTTCTCTGTGAGCTTTTACCAGCAAACAGAACTTATGCAAGGTTTAAACGCTGAAACTGGAGAAAATGGGACACAGGAATGGGACACCATCCCATGTCAGTCCTTCCATCTCTGCAGGCCCTACAATTTAAAGAGTCAGTACACAGTGATTAAAGGTATTTAAGAAAAAAAATATATCTGTACTGAACATATAGACTATATCTTGCTATCATTACACACCAGGCAGTATAGATGCTATTTTTATGCCATTGACATTTTGTGAGATATTATAAGCAGCCTAGAGAATATTTAACATACGGGCAGATATGTGTAGGGTTCTATGAAAATTCTATACCAAAATATGTTTATATGTTGTCCTAGTTAGGGCTTTTATTGCTGTGAAGACATTCCATTATCACAGCAACACTTACAGGGGAAACATTGGGGTGGCTGGATTAAAGTTTCAGAGGTTCAGTCCATTATCATCATGACAGGAGCACAGAGGCATGCAGGCAGACGTGGTGCTGGAGCTGAGGGTTCTCCCATCTTGACACGCAGGCAACAGGAAGTGACACTGAACTAAGCAAAGACCTCAAAGGCCACCTTCACAGCGACACACTTTCTCCAACAAGGCCACACCTACTCCAGGAAAGCCACACCTCCTAATAGTGCCACTCCCTTTGGGGACCGTTTTCTTTCAAACCACCACATCTATTGACATTTTTATGAGGACTTGAGCACCTGTGGATGTAGGTAGCTCCAAGACTTCCAGAAGCAATTCCTCCTGGGTAACAAAGGCCAATGCCTGGGCCAGGAAACAGAAATCGCTGTTTGTGTTACCAGGGAGGCCAGCGAGCCCTGGAGATGGGAGGAGAGAGCTGTCCCATGACGTATTCGTGTGGAAAGACTGTGTGTAAGCACAAATCACGTCACAGATCATGGGACTTTTGAGACAAAGTCTCACCCAGTTCTCCATGAAGGACGAGGAAACGGAACTTTCAAGTCCACGACAATGGCGTGCCTGAGGCTGAGTAGCCGCTTGCAGGGCAGGTCTCTGGGGCTCGCAGGGCTGGTGTGGATATGAACTCTCTCAGCTCGTCCCTGGACATTTTCAGGGCTGTGGTTCACGGAGTTCTGCAGAGAAATATGGCCAGAGCCATGAGCTCGTATTTAAATGAGTCAAGTCCAGGCACCAATCCACGTGCCCTCACCTTTGTCCCTCAGGTTTTCTTGAAGGTTCCTTTGTTGCTTTCCCAACTTCATCAATTCTCCTTAAAATCCCTGATGAGATTTGTACCGACCATGGATCTAAAGAAGATGTGTTGTTGCCTGGCAGCTCCGAAATCGAAATAAAGTGTTGTCTGTAAGAATGCCCTGGGAAGCCCTGGTGATGTGAGGCTCAGGTCCATGTCAAGAACTGTGTTTATTTGCTGTAATCAAAATGCCAGTCTGCTCTGTCGGAGAGAATATGAAATTCATAGTTTGAAGGATAACAGGGTTGAGGGCTGATGTAGCAGCTCTCTCTTCCGGGGCAGTAGGTAGAGCCCTCCCAGTGCCCAAACCTTAGTTCACCTTTAGTTTTGATAATCTACATTTATTCCACCCTGGGCAAACCATTATCTCCGTTTGGTTTTTTGTTTGTTTTGTTTTGTTTTTCTTTTAAGTGTCTTGTAAGCTCAGTTACCTGATCTGGGGGAAAGTTAAACGATAAGATCCGAAATGCTAAGCACTCGGGTGGAAAAGCTCTACAGAGACAGACATTCTGTTGAGTCTCCACAGAGAGACTTGTAGAAACGTCTCAAAGGTCAGAATCCCACTTCCGTACACAGAGAGATCAATCTCTCCTTGTTCTTTCAGTGCGAGGCTCAAGTCTTCAACCCACAATTTTGTTCCAAGATACTCGCTTGTTATCAGCAATCCAGGAGTAGCTTTGGCAATTGATGAACCAATGGCACTGCCCCGGAATGGGGTACACCCCATCTTCAACCCCAGGGCTCCCTGTATGAGGCTGACCGTGTGGAGTGCCCACACCAAGACTTATGATTTCCCACCTCCTTGTCCAAAAGCAAAGCCTTGTAAGAGACCTAACATGACTTCTGCAAACATGGGGAAGGGCTGGGGGAGAAGCTTGGTCCAGGAAGTGTTTGAAGACCTGACCTGGATCTCCATCATCCAAATAAAAAGCCAGGAATGGTCGCCCATGCTTCTCATCTCCGAGCTGGGATGTGGAGACAGGGGGCTCCCGCGGATCACCAAACCAGCATAATGACTAGGTCCCAAGGAGAGGACCTGTCTGCAAAAGAAAACTGAATGGCTCCTGAGAGATGACCCCCAAGGTTGACCTCTTACCTCTCTACACACCTTCACACACACAAACACCTGCACACAGGAACATACTCACACTTTCACACACAGAAACAAACCAGTTCTCACACTTCAGAAGGCACTGAGAGAATTCCATAATTCAAAAAGGTATCAGTCATTTTTGTTGTAAAATCAAAATACTGCATAGAATATTTCATTATTAAAACACGCTTACCTGAAAATGATAGCACTGCTTTCTCCAAATGGAGCACGGGGAGATCCACAAATAAATGCCCAGAAGCCATTAGTAATGGTCACATGATGTGCACAACAGGGATTCAAACTCAAGGCCACGTTAGACCAGAGAGTCAGCTCCACGCCAGACACAGACTATGCTTAGCTTCCAAAAACACACTAGCGTCCCCACTAGGAGACAGTGGCTTCAACGACCACATCCTTAAGTCAGGGGAGCTCCGTTATCTCCATGAGCGCCGGCAGGAGTTTGCCGGTAAAGCCACCTGACCCGACGATTTCTAATCACCCAGAAGAGGATCGCCAGGGGAAACCACGTGAACTATCTGTGTGTACACATGATCACACACTCCTGCAGAACAGCGCAACAGGGAGGAGTCAGCCATGCCCAAGCATCCTTTTATAATCCTCTCAGCCCTATCAATTACTTATCCAATTTCTTTCTCAAAAATGGAATCTCTCAAGCATGGGCCGACTCATCTGTACCCTCTTAATCTCAACCCATAATTGCACCATTCACTGGCTTGCCCCAGTGTCTTCAGCTCTACAACTGGAATGGGAATGCTACTTCGCACCTTGGTGACCTTCCTACCTCCCGAATCCCTCCAGGGCAGATCACTTCCTTCTCATAAGCCACCCTGGGAAACACTGAGGGGCAAAGCTTTGTTGGGAGGCAAAGGGGAAGACCCGCCCTCACGGTGGCTGCATTGTTCCCAGGGACTTTGAAGCTAGCACAGAATGTCAGAGGAGCCCCGTGAAGGTGCTCTGAATACTCAGCATGGACACTATTTACCGATGTGTGCCTGTGCGCAAGCCCGAGTGGCCTCTGCCCTGGTCACCTCCTGTGAATTATAGATTGATGGTATTTGAAATAATGAGGAAGACTGGCGCCAGTAAGACAGGACCCTGCGTTCCCATAAATAGCAACGCCTATCACTACAATGCCTGCCGAAGGTAGCCATGGATGTAGACTACCCTACCTTCTTCCGAGGCCAGAGGACAGGACGTGTGCATCTGGAAACAGTCCTCCACTGCTCCCAGTCCCTCGTCTAGATGTCTCATGAGATTTGAGACGCCTGCCCTTGTTCCCGTTTGGAAGAGTCACTTTTGCGCTATTGACTCAACCCAAGCAAATCATTTTGACTTCCAGAAACCTCTGAAGCACAGAGTTACTTCTACCCTGTGATAAACAAGCACGACTTTCTCCTAAGACAGAGAGACAGCAGCACTCTGTCCGTCTGCTCTGTCTGTGTTGCTGCAGCAGCAAACACATCTAAGGTCTTTGAACAGCGAAGGTTTACTTCTTGTCCATCAGGCATGTCCTCTGCGGCTCTGCCTGCATCCAAGATGCAGGCTGAATGGACAGTCACACACGGGACGTGCCATTCTCCCGCCAGGGGAAAACTCCTCACTTCTGCTCTCTGTTTGTTCATCCTAGGAAGTCATGTGACAGAGCCTGGTGGCAGTAGGCTGGTACCATATAATTCTCTTACGGGGATTTGGGATAAATAACTAACATCAATGATTAAATACACCGTAGATCCCCTTAGAATTTGAAAAAAAAAGGTACATAACTGAAAACTTCCTGTGAGGTACAGTTTAAGATGTATGATGGTCATTGGTTTATCCCACAAAACCATGCAGCCCTCAGAGGAGGATGTAGGCTTACGTTTTCCTGCTCCTACTGAACTGAGGCCATAGGAACCAGTCCTATCTACAGAAGTAGGGACGGTGAGCATCAGGCCGTCAGAAAACCTATCAGCCAGTGCGTGACGATATTACCTTCTTTGGGTTCTCAAGGCACAGTGAGCCCTCTGCCAGTCTGAATCCTGCCTGGCTCAGTATAATCGACCCCTTGCCAAGTCACCAGGGACATGAAGCATGACTGAGCAATGGCATAACACTGGGCAGAGCAGCCAGGATGCTGGTTGTTTGTTACCATGGTAAAACCTACCCTGCCTTGCCTGATACAAAATGTCACGATGACACTTTGACAAGAGGACTATTGCATATGCCAAGCACACCAGACTCGCCAGGAAGTGAGTTTGCAGCTAGCATCTTCGCGGAATGTCTTCTTCCTGCTGCAATTCTCTTCCCTGGCAAGACTTTAACACCAAACAGGCTGATTTCAATCTGCCTCTGTTCTGGCATGTTCGTGTGTCATCTGGACAATATATATGTGTGTGTGTGTGTGTGTGTGTGTGTGTGTGTGTGTGTGTACACATACATTACATATATCTGGGAGTGTTTATATCTTTATGTTAATATTTATATAAATGTGTATCTTTATCCTATGGGATCACACATGCAATCCTTTATAACGGGACCTGGGACACACTAATATAGAGACCAACTACGTGGCTCTGCATATTTTCCTATCTTCATCACTGTCAAGCATTTGGCAGCCCCTGGCTGGCAGTTTTTACATTTATTTATGTATTTATGCTGAGAGCATGTGTACATGTGTGTGCACACACGGTGGTTCATGTGCGGAAGTCCAAGGACACTCACAGGAGTCCGTTCTCTCCTCCCACGTGGATCCTGAAAATCAAACTCAGGTCACCAGATTTGGTGGCACACACTTGACCTGCTGTGAGTCCGTTCACTGCCCCACTAATCATTTCCAAAGATGTTCCTCATGGTTTATTTCCAGAACCCTAAAAACAATTTGAAAGGTTAAGACCATTCTTATTTGACACATGATAAAAGATTGGCTCTGGGGTAAGGGGTAAGGGGTTGGGGTGGAAATGGCTTGCCCAGAGTCACACAACTGAAGTGGTGAAGCCAAGATCAACCTCGGTGCTGTCCAGCTCCCAGCCACCTGCCATCTGCCTCTACAGAGAAGCCTAGTCCACCAGGCGCACGTGAGGACCGTGAAAATGATGGCACTGACCACAACTCATGACTGAGCTGCAACATTGCCTGATGCTAGTTATCCTCAGCTATGAACTTTCCTGCCCTCCCCAACCTGACCATGGGGCAAGCAACGATGAGCCACAGGGCTGGAGAGATGGCTCAGTATATAAAGTGTTTGCCCCATAAGTGTGAGGACCTGGAACTAATCCCCCAGAACCCATGTTTTTGAAAGCATGGTGGCATGTGTGTGTCTGTGATCCCAAACATGCCAAGTAGAGCCAAGTGGCTCCCTGGGACTGACTGGGGAAAAGAACTGGTGACAAGATCATGAGGAGTCCCTACAGTTGGTCTTAAACTCTGTGCTCACGTACACATGAGCACACACATGCACATACATGTACGGCATACTTAAAAAGGGCAGTCTACTGGCCTTTTCTCTCCAGGTCTAACCAGTTCCATGTTATCTCAGTGGATAACTGTTCCAGCAGAGGCCAACCTGATCCAATGTGACCCAGTGTTGTGCCAGGTGTAACCCACAGCACAATCAAGAAGCCAGCTGACCAACCATAGGGAAGGGAAAAATAAAAATCTAATGTTAGAAAAGAAGAATTAATTGTAAGGAGAATCAGTCTTAAGCCTGGACTCCCTGTCAGAGTACAGGACTGAAGACATCAATTCAGGCCAGCCTAGTTCCGATTGGCTGAGGTTCCCACCTCACTGTGACACCCCAGCAAGAGCCCTTTGTGGGACGGGGGGAGAAGACGGTGGTGGTGATGCTGATGCTAATGATGAAGATGGGATGGGGATGATGAAGAGGGTGATGATGGTGATGACGATGGTGGTGGTGTGATGGTGATGATGGTGGTGATGATGAAGATTGGAGGAGGAGGATGAAGATGGGATGGAGATGAAGAGTATGATGGTGGTGACGATGATGGTGGTGATGATGAAGATCGAATGAGGATGATGAAGGATGAAGATGGGATGGGGATGATGAAGAGGGTGATGATGGTGATGACGATGTTGGTGGTGTGATGGTGATGATGGTGATGACAATGATGGTGGTGATGATGAAGATTGGATAAGGATGATGAAGATCAGATGGGGATGATGAAGGGGATGATGATGGTGATAATGGTTATGGTGGTAGTGATAGTGATACTGGTGATGGCAATTCCCTAGTCACAATGTCATCCTTAGAAGACTTTAATTAAGTAACTATTAATTAAATAAATTTATATTTTCTTGTTTTTTATGCAACATCATATTTATTATAGGGGGTTTGCAGATAATGACATACAGAATAACACATAAAATACGAGGAAACAGGACTACAAAAACTGATTCTCCTACAGGCCAATAATACATTTCCATTGCCCCCAAATTAAGCAGGCTTGACACAATTCAGAAAACTAAAGTGATAATAAAGATTGTATTTGCCCCGATGACACTTGACACTTAGGCTAGGGGAATGACCATATGAGAGGACACCAAGTCCGGCACAAGCTTGGTAGATGATAGTGAGTTCCAGATGCAGTCCCAGATTCTCCTGTCATCATGACGGCACAGATGTCCTCCAGCTTTTGGTGGATACACTAGCGCTAGCAAAAAATTCAGCTTGGCTGGACACACCCATCCCTGGTAGGGAAGAGATGCACTGTCGATATTTTATGCCCCCATTTGTCAGAGCAAAGCATTCAGTGCCTGTCACATACACAGGTAGAATGATACAGTGGTTTCAGATAAAATAAATACAGTCTAGCAAAACAGTAGATGAGGCACAATGGGACATCTTATGAACAGTGGCCACCCATGACCCAGGACGAGGGGACGAGGGAGAAAGCACCAGAGATTCTTACCACCTGTCTCACCCTAGAGTCCCTTCCTATGAAAAAATGAGCCCACGGACAGATCTGATGACATGTTTAAATGTTTCACCTGCTCCTCTTCTACCCACCAAACCCATGATTTTCACCTGCCTGCTCTTCTCTCCATCCTCCCCGTCAGCATCATGACACCATTACACAGTGACACAGGCCACAGAGACAGCCACCTCCTGGGTATACCTCTCTCCTTACAGGGAGGACACGTCCACTCTCACCCCCGACAGCCAACACTGCAGACCAAGTTGTCAGGGCGAGGGGGCCAGAGCCTCCACCCGGTCCTTCTGTGGATGACCGCTTACAGAAGCCAAGAAACTCCTAACAAAATACAATCACCACTCCCACCCCCACCCCCGCTGAAAAGTCACCAGGAGGCTGGGTGTGGGGTGCACCCCTTTCATCCCAGCACTCCAGAAGAGAAGACAGTGGCCTTCTGTGAGTCTGAGGGCAGGCCAGTCAGGACTGAGCTGGGAGCCCTTGTCTCAAAAACAATGCAGTCAGTCATTAAAAAGATGTAAAGGCTTCCAGAGAGTCCCAGGAAAATCTAGATACGGCATGTGAGCCTCCAAGGCCTTGCAGCCAGCCTTTGCTTGCAGCCTGTGTGCTGGCTCCAATCTCCAGCCACTTGCTTGTCTGACTCACACTGAGCCACGGTGTTTTCAGCTCTTTCTCAGAGAACCCATCTCAGAACCTGCCCATAGGAACCCCTTCCAGCACACTGAACAAGGCACAGGCTGCTGGAGACCATCCCTCACTCATCCAGTTATTAGCAGTCGGACTATTCCCTCCGCGAGCATGGTACCTTGCCTTGCTCGATGCTGTGCACCCAGAGTCCTGGACCGAGCAAATATGAAGAAATGAAAGATCCTGTGTGGTCACAAACCAGCTTGGCTCCTTATGCATACAGGGGGGAAAAAAGTCTAGAGTCTTTTTAAATTGCCAAAAGTCAACAGAGATCAGGCTGCAGCCTCTGTCTTCTGTGCGGCTCACTGCTGAGAACCAGGTGGGTCAGGCGAGTCTGCTGAGCTGCGGACAGCTGTCCTTGATATCTGTCTCCATCAGAGTGACTTTTAGTCCCAAGCTCCCACCCGCTCCTCTGATAGTCTACACCTCCATGAAGGGAACCCTGGCCTCTCAGGTGCCTTGGTGACAGATACATCTTCCCTTCCTCTAGTCGTCCCTCTTTTAACCCTTTGCAAACCATCAACTCCTCAAGCCCTGAGCTGTGGCTAGTTCATGGGGGCTTCCTCTGTACTCTCCACTGCCACCTGCTGGGAAGTTCATGCCACAAATATACAAATCAGCCTCTTAGATGCCAGGTGGTCGGTAAACAACCTACAGGACCATGTTTGGCGGCCCTGGGTGAGCTTGTCCATTCAATCCCATACTTGTTGCTGACATCCAGACACCCTCACCTCTCCGGTCCTTGGGGTGCTCAGCACTGTGCCCTCTCCCGGGATTCTTACACTGCTTTCAGGTTGTTTGCATGGATGGTAGACTTACTTGGCGTGTTCCCCCACACACACACCATGATGTACAGAAAAACCCTTGAAACAAATCCCCACTCTAGATCCCCTAGCCAGGCACCCATGGTCTCTTCGGTGGAGCTAAAGAACAAAACCAGACCACTTTCGCTTGTCACAGTGTGCAGCCTGTCCTTACTCGGCCGCACACGAGCACCCGAGCCCTGTGCCCATGGTGAGCTGGCTCCCATCAGACCTCACTGTGACGCTAGGCTGCCTGAGAGATCCTCGCTTCCTTTCTACTCGCCCCTAGAACCCTTAGGGGAGCCTTTTGGGGGCCTTGGCAGACTCAGAAGCTCCCGTGTACCTCTGATGCTTTTCCACAGAGGCGACAGACCACGTGTGGGCAGCGCCATCTGACTATAATATTTAGGAGAAAAGTTGCCTTTTGTTTTCTATTTTCAGCAAGAACTACAATCTGGCCTGTGATTGGTGCTCGATAAAAGAGATAAAATCCATGATTTCTTTTCTTTTTTTTTTTGGTTTTTCGAGACAGGGTTTCTCTGTAGCTTTGGAGCCTGTCCTGGAACTAGCTCTTGTAGACCAGGCTGGCCTCGAACTCACAGAGATCCGCCTGCCTCTGCCTCCCGAGTGCTGGGATTAAAGGCGTGCGCCACCACTGCCCGGCCGTCCATGATTTCTCATAAACAAGGTCTGACCTTTTTAGTTGCATTTCAGGCCCACAGTTTTTCCTCTTCAATGGCAGTACTGCACCCAGAGTCAAGCAGAACCTAGCTTTCCTCTGGGGCACCGTGGTTGTTCATGGTCATTGTGTTTTAAATACGGCCCTGATGGGCTCATTTGTCTGTTTGGAGAATGGTGGCCGGAAGAAATGAGTCACCGAAGGGCAGACCATAAGAGGTGGAGCCTGGCCCTGCTTCCATTCCAAGCCCTTTGCTTCCTGCCCAGGTGCGAGGTGTCCCAGCCACTCAGTTCTGCTGCCGCAGACTTAGCTGTGCCTCCCTGTCTCAGATGCACTGCACCCTCTCACTGTGGTCCAGAGCAAAGCCTTCTCTCTTGCTGCTGTCGACCATCCTCGCAGTGATGGGAAAAGCATGCAGTACTGTACAGGAAGTCTGACTGCTATTCCGTCCCTTCTCCCACCCGGGAGTTGCCACGCGTTCCTAGACTCCATCTGACACGGCAGATTGTTCGAAGCAGAAATGCAAAAAGCGAACTTCTCCCGGACACTCGGTCTCAGAATTTCACACAAGGTTCTGCAGAACAGAAGGGTGGCCCCATCCAGGTTGAAAAAAAAAAAAAAAAAAAACCTTATTGTCACAAAGGTTGGTGAGGCCAGGAAGCTGGACTGTGGGAGCAGCGGCCGCTAGGACTTCATCCCACTTCCTCCCATGCATTAGGAGGTCCTTGATGTCATCGAGATTTACAGCCAGGTCCCAACAAGTGAGACAAGGTGCGGGAAGGGGGTCTGGACATAGTTTTTAAGCTAAAGTCAAAGGCAGGCCACCACTGAACCCTCCCACTGCAGAAATGACATCAGAGACTGTGAGACAGGACACCTAATAGTGCCTCCCCCACCTTCTAAAGACTTAACTTCTAACTGACAAAGGCTGTATTTATAATGCATAGCATGTATTTGAAACACACACAGACGACACGCTAACACAGCAAATCTCCTGATTCCTTCCTCAAATTCGCTTTGTGCGTCTGACAGCTTCAGATGTGTGCCTGAGGAATTCTCACTTTTTGCCCCCATTAACCCCCTCTTCTCTGTCCCTCACTCACTGACACCCTTCTTTCCCACCAAGTCCCTCTCCTATTCCATGTCTTGTTTTGTGTGTGACACAGAGTTTAATTGGAGCACCTTCACAAGCATGATGGGAGGTTCCTTAGAGACGCACGGGCAACTTGTTGGTGGCTACGTGGTCTTCCTGATGAAAACATGGCATGGACCATGGCACCTACTTCATAAAAGCTGGGATCAAGCCCATAGCTTCGTGCATGCTAAGAAGACACTGTACAAACTGAGCTACATCCCCGATCCCTCACAGGACCATTCTGAACTACATCCCCGATCCCTAACAGGACCATTCTGAACTACATCCCCGATCCCTAACAGGATCATTCTGAACTACATCCCTGATCCCTAACAGGACCATTCTGAACTACATCCCCGATCCCTAACAGGACCATTCTGAACTACATCCCCGATCCCTAACAGGACCATTCTGAACTACATCCCCGATCCCTAACAGGACCATTCTGAGCTACATCCCCGATCCCTAACAGGACCATTCTGA
>JAQHUG010000022.1:12089145-12099728 GCA_028555095.1 Dicrostonyx torquatus | reverse complement strand
GGCATTCCGTAGGGGTCTTATGAAAAAGGCCATCCTTGAGCTTTTCCAGGCTTAACCACAGAGCAGAGCAGTCTGCCTAGGTCACCATGTCCACATTTGGCAGTTCACGGATGGAAAGTAGAAAAGAAATGGATCAGAGCTGAACATACCCAGACCTTTTATCATGTCCTAAGCAATACCATTTAACTGTTTACACAGGATTTACCTTGCAATAGGTATTATAAGTAATCTATAATATAAGTATACAGGAATAAACGCATCACTTAAGTGGACATACTCTACCAGTTTAGAGAAGGGCTTGTGCATACACAGACTTTGGTACCCTCAAGAGGACCAGGACTAGTCACCCATGGATATCAAAGGACTTTGATCACTATCAAGTTCATGTAGACTAGGAAAATGAAATGGAAAGAAAGAGGAGGAGGGTATCCTTGTATGTTGAGTAGTGCATAATGGCAACACAGAATCACAGTAGTGGATAATTTATCATATGTGTGGATATCTCAAAATAATTATATCATGCATTGATTAAATTTAATTAGAAACACACCACCCTACACAGGAAAGGAAAGGATTCTTATTGAGATAGTATCTAGTAGGTTGTAGTGGAATGTCTTCTACTTTCTAAGATGACTAATTAATTAAGGAGTTTCTTAGGGGTTCATCTGTATGGGTCACTGGTGAAGAATCTGTGACATTGAGCTTCTGGGGTCTGAGAGTCACTCTGTGACCCCTGAGATCTCAGCCAGCCCTGCTGGTGGCGAGCAGCCATGGTTTCTACATATGAAGAAATGGGTGATCTCCTGGAAGTACCTTTGATAAGAAGAGCTGTGAGGCACATGTAAAATTCAAAGATGTTACAATACTTGAGCTCTGAAATTATACCCATAAGAGGAAAAAGGGAAGAAACAGACACCTGTCTGTCAACTAACCCCAAGATTGAAAGGTCCCTGTTTCTTGCTCATGCTTTTCATACCTAAAATGAGTCAGGCCAAAGGGACACCCCTCATCTTAGGTACAAGGACCCAGGGAACAATCCATCACCTAGAACTGTATGTCACAATAGGACAAAGAAACTTTTCAACAACTGGGCCCTTGGTCCACCAACTTTATCCATCAAAGATCTGTGATTAAAAACCCCCAAGTTAGAGGACAAACGCAGTCACAAAAGCTGCAATGCTGCAAGGGTGGGGAGGCTCGGTCTGCATTGCATGCAGGAAAATGAAAGTTCCCAGGACACACCAGTCAGAGTGGTGCACACTTGTAATCTCAGAGCTGCGGAAATAGAAATGGGAGGATCCCTGGGGCCTCATGACCGGCCAGTCCAGGCTCCTTGGTGAGTTCCAAGTCAGGGAGGGTCACAAGAAAGGTGTGTGGTACCTGAGGAATGACACCCAAGGTTGTCCTCAACCCCAACATGTGAACAGAGAGAGAGAAGGGGGGGGAGATACTGTCAGCCAGCTATGGTGATGCTTGGGTGTTGTGGGAACTCCTTCAGCCAATAGCCTTTAAGATACCGGCCCACTTTGGGCGTGGTCTCTTGTACTATAAAAGCAGATGAAGAGCATGTGTAGCTTGACCACTGACAAAATGCAGTGTCCAGACTGGACAAGCAGGATACAAGCAAAAAGACTGCCAAACCTTGCCAAGGCAGGGTAAGATGGTTTTTCAAATTTCCCTGCCTCTGAAAATGGTCTGTCAGATTCTCTAGGCCTTAGCCAAAGCTGGTTTCCCCAACAATGAGACTTTGGGTGACTGACCAGGTAGCTGGCTGTCTCTGTCATTTATTGCACCTTTTGGAAGTGGCTTGATTGCACTTCCTGTTTACTCAGGTAATACTATTCCCCTCCTCAGGTCTTTGATGGGGTTGAAGACTAAATAGTCAGAGTTACTTTCTTCTCATGTCTTAACCAAGCCATTTTTAATACAAGACTTAGACTCCTTAGGATAGGATCACTATTGAAACATTCAGCACATTTCTTGTTGGATGTTGTTCGTGCTGGTTGTAATTCTAATTTTTGTTATGTTTTTGCCTCTTCCTCTCCCTGCACAAGACTTGATATTTGTTCTCCTTATAAATTTTTTTTTATGAAGGCTTAGAATTCTCTTATTTAGACAAAAAGGGGAGGTGCTGTGGGGACTCCTTTAGCCAATGGCCTTTAAGATACCGGCCCACTTTGGACTTGGTCTCATGTACTATAAATGCAGACAAAAAGCAGGTGTGGCCCTCTTGGCTGTTGGATTCAGTTCCAGTTCCCAGAACATGCAGAGGACTGCAGGTTGCTACTCTTACTGTGAGTTTATCCCCAAATAAATAAACCATTCCGGGCCATTATAGAACTCTTTGGTATGACAACACATGCATGCAATCAAAATACTTGCAAGGAGAAGGCAGAAGGATCAGGACTGCCTGGGCTTCATGAGACAGTCCCCTCCCCAAGAGGGAATTCACTGACAATGCATTAAAGATCATGCACGATAGCATCAGACTGGTAAGAGGGTGGGCAAAGCCTCCATCAAGAAGCAATAAATAGGAGGGGATTTTGCATTGAGAATGGCAGGAAGCACTTCCAAACAGTGAGTGAGAAAGCCAGAGTTATAAACCAAAGGGGAAAGCTCAAATGGGTAACTGTCTGGAACCATCAGCAAGACACCAGCATCCCTGTCCCATTTCCAATGCCCTGCAGCCTTATCTGGACTGCATACAAAAAAATAGTTGAGGTTTCCACCCAACGGTAGCAGGACTCAAAGACAAGCTCATTCTGCCTGCATCATCTGCTTGATAAAAAGGAGTGTTTGCCAAGGCAGCTGGCTTCTTTTGGGATGTGTGTACCTATTCAGAATCTCCTCCATCATCAGGAGCATCCATCCTGGGAACAGATCCAACTACATGGTTAGGATATTCGCTAAAGCCACTTCTCTTTCTGCCTCTCATCAGGGCTGTCCCAGCCCAGACATTCCAAGTTACGAAGCCCCTGGAATACTGTCCTAACCCAAGTCGGTTCTGGGAACAACTGTCTGGGCCTGAAGCCATTGTCCTAGGTGCTAGGAGTAGCCAGCTCTCAGTCTTAGGGGTCCTTGCAGGGTGCTGGCTGGGTTCAGGCTCCATTGGCAGTCATGGCCTTGAGGTTTGAGAGGCTCCTGGGTCTGAGAAAGGAGTCCTGTGAGCAGCTGTCTAACATCTGAGCGTCCTGATCAGGTCCCCACTTCTCTCAGAAACAAGCTCTACCACTCCTCAGGAGTTCGCCTGTGCCTCAGGGGAAGAGCTACTGCTTCTCCCCCACCCATCCCCAGAGAGCCACCATCCCTCATTTCTGTTCAAGTGGTGTCCTTGAACCTGGGGAACTAGCTGAGTCCCTGAGCGATACATGTATCTGTCTACAGGTGTGTCCTGCTTAGCGCCTCCCTGGGAGCGAACACGTGGGGTCACAGGTCAAAAAGAGCCCATTCGAAGTCACAGGAGTCCTTCCCTCTCCAGCAAAGCACTCCACTCTCACCAGGATGGTCTCGGTCTGTAGCTCCCGGCTTTCCTGATCACTGTGCCCAACTAAGCACGAAAGGACACGTGAGACGCCCCAAAGCAAACCCCGTGCTGGCAAGCAGGTCAACTGCTCTATTCTCATCCTTTCGCTTTTAACTCTGACGTTTTTATACAAAAGTCCTACTTTCACGTGACACCCTGTTCTGATAGCACACACGAACACGTAATGAAAACCCCAGGGCCACCTATGCTCACTCCTCCACAGACAGAACCCGTGCACACGGGGACATGGATGTCATCAGCAATGTTCTTTTCTTGTTGGAACATGCATGCTATGCATCAGTGCATAGTCATGTATTTTCTGTGCAGGAGCATGCATCTGCCCTCGGTTAATTGCTTCAAAATGTTGCATGTGCCACAGAGTTTTATTAACACACTGATGTGTTAATAAATTCAGAAAGAAATAGAGGGGACATGTTTTTATTAGTCAGCTTATAAGATAATGGGTTTATTATGACACTTTAGATAAATTTGTGAAATATTTTTTAATTTTGTGTATATGCATATGTCCCATGTGTGCCGATGCCAGCAGAGGCCAGAAGAAAGCAGCAGATCCCCAGAACTAGAGTTACAGGCTGTTGTGAGTGTGTGCTGGGAACTGAACCCATGTCCTCTGCAAGAGAAGCAAGTGCTTTTAATAGCTGAGCCATCTCTCTGGGCCCTCACCATGACATTTTCACACACACGTGTGTACACGCGTGCACACACACATTTCACACACGTGCGTGTACACGCGTGCACACACACACATTTTCTCATATGCCCCCATTGCCATCCCTCGCCCCCTTCTTCCTTCTCTGATGCTTCTGCCCCCTCACATAGCCCCCCTTCTGCTGGAGTATGTACACATAAATACACGTGTGTGCACAGACACATTCTATTCTGCGTGTCAGGGGAAATGAAACACGTGTCCTTCCTGCCCCATTGTCATTTCCCATTTCCTTCTCATCTTTCCCTTGCTCCCTCATGCGCCTCTGCTTTTCTATGATACATACATGTGACCATGTAGAGTCTACATACGAGCGAAAGCTTTGGATTCAGGCTCTCAGTCTCTGCAGTTGGCCTCGGGGACAGGGTCCACTTACACAGGGCGAGGTTACTTTATCCCTGCACCCGTGCGCCCCTAAGCCTCTCACCCGCGAAACTGCTCAGCATCTGCGCCCGTCCCTCCACGCGCCCTGCAACTCTCGCCCCCGGCTGTCTCCTGCCTGAGATCTATGGCCGGCCATCACCGGCCTCTCTGGCTTCCAGAACAGCCCGGTCCTAGACGGTAAACATCCTTTATAACAAGGCACCTGCCACAGCCTCAGGGCACACGAGCAGTGACAGAATAGAACTCCTTCCTCACGGAGTCACAACCTCACGGACCCTCCAACTGCCCCAAGAGCTACGGTCATGTCCTGTGGGTAGGACGGCCAGTCTGCCTTCACCAGGGGACACCTTTCTGACCATTTAAACAAAGTTTCTGTCTCCTGTTCCCACCCCCGCCAGGGAGCCACACTGGAGCCGCAGGTTGCCCGCCTTTCCCTGTATCACTTCTTTCCTTCAGTCCCGGTCCCTGGTCCCCAGTCCCCGGTGTTCTTCCATCTCTTGGCTGCCCTTCTCTTCTTGTTCACATCTCACCCACCGACCCAGGCCTGCTTCTTGGATGTGGATTTCCCCGTATCACTCCTTTCCTTCCGCCCCGGTCCCAGTCTCCAGTCCCCGGCGTTTTTCCCATCTCTTGGCTGTCCTTCTCTTCTCGTTCACATCTCACCCACCGTCCCAGGCCGCTTCTTGGATGTGGATGCGCGTGTGTGTACAAGTTCCCTTTCAACTGCAAAGCCCTGCTCCGTCTGGCGGGTGAGGGCCGCTCTGTGGAAGGCTAGGGAGCCGCCTTTCTGTGCGGCAGCAACACTGCAGTGAGCCTCTTCAGCTTTGGCAGGGTGGCTCTGAGGAGATCGATGTGGTTATAAAGGGCCCGCGTGTACTACTTTGGAAGATTTCTGAGTTATACGGCACGGCAACGGTTTACAGTCTCTCTCCAGAGGCAAACACAGCCGCTGTCTCCGCAAACGAACAGCACATCCATCTCTGCCAATGAGACAAGGCTGGGTATCATTTGTATTTCTCGGGGTGTAATTGGGAATATATTGCTGTATGTCTTTTGCTGCTGTTTGTATGTTTTTCTTGGGGATTTTTATCTCATCTAATTGACACACTATAAAGCCAATCAGCCCCCTGCCAGTTACGCGTTCTGCAAACATCTTTCTAGTCTGTCCTTCGCCTCACAGGTTTCTTTATTAATTGATTTTTTTTTTAGCTTTTGCATCTTCTGACTATAGAAATTTTCTTGCATGGGGTTAATTTTATTGACATCTTTTTTCATGTGGTCACCTTTTACGAAACAACCAGACAGCCTCCCATATTCCTCCTAACTCATTAGCACAAGATGACTGTCCTGTTTCCTTACAGTGCTTTTACTAGGGTGTGTGCACGTGCATGCATGTATGCATGCCACGTGTGTGCATGTATGTATGCACGCCACATGTGTGTGCATGTTTGTGTGCGTGCATGTGTGTGCGCATGCATTGTGTGCATGCATATGTGTGTGATGTATGCATGCCACGTGTGTGCATGTATGTATGCACGCCACATGTGTGTGCATGTTTGTGTGCGTGCATGTGTGTGCGCATGCATTGTGTGCATGCATATGTGTGTGCATGTGTGTGCATATGTGTGCATGCATGTGTGTGCATGCATATGTGTGTGCATGTGTGTTCATGCATGTATGTATGCATGCCACGTCTGTGTGCATGTGTGTATGCATGTATGTATGTACACCACATGTGTGTGTTTGTGTATGTGTATGCATGCATATGTGTGTGCATGCATGTGTGTGCATATATGTATGCACACCACATGTGTGTGCATGTTTGTGTGTGAGCATGTGTGCATACATGTGTGTGCATGCATATGTGTATGTGCGTGTGTACGTGCATGTGTGTGCATGCATGTGTGTGCACACGTGTGTGTGTGTGTGTGTGTGCATGCATGTGTGTTCTATTTGGGTGTTTGTTTCTTGTTTTGCTTTGTTCGGTTTTGGTTTTTTCTGACTGTGAGTTTTGATCCAGCTGGCTCAGCAAAGCAACCGGCACTTTTCCTGAATGACCGGCCAGTTGTCCTAACATGTTTGCTAAGACAATTCCATGATTCCGCTCTCTTCAGAGTGGCCATCACCTTTGCCCTTCCTCCTTCCACCTGGCCCTCTTCAGCCAGAGACAAAGTCCAATAACCCTGCTGCTTAGGCTGCACTGAGTGCGTCAAGTGTGAGCCTCAGCTCCCAAAAGCCATCCGTGCCCACATAGCAGCTGCTCTTGCCAACAGACACCCTCCCAACTCCCAAGACCTAAAAGTGGGACATCGCTTGGAAACAGAATCACTGAAATATGATTAGTTAAGAAGACAAACCCCAGAGTCACTAATCTTCGGTGTCTGGTGTCGTTATGGAACGGGGTCATTTAGACACAAGCACACACACCATGTGAGAGTGACATGGGACAGAGACAAGGCGATAGCGCCACGCCCAGAACCCAGGAGGGAGGCCTGATGCAGGCCTCCCCCACAGCTGGGTCGGGGAGACCACAGCCGGGCGGGGAGACCACAGCATTGCCGCTGTTCCAGCCGCTCCGTCCATCTGTGGACTTTTCTGTGGCCGACTCAAGAGACCAACACAGCGTTTCATTAGAGCAACTCCCCTGCCGTGCATGGTTTTGCTTTCTCTGGTATGGGTAATGGTCAACCACATTCTAAGAATACTAAATAGAATTTCCTAAGTTTAAACTGCATGCCATTTTGAGTGGCACGGTGAAACCTTCTGCCGTCTTACTTTCAATCATCTCTCTGTCCAAAGCGCCCATGCCACGTGGAGCACTCACCATGAGGCAGCTACTGGTGACCAGACCAAATGTCAAAGTACCACAGGGCTCATGTCCCAGTCACCCTTAACTGAATGACGATAACGCCAAGGCCTGGGAATGTGGCTGCGTTGGTAGGATCTGCCCACTGCTCACGAGGCTCTGGGTTCAATTCCCAGCACCACAGACACCGGGCGTGGTGGCACATGCCTGGAACCTCTTGGAAGGTGGAAGCCACGGCTTAAGGAGGTTGCTCACAGCGCACCCGCACCCGTAGCCAGAAGCAAAGAGAAACAAAAACCTTTGTTTGCTTTCAGCTGGCTTTCTTCTCTCACCCAGTCCAGGGCCCAGCCCATATGGGTGGCTCCTCCCATCCACCTACAGACAGCACATTCAACCAGACAGAAAATCCCTCATTGACACTCTTTCCCCGGGTGATTCTAAGATGTACAAGGTTAGCCACGAGAACTAACTGTACAGAGGTTTCATTTTAAAAGGTATGTGTTTAGGGTACTCAGATGTGTGGTGAATTAGCATTAATCTTGCAATGTGCTGGATTTTACAAGTTAAACACCGTGGTTGGTGTGTGTGGCTCAGTATCTATTGGTTCAGTGTGACCCGTCCTCGCTCCCTGCAGGACATTGACGTATTCTGAAGCCTCGTCTTTTGCTGCTGGGGGTCAGCGCACACTCTGTGTCCTGCCTTCCTGAGAACATGGTCACCAAGCAACTCAGACAGTCAGAAAAGCTCACTCCTGGCCTCATGCCCACCCCAACTCAGCAGGCACTGCAGGCAGCCAGCTCCTCACAGGCTGCAAAAGCCACCCTCCGCCCCTCCCTCCACTCTGGTCACTGTGCCTTCTCTGAGATACAACAGAAAGGGCCCTGGCCCAAGCTCCGGACCATCAGTCCAGTGCTAGACAGCTTCCCATTGGAACCTTTGTCTTCCTCTACTTCCTCTGAACCACCTAGGTCCTTCTGTCCTCCTGTCTTTCCTTTCCTCCCATCTGTACTGAGCAAAGACCACTGTGACCCCTAAAGATACAGCGCGCCAGAAGACCTGACAGGATTCCTCTTGGTGTGTGAAAGAAAACACTAGAAACCAACAGACCAGTGTTGTAAGAGGAGGAGAGGGCTATGTCCCGCCGCCCAGCTCCCAGCCGCCAGCTAGCTTATGCCCGAAATAACCACACGAAAACTGTATTCATTTAAATACTGCCTGGCCATTAGTTCTAGCCTCTATTGGCTAACTCTCACATCTTATTTCAACCCATTTTTAATAGTCTGTAAGTCACCACGAGGTAGTGGGCTTACCAGGAAGATTCAGCATGTCTGACCCTGGCGGCTTCATGGCTTAGTCTTCTTCCCAGCATCCTGCTCTCTTTTCCCTGCCTATCTAAGTCCTGCACTATCAAATGGCCAAGGCAGCTTCTTTATTAACCAATGAAAGCAACACAAAATACATAAGATCCCTCTTACACCAGACCAGGAAGGGAGGGATAGAGAGAGGGGTAGGCAGAGATAGAGAAAAGATGATTTTAGGGAACCCTTGGGACTGAGTCAAAACCGTCCCTCTCTAAACGTGTTTTTTGAAATCCCCCAGGAAGGAAGCTTGCCCTGGCACGGAGGCTTCTACACAAAGCCCCTGCCACGAAGGGGAAGGCACATGGGGCACAAGCACCTTCTTCCCTGCAAGCCCAACTTTTCTTCCAGGCTTGCCCTGTGCTGGTGTGTGAATTTTTGGTGACCTCCCGCAGCCGATTTCCTCCCCTGGGAACACACTGCTGAGGGAGCCTCCCTAGCTTGCAGCTAGAGCCTGGAATGGTGGGTGGAGCCAGGCTCTGTGTGCTCAGAAAAGCAAAGCCAGGCTTGAAATTCAAGTTCTAATCTGACCAGAGCCTGCTCCCCCAGCTGGGGGTGACCCTGCTGTTCCCTGATGTACCCCTGTCTGCCTGTCACAGCAGCTCCCTACCAGGCTTTAGGGACGGGCAGCCCTATCAGGCTTTAGGGCAGGAGGTAAGACCAGCTCTGGATCCACCCCAAGGAATATACGTCGGTTGTTCTTGAGTGGACAGAAAGTCACTGTGGTCACTACCAGAACACGCCCCATCTGTAGCAGGCTGGCTGGTGACCACCAATAAGACACGCCTACACGATAAGCTACGATAAGCTCCACACCTACCCACAAGCGTCTTTGCACATTCACTGAGGTTAAAGATCTCAAGATAGGGCTATCCTGAGTGACAGGCAACCAAAAGCCCGAGGAGGGGGCGGACACATGAAGGTTGAATGGCACAGCCAACAAGATTGCTTGATGCCACCCGGAAGCTAGAACAAGGACGGAGGAGTCCCTAAGGCCTTCGTGGGGAACACAGACCTACCACGCCTTGATCCCACACCCGTTGCCTCTACACCCGTGTGAGATGTCTCTGACTCGTGTTAGTCCTCAGGCTGTCAGCAAGCACAGGAAACTGATGAGAGTGGCTGCTCACCTAGTGATTGTCTGAATAAGGGATGCTGTGAAGTGAGAACCCATAGCACAGGAAAGAAACAGGCAGGGAGCTCCCCAGGGGGTCCAGGTAACCCTGAGACACTGAGTACCTGATACGTCCAACCCTCATCCAAGAAGACAGGTACCATGTAGGAAGGGAGGAGAAGGGAGGGAGGAGAGGAGGAGGAAGGGAGGAAAGGAGGAAAGGAAGGAGGGGAGAGGAAATAAGGAAGGGAGAAAGAAGAGAGGGAGAGAAAGAGGGAAGAAAAAGAGAGATGGAGAGAAGGGAAGGAAGGAGGGGAATAAGGAGGGAAGGCGGGAGGGAGGGAGAGCTGAGGGAGGAATTCAGTGTAACCAGTGTCTGCCTGGGCCCTGGCGAGTCAGACTTGGTTTGGGGGTGTTCCAGGGGCCCCATCTCCACTCCACACTAGTCCCCACCTGTCACCCTGAGTCGTCTTGAGACAGCTTACTTTCTCCAAGTTTTTCTCTAGATAGAACTTTATGGCTTTTCTTCCTTCTAAAAGGAAAAAATGAGCAAAGGGCAATTTACACATCCCCTACCAATGCGGGAGCCAGCCGAGAGCGACGAAGATTTGTGAATCGAACTTCTGAGCAGTTTTCTCTCTGTTACATGTCAATGTCTGGCTGTGTCAAAT
>JAQHUG010000022.1:12056042-12078886 GCA_028555095.1 Dicrostonyx torquatus | reverse complement strand
ATGACTTGTCAAGGGGAGGGGCTTGATCATGACTTGTCAAGGGGCGGGGCTTGATCATGACTTGTCAAGGGGCGGGACTTGATAATGACTTGTCAAGGGGAGGGGCTTGATCATGACTTGTCAAGGGGCGGGATTTGATCATGACTTGTCAAGGGGAGGGACTTGATCATAACTTGTCAAGGGGAGGAGCTTGATCATGACTTGTCAACTACTAACTTATGTTACTCCTTTCAATGCATTTCTGTTTATTCTTTGAGAAGTTCATACATGTATACAGTATATTTTGGTAATATCTACCCCTTACTTTCCCCCCAACTCCTCTCAGACCACTCCGTCATGGCCTGCTCCCGAACTCGTATCCTCTGTTTTTAACCCTCTGAATTAGTACTGCCCATATGCACATGGGTGTAGGATGGGGCCACACTCCAGAGCATGGATACCAGGAGCCACACTCCTGAGAAAAATGGCTCTCCCTCCACAAGCACCAACAATGACCAAGAGCTCCTGAGCTAGAGCTGGAGCCTTGAGAGCCAGTCCCTAGCCATGGAGGAATCTTGATTGCCATGGTCTGGTCTTGGGTAGGTTTGTGCAGGCAGCCATGCTGGGAGCTCATGAGTGCAATGGTCCTGTCATATCCAGAAGACAGCATTTTGCAGCCATCTTCCTCAGCCTCTAGCTCTTGTAGGGTTTTCTGTCTCCTCCTCTATAATGTTCTCTGTGCCTTTGAGAAGTGTGACGTTGATGTCCCACAGAGGGGACCTGTCAATCTACTACATGTGATCATCATTCCTTCTCAACCTTCAAGCTGTAAAGAGGACCCAACCTAAGGACAGGCTGGGACACCAGAGAACCACAGGACGTACGAAGATTGGTGGGCTTCCTGAAGGTAAACTGTGTGTCACTTGAGCCAGCCCCACACACACACAGTGAGGTAACTCTCCTGATGGCATCCGGTGTAGGGCAAGTCCAAACCTCATGATGTTTCCCAGAAAGTCTCGGCCCAGCTCGACATTTCCGACAGAGGAAACCAGATGAGATCCGGAGCCTGAGTGATGGCCGGCCCCATGCATACGAGACTTTGCTGGGTCCTGGTGGGAACAGCACATTCTGGGACCAAGAAGAACCATGGAAGAGACAAGGTGCTGAAAGGGCAAGTGGCGTGCCGTCTACTGGCCCTCTCTGTAGCACAAATAGAAGATTCACGGCCCAGGAAGGTGGCTGAGTGGGTAAGAGTGTTCACCTCACAAACCTGGCAGGGCCCAGAGTCCATGCAAAGATAGGAGAGAGCCAGTTCCACCAAGCTGTCCTCTATGATCTCTACATACGTGAATTCTCTCTCACACACACACACACACACACACGCGCGCGCGCACTAATAAAATAATAATTATTAATAATAATAATAATAATAATAAATTGTTTCCTTTAAAGGGGGCATCCATGGGCCCCAGTTCCTCTTACACTTTCCCCCATTGTCTGGGCTCAGGAGGCTCCTGCACTCTGGGCAGTTGGTTGGTTCTGGACTTATGCCCATCCTTGGTTAAGTAGAAAGAGATCAACCAGGAGAAAGAGAGGATCACATGCTGGGTGCATGGCACATTTGGGAAAGGCTGCCTAGAAGGTGATCTTTGTATGTGAGTCCCCACTAAGTCAACACACCGAGCCCCAGGAAATGGCCCCCAGCAGGAGTCATTAGGAGACTCTGCTGCCCTGCCCAGTGGCCTTGGAGCTTTCTGTACCCGCACCCATCTCCTCTCCGGACTTCTGGGAATATCCCTCTCCTTCCGGTGTCACTATGTTCTGACATCTGCATCCTTATACAAGAGTTAGAAGGCTGGAGAGATGGCTCAGAGGTCAAAAGGACTGGCTGCTCTTCCAGAGGTGTCCTGAGTTCAATTCCCAGCAACAACATGGTGGCTCACAACCATCTGTCATGAGATCTGGTGCCCTTTTCTGGAGTGCAGACATACCTGCAGGCAGAACACTGTGTACATAATAACAAATAAAATTTTTTTTTGAAAAAAAAAACAACTATTAAAGAGATTTTAAAGAGAGAGAAAACTAGAATGCTCACACTGCTGGGGCCACTTCCAGATGGGAAAACACTGCTTCGGAAAGCATTTCAAGCCACTGTCTGTCAGAGAGGATGGGAGAAAGCCAAAAGTGGCCAGGCTGAGCCCTGAACTGCAAACCTCAGGAAGAGTCCTCATCCCCATGGTCGCTCTGATGTCTTCCATATGACCACAGCCCAGGCATAGAGTCAAACCCATAAGATGTCACCTTTTCTAAGTCCAGCAACAGATGAGGAAACTGAGGCAGCAGGCCTGTGTCCACCCAGCCTCCCCAGCCTCCCCAGCCGGACCCATGCACAGACAAACTTGCTGGTCAGCCGTCCTCTTTTAGTCTCTTTCTTCTCTGGCCGTCCGCATTACTCCTTTGCTTCTGTATTCTTTCTCCCCGCGCTTACCTGTTTTTCGCTCACGCCCTAGCCTGCCAACACACCTCAAACAGAGACACCATCTGCAGCACGTGGGGTCCCACGTACCCTGCTGTGAGGCAGGAGCAGCCACTGTCCCAGGACTCCCAAGCACAAGAGCTTTGTGGCCAAGCAGCTGTCCTCGTTCCCTGCCCCCCTTGTCTCACACCCTTTCAACCCCAGTGGTGATTTACTCGATGCTATGGTTGGGAACAGCCTCATTTGGGAATGATGTAGCCCAGTCTTTGATGCCGTTTCCAGGATTCCTAGAAAAAAACGGGAAAGTCAGGACTGCGCATGACTGACTCCAGTGAGGACCCCGTGGGGGCCCTGCGAGCAGTGTTTTGAAAGTAACTGAAGTAAGATCAGGGCAAACCCAGCTCCAACAGAGCAGCTAAGCAGCCCGTGCTGGAAACCCATTTTTTAAAAAAATGATTTAAAAAGTGACTTAGGAGTAGTCCCTGCTTGGTTTCTGGTTACTGTAAACACTGAAAACAGATTCATCCGTGGGGAGGAGGGAGGAGTTTTATGCTCTGAGTGTGGGCGCCAACATTTCCAGGCAGGGACTTCGTGTCTGGGGACAGAAGGGAAAGCGGGGAGGCCTGGCCAGTGGAAGTTCGGGGCTCTGCTCCTAGGCGGCTGAGAGGCTCAGCACATGTGACCTCTGCCTGTTTCCCCATCGCGCCAGCGGGGAAGCTTTGTGCGGCTGGCAGCCTTTGGCCGGGTCACGCTTTCTCTACCTGTGGGTCCGGTCTCCGGTGCTTGCCTTCCGGGTGTCCTGGGGAAGGTACTGTAACCTAGAGTGTGTCCCTGCTTTATCCATTATAGAGACGAGCCAGAAAAGAAAGAAAAACCTCTCTGTCGTCACCACCCACTTCTGCAGGGCTTTCTAAACCCATCGCACACAAACAGCCCTTCTGCCTGCTGCAGCGTCCCAGCACATGAGAAACCCTTCCCAATGTTCTGCACCGCAGATATTTTAGGACTGGTTTTAAACGGCTGCGGCTGCGGCTGCGCAGTAACAGAAACTTACGGAGCAAGCCGGCAACCGTGGGTCGGTGCTTCCAAGAGGCGTCAGTTTTCTCCTCGCTACTAAATTGCAATGTCACGCTTATCTTCGGGGACCAAATGCTTCCATCTCCCCATTAAATTCGCTGTGCTTCCCTGTGAGACGCCGGCACTAGCCCCGAACTTGCTTTTATTTTCCACTTCATCTGCAAAATGAGTGTTTTAGTCATGCTGTGGCCACTATGAAATCGGTTAGTTTGGCCCCGACTCCAGATGGCCATGGCCCCTGCTCCACTGCCCCTGCTCCAAATGCATGGCTGCAGCTCTGTCCTGCTTGTGGTGGTGTTGGACACACACTTGCAGAAACTAGAGCCTTGTCCCAAGGAAAATATCCATGTTTCAAAAATGAGTCTCCACATCTGAGCTGTGTTAACATGGTGAGGTGAGCTATAGGGGTCTCCAGTTCTGAACACAAATCCTGGCCCACCACCCTTGCTGCTTGCAATCACCACAGGAAAAATACAATCAAACCATTATAAAATACAGGCTTCAGCCGGGCGGTGGTGGCGCACGCCTTTAATCCCAGCACTGGGGAGGCAGAGGCAGGTGGATCTTTGTGAGTTCGAGACCAGCCTGGTCTACAAGAGCTAGTTCCAGTGCAGGCTCCAAAGCCACAGAGAAACCCTGTCTCGAAAAAAAAAAAATAATAATACAGGCTTCAGAAGAAACCATTTGCCCCCAGAGAACTTGGTATCCCAGAGACTTCTCCAAACCAGGTTTTATTATACATGGGTCAATCAAGAAAAAAAATGACAGCTTGGCTTGTCTGCCTTCTAATTCCTGCTTCATCCAGAATAAGATGCAGAATTAGAGGAGGGTGATTTTCGCGATAGGGTCACCCCACTGTTCACTGTTCAGCCTGATAGATCCGCAGCTTAGACCTGGATTCGTGGGGGGAAGAGGAACCGGCAGTGTTAATATCCACATCCAGCTTGAGCAGAAGCCTTGCTCATAGCGCAGGGCTGAGCTGCTCCCCGGTGAACACAAGGCAAATTCCGCCGTCCTCAGAATCGCTCATCCCCACACGAAGTCAGAGACGTCCGCCCAGAGCCCCTTGCATGAGCTCATTAAGACTAGCCGGGAAGCCTGCAGGGACAGAACAGGCACACCAGGAGCTCAGCAGCCAGGCCTCCTTCCTCTCTCCTACCCTTACTTCCCGGCTTATCCACAAAGGGTCCTCCTGGGAAGGAGGCCAGCAATCCTTCCACGGTCTCTGTACCCAGGAAGTTCCCCATTAGGCCCAGGAGGTCCCACACGACCAACCCTATAATTCCAATCTGCAGGTCCCAGTACAGGGCCATTGTGGACCCGGTGCCTGGGGATTGGTCCCCAATGGGCCTGGGTTCTGAATGGACTGGTCTCAGGCCTTCAGCTCATCTGATTGGGTTGTTCCAGTCTCTTCCAGCACGGAGAAGAAAGCAAGAACAAAAGCCTCCCTACCTCCCCGAAGCAGAGAGACGGGGACCAGGAGGCTCCCAACTCAGCTCTGAGGACAGCCACCCAGCCCAAGACCAGCCAGGCCTGGTCCACTCTACAGGCCGCTGTCGGTAGACCACATTCAGATGGAACAAGATTCCTGGATCCACAGTTGCCCCTGCCACATTTTCCCCATACAGAGGGCAAAGAAGGAAAGGGCTGTATTTGGTTAAAGAGATGGGGCCAGACACTCGCCAGCGGGAGGGCCAAAGACAAGACAGCTGGTTGGGACGCCAAGGTAAGCTCCTTGTGTTCTGGAGGAGTCTGGAGACAGTAGAACAGAAAGGACCCTTGCATGACGGGGCCACAACAGTCAGACAAGGTGCTAACGACTGACAGCACGCACCCTTTCATAGGGTGTGGACAAGGGAAAGGATGGCAGCTGGAGACAGCGTGGATGCTCCACCCAGGAACGACATAGCCATGTTGCGCTACATCCGGTCACCATCTTCTGCAGCCACTGATGTAACATGTCCTCACCACAACTGACCTGTCCTTAGGGAGTACTCCCCACAGGCCGTGGGAGCTCCAAGAGAGAAACTGAGGCAGTGAGGTCATGGTGTGGTGCACTGTCATGTTCCTGGGATGAGGGGACCTACGTGAGTGAGAGAGAGAGACCCATCGCTGTGCTGTACACTGGAGTCAGTCTTACTTCTCTGGTGACGTAAGCCAGAGTCGCAGCCCAGGAACTCTGAGGGGAAGTGCTGCCTCCACCAAGGGATCAGGGCTGATGGGAAGTACTTAGCTTCTGCCGGTAACTAGGGAAGTCCCCGGAGCAAAACAGGGTTCTCGGAGCCAATATAACTCGAATCTAAGATCATATGTGCAAGTAAGACTTTCTACTTGGTAAATACTCTCCACATCATTCCTCGGCCATGTCCTCTCTCCAATGTCAGCTAATATACGCACACATGCACACACACATACACACATACTACATATATACACACACTCTCACACACACACACTTCATGAGGAGCACAAAGCTGCTGGGTAGGAACCAGGCATGTGTCTTCTAGGAAAAAAATCTCATAGACTCCAATACAGAAGAACAGTAGAACCCCAACAATTCAATTTTGTAGCACAGACAATAAAAACCCAGAGACAGAAATTGGGGCTCAACCCAAAAACCAGAAAGACAAGGCAGCCAAGCCAACTACAGTCGTACCTCTACCAAGGCTGGGCGACCGCAAACTAAAAAAAAAAAACCCAGCCTCTCTCTACTCTCATTTTATATTCCCTTTACTGATGAGATTACGGCATGTGACTCCCTAGTGCTAGGATTAAAGGTGTGAGCTGCCACCACCTGGATCTGTTTCCGCATCGACCTTGTGTTCCCAGGGTGGCCTTGAACTCACAGAGATCCATCTGCCTCCGAATCCCAAATCCTGGGATTAAAGGTGTGGGTCACCATTATCTGACCAGCTTTGCCTCTGGTCTTCAGGCAAGATTTATTTATGAAAATACAAATAACACACCACTACAGAATGTCGTGCTCGTGGCCGTGGAACCTCCAATAGAGAAAAACAGTAGAACCCCAGCACTTGTAGAACCCCAACAGTTAGAGGATGTGCCAACGACCAGCCGGTGGGGCAGCTTCAGGAGGAAAGGGACACTTATAACTTCTAAATTGTTGATTTTTTTATTTTTTAAAACCATTTATTTTGTGCATGTATACATGTACACGTGTGTGTGCTCGCGCGTGTGTGTGCGTGTATGCATGTGAGCTCAGCTGTCTGTGAACACCACGAATTCTAGGAATGCCAGGCTCCGTTAGACAGTGCATAGATTGGGCAGCCCCTTGCTTTTGGACCACCCAGCCTTCAGAACCATACACTACGGAACCCTGTCCTCACCACAGACAACCGTGTCTCCAGCCTGTCCGTGCAGCAAAGATTGGGCTAAGACCCTGGAAGTGGACTTGAGAATCACTCTATAAATGCCATATTCATTTTCAAAAATCCACTGAGTTTCTTTTATTAAACATCCTTTTTAAATCTATTTTGCTGAAGAAAGTCACTTGGTTCCTTGAGCCCGTGTTCTCTCTTCCTTGCTGCTCGTTCGTACCTGCTTCTCCCGGCCGAGAAGGAGCCTCGGACTCGTCTTAAAAATGAAGCAGTAGTGGAGAAGGACGATGGGAAATTGGACCACGGATTTACCCCCGTGTCTTCAAACATACTTGAGGCATCCTTCTTTACCAGGCTGCTAACAAGGCGGAGGACAAGCGAAGTTTGTTGCTCAAAAGTCAAACCCGAGACACAGAATGAACTAAAAAGGAAACAGTTGTGGAAAGGCAGGGGAGGACACAGAGCCAGGGCCGAGCTCTGCCTCAGTTAGTGGGCATCCCTGTCTCTCCTCTCCTAACACCCAATCTGCAACACTCAGAGGAGGCCGAAGTGAGGCTGACATATCCTGTTCTCTCCCACAAGTAAATTATCCAGTAACTAAGTTGATCTCTGGACACAAGCGTCCCACAGCGGAAATGCACCTTGGTTTGGGGAGCCAGCATCGTCTTAACGGTGCTGATGGATTTATAGTTTTCATCGAATTAATGTACCTGTTAATGCTTTTACTCTCTGGTAGCTTGCTGGTTTTGGGAGCCCCTTCTATGCCCTGAGCCTTTCCAGAGACCAGCTCAGGCAGGCAAAATGTGCGGCAATTGCTGAGTTCTCAGGGAAGTTCTCAGGGAAGCGGTGGGTACCAGACGTCTCCATAAACGGCCGAATCTTAAAGGGTTTTAATGACGTTACCTTAGTCCAGAGCGTGTTTGCATGCTGGTGGCAATGCCAAGACCAAGGCTGGCTCTGCCATCCTGAAGTCTGCTCACTCCCTCTACCGTTCCATCCACTGCCGGCTGTGTGGCCCTCTCTCCTTCCCAGCTAGCCCTGATCCAGACCAAACCGTAAGGCCCTTGGCCTGCAAGTTTCCCATGATAGCCTTGTGCACCCGCAGCTGCTCACTACGTTACAGTCTTCATGGGTAAATACACCGGATGGATTTGTGTCAATGGGAAGGGATGTTGGTATAAGAAACACTGCTTATACCGGGATTCTCATACATGACTTCAATGCCCTAAATTTTTACCTCAAGATGTACTCGGTCCCCATTGTCAGATTCTGTTCTATCAGAGAAGAGCCATTTAGCCAAGGATTACAAATGTCCCCATGAGAGGACAAGCAGAGTGTGATGGATATGCCAGCGGCAAAGACCTGCTCTAGTGTGAGCGTCAGCGAAGACCCATTGGAGGGGGAGCCCTAGCTTCCAGCAGGAGACAGTCAGCCATGGGAAAGAATACGGCCAGACGGGGAGGGAACATCCCAGTTAGCGGGAATAGAGACATAAACAAAAAATGCTGTAGAACTTTGAATTTCCTTCTAGAAGCACGTGGTGGTTAATTCTGGTTATCAGTTTGATTGAATTTGAAAGTGCCCAGATTAGTAAAACCTGCCTCTACAGTGTCTGTAATGGCATTCCCAGGACTCTGACCCAATGGATGGATTGATTAGTGGGTTCTTAATATTCTGGCGTCATTGGGGTACGTGAAAGGAGAAGTCAGTCACCGGGGCTGATGTCTCCTCGGCACTGTCTCTTCCCCTGACCCCCTCTCAGGTTGCTCTCTCAGTTTCCTGGTTGCCATAAAGGACCTCTCCCTTCACATGCTCACACCATGACAACTGCCCAGGAACTCAGGGTAAAGAAACTGTGGGCTGGGGCGGTAGTAGTGCATGACTTTAATCCTACCACTCGAGGCAGAGGCAGGTGGATCTCTGTGAGTTCGAGACCAGCCTGGTCTACAAGCGCTAGTTCCAGGACAGCTAGGACTGTTACACAGAGAAATCCTGTCAAGAAAAGAAGAAGGAGGAGGAGGAGGAGGACAGGAGGAGGAAGAAAAGGAGGAGGAGGAAGAGGAGGAGGAGGAGGAGGAGGAGGAGAAGAAGAAGAAGAAGAAGAAGAAGAAGAAGAAGAAGATGATGATGATGATGATGATGATGATGATGATGATGATGATGATGATGATTATGAAAATTCCACAGGCTCTGGAGCCGTATTCCCAGAGGAGATTCCTCTCACTGAGGTCCCTCCCAGGCTTCTCTCACCATGGTGGGCAGGTGGCCAGAGCAAAGCACCACAGCCAGGGAGACTCCATGGCAGGCTCTTCTCTTCTTAGCTCTAGAGGCCAGAAGCCTGAGAGTTGAGCCCTGGCAGCAGCAGTCCCTGGACAGGCTCTGTCCCTGGCTCATGATCAATGGTCTTCTGACTGGGTCTTCTGACACAGCCTCCTCTCTGTGTGCCTGGGCAGGAAGAGGATGCCACGTTCTGGTGTCTCTTCCCCTTCTTTTTTTTCCCCCTCTGTTAATTTTTTAAACAGGGTCTCATCTCGTGTAGCCCAGGATGGCCTGGAACTCACAGTATAGTCAAGAATGACCTTGAACTTCTGGTCCTCAATTCCCCACCTCCCAAGTGCTGCAATCATAGGCATGTGCCTAGCCTTTACCTCTCCTAAAGAGATGATAAGGGTGCAAGACCCAATCACCACATACACTCAGGGTTTCAAGACATGACGTTTAGAATGACAGCCTTGAGCCCACAGCGCTGGGCTGTCCCCAGGTCCTTAACCTCTCTCTCACTCAGTCTGCTCCCCTGTGGACTAACGAAGGCTGCAGAATGCACTCAGGGCTCTGTTACAAGGATCAGATGACTCATGCATACAAAACAGAGCTCATCTCCCAGGAATCAAGCCGCAGTCTGAGTGGCCACGGCCCAGGAATTTGGATTCAAGTTTCCCTGGATGGCATGGTCCACCTTGGAAGTGGCTATAGGAATGGAAGCCAACCGGAAACCAAAGCTCAACCAAGCACACCAGTGGGTGGGACAGTGGCCGAATGAGTATCAACCAAGCACACCGGTGGGTGGGACAGTGGCCGAATGAGTATCAGCCATGCAGAGAAACTCTACAGTCCTCAGAGGCCATCTGATGATCCTCTTAGCTTTTGAGTTAGTAGAAGCTAGTGGCCTGCTAAGTTAATACAACCAAAAGCTTTACCTAATAGCCGCAAAGTTGTTTGGGCAATCACGAGGCTGGCGATTATTGGCTATTGCAGGGACCAAGATAGCCCGAGATAATGCAGGCTTTTAATCTGCAATAGTTCAACTCTCCGCAATCATGCAGTTCTAGCCAGGCAACCATTCTGTAGACTCTCCAGCCCAGATGTGGTGCCAGGGAACATCGGTTCACAGCAGCATCCAACCAATAGCGTTACTACTTGATTCAGTATTCAGATTATGACTGTACCAATGGCTTTCTTAGAGTAAGAATGCGGATGCAGAATGTCTTTCCTTGGGTCATTTTGAAGACGTGTGTTCGGTTTGTTTCCGCATAGTGTAAACCAGTCACCACGGACCCCCAGGTGAGAAAAGGAGAGCGCAGTGAGCACTGAAGGGACTCTGAGCCTGAGCATAAGCGGGGGTGACTGTATCTCATGAGAGATTCAGCTATGTCCACATCCTTGGGTTGATTACACTGCCCGGCTTCCCTCTGACATCAGGCTCAGGGAGTCGTCAGTGCCGTTCCCCCACAGTGGGCAGCCCAACGCTGAGACTCCAGCTGTGCTGACTGAGAGCAGCTCTTCCTGGGATGGGCAGGAGGAAAGAAGGAAAAAAGCCTGGTCTGTGAAGCAGAACGGCGAGGCATCTGTGACGAGCCCTCTTCATTGTGGACCGTCGGCAATGTGGATCTATTTTACATTATCCAGAAGGGAAGTGGTCTGTCCTACTGTGCTCTTATCCGCTAGGCAGACTTGAAGCACTGTGTGTCTGCCGCTGACCCCTCTGGCTGTGCCCCGAGAGGGGCTGGCTCGCACAGACCTCTCCCACTGTAACTTGTCGCTGGATCTAAAATTAGAGGCTCGCCTGCTAAATTTAAATTGTACAGGGTCTACCCCAGTGCTTGACCATGGACTCCTCAGCTACATGTCTGTGTGGTTTAATGGCTCTGAGATGGAGTGAGCTTTGTACTGTTCATCCATGTGGTTTTATCTGGAAATTAAGTGGATGCCCAAAGACAGGCTGTTTCCACGTACTTCTCTGGAACACTTCAGAGACCCACTAGGGACTCAGAGAAGTTCTCAGTAAAGAAATTGTAAGATTAAACAGTTTTTAGAAAAATGAGGCGGGAGAGCTGGTCCAGTGGGTAAAGTGCTTCTTGCACAGGCGTGAGACTGAATTCAGTCCCCAGAAGTCACATGAAAACTAAGATAAAAAGTCAGGCATGAGAGTGCATGCCTGTAGTCCCCAAGTGAGTGGGGAGAGCAGAGATAGGAGGACCTCTGAGGATTGCTGGCAGTCAGTCTAGCCGAATTGGTGAACTCCAGGTTTGGTGAGAAACCTGTAGCACTTTCAATCCTTCCCTCTCCCGTGCGACTCCTACACACAGTGGGAGCACACAGCTCCCACCCCCTCTCAAGTCCTTGCCTCTTTATTGTTGACATCCATGTATACACGTACATGTGGACTCGTTTTGTTGACTGTCTGATGTGAGAGTTGAGCCTGCTGTGCTGAGTGGAAGCTCGGTTGTTTTTGTTGTTTTCCCGTCTTGGTCGATCAAGTACACAGAGCTGATAGGCAGCACTGCAGATCCTCTGTTGATTTCCAGTTACAGGGTCAGGGATGATCAAATCCAACCAGGGAAACCTGTGAATGTGGTTAGGTCTGCCTGTTCTGGAGTATCCACCAGTGAAGAATGCTCAGTCATGGGTTTAAACCAGTACCAGGTGTGACAGTTACACTATCAGGGCTGAGCCTTCCCAGGCTGTTAGGATGGCACAGAGCACACACTTCTGAATGACTGTTCCTGGGTAAATAAACTATGGTGTACTATATAATGCAGAAGAAAATTATACCTTCAGAAAAAAAATGTATTTCCTTCATAGTTCTCTATACCAGCGTCTGTTTCTTCATGTGGGTTTAAGTGATCGCCCAGATTCCTTGTGTGCGAAGCTGCCAGCAACGACCCACCTCCATTTGTGCTCACTGAATGTCTTCATTTCTCCTTTATTTTGTGAAGGATAGTTTTGCTGGGTATAGAATTCTTGGTTAACAATCTTTTTTCTTTCAATGTTTTGAAAACTGTCTTCTCATTGCCTGTTCTGGAGTATCCACCAGTGAAGAATGTTCAGTCATGGGTTTAAACCAATAGAAAATCTTTATTAGCCTGCTTGTGACTACGCCAGGATCCTAGTGTAGCACCAGGCCTTTCACAGGGTGAGCTTTTAAACACACAAACTCTACCCTGAGTTGACATACTTCAGTTAACAAGAACAGCTAGCCAGAGTGGAACTATAGAAGCAAAAAAAAAAAAAAAACAAGGTTAGTAAATTTAGAACTATAAACTTAGATGGATTAGGTCTCTGTTTTCATCCACCCAGTGGTACTATCTAAGTATGGAGTTTTAAAGCCTGGATGGTACTTTCATCATGGCATCAGCTATGCTAAGATCTTGGGGGGCAGGCAGAGGGAAGCTGCTACAAGCCTTTTGGCTTCTGTAACTGTTTTGTTTTGTTTGTGGCTTTGCAAGAAACATTTTTATTAATTGAGAATGCCATACAATGTATTTTGATCATATTCAGCACCACTCACCCCCTTAACTTCTCCCAGATCCTCCCTACCCACCAACAATTCATGTCCCCTTTTTTTAATAACCCATCAACTCAATTTATTTTCTCATTAATTCTCTTTGTGCAGTCATTCACTAGAACGTGGTCAACCCACTAGGAGCCACTCTCTGGGAAAAAAAAACAAACTGACTCCCTTACTCCAAAGTAATCAACCATCCATAATCCTGTAGTCGGAGGTGGGGGCTCATGAACCCCATCTATTCCACGTTAGGATATTAACTGGCTTGATCTCATGTAGTCAGCCACAACATCTGTGAGTTCCTAGGTATGAAGTCCTGTGGTGTCCAAAGTACTCTGTCCCAGTCTTCCCCGACCCTCCGATTCTCACAATCTTTCTGCCCCTCTTCTGTAATGGTCTCTGAGTCTCAGGATATCGATGTCCCTTTTGTGACTGAACACCCTATAGTCACTTATTCTGTGCACTTTAACAAGTTGTAAGTTTATCGATTTGCTTTATTTATTAGTACCTATGAAAGTGTGTGGATCGATTGTGTGGGGTGAGGATGCATTGGCACTGTGTGTGAGAGGCAGTCAAGAGACAGCTTTATGGAGTCACTAATCTCCCACATTTACACGGGATTTGGGGGACTGGACTCAGTTCGCCAGTCTCAGGAAGTCCTGGAATTTCATAGCATGTGTCTACAATGTGAACGATAGCATCATACATGTCACCCTCCTCTACAGTATAAATGTCTGCACCTAACAGCTCTGCTCAGGTCCCCGAGTCTCCTTGGCCTTGGAAGCCATGTATCCTAAAGTCTCTTCTCCTCTCCACAGGAATGACGTGCCAAGCCCGAAGCTCCTACGTCACCAGTGAGATCTTGTGGGGTTACCGCTTCACCCCCGTCCTAACGCTGGAAGATGGGTTCTACGAAGTTGACTACAACAGTTTCCATGAGACCTATGAGACCAGCACCCCATCCCTTAGTGCCAAAGAGCTGGCCGAGCTGGCTACCAGGGCAGAGCTGCCCCTGAGTTGGTCCGTGTCCAGCAAACTGAACCAACACGCAGAACTGGAGACAGAAGAGGAAGAGAAGAACCCGGAAGAACAAACGGAGAGGAATGGTGACGTGGCAAACCTAGAGAATGAATCCAAAGTGTAGACCCTGCTGGGTCAGCCTTTCCCTCCCCCTCAGACACATCCCTTCCTTGTCTCTCATGCCCCTCTTTTCTGTTTCTCTCACTTTGATCTTGATTTATTTATATTTAATTTTGGCATTTCCAGAAAACAAATCTTCAAGGTGTAAAATGCCTACCTGCCCTCAGATGTTCAGATGGACGAGCAGACAGGGATTTGGTTGAGGGACAGGATGCCTGCATTTGTGGCCCAAGCCTGGTCTCCACCCTCAGGAGAGACTTATCCACTTACCCACTTAACTGACCAACATAAAGGGTTTTACCCAGTGTCACAGAGGTCACCTGCTTGCCGTGGCCATAGGTCACACAGAATAGTCCCTTTGGTTTTACAGAGCCCAGTCCATCTCACCTAGCACAGGGCAGGTGCTTGCCCACTCAGACACTGTGGGTACAGGACCCAGATAGCCAGGGATAGACCACTGTACATAGATCTGCCCTATGGAATTATTTTCTTTTGGTAATTAGTCACACCCTCAGCATGCATAAAAGCACTGTGAAGCAGAACTCCTAGTAATGTACATAGATGCACCACTCATGTAGCTTGAGATACAGAACTTTAGAAATAAGAAGAAAAAGATTCCTAATGTACAGTAGGTGTTTCTATTTTGTTATCTGTGTCTTTTGTTTATTTTGATTCCCTTGACTGCTGGCCCTCTAAATGCATGGCCTTTGTTCCAGGTCCCAGGTTGACAGCTGCTAGGGTACCGTTCTGTTCCCTTGTGATCCTTCTGTTGAATCTAATAAGCCATAGGTCCGAGAACAGTCCAGAGGTCAGGCAGATGACAAGTTCCACCATCCAAAATGCTGAACTACCATGACATATTTACAAAATGGATGTCATTTGTTTATAGACAACAAAGGTCTCTCTCTAACTAGCCTGGGAGGGACTATCAGGAACAGGGACTAGCACAGCCCCCTACGTGACACTTGCCGTAAACCCTAGCCCTTTGGTGTATAGCAGTTTTAAAAAAATTTCTGTAAAACCATTGATCTCCCGTCTCCGTAGTCACGAGAAACGGCAGGCATTTCCTGTGGGCTGTGGCAAGTCAGCAGCATGTGAAGCCATGGCTTTCAGGAAGTCATGAAGTGGGTTCTCTCATCATTACTGTTGGTAGCGTTATGAAATGGCCAGAGTCTGGCCTACAAAGGTCCTTCCAAGGGTCTCTCAATCAAAAGAGCACAAAGCACCCATCAAACCATTCTCCCTAGCTTATTTTAACCTTCGGAGAAGGAGGGAATGAACGTACAAAGGAAGGCAGGCAACATGCATAACACTCTGAGTTCAAAGTGAAGTGAAAAGTGGACCGGAAGGAGACTCTCGGATGAGACCTCAGGGCAGGTGGAGATTTTGCACTGTATCCGATCTTTCTTGTTGATTTTACACCTATAAACTGTTCGTTCTCTAACACCATTGCACACCATCAATACGCATCGAAGGATCTAAATTTATTTCAGCTCCTACAGATGTGCTCAGTTTGAGACTTTGCACCATGGAGGTCAAAGAGGTCAAACTAGCTGGTTCCCCTTTGCCACCCCTGACCTGACTGCACAGGGCTTTGCGGTGATCTGGGTTCCTTGTCTGTAAGAGAGATGCCCCAGGAATTATGGGAAGTGGTTTCTCCATCCAGCATCTGGGCTGCTCCTCTCCCTCTGCAGAGATCCTGCCACCCAAACAACTATTTCTTGGCTCTGACTCTGAAAAACAAAGCTATTGGCTGCAGCCCTCCCCCGCCTGCCAGCATTTCCCTTTGGCATTGGTTATTGATCAATCAAGTCATGCATTCTCTCTGCACACTCTAAGCCGGAGATGGTGGAGGAAGGAGCCTGATTCCCAAGAGGCCTGACCTTATCTTAGCCTTATGAATGATGCCCTGCTTTGGGGCACCGACCTGCAGCAGCCCAGGGCAGGGCCTGTGTAGCACAAAGAAAGGTGGGGAAAGCTGCCAGTTGTCTGCTGACTTAGCTCTTGAAGACTCATTGGGCCTTTTTAAATCTCTGACTGAAGTCTGAAGGACAAAATTTCCCCGATTGATGGGCTGAAAGGGCAGCTTTGAAGTTGTGAGCTTTTGCCTACTCTTCAGGACCCGCGGACAATAGGCCCGTGCACAGCCACACTGTGACCTCAGCAGGACACTCTGCTGGGAGGTCTCCCTCTGCCTCTCAGGGTCTTGATGTCACTGTGGTTGGTGGTGCAAGAGGAGCAAAATCCTGTGTGCGACATGAGCTCAGACTCTTTAAAGGCGGGAGCTCCGGAAGGACCTTTTATTAGAATGTCCTTATCAAACGTGTCTATTTTTCTACAGTCACCAAGAAAACGGTTTAACAGTGTATTTTGTGTCTACTGTTAAAATTTGAAAGAAGGTCATTATGACTGAATTTTCTAAGCAAGTAGTCAATGGGGTTTTTCGTTAAGATAATTCAACAAAAGGGACCCCCAATGGCTCCCCTTTCTAGTCCACGATCCCCGGTCTTTCTCTCCGCCAGTAGATCAAGTGCTATGAAAACACACAATGAACCAAGTGACCCACAACCAAGAGAGCTCTCTCTCTCTCTCTCTCTCTCTCTCTCTCTCTCTCTCTCTCTCTCTCTCTCCCTCCCTCCTCTGCTCCACCTTCTCCCACCTCAATATTTTGGACTAATTGGTTGGTGTCTCTAAGTCATTTTTTCCCCATCAAGCACAGTGAGATCCATGGTCCAGATGAGACCCTGGAACTCAAGGGGGACAGTTGTCACAGTTGACCCCAATCCGACAGAGCAAAAGAGCTCCCTGAGGCTTGTCTGGAAGGGAGGGGATGAGGGGATCCTTGCAGTCCTCACTCTATTGAGCCCCCCCACCATTAACTTTCTAGGAAGAGTCCCTATTCATTTACAGACTGACTTTATGTAAATCAATACAGCTGTTTGGTTCTGGCGGCCCCCCGAGCACATGGCATGCCTGTGTTAACACATTAGGATCAGTCCACCCTTTTCAGGTCCTTCTGAACATCATGTTGGGGTGTGGATGTGACTCCATAGCCATGAGGTGGAACCCCTCTGCCTTTACCCCCTTCCTCTTTGTCCCTCCCTTTTGTTCTCTCTCTATTCCAGATCTATTGATTTAATTTAGTACCTAACTTTCCTAGCAGAAATCTAGCTACTGTATCAAAACGTCGACCAATTTCTTAAGCACAACTTTTCTCTTGCAGGTTTAATCAAAATAGAACTCTGACATGCCTGGATTTATTTTTTTTTTCATTATACTCTAATTGAAATTTAATTGTGGCTTCGTTTTAAAGCCCAGATGGTCACAGTTTGCTTTTCTGTGTGAATGTAAGATGGTACCTTTGAGTGTTTGGAGACTGGCCAACCAAGGGGTGCAGCAGGGAGAGCAAGGATGCTCTGGGAGATTCCATAAGCACACCGAAAACACACCAGACCCTTTAGCTGAGAGACACATGAAAACAGACAGACCACTCACTACCAAGACAACTGGCCCTTCTTCCTTGTCTTTATAAATGCTCTAAACAAGCCAGAAGCCAAGAAGGCGGCTCCAAATGAAATGACCCCCATTCATGGCCAGCTAAGATGCGTCATTCCTACAACTTCAGTTCAGTGGGCAGCTGTAAATCTGGAAGGTTGATTGATATTACAGAACAGCTGTAATATCTTGAGTTAGACTTTATGTCCAACCTGTATCTAAGACAATGTCACCTTGCAATCCAGAGTGAAACCTTCCTCTTCCCGATATGTCTGCCTTCAGTGTCTCAGAGGGGACTTGTGAGTCGAAATGTCATGTAGAAGTCAAGACGGTCCAAAGGTTGCTGGGGGACTCGGACAACGTGCACAACCATCTTGACACTGTTTACCTAACAACACCACAGTATCTCACCTGATGCTGGGCAGTAAACTCAGAACACTCCCACAGATTGCCTCCCGGAACTCCAACCCACGGGGGCTGAACACTGGAACTGACTTCTTTATCATCAGGGAATGTAGAATTTGGGCAAACTGAGTCACGCCGTCAAAACTCCAGGCCAGGAAATGATAGATCACGATCTCACATGTAGGTCACAGGTCTGTAAGCGAGGGCTGTTTCTATTAAGAAAAAAGTCTGGCACACCAATATGCTGGGAGTCTAATCTGTTACACTCTTTCAAGCTAACACTAATTTTTACACTTCCAAATGGTTGAGGGGAAACAACCAAGAATATTTGGGGGACATATAAAATTCAAATCTCAGGGGCAGGGATGTAACTTGGTTGGTAGAGGACTCTTCCTGAGCTTGCAAAAAGCCCCAGGTTTGGGTCCTAGTACTGCATAGAAGAGCATGTTAGCACACGCCCATTATAGCATTTCGGAAGCAGAGGCAGGAAGGTCAGAAGTTCAGGGTCATCCATACAGAATTTGGGACCAGCCTGAGCTACATGAGACCCTGTCTCAAAAGAAATTAATAATTCAAATCTTGGTCCATAGACAGTTTCATTGGAACATAGCATGCACTGCCTCTAGCGGCTCTGAGTCCGTATGAGAAGAACGGGGTAACAGAGATTGTGTGGCTGGCCAACATCTGTACTGTTACCAATACTACCATGAAGTATGTAGCCGCACTTTTAAGAATTATACTATTCTCGTGGGTTTTTCTCAGAGAATGACCTTTCCCAACCCAAATCTCCTGGAGTCACTCCCAGGAAAACATGTTTCTTAAAGTAGATCACAAAGTCAGGGCTCTCAGAGAGAAGACTTCCCTTTCCTACACACCCTTCTAGGCCGTGACGTCCATCTCAGAAGCATCTAGAACAGGACTAGTCATTAATGAGAATAAAGAAATGAAAGCTCCCGGCCCAGCAACTGAATGTGACTTCTCTGGTGCCTTAAATTCTGCAGACCGTTCTGTCCACTGGTGTCTGCTCAGGGGTAGTTGGCAGCACAGAGAAGGACCCGGCTGCCGAGGGGTCTCATGCGCTCTTGCTGGTTCCTCTAGTCTGGAACTCTAGATGGGTCGGTGAGGTGAAGAGGATCCTGGAGTCACGGCCAATGTTTCTGTACACTGGCCCTGGCTCTCTCTGGCCTCTTAGCTAGAAGCTCAGCATGAGGATGACCCGCTGTCCTTGTCTGGGAACTCACGAGGTCTCTGCAAGCTGAAGGGGAGCGGAAGGGTGGGACGAGGTTGTCGGATCAATAGCTATGGCAAAGCAGACCCAATCCCACTGAAGGGGATTTTAGATATGGCTGTGTTAAAATGGCAATGTCTGGAGTCACAAATCTGACCCATCTCGGTTCTAAGGAAGCCTTTCTCAAACCAGTCAACCAAGTTAACTTCTTTATCTTAACAGTTCTATTTTCTGAGGAAAAAAAAAAAGACAGAGAGAGAGAGAACATAATATCAAGTTCTCTTATGAATGATCTCCAGGAAATTAGATGGGAAAGAAACTATTCTGTGGCAAACCATTGTATGTTGTGTTGTGGACGGACAAGCAACAGATGTGTCCCACATCCCAAACTAAGGAGGTAATGCCATCTGCCACAGGGACCATGCCGGACTCTATGATTCTTCAGCCACTCGGAAGACACAACCAGGTCACACAGTCTCAAAGTCCAACACCGTGAAACTTAAATAAATGCAAAAGGAGCCAAACTTCTACTTGGCCTCATTGCCTTAGCGAAAGGGAGCTTCACACACCCACCTAATTCATGTGGAGCAGCCCCAGGGAAAGGAAAGCTATGATATAAGATTAGTTCATGGATTTTCTCCTCTGCTGGGAAAGGGAGGGGTGGCCGTGGATGAAACGTACCCATCGTGTTCTTTTGGACCCTCTTCCCCTAGACTTGGATCCTGGTGTGCGTGTGGTTGGCAGACAGCAATGGCCACAGAGTCGACAGGTATCAGTTTCTGAGGTAGACAAGTTCCTACTATCCACGTACAAGTGGCCACCTCAAGATCAAGGCTCAGCACCCATTACGAAACTTGTGATATCAATGTCGTCAATCTTTGTAAGACTACGAAGGGCTGCTTTTCTCAGGCAGTGTGAATACTGGCTACCAACAGGCACACGTGAAATAAATAGCCCAGGACTGGAGAGATGGCTCAGAGGTTAAGAGCACTGACTGCTCTTCCAGAGGGCCTGAGTTCAATTCCCAGCAACCACATGGTGGCTCACAGCCATCTGTAATGAGATCTGGTGCCCTCTTCTGGCCAGCAAGCATACATACAGACAGAAGATTGTATACATAATAAATAAATAAATCTTTAAAAAAAAAAAAAAAGAAAGAAAGAAATAGCCCAGTCATCAGAGCCTCTAAAAGTGAAACAGCACTCATAGTAGGGGCCCCCAGGATGTCCCAGGAGTCCAAGAGAAGACCCAAGTAGTGGCTGAAAGCCCTTTCAGAGAAACCCAGTGCTAGATTTCAGGTCATAAAATACAAATAACAGATCAACTGGAGTCTCAGATTCCAGCTGTGCACCATCTAAACCTCTGGATGTTTAGTCAGGGTTTTCAGAGAAGGGAGGACACTGTCCTCAGACCCACCCTCTCTCAGTGCCTCTGCCTATGGGTGACAAGGGGCAACACCCTCCTCTGCTCAGCTTGGGCAGGCCACATGGCTCGCCATGCCCGCCTGCTGAGGCCTCTCAAAATGAGTGCCCCCACACAGCGCTTGTGCATCTGGACGATGACCCCAGAGAAGTGTCTTCTATGAAATTTTTTAAGAATACCTGGGAGGCATTCTTGACTCCACAGAGCACCTCCTGAGTCAGGAATGAACTTAGACCTTTGGAGTCTGCCAGGTACCAGGGAACCCTGTCAAAATGTAAACCCAATAACATACTAAATCAAAACTGAAGCCAGCAAACCGAAGGAAATCCCCAGAAGTTCTGATTTCCCCACAGTGATTACCTCCGTGATATCCTGAGTTTCTGTTCTCATTACATATCAAATTCTCCATCCTTGAGAAAATTTCACTTTGAGGATTCACAGAGCTGTGAGGGCAGCAAGTCAGTCACTCGGGATATTGCAGTTCCCTTTCTGGAGAGCGTAGCCTGTCCCCTCTTTCTAAGCGAGTCTCAGAGTTGTTCCGTTGGAACCCACCCAGGTCACAGCAAATGACCAGAGCAGGGTCAAGCGAGGCCTCATGCTGAGGAACAAATGTGTCTGTCTGGTTGGGTCTTCCGGTCTTCCCATCATTTGCAGCCTAGGATCACCTAGACAGTTTCCAGACCTCTCAGGAAGCCCCGAGAATCTTTGGTCATCCCAGCACGCCTCCTCTAAAACCAGAGGCACGCATGACAGCAGTGCACGCACACACACGGTCCCGGCGTGACCCAAACATGTGCCTCCATTGGCAAAGTGGTCTTTGCTCACAGCCTGTACAAACACCCAGCGCTCTGGGATGACTGCTACCCAGTCTCAGTTCTGCTGCTGCCATGGCAACCCTCCATCTGCGAGCATGGACCACTCTTGTGCAGACTGGAGGAGGCTTAGAGGAGGTCCCAGGGGTAGAAACTCCGAGGGCTGATCCATCTGCAGACAGCCTTTGGGGTATCCCAAAGAAATGAGAACAGGACCCGATAAATGTGTGCCCACTTAGCAACCAAGTGTGCGGTGGTCTTGTTGGACCTTATAGCCGTGTGCACATGTGTACAATAGTGACCACATTGTGTCTCACACCACACACACACACACACACACACACACACACACACACACACCTTGTCTTTTTAAAACCCCAGAAACTACATTCATAGTATCTAATGTAACAGATGTCCAAAGAATTGCCATTCTCTTAATAAGTGAACACTGTCTGGCTCAAAACAAACAATGTTTCAATAATAAGCCTAAGTACAAACAAAAGCAATAAAATAATTCATATTTGCTGGGTATAGTGGTATGTGCCCCTAATCCCAGCACTTAGGAGACGAATGGAGGAAGATCAGGAGTTCAAGGTCAGTCTGAGCTACGTGAGACCTTACCTCAAAAAAAAAAAAAAGAAAGAAAAAGAAATAGAGAGAAAAAACATAAATCGACATACAGTTTATTGTTGAAAATATTACTTCGAGTTAAAGATACTCATTTTTATCCAGAGGTCAGCACTCTCAGAATTCTGTTTTTTCTTGAACTTTCCATTTCCTTCTGGTTGGAGCCTGGGACAGACATGCAAAAGGACACCTGAGCACCGACGCGTTCAGCGTGCGAGCCAGTCCAGCCCCTAGAGCAGGTTGAAAGGAAGTCAGCTGGGCAGGGACAATTCCACAGCAATGGCAGAGGACAAGGCAAGGAGAGAACTGGGATGTGGTAGTGCTTCAGATGAGTAGGTGTGACGTGAGCATCTGCTTTCACGGAGATCTCTGATGCATGCCCACGCCGCTGATCTCAGCACCCAGGGCTGGTGCATGACCACGCCACTGATCTCAGCACCCAGGGCTGGCGCATGCCCATGCAGCTGATCTCAGCACCCAGGGCTGGCGCATGCCCATGCAGCTGATCTCAGCACCCAGGGCTGGTGCATGCCCATGCCGCTGATCTCAGCACCCAGGGCTGGTGCATGCCCACGCCGCTGATCTCAGCACCCAGGGCTCACCTAGTGGGCGTGCTGTATCTTCAGGGACAGGAGAGGATAAGTGAGAATTTTCCACAGCCCAGACGATCACACCTTAGGATTTGCTCCCAGCTGGCTTTCAGTTTACAATGGGCACCAACACTCCTAGCTTGTTAGCACATGATCCTCCTATTTACGTCCTTCCCTCTGCATGCCGTGTTCTCAAGGAATGAAGAATTCTCTGAATGCTGCCCAGTGTGGTGAAATGTTCCCAGACCTGCATAACTAACATACCAACTGGAAAATATCAGTGACTCATAAGCACATGTGTGGGAATGCCTGCGCACACACAGACCACATTCTTAGACCTCCCAATCAGCTACGACCAAGTCCACATAAGCTCCCAAAAGGTGGGAATGGAGAGGTGGCTCAGCAGCTAAGAGTTTGGTTTCAGAATCCATGTCAGGCAGCTAACAACTGCCTGTAACTCCAGCTCCGGAAGA
>JAQHUG010000022.1:11965038-11983964 GCA_028555095.1 Dicrostonyx torquatus | reverse complement strand
GGAGGAGAGCAGGGAGGAGGAGAGCAGGGAGGAGGAGAGCAGGGAGGAGGAGCACAGGGAGGCAGAAGGGCTGTGGTGGAGACACAGCAATGAAAGGCCTCTCTGCCAGTGGCCTTGAGCTGCTGGCAGACTCAGCCGGTCCTGAGTCAAGGGCCCTGGAAAGGGGGAGAATGGCCCAGGAGAAGGAAAGGGGACAGAGACTCTTGGTGTGGGTTCTTCAGAGCTTCTGGAGGTGCTTTTCACGTCACAGATAAAACAAAGACAGCATCAGAGATAAACTTCTCCAACATTTCTACTTCACAGTAGATTTTTTTCAAAATTAAAACCTTGCAGGACCCCTGCATATCGTTCTTACCCATATGGGAAAGCCTGTGCTAATGGGCATGGTCATTCTCGAAAGATGTCCACCCGAAGGGCTTGGTTTATGGTTTTCAAGGTCAACGCATACATGGAGATGTACAAAGAGGAGAGACTAAAAGCCATCCTCAACTTAACTCTTAGCTTTCCATGAATCTAAAGAGAGTTGCTAACCAGTTTCTCAAACCACCTGTACAGGCCAGTGAGACAGCTAGGTGGGTAAAGACACTTGCCACCAAGCCTAATGACCTGAATTCAATTCCTGAAACTCATTGGGGTCCTCTGACCCCACATGCCATGGTACCTGTGTCCTCACTTAGATGCACACATAATAATAAAAATTTTGAACTTTAGCCAGGTGTAGTGCACCCCTTTAATTCCAGCACTTGGGATGCAGAGGCAGGATGATCTCTATGAGTTCAAGGTCAGCCTGGTCTACAAAGAGAGTTCCAGGATAGCCAGGGGTACACAGAGAAACCCTGTCTCAATAAATAAATAAATAAATAAACAAAAAACCAAAACTTTAAAGCAAAAGCAAGACAAATTAAAAAAAAACCCTTAAAAACAAAACTAACAGTTTATAGAAACACAAGGTACCCTGTTTAGTAAGATACCATTGAGACTTGGCCTTGGCTGGGACCTATGCACTCCTGGCAGGCTTTCCCTGGGCTGACAGCGGGAGCTGGACAGGGCCAGGGGACCTTGGTCACATAACAGTGACGTCACACTGTGTAAAGAGGCCATGGAGGCTCCTCCCAACCCCTCACCCGCCTCACAGCTGGTACACATGTCCTGGCCTTTGTCTGGTGGCTCTACAAGTCATGACACTCACCACAAGCACAGTGGGAAGGAACTGGGTTCTCTCTCCCTAGCTTAGTCCAACAATAAATGCATTCATTTTCCTTTTCCAGTTTGTTTTCATGACTCTTTGGGAATACAGGGAAACGAAGGCAGTGGGCTTGGGTATTGTCTCTCCTCTGGGTTGAGGAAGCGCCAGGTTAGCCTGTTTCTCTATCAGGACTTCTCAGCTAGTGCATCTACCAATCTTCCTGCCCTCCATCTTTCGTCTATTTAAGAAAAGCCAAAATTCTACTGTCTTGGGCCCAACCCCTTTATTCCATTCTTCTGTACCCAAATTGCTTTTAAACGCCCTTCAAATCCTAACACTAAAGCTGAACTGATCACCGGTGCACCCTCTTCTCAGATGTCTCCCTCTGCTGCTTGGGCTAGACACGGAGAGGCTCCTCGCCTTGCCCCCACTCATTTTCCGGGGTCTGTTAACCCCTTAAACAGCGCAGGACTGCCCCCTGCAACACGGCAGCAGCTGGTCTCTGCAGTCACCTGGAGTCCGCTTACCCTGCAGCCGCTCGGGTCCCTGTACTCACAGCTGTCTTTCCCATTCATGACAACAGCGATGCACTTGGCTCCCTCTGGGCTCTGGAGCCTTCCCATGCTGCTGGTTGCTGCGGACCATTTCTCTGCCATGGTCCTGTCCGCAGCCTTGAGCTCCTCGCTGGAAGATTATGGTTTTCAAGCCATGCCTCCCTTTTGATTTTATGATTCTGCTGGCAGCCTAAACCCTCATTGCTTTCTCTGCTTCCGAGAGTCTTCTGCAGTTAAGTCAGACAGACATTTCAAGTTCACTCCCTTTTAGTCTTGCCAGCAGAGGAGAGCTGTGGTCTTGCTGTGTGTTCCAGTTAAAAGCAGGTGGAATTCTAACACAGCCAGCATTCAGCAGGGACTTCCATCACAGCTTGCTGGTGGCCCGCATGGGAGCACCACACCCCCACCCACTCAACCCCTAGTCCATCCCTACACCTTGAATTCCTTCAGTCTCTGTAAATATAAGGACCACTGTGAGTCCATGAGTGGTAGAAGAGGCCTATTTTTCTAGTACCCACAAACCCACAGCAGACAGATGGTGTACCTTATCCAGGTGAAAATGCGTGAATTCTGGGTAACCCAGGATCCTGCAGGGCCACCTCCAGGCCTGCACTCCGCTGCATCCCTGAGTCTACAGTTGGCCCTGGCACTCCTTAGGCCAGACCCACGCTATGAAAGGCCCCTCCAGAGAGCAGAGATGTGTGAACCCCCTGAGGCAATCGGAGATGTTACGGCACAGGTCTAGGTGCCTTTTCAGACAGATGACTGTCAATGTGGTTTGGACTTGGAATGAGAACCGGTCCTGGAAGCAGCTGGCCCGTCTTAACCACATCGCCAGTCCACTGTGGTCTTAATGCACCCAGGCCACTGGAAATTGCGTATTCCAACAGAGGGCAGACTTTCATCCTGACATCTTTGTCCTCACAATTTACATAAAAGGGAAGATACTTTAGGAATCAGAAGGGAAATGACCCTGTGGGACACTGGACACATCTCCACAGCAAACTCTTCCGATGGAAAATGGCAGCAGCTGCCTTACTGCTTTTAAAGTTAGTGGTATAACCTTTGGAATCCCCAAAGCTTACCTGATGTCACTGTTCATTAACTTAAAAATCTACAGGGCTGAGAGGACTTGGGGGTTACGTGCTTACTGTGCAAGTGTGAGAGCCTGAGCCCCAAAGCTAAGAACCAGTGAGCCCCACTGCAGAGTGCTGTCTGCACAACTATCCCGGGGAGGGCCACAGACGCCGTGCTGGCTGGCCAGCGACTCTAACTGGAAGAGCAAGTCCCACATTCAGAGGAAGGCACCTTCTCAAATACATGGTGCACAGCAATAGACAGAAATGTGCTGCCAACCTCTGTTCTCCACCTGTGCATGCACAGACACCAACACCTGCATACAGATGTGCATGCACACACATCCCATACTCACAGACAGGATCACATTCTTTTCTGTGATTAACTTAGGCCTGTTTCCTCTGACGATTACAAAAGCCTTGGACTGCACCGAGTGAAGGGCAGTAAGAAGGCACTGGACACAGAACTCCAGGGGCTGATAACAGTGCTGGCAAAAAAAAAAAAAAAAAAAAAACAGCGCCCGCCGGCCTGGTAGCATGCACCTTTAATCCCACCACTCGGGAGGCAGATCTTTGTGAGTCTGAGGCAAGTTCCAGGACAGCCAGAGCTACAAAGTGAGACCCTAACAAAAAAAAAAAAAAAAGAAAGAAAAAGAAAAAGAAAAAGAAAAAGGGACGGAGGGAGGGAGGGAGGGAAAAGAAGCAGTGCTGGCCCTTATTATAGTCACACGGATGTGAAGACAAAGGGAACTACCCAAACCCCCAAGCCCAATGACCTTTCCGATTGTAAAAGTGGCACGGTGCGGTGGGAGCAAAGGCAATTAATAAAGATAATACCCAGTCAGGCTCCAAAAGTGGCTGCAAACCGCTCAGTACTCACCTACTCCGGTTATGCTCATGTGGAAAATGCAGGTTCCACCCGTGCTACAGAGCCAGAGCCATGCAGGAGGCGTGTGCTAGACTTTGGTCTGCAACCACTCCCTGAACTGAACAAGATGCTACATATGGCAGACACTGTAATGCAGGCGTGAGGCTGGAGAAGGAAGGGGCCAGGAGGCAGAGGCAACGGGCAAACCAGCCGGGATTTGAACCCATCCAGGATTCTAGGCTAAAACCTGCAAATACTGCACAAACTGGGAGCGGGAAGTCCACTACCTTCCACAGGTGTTTAAGGAAGCAAATTCCAGATCACTACTGGGAAAGACACTGAACACATGCCTTCCCACGGGTCTGGAGCACCACTGACAGCTCTGCCAGCCACCACTTCCATAAAGGACGCGTGCTCTGTGTGGTGCACCGCCTCGCTGGGGCAGTATTCCCTGGGACGTAAACAGTAACACACGCCTCTCCTTGCTCTAGTCATCCCTGGATGCAGGTTCAGCATCTTCGCCAAATCTTTCTAAGATGACCTGACCCCATCCCAACTTCCTGAGTCAAACACTGGGTGGGGCATGTGTGAGTCTACAAAGATCCCAGACCTGCTTTTAAACCAGTAGGTGCTCACTAGTTTATCACACACATACCCCATTTCCTTCCTGCCCATGGACAGTAAAGTGGGAGTGGCACTCCAGGCTACTTCCCTGCCTCAGACCTTGGCCTTAAACAAAGCCATTCACACAAGTAAGGAACCAAACCATCTCGCTCCATCCCCACAGCACTTCCGTGCTGCTTCTCTCCGATGGCTGGTGAGTGGCCACTTCATCTTCCAACCCTGGGCAGGCCCCACCTGCTAGGCTGCTGCCCGCTCGACACCCGACTCTGCTGCACTCTTCTGGTTTCAGCCAAGGAAGCAGGGACAACTGTAGGATTACGGGTACAAGCATAAGGCAGAAACCTAAAGGTGGCAATCTTAGAACGTTTAATCGGAAAGATAATCAAATCAACACCTTCTTCCTCAGGGTGTAAGTAGGGGCACCTACTTTTAGGTGTCTTTTAGAATGCTGTGCCCTGAAGGATGTCAGTGTTTTCCTAGCTATAAGAAAGAAGGCTTGGCAAACCACAGTGGACACCGCCATCTCCTGCCATGTACAGAGCCCTCCCCTGCAGCAGCTTTCATCATCTTCATTGTGAGCTTGCCCTACCTCTGCCCCAGCCTGAGGTGTGAACCCTTTCAGAACCCAGCCAGAGAGCTGGTCTACCCTGCGTGAAGTCCTCCCAGCAGGGTGGTGGAGAGGGGGTGCAAGAGAGAACTTAGGAAGCAGCAGCTACATAGGTCAAAGGTTCACAGCCTTCCGAATGCTGCAACCCTTTAACACAGTTCCTAACCCTAAGTTTCATTGCTACTTCATTTTTGGGAAGTGTGACTTTGCTACCGTTACCAATCACCATGTAAGTATCGGCTACGCAGCGCATGTGCAACCCGGAGAAAGGGGCATCTGACCCCTGAAGCAGTCTGATCCCGGCAATTACTTTGTGCTTACATTAGTGTCTAGCTGGAGAGCTTTGTCTCACAATCCAGACAAAAGTATCTCTGAAAGTGACAAAGGGCCTGTGCTCAGCCAGTGTTAACACGAGTACAGGCCTGCCGTGGGCAGCTTGGTTCCTTACCTTCTGCTGATGACAGCTGGGACCTAGGACCCGAAGGCAATGTATGAAGAGAAGCATGGACGGCCGCATGGGTCTTCACGGCTAGCGTGCACACACTGCCAAGGACTGCGTGCGCTTAGAAACAGGCCAGACTCTGCTCAGTGTGGGGGATGTCTGCCCTGCAGAGACCCCAGACTCTAAGAACTCTGGTCTCAGGACACCAAAGTCCCACACAGCTTCTATATTCTTGGTCATCTCCACGCTCCTCACACAGGGCGCTGAGGCCCAGTCCTGTGTCTGCAATCGACTATACATGGTCAGCACAAGAACAGACACAGAGCAAAGTGGGCACCAGGACAGGCCAGTGAAAGAAAGGTGGGGACCAAATCAAAACCAAGTGCTTACTGTCCCTCTGTGTACTTCCCCACTGTAAGAGCATGACATAAGCCGGGACAGGACAGTGGCAACGGCCCAGATGTCATTTCTGAGGACTCAAATTACTACAGTCTCATTAAAATAAAAAATGAAGTCCTATTTATTAGGTAAAAGTTAAGTCCTGGATATTTTAGTCCAGTATTATAAAATATGCTTGTTACTGAAGGGGTGGGAAATCCCACAGCCTAAGACAAAAAAAAAAAAAATTAGGGAATTTACTAACCTACCACAGGAACTCTACAACCTAAAGTTTCGTGTAGGTTTCTTACCTTCTGAACGCCACCTTAACACATCGGTGCGCTGACTCAGAAGAGGCTGCCGCAGCAAGGCAGCACTCCGGAGTCTGCACAGGCCAGTGACCAGTGCGTCCCCAGGCAGGCCAGGGCCTCAGAAGTGTGGCCCTCAGAACCCTCTGGACACAAACAGGACAGTGGGGAAGCAGGAACTGTGCCAACAATCACTCAGGTAAAATCCACGGTGAAGAACGACTCCTCTGTGGAGCCTCCGAGTTTTGCTGTTTAAAGGTACGGGAAGCCTTGTCTCACGCCACGGCAGTCCCCTTACACGGGGACTCAACTGGACCTACCAGACCTGGACCGGCTTCACTGCGTAGGAAGATTCTTTACTGTGTTTACATTTTCCCCTTAGTTCTTTAAGAAAGCATAGTAAAGAGTCTGAGGACAAATTATTCAACTGTTTATCATACATAAGACCGCATGACTATAATACAAAGGGGGTCTTTTTTCATTTAACGTTACAATATACACAGCAAGTCCGGACTAGATCTTACAATCTGAACACAGGTATTTAACCCTTTCCATGCTGTTTATGTGTACAATGCACAGAGTCCTGTAACCAGACTGTGTAGTAAGCACACAAAACTGGACTGGAACCTAACACGGTATGCAGAAGCACTGGGTGTGACGATCGCCTTAAAAACTGCTTTCGTTTTTGGTGCTTGCTAAAATGTGGCGACCAGCACAGGGGAGAAAAAAAGACCTGAGCCACCGGGTGTGGTGTTGGGGTTTCTAAGCAGCAGACGCCGCCACCGCGTCCCTTCTGACTGAGCTGCACTCGAGTTGACGCCTTTATTCACGTGAACTCTCACCGACTACCAAGTTCAAAACAATCCACAGGCTTGACGTTTAATTACAAAATAAATATGGATTCCTGATTAACAACCAAAGTATTTGTGTTTATAAAACCAGGCTCTCCAAGTTTCCACTCACATCCACAGAGTTTCAGGCCTTTCTTCTGTCACTGCTTATAGATAAAAACCTGCTTTTGCTCAGGAAAAAAAAAAACAAAAAAACCAAAAAACAAAAAAAACTGACCTAGTCAGCCACATGGAGCTAACCGACAAGAAGTGACACGGTGCTCTGAGAGCTGCTCCCGATAGGGCTGTCGGTAGGCAGAGGTAGGCCACTGCTTCTCTCCTAGGCTTCTGGCGGTCCTGGACAGCAAACTACTCTATCTCCACTCTCCCAATCCACTGCTTAAGACTGGAACACCCTAAAATGGGGACACAAATTCAGCCACTGCCAGACTGTGTTACATGGGGGCACCTGCCAGCGCCAGCCGGCTCGTGCTGCTCACTTCAGCTCATGCTCAGGCTCTCCCTGCCTCCCGTCCCTGCTGTGGACCTGCTGCTTCAGTAAAGGGCTCACATTCAAGTTCACAAGTAAGTTACTCAGGAATCCAAGCGTGAGCTGCTGGCTCCAGTGTCCCCTTCCCTTCAGAAGCCTGAATGCATTTAGAGTGTGGCAGGTGATGTCAGTCTATTCTGTCCAGTACACAGACTGCTGTCAATGTCTCGGCTCTGGAGTCGACAACAGTTCCAGTTTTGCTGAAGCAATAGTACAGCCAGAATTCCCACTGACATTGAACATGGTCTCGTCACACCTCGTGTCAAAGTGCAGGACTGCTACATCATCGGTTACAGACATCTATGTGCTATAAAAACAGCTTTGGTACAATAAATTATCAAAAAGAAAATAAATTTTTGTAAAATTCACAGCATAATTGTGAGGCAAAAAAGCAGTCACATAAAATTCTGCATTTTAAAATGTTCAGGATGAACAGAAGACGTCTTTGTGCAGAAGAAATGGTGACGACACCACGTGCCGAGAAAAAGCCAAAGAAAAGGAAAAAGCAGGAAGGACACAGCTGTAGCTATTTCCACCAAAGCAAACCACTACGTCTGTGCCTTCAACCAATAGGGAGTCAGCTTTATGACACGCGCAGAGTGACCTTGCAATACCTTACAATTAGTGGGTCACAAAAGTCTATTTTAAAAGAAAGGCCTCTTGAGTTACCCATTCTCTGTGTTTTCAGCATTAAGGACTGTCTGCAAACGCATGTCCGCAAGTGATTGTATCTGAAATGGTAGGCTCTTCTAACTTCGAGTCCAAATCCGTAAGGCCAAAGGTTATCCCAAAGACCACCACTCAGACCTCCCCAGGACTGGCCACAACGGACCCGGTGCTTGCTTCTCTGTGCACCTTGCTGAGGAGACCAGTCCCGTTCCATTCCTATCGTCCCACGGCCTCTCCAACAGGAGACCCACAGGATCCCATGGGATTGCTGCTCTGCTCCTCGGTAGTTCAGACAGGAGAGTCCTGATCCCCGCCACTCAGCTTAATGAGCCTTACGAACGCCAAGACAATCGTTCCGTTCACACTGTGAGCTGGAGGCCCTCTTCCTTACAGTACTGCATTTCCATGCCCAAATGTGTAGAGGACAGAAAACCCAAATCTCCCGCCCTACCCCAACCCAAACAAAACATGGGGAAAAGGAGAAAATGTAAAAATGAAAAAAAAAAAGAAAGAAAAAAAAAGAAAAAGAAAAAAAAAAACACCCTTATGGGGCCCTTTATGCAAATTATGTGCAGTGCCTTTTTATTTTAAAATTAGTTGGCAAATGACCAAGACCAACATCTGAACATGAACTTTTGTCGGATAGAAAGACAAACCCACTGTGACAGGGAGATGGCAGGTTAAAAGGGGACAAAAAGAGGGCACCTCGGAGCTCTCCGTGAAGACAGGTGGACATGGCTCTTAAAAACTTCACTGTCCCTTTGCAATCTTTTCAAGTTAAAAAAAAAACCAGTCAGCTTTGCCCTCCTGTCGCGGTTCAGTGTGTTAATCTCCTTCTGAGTCAAGCAGCTGTGCACTTTGTTTTTGGGAAAAAAACACCACTTCTATAAAAACACACAAGAAACAAACTCAAGTTTCAATGTAGTCACGAGCTAGCTACAGGACTCTGTTGCACACACACTCCTGTCATGGGAGACTCTTCTCTATCAGCCCCTTGCCTCATGGTCAGGTGTCCTTCAGTCATGTAATGTGCAGGGCCTGTGTTAGCAGAAAATTGGTATGTCGGATGTCCAGCTATGCCAGTCTCTTGGCGGGGATTGGAGTAGACGGTCAAGTTAACGTCCATAGCTCCATTCTGTCCAAAGTCCAAGGCGTTAGCCGCCACTGGGCGGTTCTGGTAGGCCTGATTGCCTTGATTCCCAGTGGAGGAGGAGGATGTGGAGGAAGAAGTTGTTGAGGAAGACAGGGATGTCATGGAGTGGTGACTGTGGCCAACCTCCATGGAATCCTGGGTAGAGGAGCTATTTGTTGGAGAATTGTAGACCCTTGGCCTGGTCCGGTTACCCAAGGCTTGCTGTCCATGGTGGTGGTGATGGTGATGGTGGTGGTGGTGATGATGGGAACTGTTCCCATGGTGATGATGCAATGCATTCGGCTGAGGGGCTACATGAAAGGTTGTTTCTTGAACAGGATGAGTTTCAACAGTGACTTGTGTAGGAGCTTCAGCGCCTGGCCAACCCAGAGGAGCCGGGAACTGCTGGCGCACCTGGAAGGGAGACATTATCAAAGGGTTACTCAGCACCTGAGCATAGGGCACTAAAGCGAGCGAGCTATACCACAAGTCTATGTAAGTTCCAGAGCAAAGAACATTTGACTATAAAAGTGCTCTATTTTAGGAAAGCTATACTCACGGCCAGGCTCCTGTCTCACTACCTATGAGGGATCAGTAAGCCTGCTATAAAGAACCCTCCTTCCAGCTTTCTTTACACAACAAAAGAATCCAGATTCACGGATGCTTGACAATCCCTCCCTCCCTCTGAACCCAGCAGGAAGTACCAATGAGATCCCTCAATCCAGCCACCACCACCATCACTTAGCCTAGACTAATGCAAGGACCTCTTTACTAAATAAATAAATACATACATAAATAAATAAATAACCACACCCTGCTTCCATACTTGTCCTTCTCCACTCCCTGAGAGTAGCAAAGTTCTTTCAAAACACAATCAGCTCATTCTGTCTGTAAATCTTCAGTGTTTTCCCACTCCAATCTCTCCAACCTTTCCTCAAGTGCTTGGGTTCTAATCACCTGAGACCTCTTTCCCACCCTTGGCCTGGATGTGTGCTTTGGGGCATCAGCTCACCGCTTCCTCCGGTCAAGAATGCTTTCATTTCTAATCTTTGCTTGGGTATCTTTTATCTAAACCATGCCAGTTCTGGAGTTCCTAGGTGTTCTGGCTACTGCTAACCCAACCCTCTGCGGCAAAGGCGCTGCACTATACTTTCCAGACTCCTTCGTGCTGGACACAGCCATCAACAGAACTATGGCTGGAATGAAGGGGGACTTCACCTGTCACTGCTAGGGAGGTGCAGGCAGGTCTGTGTGCTCGCACACTGAAGCGAGTGGTGCACCAATGCTCGGAGAGCCGCTTCGGCTACTTCACTGCCACAGTCAAGGAAGGGGACGCTGTATTCTCTCAAACAGTTCACTCAGATAGCAAGTGTTAGTCTACTTTACTCAGTATGCCTCACGGGACATGTGTCCTCACACGCGTGAGCCCTGACTGGCTGAGCAGGGAGGGTCTAGCCCAGACCTCACTAACACCATGCAGGGAATACCTCTGGAGTACACCCCCAGACTTCCTTTTTTACGTAAACATTACTTGTCATTTTGTGTTTTGCTGCGTTTACTTGTATCACTAGAAGCTCTGAAAAGGCAAAGGCTGTCTTGACTAAAAATTTAGCACAAATTGTTAAGTATTATTCAATAAAAATTACATGGAAATGACACTCCTGAAAATCCAGAGGGGAAAAACAAAATTGGTAGATAGTCTCAGAAAAGAAAATGTAGGTTGAACATCCTTAATCTGGCAGGAAATGCCTTACAGTTAGAGCACTTCAGAATTTGAGATCGGGGACACTTGACTACTTGATACTGTACACCAACACTCGGCATTGGAAGAGGCTGACTCCTGATGCACACCTGTGATCTCCGGCAGGGAGAGAGACTGACAGATCCTAGTAGAGACCGCATCAGGGTGATCTCTGAAAAATCGAGTGCTCAGCACAGCACTCTTGTTCTGCATCTATTATCAAATGGTTAACTATAAAATCTTTAACCAGGCAGTGGTGGCACACACCTTTAATCCCAGCATTTGGGAGGAAGAGGAAGGCAGATCTCTGAATTTGAGGCCAGAGTAAGTTCCGGGACAGCCAGGAGCACACAGAGAAAGCATGTCTTACAAAACAAACCAACCCCTTAAATCACTGGCACAAGCATCCTTTCTGCACAAAAAGCAGCTGATGACTAGGATGTCTCCATGACAAGTGGGTAGGTCATGTATACAGACAGATAAAGCTGGACAGAGGACAGAGCAGGGTGGGAGATCTCATCCTCATATTCAGAAGCATACACAATTTTATAATATTAACAATTATTATTTGTATTTCTGTTACAGTTTCAGGCCATTAGCAGGTGTCACCAATGAAGTCAAACTACAGACAGACCAGGGACACTAACACATACTTTTCTCGTTCTTTCCTTCCCTTCTTTTGGTTGTGCCCTATGTGATGCTGGAGACTGCATCTAACCAGGGCATTGTGTACTCCAGGCAAATGCTCCACCATTACACTGTACTCTAAGTTGGTAATGACTTTTAACTCTCAATTTACATTTACTGAGTTGTAAAAATCTTGCAGAAGATAATCTGACAATCATAACCAAAATTACATGTCGCCTCACTGTGACTCAGCAATTTTATTTCCAACTGTTTTCAGGAATTTACAACACAGACAAAATGCAATGAATTTTTTTTCTTTCTTTGTGTAACAGCTCCGGCTGTCCTGAAACTCACTTTGTAGACCAGGCTGGCCTCGAACTCAAAGATCCACCTCCCTCTGCCTCCTGAGTGCTGAGATTAAAGGCAGACAGCCCTCCAACCCCCAACCCATGTCACCCCCTCACACATGCATATAAAGTTGGGATTTTTTGGGCTGCTCTTTTTGAGACACGGCTTCTCTGTGTAACACCCCTGGCTACCCTGGAACTCGCTCTGTAGACCAGGCTGGCCTCAAACTCACAGAGATCCACCTGCCTCTGACCCTGAGTGCTGGGATTATAATTGTACGCCACCAACACCCAGTAAAGATTTTTTTATTATGCCATCATAAATAGTAAAAATGACTGTAAATAAACAAAATGCCCATTAATAAGCCATGAATGAAATGGCTCATAGAATATCCAAATAATGTAATACTGCAAAACAATATAAAATAGAAGCTTTACTTTGATATAGGAAAAATATCAAAACTATGCCAAATGTAGTAAAATCTACATATAAAAATTTGCATGGTGTGACAGTTTCTATACAGGCTAGAGTGTAGGACACACCTAGGGTAGGTGTTTGGCGTGTACAGAATATTGTGTATGCATATAAAATACTGCCTGGCTAATCCATATTATCTGATAATGTATAATCAGATTTACTCTTACATGAAGAACATCTTTTAGAGACAGACAAGCTACTAATGGTAGCTTGTACTAAACTAGTGGATGTGATAAAGAGGAGCTCACAACCCTGTGTACTAGGTTTCTTTTTACCACGACACTGTATCAACTATTCAAAAACTGGCTGGCAAAATGGCTCAGCACTTGCCACTAAGCCTACCTGAGAGTTTAACTGTCCAGGACCACAGGTGGGCAGAGATGACTCCCTGAAGTTGTCCTCTTACCTCTATAGTCATTCTATGGTTTCTGTGTGCCCACATACATACATACACAAAATAAACAACTAAAAGAATTAACCCCAAAAGAAAAGAACATGTTGGGCACAGTAAAGAATGTGTGTGATTCCAACTCCCAGGAGGCAGGAGGAGAAGGACATAATGCGGGAGGCAGCTAGGGCTGCCAATAGCCACCCTAAATACACACGGACATCAGTAATGTGAAAACAACAAAACTGACTTCTGTAAGGTAGATGGGGACACGGGGCATGTTATTCTGGGGACTTTCTCTGTGTTTATAGTACCACATGTATGGAAGACATGAACCAAGGACAGTTAGTCCAAAACAGTTTAGGGAGCTTTTGTGAGCAGGTGATACTGAATAACTAAGTGCACAGTGTCATCACTAAGCCAAAGCAGGAAGAGTGGTGGTCCAGCTGAGCACACAGACACAAGGAGAAAGGCCTGGGGATGAAGTGTGGCACATTCCACCTGTAAAAGATCTCAGTTTGAGCATTTTGAGGTCAGAGGAGAGGGGCAGAGCACAGACACTGCTGTCACAACAGGCTCTACATGTTCATTTCCAGGTAAAAGGGGAAACAAAGGCAATGTAAAACAGGAGACACACGCTGCACTGGAGGAGGAGCCTGGGGCTGACAGACACACAGAACGGGGAAGAAAACAGCAGCTGGGTGAGCTATGGGGCACTGCATGCATAGGCAAGGCTGTACAGGTGGAGACTCTGCCCAAAGCAGGGAAGTCAGGGAGACGGCGAAGGCATCTACATAAAAGGAGAAAAGTCTTCAGCATTTTAGAGAACAGAAAGGAGACGGGACTCTGAGGAGTGTGGAATTACCGAACAGTTGGGTGAACACTAACAGTGATAACGAAACCATGTGACAGTTTCTCCAGCAGAATCTAGCAGCCCAGTTACAAGAAAGGACACCATCAACCTAGCAGATTCTACCTACTGCACCAAAAGTAACCAACTGGCTTCTCATCACAAAAATCAAAATGTGTGAAGGTGTGTTATAAAGTCATGTGCTCCTGTCTGAACAGGAAACACCTCCACAGGCTCATGTTTGAGTATTTGGTCCCCAAATGGCAGCAAGCGGTAGAGGTCAAAGCTCTTGCTGGAGGATGCTGACCAATGAGGGTGGGAACCTCAAGTCTTCTCTCCTGAATGCAGACCTAGAGAGTGCTCTCAGCACTGTCACTGCTGCCACCTGCTTCACACTACGACTCTAACAGTGAGTTTACGAAAATCACCAGTTTAAGAAGCAAAACCAAGACTTCAAGGTTAAAAATCCAAACACAGACTGATTCAGAAACCAAGTCTGGGAGTGGAGGTCCCAAGAGGCGATGGCAGAGAACCAGACAATGCAGCGCAGGGAGACCTGTCTGCATCTATGGAGTCTCAGCACCACTGAAACGTAGAGATCAAACTGCAGGAGGCTTGGAAGCTGCTGTGGCAAACAACATAATACACACAGGGGACGTCTAGACGGGGGCTGTGTGTGCCCAATGCAAGTTGTCATGTCTAACAAGAAGGGAGCTGCACAGTCCAAGCTCTCCTCTTCAGCAATGAGGAAGTCACAGCCTTTATAAAGAGAGGACACACCTCACACTGTAGCTACCACAGTTAAAGCTAGTGGGGCCGTGACATGAGCACTGCAGAGCTCACCTGAGGACTGTGTGTCTCACAGTCCATGGCCTGGACAGCAGCTGTGAAGTGTCCTCCGCTGTGCCGATGCTGGTGCGTTGGGTCTGACCTGGCTCTCCCACTGTTGCTCGTTCCCGAGGATCCACCTTCAGCACAGGACACAAAAGAGCACATGAGTTTAGAGGAACCCTGTCCAGGGCGGGCCGTGCTCTGTCTGAGATTGCATCATTACTCTGACTACAGGCCCAGGAAAACACTTGGTAAGTGAGAGTGTGCACTAGGACCTGTGCACGGACCCCAGCACCTTCTTTTTTTTGTTTTTTTTTTTTTGTTTTTTGGAGACAGGGTTTCTCTGTAGCTTTGGAGCCTGTACTGGAACTAGCTCTTGTAGACCAGGCTGGTCTCGAACTCACAGAGATCCGCCTGCCTCTGCCTCCCGAGTGCTGGGATTAAAGACGTGCGCCACTGGGCTGAGACTCCTGCCTTTAGGGCAGAAGGTAGGCAATGAAAGGAAGGCAGGTGGTGTGATGTCTCCACGTGTGACCTTAGGTGTATGCATACGCACACACAGATAAATGCACTACACGGAACATAGAAAGACACATGAAACTTTCAAGCTGTAGTGCCAACTTGAACTACGTCACGTTACTGAGCTCAGACATCTTCCCACATCAGCCAAGTTCACCTCAGTTATTTGCCTCAGCCATAAAAAAATTCAAGGATATGGAAAAATGACTCCATTTAAAACCCACTTATAATTTTGGCTAATAAGTAGCTTTGCTTCCAACTGTCAGGGAGACAACTATCACATGATAAGGGCTGAATGTGCTACTATCTATACAGGAGGGTGGTGTTCACAGGTGAGCAAACTCAGAGACACACACTTGCAAAGAACAGGTTTAAGTAAAATAATCCTTGTCACCCATTACAAAATTTTTAAAAACTTAGTTGATCAATACTCTAAAAGAACCCACACTAGTAAGCAAACAGAAAGCACGTGCAGGGCAGCCCCGCGGTGAGATGCAGACCTGAGCTGGACGATGTGCTGGAGGTGGTGCCTGAAGACTGGGACTGCTCCATCGCAGGGCTGGTGGACACACTGTTACTTGTGTTTGTGCCTTCATCAGCTGTTTTCTTGAAAAAACTGTGCTGCAGGGCATAATAAGGTTGAATCCGAGTTTTGGGGTCATAATCAAGCATCCTTAAAATGAGGTCTTTGAACTTCAAGTAGTCAGCTACAGTATGACCCGATTCCCCAGCTCGCCGTCCGCCAGGTCCTCCTGTCTCTACTCCGAGAATATTATGAAGTTTCCGGGTTCCTGGTGGTTTGTACTCCTGTTAAGAAGAGAAAACAAAAACTGTCTCCAAAGCCGGTGGGAGATGTGGCATCTACAGTGGTTACTCCAAATGTCTGAGGCACTTAGTGTACAAGGCTCTGTGAGGAAGGACAACACTGAGATAGTCAGCCACCCCTACTTCTGCAGACAACACTTAGACATATGTGGCTACGGAAATCCGATACACTTTTGAGAACACAAAAATGACTAGGAAGGTCAGTGTAGCTCAGTGGCCAGCAGACGATGGCCGGCCTAGAGTCGGGTTTGTACTGCTTCACCCAGGAACATGATACTTGCTTTCAAGTTTGTGTAAAAAGCAAACAAGCGAGTAAACACACAGAATGACACAGAAAAACCACAAATACAATCACTGTGAAGTTTTCTGCAGAGAAATATGGACTCTGAGCTGTTCAACTCTGTGCCTAGGGTTGTTTGTTCTGAGACAGGGTCTAGGAATGTAGTCTTGCCTGGCCTACAACTCACCACATAGACCTGGCTGACCTCAAACTCACAGAAATCATAGAAAGACTTGCCTCTGCCTCCCAAGTAGTGGAACTGAGATTAACGGGGTCCACCGCGAAGCCAGGCTGGCTGTGTACCTGAGAGCACGCTGCACTGCATCCCTGACGGTGGCTCCTTAAAGCTGCGCCCCTGACGGTGGCTCCTTAAAGCTGCGCATGCCACTCAGAGTGCAGAAGCACTGGCTACGCCGACCTGCTCAGATACAGTGAAAGCCTACTAGTCTTCTCTTACAACATGGCTCATGAGCTGTTTAACAACACCGTGGGGTTTCCTGACACTTATTTGGTAAAGCGCAGCAGTGTCACCCTCCAGCTCTCTATAAACACCAAGGTCACAACAGCATCACTGCACTTGGTGTGACAGTGTGGGATTCTTCAGACAGGTTGTTGAAAGTCAAGCATCAGGACAAATCACAAATGTGTGTGCTTGGCAAGTGCTTTCCCACTGACCACAACCCTGACCCGAGCAGCCATCCCAGGTTATAAGAGCCCTGGAGTGGAGAGGGGCCAGCACACCGGACAATGAGCAAGGACAGTTCAGCCACACACTGACAGCCACATGTGGGCAGACGGAACAAGGTGGAAGAGGCTGGGCTGCTGGTGAATGGCAGCATGTACAGAGCTCTAGATCCTTCAGCCACGAACAAACAATGCCGGAAGGAGCCTCCTCTCATGGCAAATAAACCTGAGTCAAAACCAACATCCAGATTCAGCTAATGCCAGCCCCATCTATCCTACTGGTCTGACTGTGTACAAGACATGTCTGCTTCTCAAAGGAAATGACACTTACATGTCTCAAATACAGAAAGATTTTAAAAATTATAGAAACAAACAGTGGGATCCATAATTTACTGGGGGAAACGGGTTATCAATCAATGCATACTAATAAATGGCTCAGGCAGGCAGTGAATGTAAAGTATACAGGTGAAAATGCAGGCAACCAGGTATATAGATGGGATGTCAGAAGAGGAAAAGTATTCATAAAAAATGACGACAAATACAAATTTTCAAACTGAAACATTATCGGGGTGAAGAACATTTGGGTGTTGTGTGCACACGGGCAGAGGCCAGCAGACGACCTCAAGGGTCATTTTCTGTTTTTCCTCTAAGCAGCATCTTTGTTGGTCTGGAACTCACCAAGCAGGTCAGGCTGGCTGGCCAGGAAGCCCTGGGACATCCCTATCTCTGCCTCCCAGCACTGGGACAAAAAATGTGTATCATCTTGTCTGGCCTTTTTGCTTTAGGTGGATTCTGGGGATAGAACTCTGGTCTTTGTGCTTACAAAAGAAACATGTCACTATTTCTCTAGCCTCCATCACAGTTTTAACAATGGATTAGGATTCAGAGTGCTGAGAAGCCATGGTTAAGAAAATTAATGGTGACCAAAAACACAGAGCAAAGATATTATCTAAATTCAAAACATAAAGGCAAGGTAGGTACTACTGCACTCCCATATTGCAGACAGTCCAAGCAGGCCTATTATCCACTGCAGACCCTGTGCTGAGCCAAGCAACCCACCCATCACACCAGAGAAAGAATTCTCAGGGTAACACTAAACTGACAGCCATGTGTGTGATTGGAGAAGACAGTAAGATCAAGCAGAGCAAATGTCTGATGCTATCTAAGCACCACAGACCAGAGAATCCCAATACATTCTAAGGAGAATAATTACAAAAAAAAAAATATGTAAGTGCATAATAATCAAGTACAAAGATCAAGTGTTTTAATCCCCCTGAAGGAAAAGGAAATCATACCACAGTGCACAGCGCTAGGAACAAACACTGACTTTCTCCGCAGACCGTGCCATAGAGAAGGGCAGACCATCTTCCTCAGGTAGAACATGCTAACCTAGAACTCGGCAGACAGGAAGCCATGACAGCCTGCAGAACTGCACCCTCTCAGTCAATGACCTCAAGGAGAGTCCGCCTTCCTCCTACGCTGCTCTCCACCAGGTATTTATTAGTGCTAGAAATGCGACTAACTCTATTGACAGAAACACACACCCTACAGACCACTAAAACAAAGTATAATTTTTATCAAATACACAAAAAAGAATCACCAAGACAGATTACATACTAGATTATAAAACCAGACTATAAATTTTAAATGAATGAAATCACATTTTAAGCCACAGTGCTACTGAGCTAGAGATGAGTTAACATGTCTAGAAAATTCTCAAATAATTGCTAACAAGATAATTGTTGAGCTACGTCAGGCCACGTCGGAGTACTCTGATGAGACCAGGAAGTTGAACTCAAGGCTGCACCAGAGAATGTCAGGGCCCCGTGTGCTTCATTACAGGTTAGGGCCAAGGTTCCCAAGTCAAATTAACAAATTCAGTCTATAGTGGGGGAGAGGAAATCACATAATCTTTGTAGATGCAGAAATGGCTGTGACAAGGTTTAAAATGGAGTATCGGTGCAATTTCTAGCAGGACCTGACATTCAAATACAAGCTTGTTTTCAGATTTCGCATAGAAAGAAAGGACCTAGAATGTGGACCGATCTGGAAGGCTTGTACTGCCTGCAGTCAGGCGTCACTAAGGAGACAGTGACCACACTGTGCCGCTAGTGTAGGACAGGCACTGGAGA
>JAQHUG010000022.1:11929607-11957250 GCA_028555095.1 Dicrostonyx torquatus | reverse complement strand
TATTATTTATCTTGATTATATAAGAAGTAATTTTTACTCAAGAACCTAGTTCAAGTTAGAATTACCTAAATTTTATACTAAAAATGCTATTTAGAAACTATAAATCACCTAATTATTTCTTTTATCTCTTACTTTCTTAAAATTTTTAGCATAAAACACAATTTTAAATATTAACTTTAAAAAAAATCAGTATATTTTCAATTCCAGTAACTGCAATCTGGATTGTAAAGAGACACCAGCAGATGTGCTACATATTCAAGATAAGGAGCCATCCTCTAATCGCCTCCCAACTATAAATAGATTGTTTAAAAATGTTTTAAACCGCAAGCTGTACTGTTCTACGTAATTCTAACATTAACTCACAAGTCCTAAAGTAATACTTACCCTCTGCCCCAACTGACAGGAACTGCCAAAATCAACAATTTTGATTGCACTTCGTTTGGGGTTGCACAGGAGGATGTTCTCAGGCTTTAGGTCACAGTGAATGATACTAAGTTCTGGAGTCGCAAGGAAAAGCAGTGCTGTGCACATCTGCTGTGCAAACTTCCGTGTTAGGTTCAGAGAGACCCCTCGGAAGTTGGTGTTCCGCAACAAGTCATAGAGGTTGTAGGACAGCATTTCAAAAACTAAACAAAGATGGTTCCGAAACATAAAGTGGCGTTTCAAATGCACTGAAAGAGAAAAGAAATTTTCCATAAGTTATACATAATGGTGAGATAAGAGTCAACGTCCATGTGTGTTCTCCAACGCTCTGCCGTCCGGAGCAGAGTGGAAGGCAAGTTAGTCTGGAGACCAGCCCCAGCACTGAGAACTCCTTCTTCTGATTGTTACGAGTATCTACCACTCTTCTAAGTTAGAGAAGCAAGTTCTACCGGTTTGTGACAGTGCTGGTTTCATCCGACAGCCCCTCCACTGGCTTTGGTCGATGGATAAATGTGTGTTTAATAGCAATTTTCACAAATAACTGGCAAGCAGTCTTCTGGAAACTGCCTAAGAAGAGCAGTCTGTTTCTGTGTTAGGTAAATAAACAGAGCAGTGTCTGGAATCGTGCCAAGTAAGTTCTTGGGAATTCGAGATCGATAGATTATGTTCAGTAAGCTGAGAAAAGAGAAGTCTTGTGTGAGACTCAGAGCTTGAAGTACTACTGGTCAACCACAGAAAGAAATGCCAGCAGCCTATGACTGGGGACAGTTTCAGACAATGGCAACAACTACTCCAGCCTCTACAGGGTCCCTAGTAAAAAACCGTGCTTGAGTGTCACCAGTGAGCACAGCATCTGAAGGAGGCAGCCTTCAGCACAAGCATTCCCAGGTCAGAAAGCATCCCTAAGTCAGCTGCTGCCATCTAGCCAACAATGGCGAAGATAACTCTTTACTATGGTCTTGTAGTAGCGGTCTTCATAGATAGCACCAGAAAGATATGACAGCAGTCAAACACCCATTGTGGGAGCAAACACACAATGTATACTAAGCCTTCTTGGCACAGTCCTGGACTGACTGCCTTGAGAAGCAGACATCTGTAGCTATTTTTAGGTCGCTCATGATATAAGTGATCTAGAGCACAGATAAACCACACAAGGTACAAGTAGGAGTCTACAGCACTCCTTGACACTGCAAAGTAATAAAAATAGTCTTTACAAAGTTTCCTCCGGGCACACACAATTTGTTCTTAACTTCACAACTTCTATGTTTAAAACTAAAAGCAGCTCCTCTCACCTCGCAGACACGGCCCTGTGGGGGTTTAATCTCCTGCTTAAGCAGCAGTCACAAAAGGGATGCAAAAGATTTCTTAAGTCAAAATTCCAATGTGAGTGTGAAAGTCTGTTCAAGAAGCTGTGCAACCAGAATGTTCTACCAATAAAAGATCTACCCACTTCTAGTTAACCACTCAGTCACTGGGAATCTGTGAGACATTAGCAGGAAAACTCAAACACAGATATGTCTATTCATCTTTCTGATAGGATTTTGAAAGAATGGAGAGTAGGTAAAATTTTCTCCAATATATGAAATGAAAATACTTTTTAACAGACCAGTGTTACTAAATATTCCAGAAAAAAAAATTATTCTATGAAAAGGCTTAAAAGGGAAGGACAGGGAAAGATTCATAGATTTCAATTTACAGTAAGAAAGAACTAAACTTTGATTCTTTGTGGCACAGAGTGACCATAAAGAAGAAAATGCACCGCGAGCAAACTGGGGAAATAATTTCAAATACTTTCAATAATGAATGCTTATCCTGGCTTGAATATTATGTTAGACAAACATACATCAAAATACAGACAGTAGAGAAAAGGGTGTACAACTACTTGTGCAAGTTAAAATAATTTATACTATATGGCAAGTGTAGTTGTAAAATTCAAACGTGAGGTTATCAGAATAAATTATATGCATTAACTGTCTTTGAATTCAAATGGTACCATCAAAAAGAAACCTTAAACCTTTAATTGAAGGTCCAGGTCAAGCAACACCGTGGCATCTAAACATCCCTGTTGCTGCTGTCATCCAGAACGGAATCCTCAGTTTTGTTCTGAGTCACTAAGAATTTTCCATACTATTAAACAGGGACCTGAACACCCAAAATACATAGCACAAGAATAAAACAGAGGATGAACCGTGTCCTGAGAGCTCTGTAATCCAGGCATCCCTTGATGTCCTCTGGACAGAACCGGGCTACTGGTCACTAAACAGACCTCATGTGAACAGCATTTCAGTTAGTGTGATGAGAAAAGGTTCTAAGACACACCCGGTAACATCAACGACTGACCAACAATTTCCAGAGAAGAGACTAAGGAGGAAAAGGTGAGTGGCACTGCCCTTTCCCTGTGGCAGGGGTAAGGGGTCTCTCAGACAAGTTGGTCTCAACCATCTGAAGCTCACACCACAGTAACTCTGGTAGGACTAAGCCACGGTGCACTCCCACGCCTTGTCTGAGTGCTGTCCGTCAGCAATCCAGCTCTGTCTGTGACACTGCACCTTCCAGTGGAGTGCTACTTCTACTGTGAATGCTGCTGCTTCTCCTTGTGCGCATGTCTGCAGCCAAACATCAGCAATGTCCAGTACCACCACTGCTAAACGCTAAAACGGCCACAGAATCTGAGGTAAAGTGGGCCCTTCAACATTTGCTGTAGAAACAATGTATACGTGTGTGGTGTAGGTTTATTTTTTATTTCTTTTTATTTACATTGTTTTACTTGGAAATATTAGTAACAGTACAGTGAGACTAAACTTCAGGGAGAATGGAAGTCATTAGTCTAGGTATCAACAGTGTCTTACACAGGGAGATGCTGGGATTATTTTATGCAGTCCAACAGTTTAGAACATCAGTGGAATGGGCAGCTTCACGGGACACCATTCCAACTGTGATTTCAGCTCATGGCTCCAAAAGTGTTACCATCTCTGAGCAAGAAATAACCTTTGTCATGGAGAACAACTTTGGTGCCTCTGTATTCTGGGAGCAGCATTTTATCTCCAAGTTTGACGCTTTTTCTCAGTCTCTTCACCCTTTCCTTTCGTATCTGTCCCCACAGCTAACTCTGATGCTCACACATAATCCTTTGTTTTGAGACTGTCTAGAAGCACAGCCCACCATAAGTTCCAATTCCAGAAGCACTCCCATCCACCAATTCTCTGTCAAGAGTGGAAGAAACACTGATTTCTATTTATGTGTATGTGTGAAAGTCTGTGGTCACACGTGTGGCTAAAGAAGACATCAATCTCCCAGAGGTGTGAACTTGGTGGCATGTTTTTTTTTTTTTTTGCTAGTGAACAAATGATGGTGCTTTATCGGCACTGATATTTTTAAAACAATATGAAAGTGGTCGGCTAGAGAAATGGCTCAGTGGGTAGGGGCTACGCTCCAAGAGACCCCAGAGTTTGAGTCTTAGCACCCCCATCAGGCAGCTTCAAAACTAACTCTATCTCAAGGGATCAGATGCCTCTGGCCTGTGTAGATCCCTGCATACACGCACGTATGGACACACATACGCACACAAATACATCTTTTAAAAGTACGGAAATGGTAATTAGAATGTCTTTGGCTCTAAACTTCCCAGTTTCCTAATTCTTTGGCTCCCTCAGGCAGATGGTGTGACAACGAAACACACTGACTCGGGCTTCTGCAGAGGCGGGTCAGGTCCTAGCCGCACCACCCACCACCCTGACACCTGCACACTCACTACTGGAAGTTGAAGTCATCTTCCTGTGGGGTGGCCAGAGGAGACAGGGTAAGTATACCATGGTATGCTCCCACACTACAGGGAGCCCACAGCACTCAATGCCACTTCACTGACCAAGTCTACCGGGGGGGGGGGGGGGCTGAGATCCCAGTTCAATCAATCAATCAATCAATCAATCTCTCTCTCTCGCTCACATACACACACACACACACACACACACACACACACACACACACACACACACACCTCTAGTGAGTCACCTGACAATGACTCCCTGGACAAAGACACAGTAAAGCAAACACATGGCACCTGTGAGCTGACTTAGGCAACAAACAACAACCCTTGCAGGCTGTCAGCCAGCGGCTCCACACTACCAGCCATACAAAGCTGTAAACACAGCTCCCTCCCGTTCCCCCAAAGGACGCTTTCCACACTGGCTTTAAGGTGGAGCAGTGCGTCCGATGTGAAAACAGCCTTTACCTATGTAGTATTTCATTTCCGTGTCATGTTTGTTCATGAGCTCAAGCAGCCGCACTTCTATCTGGGCTTGATTCAGAAACGCTTTCTTGTTCTTTATTATTTTAATGGCAACCCATTCTTGTTCCACTCGATCATAGGCTTTCACAACCTACAAAAGAAAGATAAGTGATCTTCAGTTTCATTAGTAACAATGTTACAAGTTTACATTTCTCCATATTGTGTATCTACTTAACTCTTCTTTAATTGTAATTCCTCCGATGTTTCTAACTAACAGCTGCTTCTACTCCGCAAGTGAAATCCTCCTTCAGAACTGAGTCTCCTCTTGTAGGCCCTGACAGTATTTCTAGACAGTGACAGACCAGAAAACTGCAACAAAACTAGAACTGCTCTCCTCCTTCAGAAACAACCTGACTCCTGACGAATTCTGACTTTAATCTTTACTCTTTCTTACAACAAATGCATACATGTACTGTATATAAGTGAGTGCATATGTATGTGTGTATGTGTATATATTTAAAATAAGACAACTTACTCAACTACTGTATTTTTGTTGTTGAGACAGGGTCTCACTGCAAAACCCTGGCTGGCCTAGAGCTCCCTTTGTAGACTAAGCTGGTGTCAACCTCACAGATCTCCCTGTCTCTGTCTCTCTAGTCCTGGGTTTAAAGGCATGTACCACCACTTCCAGTTCAACTATTCTTTTATGTAGAAAAACATCGATATAATCCTAAGAATACATAAAATGTTCTAATACTTCTCAGAAACCATATTTCTAGTTCTAAATTAGATTCTCATACATTAAAAGAATTAGCTTATTTAAGACACCAGGAAAGTATGATGATGGGACTGTCATAACTAGAAGATGTCTTAGACCTGATTAACACATCACACATTTGTAATATGTTATATAGTCTGATCGGCAATGGCTTTGGATATATTTAACCATATTCAAAAGGTCTGGAGTTGGAAGAATCTCAAAAGATGCCAGTGAGAAGACTGACCGTCACTGGGTCAGGAAGCCTTGACTCAGGAGGACTTTTGTGACAGATCTGCTTCAAGTCACACAGGAAGCAGAGATACCAGTGTCCACACAGCTGGAGGCCACAGCATGTGTGTGCATTCTTCTGTGTGTTTGATGGCACTCTGCGATTTGATGTATGGCTGCTAAGGTGGACAACATACTTCTGTCCTTAGCACGATCTGACACATGAATATATTACTTCACTAGTTAAAAGAATATATTCTGCTTTCTCTCAAGGCTCAGAGAAGTAATGTCAGTATGTGCTTCTTTTTAAGATATGGTCTTATATACCCCAAGCTGGCTGCAAACTCACTGTGTCACAAAACATCAACTTAAACTCCTGATCCCCCTGCCCTAGCCCCCATGTCCTAGGATTATAGACATGTGCCACCACACCCAGTTCTACAGTTTGCTTTCTTGTATTTTAATCAACAAAGCAAAATGAATTTCACAAAAAGCCATTTAGATCCCCCTTTTATTGTACTCAGTAAAAAGTAGGTTTGAATTGCATGGAATTATCTAGCGAGATGAATGGCATGCACAGTAAGTCACACCTCTAACCAAAAGAGCTTAGTGACTCAGGAAGGCAGAAGAAGGGCCGGGTGGGAGCAGCCAGAGAGAAGTTCAATAAGTGGCATATGTTCAAAAAGAGGCTGTGACCTCAGCACTTAGGATGCTGAAACAGGAAACCACCTGCTACCTATGCCGACTGTTTCCAAAGACAGAAATAGTGAGGAGGGAGTGAGCAATCCTGGGTGAGTATAATGGGACGAGGTGCTCAGGTGAGGACAGGAGAATCATAGATGCAGAGAAGGGCAAGAACACACAAGGCCAGGTCCAATTATTAGCTACCCCAAATAGAGTCCTTTGAGCACTAACTGCTGGAGTATGGGAAGAAAAAGGAATTCTGTAGCCCAGATGCCTGCATCCAGGTTGGTGTGGTTAGAGCAGCTAGGATGTGTATTAAACCCCAGCCTAGAGGGAGGAGAGTGCACGCTGTGCTGCCACAGGGCTCTGAGCAGACAGAGGCACAAACTCTACAAGGAAGACCTGCTAGACTGAGCACAGGGACAGAAGAGGTGACTCTGACGATCAACAGTTTAAATTCATCACTTTAGCCACCAGCGAAAAGTAAACAGCAGCAAAAGAAACATTTATAAAAATAAAAGGGATTTTTAAGGGCTGGAGAATTATGATCATCTAAATATTTAAATACATACTTTTCACATCAACTTATTACTATCAAAAGTGTGTTACTAAGAATATACTGTCAAGATTCAACAGAATTTTTAATTAATGAAACTCAGCTTTCTCTATTGAATTACCTGTCCAAATGAACCTTTGCCTATCAGGGAGTCAATTTCATAGCGATCCATCCACTTCTCTCCGTTCTTTACGATATAGTCATAGTTATCATCATCGTAACCGTCGTTGTAGACCTTACGCTCCTTCTTGTGACTGGAATCGTCTCCCTGGCCTTGTTGGTGTCTTCGTTTCTTTTTTGCATAGTAAACCTGAGATGAATACACACAGGGTTAACTGTGACTTAAGTCACTGTTGAGGATACGTTTGAAAAGTATGTTCCCAACAAATCAGCATAAAATTTATAAACAACTTTTTTAGTAAAAAAAAAAAAAAGCAAAACAAAGATTTTCTGCAGTTGAAAGAGATAGAGAGGTCCACAGTGAAATTCAATGCTGTACTGCAGATATATTTTATAAATAAGAGGTATTAAGAGACTGGTATACTAGATCCCATTAACAGAGAATCAAAATCCCTCATGTACACTTTTGTCAATGTATGGCATAATTTATATACAGTAATATCACAAGATTTTAGAAATGCAATGAACTCCAAACGAAAGAAGTAAATTTTTTTCCCTTTGACTTCAGTGACTTTCATGCCTTCTTCTCCAGTTAATGCCAATTTGATATTTAATCTTACAGCAAAAGATTTTTAAAATGAAAGTTTTAAATATCAATAAATTGATATTTTACTAAAGCCATCCCATTTCAATGTCCAGAATAATCTAATGAAGGATGAAAGCCACACACATTCTGTCCACATACCTCCCTGCCAACCCCTTAAGCCTTTGTGGTCAATCATGAACTGAATTACTTTCTTAAACCTGAGTTTCTTACAGTTTAGTTCTTAAAGCTACTGGGATGACAACAATATCCCAAGAAATTAGTACCATGATACACTGTGACAAAGCATCTGATAAATGAGCTTCAACAAAGATGCTATTAACAACAGTTTAACCAGGGTTTGCTAACAATTCATCACGTTAACAGACTGACATTGATACAGTGTGAGAAATAATGTCTCAGATATTTGCAGATGATCACAAAGTATAATAAACAAAATGTGTACCGAATCTACCTCAGGAATGTCCACTGAGGCTTTCTAACTTTATCTTGACACTGCGAAGCACTAAATGGCACTGAACTGTTGTCACATTTTTACAGACCTAAGAACCCCGCTTTGGCAAAGTGGGTCCAGAGACAGAAGATGAGCCTTCAGTGGTGAAGGCTCCAGTGGGGAAGCACGGCCTCTTCCTCACGGCTCTACAAATCTCTCAACAATCAGTTCTAAAACTAGAGTTGAGGCCAGAAGTAAATGGCAATCAAGGAGAAAAGGTCCAAACACCAGAAAATAATTTTTAGTGGCAATAAGCCAGGTTACAAGAAACATAATTCAATGTGCTATTTAAAAAAAAAAATCCTGTTTTTCAATGAAAGTTTTTGAGTATCTTACCATGCAAAGACACAGATAAAAGAACACACATAGCTCTGTAATCCCAGCACTCAGCAGGTTGGGGCAGGAGGACTATTTCAAGTTCAAGACCAGCCTAGGCTACGGAGTGAGATCCTGCCTCATAAATAAGCAAACAAACAAATAAATTTGGGGGGAATGCAAAAGACATGATAGAAATATAATTAGTTCAAATAAAGCAGGTCCTTTTAACTTAATGTTCAATACATCTCATACAAAGTCCTGGCATCAGGACCAAAGCAGAAATAAATACATATAAAAAAATATACAAATATATATGCATGTATTTTTCATATAATATATATATGAAAATTTAAGCAAAAGTCTACTCCATGCTTTTTATAGTTGCTTGTTCCCCTCTCTTGCTCTGAGAAAAAGGTACAGAAATAACTCAGCATATGAAATATACTTTAGAAAGAGGAAGTCATCAACAGTGTTCTCAACTGCAGTTCTTGTTAATACATTTTCTATAGTTGTAATTATGCTATCTATAAATCATTAATTTATTAAAATTCGTAATACTCATACTACAATTATTAGAAATAAAACACATTTAGATGTGTAAAGAGGAAACAAAATACCTGTCCCCTGTTCTATTGAAAGTATAAATGACACAGTAAATCAATACTCTTACCTCATTAATATGCTTATATGTTTTGATCAAGTCGACAGAAAGTTTTCTCAGAGGAGCAGTTGCTGGATCACGAAAGGTTTGGGGCATCCGCCTCTGTAACATGACAATGTCAGGCATCACCTTAAATAGACAGAAAGACTAGCAGTTTAACTACACTGCAGCTGTTAACACCCTCTACCATAACCTCTCACTCTCTTTACTGTAACCTAGGAGGGGCCCTTCTAGCACAACCTAGTCAAGTCCCTCCCAAAAACAGCAAAATCATTTACATTAGACTATACACTCTCAAAGTTATATCTTTTAGTTGGATTCTAAGAAAAACAACTTCTGAAGCAAATAAATAAAATTAGAAGATACTACGCCAGACATCTATGCTTGGATTCCATTCCCCTGAACAGTGAACTCCAGGTGCAGTCAAGATCCTAGAGACGCGATCCTGCCCACACACCCTCTCTATTCTACATTAGTCCTAGGACCATTTCTGTTTCTGAATTATTTCTAAAGTCTGATTGGTTTACAATAGGCAGATAAAGACACACCTAGCCATTGAACGAGCCTACAGCTTCTAAAATAGCTGATCCCAATATTGGATGCTGAAGAAGTGCGGCTCTAACACCCCAGATTCTACCCTCTGATACGTATCTGCAAGACGGAAAACTGGACAAGCACAACAATGTCATGAAGTCCTTCTGCCACCAGCTGCCATGCCTCAGTGAAGGAGTCCTTAAGGGGCTTCCAGCAGTCAATAGACTCAATAACACCGGGCACCTACAGTGATGACCACTAGACTATTCTTATGTCACTGCTCAGCTCTTAGAAACCTTTACAGCACTCAAGTTTTGGGGACCAGAAGATAACGAGAAAGACTTTCTCAAAGGTCAGCAGCTTGGAAGGCAAAGCCTAAAGAATATATAACAACCTCATGAAAATGTCTGGAGTGCTGGTTAGCTGGGGACAGAACTGGAAACGAGCACCGCCCCATTACAGAGTCTGCGCATTACCTTCCTGCAAAGGCTTTCCCCTGCATACCCTTTCCCTGCGTAACCATGGAGGCCAAGAGATGGCCCCAGTCAACAGGGTGCAATCTAGTTCCTTCACACCATCTCCAGCTGGCCTGGAGCTCAGAAATTACGGTATACTGGCTGGCCAGGGAGCCCCAGGGATCCCTGTGTCTCAGCCTCCCCAACACTGCAACTACATGCACATAACACTGTCTTCTATGGAAAAGCCAGGAATGAGGCGAGGGCCCTAGCTTACAAGGTAAGTGCACTACTGACACCATTTCCCAGGCCCCACGTCTCAAATTCCTAAAACTCTGCTATCCAAATGGTAAGTTCACTGAATTGAATGACTGATCATCTCTTTTGGTTCTAATGAGGTAACCTAGCAGGAGTTACTCTATTCATCTGAAGTATTTTTGTAATTAACAAGACTTAATATAATAATATTAATAATATAATAATTTTCCAAATGCTTTATTCCTTAAAATATAAACAGGCAAAACTCAAAGAATGCCATTCCTTGCGGAGTTATACTGACAAACATACAGGTATCTCAATTCTTTCATGTGAGTTAATGCTATAAGCATTTAAAGTAATGAAAAAGTTTTAATTAACAGTCCTTCCTTCCCTTTTTAATGTAAGTTTCATGGAAGAACCTTGTGTTTAGGAGACCCTTTCCAGTACTAATGCAATGCCACCTCAATGATAAAAGCCCCTGTAACACTCCACTACTGTTGTATGTAAAGTTGGTATTATAGCAAAACCAATTCAACACTCAGAGTGTAAAAAGACACTATCAGCAACTATTTACTGAAAATTATTTGAAGCATGCACATGTTGTTATGTATCTTCTAAGAAAAGGTACTATTCCTGTCACCATTTATACAGGAGAACACCAAGTATGTCCCAACAAGCTGGCCAGGGTCCTAGAGCAAGCACAGCTAAACAAGGGCAACACCAACAACCAGACAAGTGAAGGAAAGACAACGAGTCCTCAGCCCTACACAGAGAACTACAGGCAGCGGAGGAAGAGCACACCAACTGGTTATCCAGTACCAAATGGCCAGCCCTGAAAACACACATAAAAGTAACAGTACACAGACTGAGCAGGCTATGTTTAGAAATCAACACTCCACTTAAATATTTTTTTATTCCATTCATTTTAGACTTAGTCCCATTTCCATCCATAAGAAAACAGAACACTATTTTCTGCCCGTGTGCTGTTCTCAGAGTGATCAAGGAAGGAGTAACACTTAAACCCAGCTCCAGGGCACTGGAGTTCAAGAACACTAACAGATGCACTGAGAGTTGGACTAGCCCAGACACCAGGGTTCCAGTGAGAGTCATGCTCATCCGCGTTCATGTTTATTTGCTTCTCATTTTTAAACTATTTTTCAAGTGGAAACTTTTACATTTATACCCAACATATGCATGAGGAAAAACTAATGACCAGGAATAAAATCTAAGTCAGCTCCTCTCAAGCGCTTGGGCAGTGAGTCTCACTTAGAAGACATTGATAAGCAATGAATATCACATTATGAAATTTAAACAAGACAAGAGTTGGAAAATATATAAGAAGGTCTAGGAAAAGGTCCTGGTTTTACATTCAAGAACTTCTCAGACATGAGGTGTCCCTGTGTTTCTAACTCAAGTCCTCTAAGCAGATCTAGAGCCAACTCCATGAGTCCTTGGCAAGTGACACTGTATAGGTCCTAAGGAAGACGCCTTCTCCTAAAGACTGACTGACAGATTCAGAAACTGGTGCACTTTGAAAGAAGCGCTTCATTATCACTCAGCAGTCTTCTGTTTGTTTGTAGCCCTAGCTGTCTTAGAACTCACTATGTAGACAAGGCCAAGCTCAAACTCATAGATCTGCTTGCTTCTGCCCCCCAATGTGCTGGGATTAAAAGTGTGCGCACCACACCTGCCTCTATTTAGTAGTCTTTTCACATCACATTAACCTTTAAAAACGTTTTAGGTCTTAAATCAGAAATATTAAGCAAATTATCTTTAAGTAATTTAAAGACATTAGCTAAATACAAAAATATACTCTGCTATCTAAATTATCAACAAGATATCAATTATTTTAAAGGAATTTTCCCTGGCTCCCTACCAACAGCAGCTGTTGTACATCCTGAAGCGTGTATCTAAAGGTCACAAGTGGAAACGTGCACACTGCAGGTGGACCCGTGTGCTCTGGACTTACTCCACTCTTTCTGCTTCCCTCTGGTGCATGACCAAGAGCTTTCTAAACTTAAACATTCTGATGAACGCTGCACTTCTCAAACAGATTCTAAGCCCCACCACCATGTTGCTGTCTCCCATACTCTACACTTTGCTAATAGAGAGGCTACTGGCAGCAGACACCTAAAACGTAGACACTCAACCAAAGCCAACTACTTGTGAAATCCAAATGTTGCTCAATTAAAGAAAGTACTTTTCAACTAATCCGTTATAAGAAATACTTGTCGTTCCTTACTTGCTATACTAAACAATGTGAATAAAGCAAAGGCCAACTAAAATCCTAAATCCATTAACAGCAATCAAGTTCCCTAGTCACCACAGTGAGGAAATAAACTACCTCACAACCAGAGCCTGTGAGAAGATCCCCTCGACAGTAATGAATGGAGGGCGCAGCTAATTCAGACATTTAAGATATACTGACATATATGCATACAGTATGTTCAGAGATTTCAGCATTTTTTATAGCCTCAAATTTAGGAGAAACTGCTGGATCTGTAGGCTGGATATTTGAACAGTTTGCTTAATATTCACACATCTTTTGAGTGTTAAGGATTTTTGCCTAGAACTTTATAAATGTATATAAAAGCTGTTTATTAACATAAAATCGTAACATAAATTTGTTATGATTCTCAGTTTTCTATGCCTTTCTTAAATTAACCATTATCTTTCCATAAATATAAATTATTTTTTAAAGTTTTAAATCTCTTCCTTAGAAATAATTTCCCTTCTTTCCCAGAATGAGGAGCTGTAGCTGTGTTTCCGAGTATCTTTCAGTAAAGTGAAAACACATGCTAAGGGGCGGAGACTCCACAAACGCAACCCCCCCCCCCCCACACACACACATCAGGCTTCGTCTACCAAGGCTTCCATTAACAGGGAACTGAAGGCGTTTTGCCATTTTACTGATCTAGCATTTTTGAAGGTATAAGCTAGAATTTCAACTTCATTTCTGACAATTAATGAAATTACCTGGTTAGTTAGAGGTTGCTGAATCTGGTCAGAATATGATAAGGCAGGAACCTGCTGGTCACTGAAGTTTGGCTGGCGACGGTCACTGTACTGATGGGAGTGGGGCATCTGTCCAGCCATCTGAAGGCCAGCAGCGTGGAATGAAAAGGACGGTGCAAGCCGAACAGATGAAGGTTTGCATGCTGAAGTCTCTCCTCCTGGGCGGACAAGGAGCGGATAAAAGGAGTCACATCCTGATGAGTGTGGCACTGGTGTGGCTCAGACACTTCAACTACTACTTCGGACATCCGTTATTAGTAAAACCTTTGTAACAACCACAGGCGTAGTCATTCAATGTTAGCAGCTATATGTTAAATACGGTATAAAACATAGATTAAAATTAGTATAAATTTCTTTTGAGAAAATCTCTTTTAAAGCTTTTTATAACAAACAGTAACAACTTAAAAATATTACATTTATTTGTTTACTTTTTAAAAATGTTGTGAGTTTGTGTGCAGGAGCTCCCGCACGCCATGTCACAGCGCACACATGGAGGGCAGAGGGCAGCCGCAGTAGTCAGTTCCTCTCTTTGTACCACTTTGGTCTTAGGGATCAGACTCCGGTCATCAGATTTGGACACAAGTGCCTTTATCCACTGAGATACCTCACTGATCCAAAAGTAACAACTTCCAAAACTCCTTTTCACATATGAAATTCTTAACAACTCTACAGTGTGGATTCTCAAGAAGAGTCTTGCCAATTAACTGGCTCCCCAGAACAAATCTGAAGGCCAAGGGCTAACAATCAGCACCCCAGCTGGGTGAAGGAGCTACAGGGACACTGCTCTCCACCGGAAAGGTGACCAAGAGCTGAGCAAACACCTAAGTGAACTACTCTGCGGATGGGAGACTCCCCAGACTTTCCCAGCACTGCCCTGACAAAACAGACCTGGTAAGCTGGAAAGAGGGAAGCAGGGAGGGAGGGAAGGACGGCACAGGACAGTCAGAAATCACCACAGGAAACTGGGAATGGCAGAAGAGGAAGATGAACACTGTAGTCCATAGAACCACTGATGGCCTGGCTTTAAAAGAAAAAAGAAGTTTCCTATCTCCAGCCAAGTTTGTGACTAGAAAAGGCAGATTTAAAACCCTGGTCAATCAGTCCTGCATCTCCTCTACCATGAGTGCCCAGTGCTCACCAGACCACACTACCCGGGGAAGGACAAAACAGAAGCAGAGACTGAGCCAGGCTACAAGTCTGGAAGCTCAGCTTCACCACACACCTCTAAGAGCCTTGCGTGTAGTTTCGTGTGGTAACCGTGACTACCTGACAAGTGTGCTTTGAAGGGTAAGTGCTCAGGGCAACTCTAGGAACTTGCAAATGGCCGAATAAGATCAGCCATTGGCGCGCTGTCAAGCACTCACGTTTACTGTGATGGTGTAGAGGCCATGCGGACAATGGGCAAACCGGTAGACCATAACCATAACACCTCTACCTGAAAGCTAATGAAGTCTGCAAACTCAAGTAAGCTCCAGTCCCAGAATTTAGGTCTGTTTCTCCTTTCCACCACAAAAACTGCTGCCCTCAACAAACTCCAGAGTCACAGGAGAGAAGTGTGTGGGCTCCCGCCCCACAGAACACTCCCGCCAGCACATCCCCCATATGATCACAAACCCATTCCACTGGCTGCGTCTCTTCACTCAGCCTGTGCGCACCCCTGCACTGTCAGCGATGGATAGCCACAGTCAGGGCTCAGACCTGTCACCTTCCGTCACCTGTCTGTGGTCCTGTTCTTAGAGTAGCGTGTGTATGGTGCAGCTTCTAGTGACAACACTGAGTGCAAACAAGTGACAGCAAACCTATGTTAGGCGGAAACAGAACATTTTATAAACTTTCCATTTTTCAGTCAATTTAATTCAATGGAGAAACTACTCAGTTAAGGGAAAAGACAGCAGCCATGTCTGTAACAGCAAAAATTCGGAATTCTATTTGTCAAATAGAAAGGAGGAGGGCTTTAATCTACATACTAAAAAGAACATGTAGCAACAGAATATAAATAGAGGTCCTTATTAAAGAGAAATTGATAACGGCAATATGATCAAGGTTGTAAATGACAAATTGTGTAACCATTCAGGACCACAGACAATCCTTCCCAAGAGGACTGCACTTTCCGGCCATCTCTGACTCTGGTCAAAAGGTAGCTATGGTTAGGATGTGCACAACTAGGGCAGAGCCTGCGAGTCACTGCCAGTTGACGTCAACACCATCTTACACAGATCTACAAGATGGTGAGCTCAAGACCAGCCTTGTCCACACAACAGGTTTGCCGGTCAGCCAGGGATTAAAATGTCTATAAATAAATGAACGGGTAAGTAAGTAAATAGGTGGAAAGTTGTCCTCTAGCCAACGCAGTAGCAGATGTGTCTGACCATAGAGTACACCAGAGGCTCCCAATACACTTGCCGTCCAGTTACTTCTGCTTTGGTTTTTGTTGTTTGGTTGGTTGGTTGGTTTTCTCTGTGTAGCCCTGGCTGACCTCGAACTCAGAGATCTGCCTGAGTGCTGAGATTAGAGGCATGCCACAGACATGCGGCCGCTTTGGTTCTTAAAGATGGCGTGAGAGAGTGGGGAGGTGCTCTGTGTGCGCCTGGCTGTTCTCCTGTGTGTAAGTGGTAAAGTCCCTGGTACTCCTGCCATCAGTGAGCACACATTGACAACGAACAGCTGTCTTTCTCTTCTGGGGTTTTCAACTTTTGTGGTGGTTTGTACACAGGAATACTTGACAAGTGTACTTGATATGCTCAATCTACTTCATATGCAATTCTTTGCATAAGTGTCAGAAGTCAGGTCGTTCATTTCCTCCCATGATGCCAAGAACTAAGAGGCATCCACTCACTTCCTTCCTACAAGACTCCGAGCAGACAAGCCAAAGCAGACGTTTCTCTCAATCTACCATCTATGTGTTCTTCCCACAGTCTCTGCCTTCCACTTACACTCAAATGTTAACTTAAAAGTAGACACAGCTCATCTTTTAGCAGAGATGATTTAATCATTAAGAACTAGGTTGAAGCATACAAAATTGTTGGTATTTAGCTTCCTTTGGGATCTAAAGTAACAATTTTGTATGGTTCACCAAATATCTACAACTACAATATTTCAGCCTAAGAGTAGACAACAACAAGCACCGGCATATCAAATGATACAGTTACCTAATAAACTTGCACCATTATCTGAACTCAGTTCCACAAAGTGTTTAAATTACTGAAGCACAAACCCAACACCTATTTGTTCCTGTTATGGCCTTCTGAACTGTGCGAACTGTTTTTACCACAAAAGTGTGTTTTAACTTTCAAAAACCCATTAAAATTATGTTGCCAAATTAACAGCCTGAAAACTAAGCATTTCAAAATGTGTTGTAAGTAGAGCAGCAGTGGCTGGGGAGCGAGTCCCTAGTTAGAAGCAACACTGGCTGGGCGGACTAGGCATCGGCAGACTGCTGGAGCGGGCAGGTGATACACTCAGCACTGCAGACCAAACTAAAAAGCCTGAGGAAGACCTGAGGAAATGTAACAAGAAACACTCAACCCTTGCCTCTGGTACAACCAGTCTCAAGGTCACTGGTCTAGAGACCACCACATTCAACCCCCTGGATAGGTGTCACTATTACTACTGTGCAGATTCAAGACTAGAGATTGCATTGCTATCTCTACAAGGAACAGCCAACCTAGGAACAATACTAAAGAACAAATAAATGAAAATAATTCAAGTTAATCGAAATTAGAGTACTCAACTATGGAAACTCTGAAGCTAAGGTCTGACACAGAATCCCTTAAGAAACATGAGGAGAAACCAGCTTTGCATGGGAATAAACCCACCAGATTCCCTAGCAGTAAGAAACAAAGTGTTAAAGAGAAACAAATGTTAGAGGACCAGCCAGCTGTGTTTTAAACCCACGCTAGGAACAGTGGGATTAGAGAGAAAGGACTGCACACCGGGAGTGGCTCTGCTGACTATGCCCCGGGCACAGCCTGCACTCACTAAGAAACTCTCTCCATGGCTGAGCCCACACGGACTGAATCTGATCACAGAGACAGGAGAGTGAAAGGAGTGACTCTGAACTGAAGCTTGGGGTCAGGCCACAGCCTTCAGACACAGGAGTCTCCGTTCGCCCTTCACAGCCCAAGAGTGCAGTGTCTCACTCTGTGGCTCCTGGAGTTAGATAAATCTATGCTGAGATTAAAGCACACACCAACTGTGGCTTTGCTGAATCTAATGATAAGGGCCATTTAATAAAAGTGACCTTACATTAAGAGCATATGAGCTGACTTGTATCAACCAATATATGTTGCTACATGATTCATAACCACACACATATCCATACACACATGCAAACATCTTCACCTATTAGACACAATATTCAGTTATGCATAGAACAATGAAATTACTTGTAAGATATTAAGTAAGAGCCTGTGTATATTAGTATGCAACAGTAATAAAATCAGTACACCAAGCTGTTAGTAATAGTGGGACAGGGTAAAAGCCTATCAGCTCAGACTTCCATATCTGAGCACTTTAAAGTTCCTGCTACCAGACTGCCTCATTCATGGTAAATGACTACAGAACTGGCCAAGACATGAAATAACTGTTTTTCAGCCATGTTGGAGACATCTGTGGTCACAGAGGAAAAAGAAGCAATCACTCTATCTACCGTTACACGGGAGGAAACTGCAGAGCGCTGTCAGACTCCAGTAGACTCAGCAGCGCTGCTGTGTGGAAAGAGATGGGAAAGAGCGGGTCACCTGACTCTCCGTTATAGCTACGCTACACAGAAGAGCCCATACTCTTAGTTATGGCAACAAAATCTATCAGGATGCTGTGAGCTAAATAATCTATCAGGATGCTGTGTGTCACCTGCACAGACCAGTAGGACATTGTCTTCCAACCAACTCCAGTGACGAAACCAAGATCAACAACCACAGAAATCCAACAGAGGCCAGAAGACCAAACGAGTTAGGTTCAAGGTTCACCTAGTTCTATTCTAAAACAAAGGCTTGACCTTCTTAACACAGACAGAAAAACAAATCTCAAAGATGAATGCACAGGAAATACTCCTCGGGAAGGACACCAAGATCTAGGTGCTCTGCAGCACAGCACATACACTGTGGCATCAATCAAACCCACCAGGCCAGAAAACAGAGGATACTGCAAGAAGGGTGGACATTCACTAACAAGAAATAATAGAATTCAAACACAAAACCTGCTACTCTAAGCAGACAGTGAATCTTACAACAGAAGTGCAACCTATAAAAGGAACCACATGAAAATTCTAGAAACGACAACCAGTAGCCGGGCGGTGGTGGCGCACGCCTTTAATCCCAGCACTCGGGAGGCAGGGGCAGGCGGATCTCTGTGAGTTCAAGACCAGCCTGGTCTACAAGAGCTAGTTCCAGGACAGACTCCAAAGCTACAGAGAAACCCTGTCTCAAAAAAACAAAAAAAAAAAAAAAAAAAGAGAGAGAAAAAGAAAAGAAACGACAACCAGTGAATATTAAATAGAGACTCGCCAAATTCAGAAGTACAAACAGTGATGGGAAAGGCAAGGCCGAAGCACTGGAAATCCACAAAGTAGTCAAAGGATTTTACACACAGGTAAAGCACTGACTTATGAAAACTGTGCCCATCTAAAGAAAGGACGATCAAAGAGAGAGAGAGAGACCTCCAGACTAGACCTCTATCTCCAGTGAAAATATCCTCATAAAAATGTCAGCAAAGTAATTTTTCAGTCAACGAAAGAATTTGTCAACATTAGATCTGCTACTCAAACATAAAAAAATTTCAGAGAGGCTCATGGGAGGAAATTGACTACAGGCAGAAACTAAGATCCACACAGAAAAATTAAGCACACCAGAAAAAAAAGTAAAAATACTTCTAAAAGACAACTGTGGCAGCAAAAATAACATATTGTGGAGCTCACTGCATCTATAAAAACACATGGACGGCAGTCCCAGCACAAGGGCGAGCACGGCAAGGGGAAGTGCCCCAGGCGGCTGAGCAGTGAGTATGCAAAGCCCCTGGACAACAACTGACAGGGACAGCTGGGCACAGACAGACAGACAAGAATCACAGAGAACAGTCTTCACAGGAGGAGGCCAGCACACAAATGCCTACACTTAATTTACTGCGTACTTCACATGGGCTTACTTCTGGGGCACTAGACTACCCTAAGAGCTAAAACTACAGAAAAATGTATTTAACCTCAGAGCAAAAGGACCTTTCCCTCCAATCACAGAGGTAAACTAGCTCCTGATTGCTGAAATAGGAAGCCCAAAAACTTAATTCTTAATAGAACATGGAGTATGAAAAATATTAAAATAACCCCTGAAGAGATAGCAGCTAAGTGCCGTAATTATTGTACTGTTATAAGTACATATAAAATTTGTATTTTCTCTAATGCCCTAAAATTTTCTTTAAATAGCAAAAATATAAGGGAGGTAATACCACCTGGCATTTATAGATGTTACATATTCCAAGTGGAGCAGACAAACTTTTCTGGTGATACCTATACTTGTAAAACATTTAAGAAATAAAGCCATCTAAAACTTTTTACCCCTTTTAGGGGTCACCAAGCTGCTCTGAGCCCACAAGGAATGAGGAGGTGGAGAAACTCAAGAACCAAAGACAGGCAAATGAAGGTATGCCTGTCGTGTCTCAAGATAAAGTCTGAGTTGAGAAGAAGCTCTCAAGAGGGAGGCTTGTGCTTGGCAGTGGTAGCACATGCCTATAATCCCAGCAGTGGCAGAGGCAGGCGGACCTCGGAGCTTGATGCCAACCAGATCTACAGAGTGAGTGAGTTCCTGCCCCCCCCAAAAAAAAGGAGAAGGAGGAGGAGGAGGAGGAGGGAGAAGGAGAAGGAAGAAGGAGAACCCACCAAATAGAATCCCCAGAACTCTGTGATTGGTCTGGGGGGTGCTGCCCTGGAGTGTTGCCACCTGCCCTGCACAGGTGCTGCTCTGATGTGCTGCTGTGTGCCATGTGCCAGCCCCTTTCCTGGCATTCCTGCATGTTGAGCCCCAGGGATGAGGACAGCCACGGAAGCTCCTAAGTATTCGCCGCCTAATAGATAGTAAATAAAAAACCAGTATGGTAGAATCTGCCACTAAGAGATTTGGCAATGCAGTATAAAATGGAAGACCCTCTGTGTTAACAAGGAAGACTGACAGTTATTGAATTAATTACAACAAAACTTCTGAGACACTTAACACTAATGCTTTACCAGAAACTCCCCACAAAAAAACCATTGCAATCGGAAAATGGATCCTCATATAATCACGCTTTAAGTTTGAAGCAAATGTAGTAAGAAAACAGTTAAATTTCATAGGAGTGGTTTATGATCCTCAGTGGCTTAACTCAGTCTAGGGCACCCAAGAAATTAGGGATACTATTTTTCAAATGTGTCTATTTCCTAAGAAAAGCTTACCCACCTTTTGGTGGCAAACAGCATGATCATTTCTGGGGGAAGTTTAACGTTAGTTATGTAGCTGAGAGCCCTAAAGGAATAATCCAGGGCTCTGGACAGGCCACCGCTGCAGAAACAGTCTGCTCCCAGCAGAGTTCCAGCACACAGCACAATGCTGCGCCCATGGAGGTCTGACAAAAACCACACCCCTGAAAATGCCTGACGTCTATAACCACTTTAAGGATGAGCAGTGTTTGCAGGATTCCAGACTTCCAGAGAACAATGGCAGCTGGTACAGTAGCATCCAAGTTAATAGTATAAAAAATGAGGAAATAACAGGGGTCCTGATGAAACTGCTCATAAGCTAACCAATATTTAAAAGCCCAACTTCTCACAAATAAGTAAGGAATTGTACAAAAAATCCTTTTTCTTCAAACTGATACACTATACTGACTATAATCAAATAACCCTATAAAACAATCTTATAAAGGACTGCTCATCAGAGCAGATGGTAAGACAGCTTCTGGAATTTCAGTGGGATGGCCCAGTCTTGATTTCTGAACTGTTCTTCATACTTCTTTTTTCACTGCTTTTTTTTTATTGAGTTATGTATTTTTCTCTGCTCCTTCCTTTCCTCTCTCCTCCCCTTCTACCCTCCCCCAAGGTCCCCATGCTCCCAATTTACTCAAGAGATCTTGTCTTTTTCTACTTCCCATGTAGATTAGATCCGTGTATGTCTCTCTTTGGATCCTCATTGCTGTGTAGGTTCTCTTGGATTGTCAATGTAGGCTAGTTTTTCTTTGCTTTATGTCTAAAAGTCCCTTATGAGTGAGTACGTGTGATATTTGTCTTTCGGGGATTGGGTTATCATCTCACTCAACGTATTGTTTTCTAGCTCCATCCATTTGTCCACAAATTTCAAGATGTCATTTTTTTTCTGCTGTGTAGTATTTAATTGTGTAAATGTACCGCATTTTCCTTATCCATTCTTCCGTCGAGGTGCATTTAGATTGTTTCCAGGTTCTGGCTATGACAAATAATGCTGCTGTGAACATAGTCCTTCATACTTCTACCAGTCAGGTGCAGTCACCTGAGATAGGATTAAAAACAGTTGGTGGCTATCAAGTGCTTAAACGTCAGCCAAAGTGACAGAAGTATGTCAAGTGCATTTTACAAAACCAGCCCTTCCCATTCAGACTGGTGATGGGGTCTTCATTCTTTTCTCCTAGGTCAGAGTCATGTGTGGAGCAGCTAAGGGTGAACCCACAACAATCCAGACAGCGTAACTGTAGCACTCCAGCTGCTCACAAAACCGTCCTGGGCCTGCTTTTCATAGCTCAGATGCCTTTCAAACTTGAAAGTTTAGCATGTACATAAAAAAGGCAAACAAAAACCTTGGTTGCACAAGTCCAGTATTATACAGAAACCACTGTGAGAAGACTCAGACACGGGAGCAATGACAAACAAGGGGGTAACAAAACAACTCATTACCACACTCAATGGAAATTGAGCACTCCCTTATAACATCCACAGAGAGGAACTAACACTATCTAATATGAAGAGGAGACAAAGGATAATCCATGAACATTAAAAGAAACATTTTAATGCTAAGATTCCAAGTTAATTCATTTTATCAAAAATTCCAATAATAGCAAAATACTACTTTTATCTAAAAATGTTAATTTTAAACAATGATGTGCATGTATGTATTTACACACACAGACACATACCACACATGCAAACATACATGCATATAAACTTCCTCTCCCCCATGCCCTCAGTTTCTCTTCAGATCTGACACCCATAACTTTACAAGGCTTTACAACACAGTAGTGGGATCTTACAACATGTCCTAGAGATGACCAAGTGCAGAGACACTGAATCATCACAAAGCCATCCAAAAAGGCAAAGGTTGACTGGTTAGCTGGTTTTTCCTCAGAAGAAAAGAATTTAAAACAGAAAAAGACAACTAGAACTCAATACAGTAGACCCCCCCCCCACACACACACACACCACAGTTGAAGCAGATTTTCAACTGTGCACAACGATCTGCATAAGAACACCTAGAAGACTTGACTAAGTTGTGGGCAGAGTCTCTGCTTCAAGCCTTCCTCTGCCTTCTAAAGCGGGCTCAGCAAAAGCAAAAGCAAAAGCAAAAAAAAAAAAAAAAAGAAAGAAAGAAAGAAAAGAGCCAGGCGGCAGTGGCACAAGCCTTTAATTCCAGCACTTGGGAGGCAGAGACAGGTGAATCTCTGTGAGCTCGAGGCCAGCCTGGTATAGAGAGCAAGTTCCAGAACAGCTAGGGATACACAGAGAAACCCTGTTTCATTTAAAAGAAGAAGAGGAAGAAGAAGAGGAAGAGGAAGAGGAAGAAAGAAAGAAAGAAAGAAAGAAAGAAAGAAAGAAAGAAAGAAAGAAAGAAAGAAAGAAAGAAAGAAAGAAAGAGAGAAAAGGAAAGAAAACTTTTCCCTCTCCTATCTCAAGGATAAACAGGGCCATACACATACTCCTAACTCTTTTTTAGTTCTAGTTGAACAGCTGTTAAATAAACAAGATATTTTTAAGACAGTTAAGTACTTATAGCTCAACATTTAAAATTTTCCAATGAGGGAATCACAAAGCCATCCAAAAAGGCAATGATTTCAATTTAAACACTGTGTATTTACAGAATTTCCATCACAACCCATTCAATAACCAAGGTATTTACCTGAACAAAGACACTTAAAAGTTAATCATGAGTGGTATGTGCCTTTAATCCAGCACTTGGGAGGCAGAAACAAGTGGATCTCTTTTCAGCTTTAGGTCAGTCTGGTTGACATAGAGTCTGAGGTCTACTCTGTGGTCTACACAGAGTCTGAGGCCAAACAGAAATACACAGTGAGACACTGTTTCAATAAACAAATAAAATAAACCAAATTAACTACATAATAATGGTTTCAATATTTAAGAATTAAAGAGTTCCTCACTAAGAACTCTATTTCTATAGTAAATTCCACTCCTTCATTACATTATGCAAAAGCAGTTAACATTTCAGTTCTCCAGCTAACCAAGGTAACCTAGAAAACACTGCTGTCCGAAGCTGCACCCTCCGTAAATACATACGGCAGCGCTCTAATTGAAGTGACACAGTTAAAGTCACTAAAGCCGTCTCCCTCTCTTCGCCACCAGCACTCAAAATCACAGGAAAAGGAGGTGCTAGCAAGTAAAGTGTGTAAGAAAAGCCTTACACTCGGTGACCTAAGCTAAGTGTCTAACAACCAACTTCCTTTTCCCTTTCAAGAAGTACATTTTTATAAGTGTTCTTGTTAACAGGGGTTTCTATGACACTGTCACAGGTCTGAGCATAGCGGTCAACAATTAGAGCAAAGAATAAAAAGTAAAGCCAGGCAGTGGTGGCGCACACCTTTAATCCCAGGACTTGGGAGGCAGAGGCACTAGGGAGGGAGAGGTAAGTGGACCTCTGAGTTTAGAGCCAGCCTGGGCTACAGAGTGAGTTCCAGGACAGCCAAGACTACACTGTGAAACCCAGTTTCACGATGGAGGGGACAAGGAAAAAAAAAAATGAAAAAGCATTTACCAAATTCCACCTTTGGGTCAAACTGTGGCAGTAAGGCCCGAAGCCAGAGGAGCTCTGTGTGAGGCTCCACCGCAGTCAGTGCTCTGCGAAGTAGCGGGCCCTGGGCAGCACCACCTATGAAGTAGCAGCCTCAGAAGGCACAGCAGGCCTATTTCCAGAGCCCTCTGCCATGCCTGAAAGACAATGTGGGAAATCCTACAGAGTCCTCCGGAAGGAAGACTGCTGGTCTGCGGAGGGACCAGCAGAGGCAAGCATCTGCTTCTAGCACAGCCCATGTAGGCAGCTGTGGCCACAGCGGAGACAGGAGATTAAATGACACAAATTTCAGGCAAGAGGGAATTCACAAGTTTCCAAAAACACATGCTTAAAACAAAGGATCAGTCGCCATGAATCTCATGATGAGCTCCCAAAAAGCCCTGTGAAGAAGACAGAAGTAAGAGCACTTCACAAGCTGCCCCGGCAGCACCTGCATCTGCCGCTCTTTTAAGCAACAGCTTAACTATGACCAGAGAACACAGACTAGACCAGGGCTGGAAACACAGGTTGGCTTCAGGCACAGCTCAGTGTTAGAGCTAGGCTTAGCATACACAGGAACCTGGGGTTCAGTCCACAATATGAGGCATGCTGGGAGTGCAAGGGGGGAGGGGTGTAAGTGGTGGGCTAAGCAGTGTGGAGTTGGTGAAGCAGGCTAGAGGGAATGTGTGAGGGAAGACGCACAGAGGTCTGCAGTTAGCATCCTACTTACTGCTCAGTTACTGGGTGACTTTGGAGAAGTCAGTTAGATCTTTACCTCCCTTTTTCATCTGAAGAATGGGCTAGTAAGATCATTGAGACATCACTGTTTATTTAAAATAATACATGGCCCACCAAAATAACAGAAATGATGAGCAAAAGGAAGGAGTAAGGAAATAGAATTAGTGATTTAGTTCAATGGCCTAAGCATGAGACTGTAAATGCCTTTGTGAGGTCAGGCACAGGAAAGAAAAGCATGTGTGAAGAGACACGTGAGAACAAATGGGGTTCACTGGATACCCGTCTAAACACACAAGACACTGCATTTGGAGTCCAGGTGACGATTAGAGATGAGAAGAGATAGCTGAACCAGATGGTGGTGTTTCCACTTCCTGCTGTACATCGTCCAGCACAGGCAGTGAAAACTGTTAGAAACACAGAGTTCAGGACCAAAACAAGGGGGATAGAGAGAGGGAGGAGGGCTCAGCAGACAGGAAGGCACACTGCTCGTGCAGAGGATCTGAACTCAGTTACCAGCTACACAGAGTGTTTAACATTAGGATAGTGATGTTTTCTAGTAACCCTAGGGTCCCCTTGGGTTTCAGTAACACCTGAAAATATAAACTCCCTAATCTTCACAAAGACTTGTGAAGTCTTTGCATCGCTTCTCTACAATTCCATTCTATTAAATGATTTCCAAAGCTCCTATGAAAAAAAGGGCGTTGTGGGCCTATGTTATCCTTGAAGAGGACTTCTTAGAGATTAATAAAAATTATACCAACAATATGAGAAACCACACAAGATATTTAATCATTGACGTGTATAATCATCACTAAGAATTTTATAGAAATCTCACTTTATATTCAGATACATATTATAAAATTTCAAATATAATAAATTCTAAAAATCAGATTCAGTAAATTAATATTCAATACATAAAATGCTTCTTTCCAATTGAATGAAAACTAAAATAAAAATACTAGCACACTACAATAGCACTGTTTTTTTTTGGGGGGGGGTTCCTTTGTTTTTTCAAGACAGCGTTTCTCTATAGCTTTGGAGACTGTCCTAGAACTAACTCTTGTAGACCAGGCTGGCATCTGCCTCCTGAGTGCTGGGATTACAGGCGTGCACCACCACCACCCGGCCAATAGCACTCTTTCTACTTCCCACGTTAACAGGACGTTTTTCTCTGAAGTTATTTGGAAAGCACTCTAGGTCTTTGGTGTGGGGGCGCTGGGGATTTGAACCCAAAGTTTGCACTGCTCTAACCTCTAAGAAGTCTGCCCCTTACCCAATTTTAAGAATTTAAAAATGATTCTTAACTACCTGAATGTTAATATACATCTAAAACACAGTTATCAAACTGTTGATGCCCACAGACTGGACTGTGGGTTCTCTTACAATGTAACCCAAGAATGTCCTCTTTAAAGGGTAAGTGACTCAGACCCTCAGCACATCCTCCAGCACTGGAGCTGCCTCCTGTGAGCTCCCACCTCCCACTACTCAAGTATAGCAGCATGTCCAACTGCTGCTCAGCAAAGGCAAAGCTCCTGACTGTAATCTTTACAGCAGATTCCTCCACACAGGTCATTCACTACCCCTGAACCAAGCTGTCACTCAACACTGTCCAATGCATTAGCTCACAATCTATATGGCTACTCAGAATCAAGGAATGTTATAAGTGCGAACTAACTCATTCACATGTTAAATTTGATTAAACATTTAAATAATGTATTTTAGATTCATTAGATAAAATTTTATGATTATTAAAATAAGCTCAATTTTTTTAATTTAAAAAAATGTGATTGCTTGGCTATCTTATGTGGTATCTTGTCTTATTGCTTGGCTAAGTTACGTGAGTGTTTGCTCTTTAAACAGTGTTGATGTAGGCAAAGTTCTCGCATTACTGACATGAACATGAAGGCAGTGAGCAGAGGACACAGTGCTGTCAGAGCAGAAGGACGGTGTCTGCAGAGGACACAGGTAAAATGTCCCTCTCCTTCCCTCACTGACTTCACTATCTACACCAAGACAAGCAGGTTGTTTGTAAAATGCAAACTGGGTAGACTGGGGGAGGCTGTCGGGGCACTCGCTGTTAGAGAAAAGCTTCCACAGCAAACCGCAGCCTGAGGGGCTCTGCTCCAAGAGCATGGCGTACTATACTTAATACTTGAGGGACTCGAGAGCAAGCAGGAAAGCCAAGTCTGACCCAGTTCTATAAATAGCATCTCTACCCACCCATTCACTCAAGCTAGAAACCTGGTTCACTCTTTTCCTTCTACCTCCCAACACACTCTCCCTCTTCCTCCCCTCTCCGCTCCCCACCCCACACCCAGTCACTCCACACCTGGGCTCTGGCCTCAAGCTCACAAAGGCAGATCACTTCTACACCGTCTGCCAGGCCCCAGGCCCTCAGCTGCTTCTCAGAAATCTCAAAACTCCAGGACCCAGAACACCCAGAGTTTGAAGGCTAAGTGCGCACACTCTCCCAGTTCCTACCATGCTGTCTCCACTACACTGACCTGCTTGCTGCTCTCCAACAATGTTAGGAAGGACACGACTGTCTTCTTCACTCATAACAATGTTAGGAAGGACACG